>JAJKFI010000001.1:50288676-50300204 GCA_029204185.1 Lerista edwardsae | reverse complement strand
ATTGGCATTCTCACAATAGCCTCCTGTAATATCCTCTAGCAGTATGAGTATAATTGATATAAAATGATTCTTTGATTATGTCCATTCTCTTCCTCATTATCCAGGGGAACTATACGAAGGCTTTGATGAAGAATATGAATGTCCGATTCTGGATGAAGACCGAGTGAGTTGAAAACCTAGCATGGTTGTGCATTTTGTTTTGGCTGTCAAGGTTTCCTATCTGATTTTTAGGTTTCCTGTCTGATTTTTCCCTTAGGTCATTGATGAACTGGAAGACAAGATGTGTGGTGGTGGTGTTATAGTCGATTATCACAGCTGTGAGTTTTTTCCAGAACGCTGGTTCAATATTGTGTTTGTGCTTCGAACTGAAAATTCATTCCTATATGACAGACTGGAAAGCAGGTAAATCAGTGCTAAAAATGGAACACTGTGCTGTGATTCTGTTGAAGATAAAATTTGGCAAAATGGTCTTGATTATCTAAAATATATATTTTATTAAATAGAATGAATTGCTTTGTTTTAAGTCTCATATTTATTTTTTCAGAGGCTACAGAGGAAAAAAACTTCAAGACAACATTCAGTGTGAGATTTTCCAGACTATTTACGAAGAGGCCATGTCATCTTATAAGGAAGAAATTGTCTATCAGTTGCCCAGCAACTCTCCGGAGGACATGGAGCGGAATTTAGATCAGATTATACAGTGGATTGAACAATGGATGAAAAATAACAACTGAATTTTGGAGGGGAAAAATGAATTGAATGGTCACAAAAGCAACATTATTAAATAAAATTGACTGGTTTTTTATATGATAAACTGCACTTGCTGTTTTAGTTACTGAGTTAACTCAGTTACTGAAGAACAGTTGCCTTTTTGAGAAAACAGGAAAATGCAGGCAACAACTGCAGTCTGGTAGGCTCATGTTACACTCGTGTCACTGGTATTTATGTGAGTGCAGCATTTTGGAAATCAGACATCATACAGATTTAAGAATCTGATATTTGAATATTCAAAAACCTTAAAATGTATATTACTAGATCAGGTGTCTAATGTCCTCTTTGAAGACATTGGAAAAGATGAATAACGAATAACACAAGTTCCTTAGTGGCTGCCAATATCTTGATCCCTACACTACTATCTATTGTTCTCAACTGTTATAAGAACCGTTTTATAACAATTGGACCATGAAGCTTTGTTTCAGAAAGCAATCCAAGTTGTTAAGTTGTTAATGAGCTATAACATTTCAAGGATTTGTATACAATACATATGTATTTTCTTTTCTAAATAATAATGACTCTATCAAAACTGCTACTCCAAACAATTCTGGAAGTGTTCTTTGAGTTGCGTGCAACTATTTGTTGACTCTACCTTTTAACTTTTGGGCCACTTTTCAGGATTTCAGCAGCAAGTGTGTCACTTGGTTGCTCTTCCCATAAGCATTCTGTGGTTCAGACATTGACTGTTACTATTGCTGGCATCATGGGTTAGAGCCAATAGTGCCTTTCTGCTTACAGGAGTCCTGCTCACAAAAAGATGTCTTTGGATCCAACCCCATGTGTTTTCACTCTTCCCTCTACTGACCTAGTTCATAATGATGTTACCTAACTTGATAAGCATATTTTCAGTGCTGCCTGACATTTGTCCTGCCAACATAGTAATGTTGACTAACTAAACCCTCTAAAACTGTGTATTTGCTGCCTTGTGTGTAACACATTTCTACATAGGCACGACTTGTGTGTGGAAAATCGCACCTACAGTATCATGTGTGATAAATGTCTTTTTCACAGGGTAAGAAGCCCTGTCTGATAGCAGCAGGAGCATCCTATAACACATACATGTGACCAACTAGATGGGGGTTGTGCTTCTCCCTCCAAATTGTGGAGTGCACAACAGTTCTTACAAAAATAAACTTAAAAGAGATATAGATGTAGAAAATTTGAGATATTTGCTGCTATTTAACTTTGATAGGTTTGATAGGTATAAGTAGGTTGGAGCTAGAGGTACTCCGTTTAAAATGTTTGGGGTTTTTTTTGCGGAGTAACGCACACAGCTAGCTAACTGCTTATTAGGAATTAAAACAATTCATAAATTGTATTTATTGAAAAGAAGCTAGTTATATCAGCCAATTTCTCTACTTTTTATGGTATTGTATATGCAGTATTTCCTGCCACAAAGCAGGGGGGAAGCTTTGCAGTAGTACAGTTTCTCCATGTCCTGAAGAAAGGAATTGTGTACTTAGCTCACAGACATGTGCATTTCATTGCTTGAGTTTAGGAAGTGCAATTAATGCACTTGAAATGCTGTAAATTACTGTTAATTAATTGAAATGCAGTAAATTACTGTTCAATGGCAGTTTTCTTTGATGAAAACATCCTTTTCATTTGTGCATTATTAAAGTTCATGTTGGAAATAAAGCTGCTTTTTTTCTTGTGAAAATGTGTTTCTCATGTTCTAACTGGACTTTTCAGAAAGAGTTCTGTGTAAGAACTGCTCCAGTGCATCGCACAGTGCTGTGTACTGTATATAGGAAAAACATAACATTCTGCTGATTTCATTGGTTCCTCTACACCGAGGCTTTTTGTCTTTGGTATCTGGTTGTAATCTGTCTTTGGCTACAAATTACAGACAAGGATTATCTTTAAATATAATGTGATCACAAACTAGATATGAAGTGTTGCTATATGGTTTTGAGTAATTTCCTAATACATGTTTTTTTTCCAGATACATATTGCATAGATTGGAAAATGCTGACTTTGAATCTCTTGGTAATTTTGATATTTTTTTGAGAGATATGAAACACTAACATTTGTCTGTGTAATTTAAAATAAAGATTTAAAGATGCCCCTGAAATAATTATATTTCTGTGTGAGGAAAGGCTAGGCAACCTCTGCAGAACTCAGCAAGTATTTTAAGTTCAGTTGTAAGATCTGTACTTGCTGTATTTCAGTCTGCAGCACTTACCACATTTCACATTTAACACAAGCGCCCTGTGTCTGTACAATACAGACACTTCATATAACAATTGTTTTGCACCTCTTACATTTTGTTGCTCATTAAAAAACCATTTTTATTTACCTTCATGTAAGCTTATAGGCGCCCTATTGGTCATCTTGGACATATGCCAGCCATTTTGGTGGTGTATGTCTGAGAAAAGGAGCAGGGAGGTTTTAAAGATAAGATCTGGCATTTGCAACTGCTGCTGGATGCTGGACTGCTTCGTTCCTCCGACATGCCCTGTTATTCCCTTTTCCCACCCATGAATTGCCCACCAGGCCAGATTACTTGTACTGGAGCAGGTTGCTAGCCAAGGCAGTGGGCTGCTGATGCTGCCACACAGAAGTGACAATGAATAAAAAACCACATGTCATCACTGTAAACGGGATGTTAGGATGGGGCTGTTAATTATGCTGATGTTTGTAAAATGGTGTGTAAGTCAATGCATATGATGTTTTCATTCTTAAGTTTGGTTACTTTGGTTTGGACTTTTTATTCTTTACAAAATTACTGTTAGAAATGACCATACTCATGTATTTCTAGGGAAATCAGACTATGATTAAAAAAAATTTTTTTTAAAGAAGAATACATCTTAAGGTAATGAACAGGTAGCTTTGTATACTCAGGAGCATTGCCTTCGGTTGTAATCAATACCTTTTTTAATGGTGATGTTCTTCAGGTTTCAAAGCCAATGTTATGTAATGTACTGCAAATCTTGTTTCTATTTAAGAATAACGAAGATGTGCCATACAATATTTGGAGCCAGTATGTAAAGGTGTCGGTATGCTGATTTACTTCTCTATGCTTCTCATTCCACCTGGAACCAAGAAGGCTGTATCTAGGGCAGTGGTGTCATCTAAATGATTTAAGAACAGGTACTCACTTTTGATTGGCACGTGTTGGGACCCGCCCACTGGAAGTGACATCATAAGCCAGGAGTGATGTCGTGGCAGGAAGTGACATGAAAAAAGCCCTTTTTGAGGCCTCAGATGATTTTAAACTGACCCAACAGTTGCAACAGTATTCCACAGCACCCCCAGAACCTGTTAAGGAGGCCTGGCATCATGTTAAAACCCCAGAGCAACTCATTTTTCAGTGGCAAGGAAAGGAAAGGCTCCGCTCGCCTGCCTGCCTGCCTGCCTGGCTCTGAGAACATGCAGGCAACTCAAACATGCAGGAAATTCAAACGTTGCAGAGGGCGGAGTCGACCAATAGGCGGGGCCAGCTGTAATCCTAGAAACCGGTACCCCCCCGCGTACCCCCTGCATGACATCACTGATCTAGGGGCACCATCCTGAAGTGCCCATTGTGCCGATGCTACGTCATAGTGTTGGCGCGACACACACAGTCCCCTTTGCACTGGCACTCGAGCAACGGGACCAGCACTGCCTGCTGTGCTGGTACTGTTGCGCCCACGCTAAGCCTCCTTCCCATTGGCCAACACGGGATTGGCGGGGGGGGAGGGAGGTTGGCAGCAGGACGTGTGCGAGCTCTGGATTCGTCCATAAGGCCGAATCCTAAGCCCGTCCAGGAGGCTGCACGGCCCCAATTCGGGCCGCGCTCTCTCCTTGGATCTGCGGCTGCTGTTTAGTAGGCGCAGATCCTAGCAACATATTGGGGAGGCTGGAACCTCCCCAATGGTAAGGGCACGAATGTGCCCTTGCTGCAGAGTGGCTCCAGCCTCCCTTACCCAGCTTAGGATATGGCGCTGGCTGGCTGGCTGGCTGGCTTTGCCATTCTGACACTGGGTAGGATTGCGCTGTAGGTGCTGACTTGCCTGGATATATGCCAATAAAGGTAGAATGAATGAATGACTTGCCTGGCAGCTGTGAAGGACTGGTTATAGCGAAAAATTTGAAACGTAAGACAGCTATGCTGTTAGTAGGAAAACTGGTTCTGCGATGAGTTTACAGCCTTCACCAGACAGGGCTGCACTCCTCTTGAGGAATCAGGTTTGCCATCTGGGAGTTCTGGATCAGCGACATGCAATGCAGGGGTGGAAAGTGAGGCAGAACTACTCCACTGGGATTCTTTGAAAAGTGCCTCCACCACTGCGATCACGCAAACACAACCCATGAACTCTGAGCAGCTGGAGTATGTGGTTTTTAAGTGATTGTGGGATCGCAGCATTGCAGGATCACCTGGATATGTGGATCTACACATTCCGACACTGTCCGCCCAATGCTATTGATGTTTTTAGGTCACCTTTCTGGCCTACTACTTGCCACCAAGGCGATCTTACAGTCAAGTAAAACATTAAACACAATTTAAAGGTAAAGGTTTCCCCAGGACCAAATGGTCTAGTCGTGACCGTTGCTCGACAAATGGTCTAGGAGGCGTTGCTCATCTCCGTTTCTAAGCTGAAAACTTGGGGAAATCTAGGGGCATGGTGGTGCAACCGGTTAAACAGTTGAACTGTGAACTTGTTGACCGGAAGGTTGACAGTTCGTGACTGTGCAACCGTGTGAGCTCCTGTTGCTTGTCCTACGTAGTTCCTGCCAACCTAGCAGTTCGAAAGCACATAAAAATGCGAATGGATAAATAGGTACCACTTCGGTGGGAAGGTAATGGTGTTCTGTGCACTTCAGCACCGCCCCCTACATTTGGTTGTGAGGAAGCCTTTATCTTGGGACAAGGGGATTTCCAAAAAGGCAACTGCCTCATTTAACCTCATGGATGGGTGGGCTGCCCCTGGCAACAAATTTCCAAGTTGTACAATTGTTTAGTCAAAGCCAGTAATTGTGAAAGTGAGACAGACCACCAAATAAGGCAGGTCCTTCCCCATTTTTTTTTTCTACTAGTACTTGTACAAAAAGTAATTTACAATCTTATATGTATGTCTGAGTAATCAGATGGGCTTAAAAAAAAACACTGCAGATCTGGTATTTGCATGTGGCTAATTGTGCCAGAATGCAGTTGGAGCTGCTGTTCTTGGAGGCGCAACGTGTGCATCTGAATGCTGCGCTCCATCCCTGGCATCTCCAGCCACAAGGGTCAGATGACAGGGAACAAAGAACAGTCTACACAGAGCTGCTACAGGTGGCCAGAGCAGAGAGCGTCAGGCCAGAGTGACCAACAGGCCAGCCTGGTCCAAGGTAACCCTCTGTGTTCAAGTGCACACCCCATGGCAGGCACCTACTTTGTGCCCATAATTCCTATTTAGGAACCAAAACAACTTAAAGGTGAGAAAAATGTGCTTTCGAAATCTCCAGGACTCTCTGCCTGCCTTCCCTCTACAACAGCCCTGTAAAGGTAGGCAGCTATTATTTTATTTCTCTTTACTCAGAAATAATTCTTATTACTCAGAGGTCCTTGTTACTCAGAGGTCCTATTACACAAAGTCCTTTGTGTTCAGTTGGGCCTACTCCCAGGAAAGTATGGATAGGGTTGCAGCCTGTGGGGGAATCAGCAAGGCTGAATATCCTCTCCTGGAAGATTTTACACGGTCTGTTTATTTGCTCAGGGAGACGAAAGTGGGAGCAATTATCAATGTGCATCAGAGTGGAGGGTGCAAAGGACCGCTCGTGTTCGTCACTTCAGCTCCCTACTAGATTCTGCCTATGATGAATGATGTCGGAGGAGAGGAAGCGCTCCGCAGGACACCACTCGCGGAGGAACTCGGTACGTGTGGATGTGATACCGCCTTTCCTCGCCTGTCCAGGCGAGAGGGCGGACCTGAGGGAAAGCGCCTGACCAGACCGGCGGGGTGGCGTTTTTCTTCCAGCTGAGGAAAAGGCGGGCTCGGGGACAGCCAGACGGGCACAAAGGTGAAGCCCTGCCCCTGAGGGAGGGACCCGACGGCTAAGCAAGCGACGGCCGGACTGGCGGGGGAGGCGACGACGACGCTGGGCGCAGTGCCGGCCAGGTGGGAGACAGGAGCCGATCGGGAGAAGAGGCCGGCGGGACTCGGGAGCGCTGGGCGGAGGCGGGCAACTTCGTGGGAGGCTGAGGAAGAGGCCTGAGCGCCGGGGACACCTGCACGGGTGCGGGCGGTTCGAGGAAGTCGGGAGGCCTCGGGCTGCAGGAAAGACCTGCTCGCCTTTAGCATGTAGCGCGTGGGCCCCAGCACAGAAGTTGGGAAGAGCTCCGCTGTCGTTGCCCATAGATCGCCGGGGAATGGTGTATCTGTGCGTTGGTCGCGTTCCTAGCAGGGGCGCGCGCAAAATGCTAAGTTTTGCAGGAACCTGAGCTCCTGGGCAAAGCGTCCCCGCCTCCTCGCCTTCGGAGCCATTCGCGGCTCAGCGAGGGGGCGGGGCCGCTTTGCCCAGGAGCTCAGGCGCCTACAAAATTTAGCATTTAATTTGCCATCTCCTGGGAACGCCACTGGTGTGAGAGAATGTTTAGTGATTTCCAGCACGTGTTGAAAAGATCTTTCATCCCTGCGGAATAGAATGCGGACAGCTACCAGAGGGAAGCAGCTATAGAATTGGTGCCATTACAGAATGCTCTTGCGCGGAAACGATTCGTAAATGCAGAGCCCGACCTCTGGCAGTGTTTCTGTTGGGGATAGCTGCATCCACTTGGAATTGGAGGTTTAAATGTATTCGGCTAAACTTAGTTATTTCAATGGGAGAACTAAGTACATCTTAGAATCTTGGGAATCAGGGGACCCTAAAAGTGCTAAAACTTGTCTGTGGTGTTCCCTTAGGAGTTTTCCGCTGCAGCAGCTGCCTAGACAAGTAAAACAATAAAAAATGCTCACATATATGGAAGGTTGCTTTACTCTTGTCTTAAAGAATTGGGAAGGGCTGGCCCATTCCACTCCCTTTCTTAAACACAGAACAATATATCTTAACTAACTTGTAGTTTATAATAGCAATGTTTATGTGGATGTATTTTTGCAGTTTAGCTGATATTTCTAACAGCATTTCTGATGTTAATGTTTTCATGCAAAAAAAGCACAAGAAGGTCTTTGTATGAAAAATGAATAGAAACAATACTTTCTCAATGTTCTTGCTAAGTAAGCATTCAAAAATAGTCAGAGCTATTTTGGAAGGACACTATTAATTAGTTCATTCTGTTACAGAAACTTGGAAAGCAGCAATGTAATTCAGTGTCGATGATTCGTAGTTGTACTGGATTGTGACTTCTGCAGATGGTGAACTGAAAGTTAAACAATGCAGTACATTTATTTAAACTTTAGTTTAAGTAAACAAAATAGCTGGGTGTGTTCGTGTACCTGCCAGCAAAGCACAAGATTACACTGATATACTTGGTTAATGTACTTAGAATCTTATTTTGCAATAGCTTTTGCTCTGAATTAAGTAGAAGTAAAATTTATGTGTCTAATCTTTGATCTGTTTTATTGGTAAATGTTTTGCATACCTTGCGAGCCTTATGGTTGAGAAGCCTGAATTATTTTGGCAAAGCTTGTGGACTTAAAAAGGGAATTTATTTTTAATCATGAAAAAAGAAATAGAAAAGTTTACCTGTATTTGTTTTTAACGTATGTTTTAATGTCTATGAACAGGTTTTCAGAACTTTTCCTGAATATTTTTTTGGTTTGTTTTTTTTAGCAACCAAGACACTTTCAGCTTGGATTACGACACTGTTTGTGTTGCCAATGAGTGAAGCAATCTCCTCGCAGAACAAACCGGGAGAAGCCTCTGAAGGTGAAGAGGATGACATGGCCCATGGAGACTTGGGCAATGGACTTATTAGAAGACCTAGTTATATTTATGAACTAGAAGCCTTCAGTTCACATGCAGGTAGGCCTAGAAGATGCTCAACAAGGAAAAACTTCAGTCTTGTTATGTTGCCAAACAAAGGAGAAGAATGTGACACAGCAGTTTTTCGTTGCTCAAGATGTAATAGTTTGAATGACATGTCAGTAAAAAAAATTGGAATTAATGGATTTTCTCGCTGCAGCCGACAAAATAGTTCTGGTAAGACATCAGTTGAATCCAAAGCTTACAGAATTCTTCATTTTTAAAAATGTTACTATTTTAAAACAAAAATTCCAGTCATTAACACCTCCAAGGTCAGTTTTTCTATCCATGCTGGTCCCACAGAAAAGCAAGTACAGATCAAGGCAGGGGATGCATTTTATTGGACCAACAATTTATCAAAATTTTGACTGAAAATTTTGATGCTGAACTCCTCAGATATTGCTGTTGAATCCAAAAAAGTATATGACATTGTTTCAAGATAGTATTGACTCAGTAGAATTAAAATGATGGAGCAGGTTGATTTGAACAGAGGCTCTGATTATTTTTGGCCTTGCATCAGTACACATATTACTAGGTAATAAGATGTTTTTAGATGTAGGACAATGCTTTAAAGCAAAATATATAAACGTAACAATGAGAAACTCAATGGACTGAAAGGAAGCAATATGACTAGTATAAAGCACAAGGGGCAGCAAATTAATTAGTAACTCTAAACACCTCTTTGTTGGCTTAGCCAATTAGGTGCTGGGTTCCTAACTAAATGGTGTATAGCTCATAAACTATAATAGAACAGGAAATTAATTCTTATAGTTCAAATGCACTTGAGGGGCTGAACAAAACTGACAGCCCAATTTGAATTAGCTTGTGCAGCCTGACCAGCGCTGATCTGTACAGGTTTGCCTGCCCTGCCCTGCCCTGTATCCAGTGCTAGTTGGGAGCAGGCTGTAGGTCTCCTCGGGGCAATGGGATATTTTTCCCCTTACCTTGTATTGTTAAGATCTTGTTTTCTTTATGAATTCACACAGAGTCTAATTCTGAGGGGTCAAATGAAGAATTAAAGCAACAGCTTCAAGAAGCTATAGAGGTAAGTGCCAGTTTTGGTAAGACATTGTGGGTACATTGGCCCAACACAGCCGCAAACGTGCCGTAAGGAATGTCTGTGCCATACAAATGGTCACTGGGCCAACACCGGCAGCAGAGTCGGCTCACAGCCACCACGGGTAAGCTGCCCCCATGCCAGCTGAGTTCGATCACAATGGGGGCATTTCTTGGTGGGGGAAGTCAGGAGGGAGGTGGGGAGGAGGCAGAACATGGTGAAGGGAGGGCAGTCCCACGGGCGGGATAGCCCAGGGAGGGGGAAGGTGTTCGGATCATGCAGTTATGCTGGATCCAAGCTCCCAGCTCTGGGCCACGGCAGCCCCCTTCTTTGCAGGCGCAGGTCCGAGCAGCCTTGTTGGGTGGCCTGCAGCTTACCGCAGGGCAACGGGATGTTTGGCCCCATGCCCTGCGCTAAGCTGCTGTTTGGTTAGGATGCAGCACAGGCCGCCCAGCCTGCCTGCTCCTGCCCAAGTTAGGATTGGGCTGTGAGTAGCATTCACAAAACTCTGTTTGGAGCAGGGGGTCTCCAACCTCTGCCTGGTCCTCCAACACATCTGGCCAGCCACAAGATTTTATCTGGCCTGCAACAGCTTGCGTTTTTGTCAGAGCACTAGCTAATGTTTGACATTTTTGACTCATCATTTCTTGGTTTAAACATGGCTCTGTTTCTTTGTAACTGTCACATTTTTTTTGTTCTGTATCGTATCATGCTGATTACAAAAAATATCCAAGTAAAATTGATTTAAATTCCATTCGTTCATTTATAAAACTGATATTTTCAACCTGTGAAAATGTGTAAAATATATGATGTGGCCCTCGTACTGAAAAGTTTGGAGATCCTTGCTCTGGAGCAAGAAACTGGATGCCACCCATTATTTGGAATCCTATAAGTAACAGCCTGATCCTAATGAGGTTTGGACCAACAAGAAGGGGCATTTATGACAATGGAAAAAATATTCCACTGTCATAAAATGGTTGTCAATAGCATGTGCAGCTTTCCCTCAGTGGCTACTTTATGCGCACTGCAGCAATTGGCTGTTCCATAGACTTTTCACTAGAGACCACTTCAGTTGCTGGAGCCAGTAAGCTTTCAGGTGGTGGGTGGATCGAGGTGCGTGTCATGGATGCTTACCAGTAGAACCTTCCCCACCAATATCGTGACCACCATTTTGCCCTCAGCATTCCCCCCTTGTGGCTTCTCAGATTTGCAGCGACAAAATCTGCAGATCTGGTGTAGGTCTAGGTAGATCAGTTGGAGGCCATGTGGATGTTACTTGCTTCTCCACCCTCACATGGTCTCCAGCTGCTTTCTAACCTATTTATTTATTTATTTAAAAAGCAACTATGCTTGTTTTCCAGGGTTCTGAGGCTGTTTGCACAACCTTATAATTACCAAGGTTGCCATCTGTACCGTCTCATCAATCTTAGGATTCCTGCAGATTTATTGCCTGGTGCTCCAGTTTTCATTCTGATCACCACAAATCAAAAGCTTAATAGATTACATCCCAATATCTCTTTATGTTAAACTCACCAAGCCCAGTTGTTCCTTGCCCTTCATTATTTTACTGGTGTGTTATTTTACTGGTGTGTGTGCGTATGTGTAAGAACACCTGGATTCTGTACCTGGTAATCTACAAATGCTGGACTATTTTTCCATCTTGGCTTGAATTTCTAATTGATCCAGATAACCACAAGTGTTCATCTCTTGTATTATTATTATTATTATTATTATTATTATTATTATTATTATTATTATTATTATTATTATT
>JAJKFI010000001.1:50139001-50288666 GCA_029204185.1 Lerista edwardsae | reverse complement strand
TTATTATTATTATTATTATTATTATTATTATTATTATTATTATTATTTATTGTCATTGCATTACACAACGAAATTCACTGACACCCGGAGACCAAAACCAACGCACACACTAAGCTCCCAAACAATCCCCCCACATCCCCCCACCCCCCACCCTCCCTTAAAATTCCTCCCCTAAACACAAACATGCACACAATAGACAATAGTACAGTCCGACTGCCCCTATCTACTGGCACTTAAGTCCATTGTTCAATGCTATTATAGCTCTAGGGTAAAAACTGTTTATGAAACGTGTCGTCCGAGTTCTAATAGTCCTATATCTCCTGCCAGAAGGCAGCAATTCAAAAAGGTTGTAAGCAGGATGGGAAAAATCTCTAAGGATGTTATGTGATTTCTTTAAACAGCGGGTGGCGAAAATATCATCAAGTGTAGGTAGCCGGAGCCCGATAGTATGCTGGGCCACATTAATAATTCTCTGTAGTGCCTTCTTATCCCCTACAGAGCTGCTCCCGTACCATACTAAAATATTGTATGTCAGGACACTCTCGATGGTACTGCGATAGTAGGCCAGAAGTAGACGCTGAGAAAGGTTCATCCTCCCAAGCACCCTTAGGAAGTACAGCCTCTTCTGCGCCTTCATCACTAGCATATCAACATTTAATTTCCATGTGAGGTCCAATGAAATGTGGGTACCCAAAAATTTAAAACTGCTAACCCTCTCCACCTCCTCACCGTTTATATACAAAGGCAAATGCACATCTCTCTTCCTCCTAAAATCAATTATAAGCTCTTTAGTTTTTTTGGCATTAAGTGTAAGATGGTTTTCTTTACACCACAATATCAGCCCTTGTACTTCCTTTCTGTACGCAGTCTCGTTGTTCTCATTAATGGGTGTTTCCTGTCTTCCCTGTTTGTGAATAACCCTTTGTTCCCCCAAAAACCAATTCTGAGGTTCAGGGGATCCTCTAGAAAGGCATCAGATGTGGCAGGGAGCAGGTTGCAGCTTGAGGAGAAATTGGTAGAAATCAGAAGATGGAAGATGAGAGAGATGGAAGATGGAAGATGAGAGAGTTATCTAAGGAGCTATTTCAATAGTGCTTGACGTGTTTGTTTATTCAACTTGAATTTCTTTGCCCTAGGAAGTAGAAATTTTAAGAGTTGAGTTGGAAGCATCTCAAAGACAACTTGATGGCAAAGAACAAGCATTAAAAATTCTGCAGAACATGGTAATTTTTTAAAAAAAATCAGTTTTTTTTAAAAAAAGATTGAATTTGTATTAAATAGTTCATATGACATTTTAAAATACCACATAATTTCTATATACCCTCTGCATATTTGAGTCAACTGCTCTCGGCTCCTGCTGTTTTCAAATCTAGAATTTCTTAATGTTTGTTGTTGAGCTTTTGAAGTTTGTAATGTTCTCTATTGACTAAAATGCATTGACCCTGTAACATAGTGTTTCCCAAACTGTGGGTTGGGACCCATCAGTGGGTCATGATCTCGTTGTTGGTGGGTAAAGAAACTGATAAGCTGATAGATAACAAGGAGCCCTATGGAAATTGAAACTGAACTATATGTGTGCGTTTTTGTGACTAGGCGACCATACCTCAGTCCGCTTTGAAGGGTGGGGGTCGCTTGTTTCTTTGTGCCTCTTATTTGCCAACCTGAGTGAAAAAATATCAAGAAATATTAACAGAAGATAAGCGACAGAATTGTCTCTCTCTCTTTATTGCCAATATAATCAGAGTATATAGAACTGCAGCTTCTATATGGTTGACTTGATACATACATTGATTTAACTTTAATATGTTCTATGACGTAATTTCAGCTTTTTTGTAAAATATTTCTCAGGCAATGCTGGAAAAAGCCACTAGTCATACTAAAGCAATATTTAAGAAAATGGAGCAACAGAAGATAGCTCTAGAAAAGGTAAGGCTGTACATTATTTCTTCAGAGGGTTAAAAACCATTGAAGTGTAATTAATGGATTTACAGCCCAAAATAAAAATGCTTGAACCCATTGATTTCCATGTAATTAGGCATGCTTATAGCTGCAGTTCCAGGCAAACTTAGTAGGGAGTAAGTCCACTGATAGTTGGGTATACAGAAGTTGGACTACCTTCTGTGTAAGCATACATAACGTTGTGTTTTACGTCTGGGTATGATTGTGGACCAAGGCTTTTATTTATGTAACATTGACGTTCAGGGCCTCTAAGAGGAATTTTATTGGGGGGTTATAAATTTTGGGCCCCTTCCCAAAGGGCTCCTGGGCAGTACATGGGTGTGCAGAACTGAAACAGGGCGGGGGGGGGGATGGCGACATCTGGAAAAGCATTTGGAGCAGCATGGATGCAGAATAGCAAAGGGTGGGGAGGGGGAGGAGCAGAGTGGGGGCGGTGGGTTTGGTGGGGTTGACAGATCAGACCTGGGAGGGCACAGGATCAGCAGCAGCCATGAATGCCCTATCCGATCCCCCTTTTGAGGCTTGATCCATCAACACTGATCCACACAGATGTGCGCCAGCTATTTAGCTCATGCAGATCCAAGTAGACCCATTGCAACTGTTGGGGCTTATCCCAGGGCAAGGGGATGAATGTCCCGTCACTTCAAGGAGCCTGCCAACATTGCAACTTCTCCCATGGGACCTGTGCTGGCCCTGTTGCATCAGTGCAGGAGGCAGGATGTTTGGATAGGATTGGGCTGTGTGTCTGCTTCTGTAATTTTTTTTCAGAGCTTCTGAGTTTTTAACATTTCCGTGACTTGTTAAGGCTAAGTATTAAGTCCTTGAAATAGCATCATGCCAATTTTTTTTTTTGGATTCTTGAATAATTTTCTTAAGAAGATTGAATAGTTTAACTCAGTGTTTCTCAAACCTTTTAACACCAGGATTCACTTTTTATAAAGGCAATCTGTCTAGGACCCACTGAAAGTGATATCATGGGCAGAAGTACCTTCAGTGTGATGCCAGAGCCTGCTGCTTTCCTGAGAATGCAGCAATCAATTTTTGGGTTTTTTTCCAAATGATTCCCCCCCCCCAAATACATTAAAATAATTGGGTTATTTTTAGGCAATTTTCCAATAGCAAAGTGAATCAGAAAGAAAAAAAGCCTATTTACAATCTTGACACAAGCAAAACCACACAGCCCTCCCCCTTTCCAATGTCCCATCTTTCATATTTTCAGCGATGGCTGCCCTAGGTGATACATGACCCACGTGAAATTATGACCCACCTAGGAAGTTCTAACCCACAGATTGAGAAACACTGGTTAACTTTTTAAATTATATGGTAGTTGATGCAGATATTTTGACCTGCAAACCTAAATAGCCATAGTGTAGGCAAGGATGATATTAAGCCTGAAATGTTCAGAAAGTGTGTGTTGTAGTCAGTCACCTGATTGGGCAGGTTTGCAGTTCCCCTATTTAGGCAGGTGATTAGCTGCAATAAATCTTTTGCAAACATCTTCATATGAGTGCCAGCTTTTTAATTGCTGATGTACTCTAGGATTATGACCGGAAAATGAATCTGAACTTTGATCATTGGGCTGCAGGGTTTTTAGAATTCAATACACTGGCAGTTTTTTATTTAGAATATGAAATATTATTCTGCTTTTAGACAATGCACCTTTCAATTCATATTTTACTGTTTATAGGAAATCAATGTTCTGCAGTGGGAAATCAAAATTAATCAGGAGAAATTTAAATATGCAGAAGAGTCTTGGGCTGAAAAATATGACAGGTACATATACTGAAGTCATCTGTATTCTCTGTTAGCAGTCTCCAAACTGGACTGCTGCACTGTGAAAAAGTCTTTCCTGCGTGGCATGATACTTTTTGTTCTGTGCCACAGCCTTTTATCTTTTTATCCTATCTGCTCAGAAACCTCTGCTGGGCCAACAGTTGCCCCAGCAGACTTTCCATGCCACAGGAAAGGCTTTTTCCTGATGCTGTATCTGTTCTAATGTCTACCTACAGAATTTATTGTGAAAATGCTGCACTTAAGGAAACACTTATATTGAAAACTGATGAAATTAAAACACTGAAGTCTGAAAATGAACGTAAGTAAATTCTACTTCCTCATTTTGTTTTTAAAAAAAAACTGTTTCAGTTGACCTGATTCACGTAGGCACAAAAGTACAAAGACTGCTTTGTGCTACCACAGTGTAGCTTTGTCTTGTGCCTGCGAATGGAGGTAGAGCATTTCTCTGTTCTCGGTTAGGCCAACACTATTTAAGCCTCTCACTACAGCAAATCTAAGCATCTAATATCTGGATGGAAAGATCTATAGCTTCCAAGTGTTCCCAAATTAGGTTCCTAAATGCTTTAGCACCAGGACCCATTTATTAAAATGACATTCAATCAGGACGCACCCCCTTACAAAACTAAAAAAAAAAAAGTTTCGCTTGCCACCAACCTGAAAGTAGCATACCACCCATCATGACTAGTGGTCATTGATAGAATCCTCCTCTATTAATTTGTCCAATCCCTTTTGAAGTTCAAATCTGGAATAAGATGGGGTAGTGTTGTAGTATTGAGGATTGTAAGCAGGAGTTGAGGATTTGACCGAACTTCATGAACAATTGTTTCCATTACTGTGTTTAATTTTACAGTTCTAAATCAACAGCATTTGGAGATTCTTGCAATGCTTGATGTAAAACAGCAGAAAATTGTTCAGGAGACGATGTCTCTTACTAAGAGTGGCATTACAGAGATTACAGGACTTGAAGTAAGTGTTTAAAAACTGCCTTGATTGTTTCTTTTTGGGTATGCCTTTGCTATTAATATGGCCATTCACCTGGAATTAAGTAATAAGCAGAGGTGCCCGCTTCCAGAGAGTAAGACAGAATTAAATCCCAAGTCCAGCTGAACACAATGCGATTACTTTTCAGTAAAATAAATAACACCATTTCAAACACCTCTAGTGATAAGAACAAGAATAGAAATTGCTCTGGACCTTTTGAGACTCATTAATTTATTGTGGCATGAGCTCTCTTTCTCAGATACACAAGTGTGCGTGTGTATGTGTCTTCAGATATATGGATTGAGAGATACTACAGAATGTGCTTTTATTGCCTTTATTTCTTTATCGGAATCTAGTGCAGCTAAGCATTGGTATTTTACTATGTTCATGTTATAAATTCACGTTGTATTGTAAATCTGTTGCTTCTGCCAATCTATCTTAACATTGGTATCTCTGAGAATACAGATTCATTAGCTCCAAACCTGCTCCTTTTTGGTAAGAGCTATCTTTCAGTGAATTTTCCTAAATTAAAAAAAAATTGTCCCCTGTAATTCTAACCTCAGAAATAGGTGAGATTACCAGACATGCGGAAACGGAAATGAGAGGCTTGTCCTTTTCATCTTTAGCTGACTGGAGAAAAGGCATAAGCTACAGCATATGTAGTTGTGTAGGTGAATTGTTGGAATTTAATGTAATACACCTAGACCAGAAACTTATTTAGAGCGCAATCCTAAACTGGAGTTAGACCGGCATAAATAAAACTAAGCCAGCAAAGTTTGGCCAGCACAGGGGCCACCATAAAGCATGTTTGGACCACTCTCGGAGTCAGGAAGGATGGCTCACGTCTATGTGCTGGCCAGTCTAACTTGGAGAGTGGTCCAAACATAACTTTACGGTGTCCCTTGTGCTGGCCAAATTTTGCTGGCTTAGTTTATGCCGGCCTAACTCAGTTTAGGATTGCACCCTTAGTTGGATCAGCTCAAAGCAGAACATAAATCCAATAAATAAAGACCTGTATGTATAATAGCGTAACAGAAAAGTTATCATGGTTATTTCTAAATGAAGGCTGATCCTGTGCAGGATTGCTTGGAAATAACTTCCATGTTCTTTAGTAGAACACACTCCCAGGTAAACCTGCATAAGAAAGTTCTGTATACAGTGGTGTTCCTAGAAGGGGGGGGACAAAACATTGTGTTTTGCAGGAGCCTGAACTCCTGTGTAAATCCTTTAAAACCTCCCCCTTGCCTTAAAAGCCATTCGCGGCTAGGAGAGTAAAGCCTCAGTCAGCTCTGCAAGCACAAATGGCTCTGAAGGTTAGGGGGGAGGGGCCTGCAAAACCTAGCAATCCCCTCCTTCCAGGAATGCCACTGCATTTATAATATAATCATCATTTACATAGGCTTCTCCTACTGAGCGAAGCAAATACTGTGTGGGTGGAGGGAAGTGGCAGGCTGGGAAAACTGCTTTGGATTCTGTCTAGTATCATATACCAGAATTTAGAACATGTCTATCTAACCATCAGATCTTTTGCTTCAACATACATTTTGAACTTTGAACCTGTATTATTCAAAGCAGTATAGTACAAAGACCACATTTGGTGAAAGTGTGTTTCCTGTCTTAAAACAATACTTCTGGATTGTAGTAATAGGACTTTGGGAGATGCTGCATCTGAGGTATAAAAGTACACTGCCCCCCGTTGAAATATTGAATTTCAAGATAGGTAGCAGGAGTGAGAATGAAGAAACATTCTTTTTTGAGAAAACTTGGAAAGTACTTGCAACTGTGCTTGTACACAACTAATGACCAAAGTAACCACCCAAGCTTCTCTTCTGTGAAAAATTAAATAGCCAAGAAAGCTCATGATTGTGCTTCTTAGGGTGTGATCTTGGGCAGATGGATGTTGCTTGCATAAGCCCAGCGTGTTTGTAAATGTGCTGTAAGGCACGCTTGCGCTGCAGATGGAGGTGCTGGCTGATGCAGGCAGCAGTGTCGGCCCATGGGAGAGTGGGGGGAAGGCGGGAGGGAGGTGGAATGGGGTGAAGGGAGAGCAGCCCTGTGGGCAGGCTGGCCAAGAGAGGGAATTGGGGTCAAGATCTGGCCATTTGGCCAGATTTTAACCCTGTCCCAGGCTGCGTGGCCCCGATCTGGGCTGCTCAGACTTGTGCCTGCAATTTCAGTGGAAAAAGATCTGAGCACCCATAGGGGTGGCTGGAGCTTGCCCTAAGGTGAATTCCAGCGGCAGCCAAACCTGCGTTGGATTCAGCGCAGGCCAGCCAGCCTGCCTACTCCAACGCAGTTTAGGATTGGGCTGCAATTTGTGTTAATCTGTATTGCCGGCTACCTTAAACAGTAACAGAGAGGCAATTTTGTAGGCGCAAATCTGAGTGACCCATGTAATACTGATCGTGCCAGGGCTCAAGGTTAGGTTTGGCCTAGGCTGATGCCACCCACCTCCTGGACTGCTCTTCCCCTGCCCCAAAACACCTCTGTTCTGCCCTCCCATACCGTACACAGGTTTCCTTAACACAGGTTTGACATTGCTGGGCCGGTGCACATATGTGTGCCTGCCCAACCTGCTCCTGAGAAGCCGTGAATTTGCTTTACAGCACATTCACAATATTCAGGAGCCAGCCCAAGGGATTTGTGCCAGTTTGTAGGGTAGGGGGTAGGACCCTGAGGGTAGGACTACACTGCCTATTGAGTAAAGATGTTGTTGGACAACATTTCAGTGTAATTTGTTCTTCAAAGAGCTAGATTTAAAATGACTGATGGGCAAATTTGCATTTGAAGCTGGCAGTGCTTGGAGCCTGTACCTGCAGCGGTCTTGAGGGAGAACCATGCTCCTGTGCCAAAATGTCAGCAGCAACAAGAAAACAACTTCTTCAGCTCAAACAAGAGGTATTTAAACTTGGATTGAAAGTAGAATTGTTATGATTTTTTTTTGTCTTACTTTCTATTTAATCTTCTATTTAATCAGGAGACTAGAGGTATAAGGGAATTTTAATCCCTTTTTGCCCCTGAGGCTTCCCAATTAGCCTCCCCATCCTTGCTGGATACAGCATGCCTGTTTTTGGCACAGCTGCACTGGAGGGGGGAGACATAGGATCCTATCCAACTTCCGAGCGCTAGTGCAGCCACAGTGCAACCCCAAAGCAAAAGAGAAAATGTTCCCTTACCTTGAGGAGGCGTTTTTGCTGACTCACCACTGAAAGATGCAGTGCGCACCTAGTGAATTACAGTACTTCAGCCATAAAGTGAGTGATAGTATGATTGTGGCTTCCTGGCCGGAGTGAGAGTCTGGCCAGGAGAGTGGAAGGTTATCCCTGCCTCTGTGAGAGGGGGGCAGGGAGGGAAGGAGCGAGGACCTTTGCCTCAGTGAGAGAGAGGCAGAGGCCTGCAGCAGCCCAAGCCGCAGTGTGAGGGGGGTGAGGGCTGCTGCACTGGTTTGTTGGTGAGGAGTGTGTGTGTGTGCGTGTCTGTGTTTTTAGTTTTTTGTATTTGTGCTGGTGGTTGGCTTGTAGGTCGCTCCCGCCGGAATCATGTGTTTGACACCTCGAGGGAGCTCAGGGGAGGGGAGGGAGGCCACCATCAGCAGAGTTACGGGTTACGGAAGATATGGCGGTGGGGTCTGGGCCGGACATTACAGGAGAAGAAGGGTCAGTCGTAGACACACTGTCCCTCTTTCTGGCCCTTCCCTCATCCCTCTGACCCTTGGTACTTCTGGCAACAGTCCCCTGAGTCTGAAGCTGCTGCTTCTGAATGCCAGGTCGGTGAATAATAAGACCTCTCCTATCCATGATTTAATCTTGGAGGAGAAAGCCGACCTGGTATGTATCACGGAGACCTGGTTGGATGAGCTGGGAGGGGTCAATCTTTCCCAGATTTGTCCACCGGGTTTCCGGGTACTTCAGCAGCCACGACTACAGGGGCGGGGAGGTGGGGTTGCAATGGTCTATCGGGACTCTATCCGTCTCACCAGATACCCTGTTCAGCAGTCCACTGGGTTTGAGTGCCTTTGCGTTGTGTTGGAGGGGCGAGACAGAACAGGGATTCTGCTGGTGTACCGCCCGCCTTGCTGCCCAGCAGTCTCCCTGCCTGAGCTGACGGAGCTGGTCTCGAGCGTGGTGTTGGAGTCCCCCCGCCTTTTGGTGTTGGGGGACTTTAATGTCCATGCCGAGGCCCCGGGAACACCTGCGGCTCAGGATTTCATGGCCTCCATGGCAACCATGGGTCTGTCTCAAAGAATATCTGCCCCGACACATGATGCGGGACACACGTTGGCCCTGGTGTTTACTGTGGGGCAGGCTGATGATGATCTGGAGGTGGAGGACATTGAGATCACTCCTTTGTCATGGACAGATCACTGTCTGGTGGGATTTAGGCTTGTTGCAGCTTCTCACCTCTGCAATGGCGGGGGATCGCACTTTATGATCTGCCCTCGGAGGCTGATGGATCCAAACGGATTCCTGAGGGCTCTGGGGGATTTTCCTGCTGCCAGAGTTGGAGATCCACCCGGTGCCCTGGTCGACCTCTGGAATACGGAGATGACCAGGGCCCTGGATGAGATCGCTCCTGAGCGTCCCCTGCCCAGTCGCAGAATCAGGGCGGCTCCTTGGTTTTCTGAGGAGCTGCGAATGATGAAGCGGAAGGGCAGACGACTAGAGCGTCGGTGGCAAAAGACTTGTGCCGAATCTGACCGGACACAGGCTAGGGCCCAGTTAAAAGCTTATTCTAGAGCAGTGGTGGTGGCTAAAAGGGCACACTTCTCTGCCACCATTGCATCTGCAGAGAACCGTCCGGCTGAGCTCTTCCGTGTGGTCCGTAGTTTTTTACATCTTGCCCCCCTTACTGGTAGGGAGGAGCACACGGAGGCTCGCTGTGACAAGTTCGCAAAACATTTTGCAGAGAAGGTCGATCAGATCCGGCATGACTTGGACGCCGCTGTGGGCATATCTAGTGATGTCCCTGGGGAACCTGTCTATCCTACCATTTGGGATTCTTTTCAGCTTGTAGAGCCTGAGGATGTGGACAGGATTCTCTGGAGTGTGAGACCTGCTGCTTGCCCGCTCGACCCTTGCCCGGCATGGCTAATTAGAGCTGCCCGAGGAGGGCTGGCCGAGTGGACAGGGAGGGTGGTGAATTCATCTCTCAGGGAGGGGGTGCTCCCGCCTGCTTTGAAGCAGGCGATAGTTCGCCCCCTCCTGAAGAAGCCCTCCCTGGATCCCACAAATTTAAACAACTTTCGGCCAGTCTCCAATATCCCATTTCTGGGCAAGGTGATAGAGCGGTGGTGGCGTCCCAGCTTCAGAGGGTACTGGAGGAAACGGATTATCTGGACCCATTCCAATCTGGCTTCAGGCCGGGGTTCGGGACGGAGACTGCCTTGGTCGCCTTAGTGGATGACCTTCGCCGGGGGATGGACAGGGGAAGTGCGACCCTGTTAGTCCTGCTGGACCTCTCGGCGGCTTTCGACACCATCAACCATGGTGTCCTTCTGGGTCGGCTGGCCGGGTTGGGGCTTGGAGGCACTGTTTTGAAGTGGTTCCGCTCCTTCCTGACAGATCGCAGAAGGTGGTGCTGGGGGACGCTTGTTCGACACCCCGACCTCTTAGGTTTGGGGTGCCGCAAGGTTCCATCTTATCCCCCATGCTGTTTAACATCTACATGAAACCGCTGGGAGAGGTCATCCGGGGGTTTGGAGTGGGGTGCCATCAATATGCTGATGACACCCAGCTTTATCTCTCCTTTCCCCCTGATTCTGAGGAGGCGGTTGAGGTCCTGGATCGCTGTCTGGAGGCGGTTGGGGGCTGGATGTGGGCGAACAAGCTGAAATTAAATCCGGATAAGACAGAGGTGCTCTTGGTTCGGAAATCCACAGCTCGGGTATTGGACTATCGTCCTGCTCTGAATGGGGTCGCACTTCCTCTGAAGAAGCAGGTTCGCAGCTTGGGGGTTCTCCTGGATCCACAGCTACACCTGGAGTCTCAGGTGGCGGCGGTGGTCAGGGGAGCCTTTGCTCAGCTTCGGCTGATTCGCCAGCTGCGGCCGTACCTGAGCTGTGCGGACCTGGCCACAGTGACCCACGCCCTAGTGACATCTAGATTAGATTACTGCAATGCGCTCTACGTGGGGCTGCCTTTGAAGACGGTCTGGAAATTACAACTAGTACAGAACGCGGCGGCTCGGGTGGTTGCTGGGGCACGTCGGTTTGACTCTGTCAAGCCGTTGCTTCGGCGACTACACTGGCTGCCGGTTCTCTTCCGGGCCCAATTCAAAGTGCTAGTTTTGACTTTTAAAGCCCTTTATGGCTCGGGCCCGGGGTATTTGAGGGACCGCCTTCTTCCATATAATCCAGCCCATACTCTTAGATCATCTGGGGGGAGCCCCTCCTGACTGTGCCGCCACCAGGAGAGGTGAGAGGGGCGGCGGCCAGGAAGAGGGCCTTCTCGGTGGTGGCCCCCCAACTCTGGAACACCCTCCCCTTAGAATTGAGAACTGCTCCCTCTTTATTAACATTTCGGCGGGGGCTGAAGACCTTTTTATTCCAAAAAGCTTTTAACTGTTGACAGGCTGGCTGGCTGGCTGGTGTGTTATATTTTATATTTATGATCCACAGGGTTTTTGGCTTTTTAAACTTTATTGTTGTGTTTTAATTTTGCTTACTATATTGTTTTAATATGCTAAATTTTATATTTTTATGTAATGCCGCCTTGAGTGCCTTCGGGCATAAAGGCGGGGTAAAAATCAAATAAATAAATCTATATATATATAAATGAACGTGGGTGGGTATGTATGTATGTATGTGGATATGTATGCGTGTGGTGTGTGTATGTTCTCCATAGGCTCCCCCACGGCTTGACCGATCGGCACGAAACTCGGCACACACGTACCTTGCGGCCTGGCAACAAACACTGCGGGGGTCAGACCCCCCTAGCGCCCCCGGGGGTGGGGGTACGCGGGGGTCTTCGTGTGAACATCGTCGGAAACGTCCGAAATCGGCGTCAAATCTGCAGTTTCCGGGGTCGCCGGGATGAACGGTGATGCTCCCGATGCCGTTGGAGTCCGGGTTCAGCCCCCCCCCACGTGGGGGAGGAAAAAGGGGTGTCAAACAATGCCTGCCATGCCCTGTGGGGACACCTGGACTGATTGGTGCCAAACTCGGCAGGTGGATGACTAGCAGCCTGGCCGCAAACACTGCGGGGGTCGGGCCCCCTTACTGCCCCCGGGGGTGGGGGTACAGGGGGGGTCCCAACGTGAAAACGGTCACAAACGGCCAAACTTGGAGTCAAATCCACAGTTTTCGGGGTCGCCGAGATGAGTGGCGACACTCCCGACGCAGTTGGAGTCTGGGTGTGCCCCCCCACGTGGGGGGGCAAGAAGGGGTGCGAGACACAGCGTCCGCCATGCCCTGCTGGAACGCCTGGACCGATTGGCCCCAAACTCGGCATGCGGAAGCCTAGCGGCCTGGCCACAAACACTGCGAGGGTCGGGCCCCCCTACTGCTTCCGGGGGTGGGGGTACTTGGGGGTCCCCGCGTGCAGATGGTCGAAAATGGCCAATCTCGGTGTCGAATCCATAGTTTCCGGGGTCACCGGGACGAATGGTGACACTCCCGACGCTGTGCGAGTTCAGGGTCACCCCCCCTCGGCGTGGGGGGCCGGAAGGGGTGCGAGACACAACATCCGCCATGCCCTGCTGCAACGCCTGGACCGAGCGACACGAAACTTGGCACGCATACACAGTGTGGCCTGACGACACACACTGCGGGGGTTAGACCCCCTAACGCCCCCGGGGGTGGGGGTGCGCGGGGGGGGCCCAACTGAAAATGGTCGAGAATGGCCAAAACTCGGCGTCGAATCCATAGTTTCCGGGGTTGCTCCTGGCACCGTCGGAGTCCGGGTTCACCCCCCCTCGGCAGGGGGTGCGGGAAGGGGTGCAAGACACAATATCTGCCATGCCCTCTTGGAACGCCTGGACCGATGTGCACCAAACTCGCCATGCGCGTGCCTTCCAGCCTGGCAACAGGTACTGTGGGGGTCAGGCCTCCCTAGCGCCCCGGGGGGGCCCAGGGCCCCCGCATGGAAATGGCCGGAAATGGACGCAATCGTCCTTGGTTCTGTAGTTTCTGGGCTCATCGAGGCAAACAGCGACGCTGTGGGAGTTCGGGTCTGCACCCCCCAATGTGGGGGACGGGAAGGGGTGCAATACGAGATGTCCACTAGGCCCCACTGTGACACCTGGAGCAATTGCCGCCAGAACCGGCATGCGTATGCCTGCCGGCCTGGTGCCAAACACTGTGGGGGTCAGGGCCCCCCAGTGCCCCCAGGGGTGGGGGTGTGCGGGGGCCCCCAGGTGAAAATGGTTGAAAACGCCCAAAATTGGAAGATGGGTCACGGATGGGTCAGAGATGGGAGATATAAACACCCGGGCAATGCTGGGTAACAAAAAGCTAGTAATAAATAAAGATGGCCACATGCATGTGCAGAATGAAGATTGTTGGTTGATGGATTTTTTTTTTCTGGATAGCCAATCTTTGTTTCCAGTAGCCAATGACTCTCATTTTTTGATTCTTGCTCCACATGGAAAAAGGAAAATGTATCCAGATGCTGCTCAATGATCGGATTTTACAGGGGGAGGAGAGAAAGATAATGTGTGTGTTTGTAACAACCTATGTTACAGACCCTGAATCCCAGTGGGGGGAAAAGCTCTCTCTGTGTCCCTGTGCTGCCAGCTGCTTTTCAAAAAATTATTTTTGGGAAAGTACACTAAAGGGTTTTCCTGTTGTTGCTAGGATTAGGTTTGTGATCACCAGTGAAAACCTAGTTACTGATTTTGTGGACAAGAAAAAGCAAATCATTGTTATGCCCATCATTGAACAACTCTCAGAAAAATGAATTGTATCTTTAAGTTTTTTTAAACAATACAACCTCAGCCTTCTCTTAATTAAAAACAGTTTGAACTTCTGAAGAAGAGTAAAGAAGAAGCTTATATAATGGCAGATGCCTTTAGAATTGCTTTTGAGCAGCAGCTGATGCGGAGGAAGGACCATGCTCTGGGATTTGCACAAATGAATAAGACCTGCAAAAAAGAAGCAAAGCTATTAAGCTGGAAAAGTCTGAAAGAGGATGGTAATTTTTTCCATGCTATTTTAATGTCTATAATATTGGAAATAAATAGAATTTGCATTGTTTTGAAGAAAACCTGTTTTTTGGCCAGAAGGAACCTTAGGATCACTACTAATGCTTAATATTTAATTAGTTTTAACAGTGCTGGATGTTCTACAGAACAAAATAATGATATATCGCATACCCAGAGACGTTTGGGCTGGTTCACAGAAATATGTTCATCACTTGATTACTGCAGCATCTTTGTATGAAGGATGCTCTTGGTTCTGCTGCTAATAGTTATTTACTGGCCCAGAGCTTGGCAGTGGTGCCATAGCTGTGAATGCATTTTTCAGTGAGACTTACCACACCACATACCTGACTGCCTTTTGATGGGGAGTCAAAACATCTTTATGCTCCAAATTTTTTTGTTCATTGTTTTACCTAGGTAAAGGGAGACTGATTTGGATGCATATTAATGTTGCTTTTTAATTTTAATTTTTACCATATTCTAACTTTTCTATTGGCTGCTCTGAAAAGTAGGACATGCCTTTAATATATATTATTATTGCCCAATATTTATTTAACAACTATTTATAAAGGAGCATTGAAGACACTTTCTCTTTGAGACCTGAATACATTGGTGCCTTCAGTAATGCACCACTGCTTTGTGATTATCCACTGCTTTATTAACTGCAGAACCCTTTTCCCTATTCATTTTCAATAACTGCTTTGATTATTATACTTCTGGATATTAAAAATAATCAATCAATCAATGTGTGTTCTCACCCACCACTTCATTTGCCATAATTTAGGGAGTAGTAGTAATAGCATTTATACAACACGTTCCTAAGTTTTTCAGCTGTATTATCTTGTCCTTACAACATCCTTGTGAGAAAATACTATCATCCTCATATTGCAGTTGGGAAGCTAAGGCTGAGAGTGACTTGCTTAAAGTCACAGGCAGCCTAATCGTATACTGCGTTGGAACAGGCAGGCCTGCACTGTATCCAGTGCAGTGTAGGAGGCAGCTGGAGGCTGCCCCAGGGTAAACCCCAGCAGCCCAAATAAGGCTTCTCAGAGGTGCAGTGAAATCGCTGGCACAAATCTGAGAGGGCCATGCAAGGCCAACTGGGCTGGGGACGGAGGTTAGGATCTGGCATAAGTGCCAAATTTGGGCTCCACCAGGCCAGGCTGCCCTCCCTCTACCCCGATTCACCTCCCTCCCATCTTCCCCCACCCTTCGTGGGGCCCCACGCAGGCCAGACTCAGCCGGCCTTACCTATGGGCTGCTCTGGGGCAGGCAGGCCAGTGCACATCCTTGCGCTGGTCTAGCCTTCACTTGTGTAGATGTGCCTTAAGGCACATTTGTGACATGCTTCAGCCAACGCAGGTGACATGCATCTGCTAAAATGCTGGTCCTGATTGTGCCCCTAGGGAGCTTATGATAGAGGCAAGTTTCAAACCACTGAAGCTTTGATCTGCAGTTCAGTCTTGGTTGCTATGCTGTATCTGCTGTCAAAAATAGATGGGATCATGTCTATTATTCTGTTTTCCAAGGTGCTGTTTGTCTTGTATGGCTATAGTGGTGACTGATTATGAAGTCCAAAGACTAATGGCACAATCCTAAAGTTGCAAGCTGTGCTGGTGCAGCATTGGCATAGGGGAATTTCATTAGGATTAGGCTTTCTGGCTTAATTATCCCTATTATTTTTCTCCTTAGGTGTTTCCACATTGCGAGGGAATAGGAAAAGCTTGGGACAAAAGGTAATGGGCATGCTTGCTTCTGGTGCTGACAGTAAGAAAATCAGAGAACTGGATAATCCTCAGGAAATCATCAGGATGCTAATAGATTTGGTTAGTATTATTTTATAATGCTTTGGAGAGCACATATTGGTGGTGGTATTATATCACCTCTGTAAACTGCTTAACAAAACATGTATTCTATGGAATAGACTTCGCTCTAATTTTTATTTTTTTGTATAGCTGAATGATAAGGAGGAAGCTTTGGCCCATCAAAGGAAAGTAAGTTATATGCTTGCTCGTACACTGGAAGAAAAAGAAAACAGTTTGCAACAAAACAAAGAAAACAAGTGTTTAGAAGAACTTCCTCTTAAGAACGATCGATGTAAAACAGGTTCGGCATCCCAAGACCTGGCTATTCCTGCGTGTTCATGTTGCCAAGCATGTATTGCTCAAGACAGCTCCTGCTCCACCTCTAGTAATCACATAGTTCAGCATTCTGCTGGAACAACTGAAAGTTCATGTTTTTCAACACCTGTTCCTGTGCATTGTACAGAAAACGACATGTGTGAAAGAAAAGAAACAATTGATACAAACTGAAGATGATGGGCTTCTCTATGGAACAGTATAGACTGTGAGAGTTTGAAGGGGAAAAATGGCAGAGCCACAACATTTCTTTTAATATCCTTAAAGCTTACAGCTCTGATTTGAGCTCCATGCTCCAGTGCATGTGTAGAACACTGGTATTAATGGGCTTCTTTCAGCCTCAGAAATGTACCTGTAGGCCATGCTAGGCCTTCCATAGGTTGCGCCAGCTGGACGTCACTTCTGATTTGTGTTGGTGACTTCTGGTTGCATCTGGGAAGTGTTCTGAGGCGTAGGGAGGTTGCATGTGGTCTCCCTGCTCCTCAGAACATTTCCCAAATGCAACCAGAAGTCCCTGATGTGAACCGGAAGTGACTTCTGGTCGCATCCAGGAGGCCCTCTGAGGTAAGGGCTCAGCATCTGCTTATGCTCAGATCCATGATGCTGAGCCTACAGATCAGAAGGACCCACTGTATTTCATGATAAAGGGAAGCTTTTATACTGTACTGTGAAGAATGTTGAAGATTTTACTCATTAATTTCAGTGAATGCAATGTACTTTTCCTTGAATTAGCCATGGCAATCTTGAGACAGAAGCAGGCATGCTGGATTAGGAACCACACGCACATAAAGGTGTTTCATATATTATTCCCGCTATTGGATTTCTGCAATCCTATGTATGTATATTTGCAAGTAAATCACATTGTGTACTATGGGCCCTACTGCCATGGAAGCATACAAGAGTGCAGCCTTTCCCTCCCACACATGGTGCTAGTTATTGTGGTACCATGACACCCAGAAAGATGCATCATCTGGCTTAATTTATTTGTTGCTTGCATTTTAATATCCTTGCAATGTTAACCCTTTTCTCATTTTGTTCCAATTATCAAAGCTATTTTTACCATTGCATTTTCCCTTCCGTTGTCATCCTTTCTAGAGGACAAGATTCAAAATACTTTTGTAGTTTGTCTAATCTCAACTTTACTTTAAGAGGGAGTCAGTCAATCTCCCAGATTGCCCATGCTTGATTTGATTCCACTGAATTTTAAGGAGATTCCCCGTTAGACTCGGAGGAGGGTTTTCCGAAGGTACCCTTCTTCTAACTGTGCTGATGGCAGTGAACACTACTTTCCCCAGTGCGTTTTCAGCTTATTCTAAAAAAGTGTGGAGCAAGGAAGTTTGTTATGGTTAATAACCACTAGGTCAGTGGTTCCCAACCTCCTGTCCCTTTAAGGCAAGGTTGGGACACAATGGAAGAACCGTAAGTGATGGCGCCCATCACTTCCCAGTTCTCCTCACTGTCTCTGACTACAGAAGCTACGAAGCTCTGTAAAAAACCCTTTCTTACCTCCCTATAGGCAGTGGCAGTGGTGGTTGATTTGACAGGTGCCATCACCTATGGTCTCTCCTGGTCACCATGTCCCTTAAGAGAGGAGGGTTTTACAAATGTGATATCTAGAGATGCAACCCGCAAGTTGAGAACCACTGCACTAGGTGCTGCGCTCAATCTGCCCTCCTTACATAAGAACATAAGAAGAGCCCTGCTGGATCAGGCCAAAGGCCCATCTAGTCCAGCTTCCTGTATCTCACAGTGGCCCACCAGGTGCCCCAGGGATGCATGAGACAACAAGTTGCTTGGATCCTGTTGCCACTGCCTTGCACCCGGTACTTTGAAGTAGCCTACTACTAATGTAAGGGGGTTACACAATCCATCATGGACTATAGCCCACGATGGACTTTTCCTCCAGAAATCCGTACAATCCCCTCTTAAAGGCATCTAGACCAGATGCCATCACCACCTGCGGCAAAGAGTTCCACAGATTAACTACCCGCTGGGTAAAAAAGTACTTTTATCTGTTCTAACTCTCCCAACTCTCAGTTTTAGCGGATGCCCCCTGGTTCTGGTATTTTGAGAGAGGGAAAAGAACATCCCTCTATCGACTCTATCCCTTCCGTGCATTATTTTGTATGTCTCAATCATGTCCCCCCCCTCAGGTGCCTTTTTTTCTAGGCTGAAGAGACCCAAATGCCGCAGTCTTTCTTCATAAGGGAGGTGCCCCAGCCCCGTAATCATTTTCGTCGCTCTCTTCTGCACCTTTTCCAGCTCCACTATGTCCTTTTTGAGGTGCAGCGACCAGAACTGTACACAATATTCCAGGTGCGGCCTTACCATCGATTTGTACAATGGCATGATAATATTGGCTGTTTTATTCTCATCCCTTTTTTTAATGACCCCAAGCATGGAATTGGCCTTCTTAATTGCTGCCGCACACTGGGTCGATACCTTCATTGAATTGTCCACCAGCACCCCAAGCTCTCTCTCTTGAGCTGTCACAGACAGCTCAGAACCCATTGCCTACAGGTGAGGTTTTGGTTTTTTGCCCCAATGTGCATCACTTTACATTTGTCTATGTTGAAACGCATCTGCCATTTTGCTGCCCATTCCCCCAACTTGGAGAGATCCTTCTGGAGCTCTTCACAATCCCCTCTGGTCTTCACCACCCGGAAAAGTTCTGTGTCATCTGCAAACTTGGCCACCTCGCTGTTTATCCCTGTCTCCAGGTCATTTATGAACAAGTTGAAAAGCACGGGCCCCAAGACAGATCCCTGGGGAACTCTGCTTTTCACCGTTTTTTCCTTGTCATCTTTTGCATCATTTCTAGTGCAAATGCTTTCAAACTGTTAAATTCTCTCTAAACCCTCCAATGTAGGCCTCTTGAATTCCCATTTTGCACATTAATCATCATACTTCAGCTGTGTGTGTATTTTAATTACTGCTTCAGAGAATTAAAAAAAATACTGGACAAGTAAGTAACTTCTGAATACGTAGAATTTTACTTTCATTATCTATATCAAGTAATTTCATGGGCTTTATATAGTCAAATTTAATTCATTTTAAGAAAAAATGCATCAATTTTCTTGAATGATGTTGCTGCTGTTGCTTTCAAGTGCACTCATTTAAATGTAATGTGCTTTCCAAATAAATTGGATTTGTACTGTAAGTAAAGTACGCTTGGGTATTCATGAATATGGTGATAGAGTGGTTAGCTCAGAAAATAGTCATTAATCAGTTATACTTTAAGGTTGTTTTGGGCCAATTTCAACTTATTTCAGTGGTTACTATTTTTTTTCCTTTGTTCATTTCTGGAGATTGGAAAATTACATAGGGGAAAGAAGCCATATTGGTTATCATGCATGAACATATATAATCTAAATGCACTTGGCTCATAACCCATTTCTTAGTAGTTGTGGCTTTAATATGGCTTTAACTGGTTTTAATGTGGCTTTAACTGGTTTCCCAGGGTTTTTTGAACTGGTTTTCTAACAGAGCGAAAAACGTCTGTACGTATTTTCTTAAAATCTGCAAGTAGTCTTGTAGGACAGAATCTGAAAATGCAAATGAAACTCAAAAAAGTACAAGAAAACTGTTTTTTGTACTGTAAGATCTGTGTTTATAGACCTACATTAAGCTGGGTGTAGGTTTTAGAATTAAATAGCAAGTGGGGAGCACAAATCTGAGGTGGAAATCTTTAATAGTTTGCCTCTGTCACAGTTTTGAGTCCAGGGGTGTGTGTGTGTGTTTAACTGCCATTGGCTTTCAACTGAAACCTTTTTCTTTTAAGAATAGTACAATGTGCAGAGTGGGAAATTAGGCTCCAAACCATAATAGGGCAAACTGCTAACCCCGCCTTCCCCACCACAGTTTTGTTCCCTCCACTTGCTTATCATCTAACCTACACCATCTAGTACAACCATCTAGCTTACCATTGTACAATTTAAGTACATGCCTAACAATGCTGTTAGGAGACAGCATTTAAATTCTAATCCTGGTCTCTGTGAATGATGTTGTACTCCTGCTTTTCATGTCATTGAGAGTAAAACGTGGAATCTAATTATATTTTGAGACTCAAGTATATTAGTGACTAGGTTTCAATTGAATGTATGAAGCTGTTTTTTGCAGAGTGATTTGCATTGATTTGTGTAGATCAAACTACTGTAAACTAATCTCAGGCTGACAGCAAGTCTCAAAAGTTCAGAAAATGGTCTTTCCCAGCCCTACTAGAAGATACCAGGGATTGAACCTAGGATCTCTGCATGCTGTGTATATGCGCCCGCACGCACGCCCCAACCTTCTCCCCCAATATCAGAGCATTAATTATATATTCCAACACTAAACTATGATCAGTCCCCTCCCTGTTAAAGATTGGAACATAGAATTTATAACAATAAGCATCAAAACGATGTAAAAATGTGCTTCCTGAAATAATCATTTTTTTTGGACAGATGGGTTCTTAAAATACATATTATCCAAATGCAGCGGAGCTTTAAAAATATCTGCCCATTCCCTTCTCAACTCACAACCATTTAACAGCATTGATTTTCCTTCCAGGTTTAAATTTTGAGATTCTCAAGCCAATCATACATGCATTCTCTGACAGTGGGCCCTTTGTAACTAATGGTACCTGCATATGTTGCTTAGGATTGCTACGTTACTTGATAGTTCAGTCAGTTGAATATTATCTAACTTTAAACATATTTACATTGTGCTGCCTTAAAAACTTTATTTTGCTATGATCCATTTCTAAGGACTACAGGATTGTTCAACTGAGTGCTGGAAATTACCAAGGCTCCAAGGATTTTTTTAAAGTGTGTGTTGATATTAAGCTTCCCTCCCCTTCACTTGAAGTTCATTTCTCAAAGACCAATATTATAAAAATCACTTCAAGTTTGTGGATTGGACCAGTAGTAAATCTGAAATTCAAGTTGTTTTACAAATGTATGTAAGCAGATCTGTTGGGGGGGGGGGAGTCCACCCAACTTTGCTCACATGGTTTAATTGATGACAATCCTACTCAGACCTGGGTTTAATTTGAGGTAGTGCTCAGCCTTGGAGTTTATTTTCAATTCCAAAGCTCAATATTTGTGTTATATCGTATTTAAGTGTGCCTGTGAACATGTATAAAATTCAATTTGCATATCACTGAATAAATACCCTTTTGACTTGAAAGCAGAGTTGAACCTCTCTCTTCTTTTTAACAGTTTGATATGGATGATATTTTTATGTTTAACAGCATGCCAAATGGATGTAGAAAGACCAGCCTCCTCAACAACATAAGGATGGGGAAAGGATTGAACAAATATAAGCCGTTCAAAGAATAACTCGTAAGCTTTGGGAATAATGTTGCCAGGTTGAACGATAGTGGAAAAATAAGAAGCAGGAGGGATGAGGTTCTGTTTTTATGGGTTTATGGTCTTTGCCTCTGCTTGCACTGCAACAGTTTTACCGCTGGATAGTCTGGTTTACAGCATCAGCAGACTACTACTGCTCATAATATCATAATGCCACAGCTGAGCTGTGATGACCTCTGAGCACTTCCCACAAAACAAGAGATCAGCCACATTTTCATACATGAAACACATGCTTGGAGGGGGAGTATGAAATAACTATTCTGACTGCTGCTAGTCCACACATCCAACCGGCAACAGTAATAGGGAAATGGGAAGCACAGTAGTAGCCCATTAAAAAGGTAACTGTTCACAGATTGAGAGCCTAATCCTATCCAACTTTCCTACTGATGTACCTGTGCCAATGGAGTGTGCACCACATCCTGTAGTGGGGGTGCAGTCAGGGAGACCTCAAGGTAGAGGGGAGCATTTGTTCCCTTACCTTGAGGAGGTATTGTGGCTACACTGGTGCTGGAAAGCTGAGTAGGTTGGGACAGTTATAGTGTTCGGTTATATATGTTTACTCAAAAGAAAGTTGGCATAGCTGTATCAGGGCTGAAAAGCTGTATAGAATCAGGCCCCTAGTAGCAAGTTACCAGAACAAAATAAAAATAAATTTAAATATCTGCCCCATGAAACTGAATAACATTTTTAGGTTTGAATCAGCGACATTACTACACAAGTGCTTGCTTATGCTAATGTCTGTTCAGGATTGCATATAGAGCAAGGATATTTTTTTTAAAAAATTCAGAGTAATGTAAGTACATCTTATGATAAACACAATGCCTGTTTAGTGGGCCAGTTTTAACCATTTGAAATGGCTGGTTGACAGTCACAATCGGCTAGTTCAAGTTCAACTGCTTGAAGAACAGGTACCATAGTTGAGTCTCCCTTCTATATGTCAGGTAAAAATCAGTCCAAGTAAATTTGGTTTAATATACTAAAGTTCAAAATTAATAGAAAAGCAAGGATGGAAATAGGAAAGGGAATAACCAAATAACATTGAGAAGCATAATGTTCACTGCCGGGGGAGGGGGAGGTTAGCAGGGAAAGTGTTATCCATTTTATATATGTTATAAATGGGTAACACTTTCCCTGTTATCCTCTCCCTCCCCCAGGTGGCTGTAGGGGTGAACTGGGACAAATTCAGAGGAGGCATGCCACTCTGTGTGGGGTGGGGGCTCACACAACTGAGTTCTTCATTCAAAAAAATAAGTCATAATAGGGGGGAAAAATTCTTTTTCCTAACTTTTTTTTCCTAAAAGGAAAAAGCCTAACAAGGTACAGTTGAAAAACAGCTTGTTACTATTTGGGAGAACTAAACTGAAATTTTTAATGTTACAATATTCAGCAGATGGGCCCTGAATAGGAATGACATTTTTTCATTCTGTTACAGACAAAACCTATGCAGCCACCTGTCACCCCCCCCCCCCACCCCTGTAGAAAAACTGCTGCAAGCAGCAGCTTCAAGAAGACCATTGTTTGGGTATTATATTTTGGATTCTCCTTTATTTTGGATTCTCCTCCCCGTATGAGCTTATGAAATGGAGAAACTGCAATATGTTTAATTGTAGATTATGAAGAAATGGGAATGATTGTTACCCAGAGGAGACCCCCACAACTGCCCCCCTTTGCATGATGCAGCAATCACCATTTTGGTGCCATTGCATCAATGGGAGGGGGAGGGGGATGGACACAATAGGATTGGGCTCCAAGTCACAATAAGTTCTTTATAGAAGTATCTATTATTACTTAAACTGCAGGTGTGTTAGGTTCTCTGTCAACTTGTAAATGTTAACTTAAATGTTTGCTGGCAATAAAAATTAAGTGGTGACCTTGAAGTACTGCAGTGTGCATCTCACCAAAACCCAAAAATTCTATTGCACAAGAGCGTAGGCTGCAAACAGATGGTTTCTTCATTATGTGATGATTTTTACTGAAGGTCATTCAGAGCAAGTAAGTGTGCTCACATGCTTTGATATAATTCATTTGAATCATATGAATATATTATCATGTAAAGTGATGAGTATACTGTAAAGGAAAATAATGATTTAGAAGCAGTGGTTTAGTAATCATGGCATGCAGCCTTATAACACTGTTTCTACCACCTCAGACAACAAATGCTACAAATTAATTAATTACTCCCCCAAATATGAGGTTGCTCTTGATATGCCAAATACTTCATTACAGTATATGATTTGTGTGTCCAACACTACAATCTTTTTACACTAGTTTGAAAGTGAGTTCCATTTGTTTAAATTCATAATCCAAAGTAGGACAATGTGGGGCCTAATAAAAGACAAGTATGAGACAACAAGCTTTTTAATTCTATAGGCTTCGTCATTCAGCAAAATGATAACCAAAGGGGGAGAGGGAAAATAGTTGGGGGAATGAGCTTGTATAGAGCTTGTAACATCAAAAGATGGAAGTCAGGTTTCATTGAGATAGTACATGCGCAGGAATGAGTTAACTCTGTTCAATCTCCAGTGCTAACTTGAAACATATACATTCCTTCCAAGGCTAAGAGCAGGAAAAAGGCAAAGCAACAAAGACTTTACAAAATAAGGTGTTGTACTACATTGAATGTCAATGGGCAGCCCATTCCTAATGGTGGTTTGAGCCGGTGCAGGCCTCCCTGTGCTGCTTCCAGGCATGTGGAGACATGGTGTAAGGCACGTTTGCACAACCCTAGCTGGGCAAGACCCTGACTGTGCTGGCCAGAGCAGGTACGTTTGCACTGGGTAGAGAGGGGGGTGGGAGAGGGTGGCAGGAGGGTGGTTTGGAGATGGGGAGGAGTTTCTGGGCAGGGCAGAATGTGGGGAGGATTGGTGGCAGCAGTGCATGCTGTATCTTAATTCCCACTCCTGGGACATGAAAACTCCCATCTAACCATTTACTCAAAAGCCAACCCCACTGCTTACTTCTAGATAAGCATACATTCAATTATCTTTATATGCAACCTTGCTTATCTGCGGAATTGCTGCTTTCCTTGTAACCTGTGCCTCTGTCCTCTTTATCCACTAGAGGCTGCAGGGACCTTCAGAATGGCACCTGCAACCAGCACTGACCCCTTAAAAATGGCCAGCAGAAGTATCCACTGGCCATGGTCCTGCAGTCTGTGGAAGGTCTCTGCAGCATTCAGAGATCTGCTGGCTTCTTGAGAGCCTGTGCTGGCTTCTTCTGATGGCAGAAAAGGTGCTCCTTACACCTAACCCCATTGATCCCACAGGGTTAATGGTTCATTATCTGCAAATTCGCTACTTCCGAGGATTTCCAGGAACCTAACCCTAGCAGATGATGTACATAGGATAGCTGACTTAACTGACATTCTATCAGTGGGAGTCACTCCTTGACAGTAAACAGAACTGAGGCCAAACAAACATAATGACTTTGACCTAAAAACCCAATTTGTGTGGGAGGCTGTATACTCTACACATGCTCAAAGGCACTCTCCTATTAAGGCTGCCAACTTTGACTGGAGCTGTTCTTGAACATGTATGTTTCTTCCCCAAGGCGATTCAATGTCTGTGACCGATGCTTCAGACCGATCCTGGGCTGGCAACTCTGTCTCCTATTTCCACGAGCAAACACACTTTAGGCGCAAGCAATGGAGGTCTTGAAGCACTGACCCCCTTCCCCTGCGCTTGATCACGCCCTATTTTAAAGGTTTTCGTCCTGTGATTGGATAAATGGGGTTAGCAAAGAAAATGGTACTATAGTTATCTAGCAGCGCATGAACCCGTTTTTTCCAAAGAATTGGTGGTGGGGGACGAATAAAATCCCCCTTTTGTCTATTCTCTGTGCTTGACTTTTTTTTTTTCTTGATCACCTCCCCTCCCCCCCCCCGCTTCCCCTCCCTGTTGGAAAAGTATTCTATTCAGCGAGACCCTGATCCAGGCGGAAAGGCAGCAGAAACAGGAGACTACCCTAGCAACTGCGCATGCGCACCCAGGACCATCCCGGAGATTGGTAGGAGCTGGCAGAAGCCTCCTCCGGGTTTGAGGGAAGGCGGAGAGTCGGCTGGCTGCGCGCATGCGCATAGAAACCACGAAGCAGGAGAGAAGGAGAAGGAGAATCTTCCCAGAAAGCACCCAGAAACTCTGGAAGAAAGTGGTGCGGCTGCCTTCGCCTTTCGGGGCAGGGTCGGTGGGTGATGTGGAGCTGGCGTCCATGAGGTGAGGCAGTGGGGGGGGGGGCGGGTCTCGGTGCGTCTGGTTTCCTCGTCCAGGGGGCGTGACGGCCGCTTCAGTTGTCGGCCTTGAGGGAGGGTCCGGCGGCCCCTCCTCGCCCCTGAGCTGAGTGTGGCGCTGGCGGGGGAGTCGGGACCGCCTGCGCCTGTTGCGCTCCCTGGCCGTGGAGAGGGCGCTGATGCAGGGGGCCTGAGAAGGGTCCCTGAGGGCTCTTGCGGTCGCAGCCTGACTCCTTGTCCCGCAAAGGGGAAGTGGCAGCTGTTTGGGCGGCTGCTGGAATTGGGGCATGGAACTGGGCGAGGGGGATGCCTACTCTGGGGACCCGAAAGGCGGATATTTCCGGATCTTTGTGGATAACTACTCCGGGGTGACCGAGCCCCCCCCCCACTTTATAGCTGGCTTTCTTGATCTCGTATCGCTTCGTTCCTGAAGAGTTGAGAGTCCTGCTGCCTGCCTGAACCGATCTTGGCTGGCGTCAGGAGGGCTTGCGAATCTAAGAATTCTTTCTTCTGCCTGCTTCTACTTGGCCTTGGACGGAATAGCTTAATAAGTTTCTTAGAAGTGCTTCTGCGTGTCTCTCTCTCTCTCTCTCTCTCTCTCGATGGTGCAGTCAGTTCTGGTGTTTACAACAGAAATGAGCAGTACCATTCTTGACATGTGATGGAACTATGTGGCTTTCATTCCTATGCACAGATAAACAATCATGTGAAGTGAGGCTGAGGACAGTTGTAAGCTTTGGGTTATTGCTCCAAAATCTGTAGTTTTCTATACTTTTTATACGAGTGTAAGCTTGAAGCTCTGCAAAAAGCAATAGTGATCCTTTTAGGTCAACAAACAGGTGAAAGCTCTAATATTACAACAAGAAATTGCATCACTATTTGGTTGCCCAGCTGGTTCTGCTGGATCTTAGGAATTGGAAATATTTTTCCAGAATGGTGTCAAAAACATGGCATTATGTCCGTGTTGCACTGGAATCCATGCAATCTACTAGTCACAAATGTTTGCAAGTTTGTCCCTGTGTACAGTCAATCCTTTTTATCCGTGACCTTGCTTATCGGCAGAATTGCTACTTTCCTCATTATTTGTTCCTCTGCCCTTTTTATCCACTATGCAGAGACCTTCCAAGGGCTGTAGGGACCTTCAGAATGGTACCTGCAACCAGCACTGACCCCTGACAGCACCCGCCGGCCATGTTTAAGGGATCCTTGCTGGTCCCCTTATTAACCCATATGCAGTTGGAGGGCTGAGAGTTGTCTTGTGCTATTGAGCTCATGGTAGAGGCAAAGTTCAAACCTGGGAAGTCCAGGTTCATAATTCATTTTTTCAGTTAGTGTGCCATGCCTACTCTCTGGATAGGTTAGCCAGATTGCTGAGAGACTAATCAAAGCCCTTTTAAAATAATACAATTTCAGGTCTGTCAACAAGAAGCATAAAATTGCATGGATGTTAAATACTAGAGAGCAAGGTCTTGTACTCAGGGTTACAAAGAATCTATAGATTGCTTCAATTATTCCTGAAGGACAAAACAAGCTTGTGTCAGCAGGGTGTGCCTGTGAAACCCATTGGGAAAGGGACAGCAGTGGCTGATGATCCTGTCAAGATGTTTTCTCTTCTGCCCTCCTTCTGTTCCCATAAAGAGCAGAATTTGCTTTGAAGATAGAATATCACAGCAGCGTTCTGGATTGATCTATATCCTTTTCAAGTCCTAATGAACAGCAATTTATGCACGGCGTTAGGAGAGGGAAAATATGGTTAAGAAGCAATTGGTGAGTTTTGCTAGAACGGTCTGATAAGATGATTCATCAAGTTCATAGAGCAAAGAGAGGTGAGATTTGGCCTATAATCTTCCACATTTAAAGGCCAGCATATGCAATAATATGTTCTATTCTGCAGGTTTTCAAAAAATTGGCTGTTTAAAAACTATAAAACTATTTTATTTTACATAGACCCCCCTGCCTTTAAATTACATTTTTAGGTATCTTATATCTTTATCTTATGGTTTTTGTTTTCACAATTTCCTATATTCTGTTTTTTATGACAGTGTTTTGTTACACAATGTTATGTTTATATTTGTTTTATTTATTTGAGTTTTAATGAAAAGTGGGATACAAATACAAGTCCATTAAATAAATAAGAACATGAAGGAAAGCCAAACAAGAGAGAGAAGTATATTTTTCTCTCACCATTGCTACCTTGCAACTAGTACTCAGAGGTGTACCTCTCCTGAGCCAGGTGGTAGCACATAACTGTCAATGACAAATAGCCATTGACAGAATTGTTCTCCATGATAGTAAGATGCTTACAACTTACTACAACCACTAAATATGCTAGTGAATGTATATCAGTGTTGAATTATGAAGTACAGTTTGCATCTGTAGGGTGAAACACTGTATTTAAACCGAAATGTCTTATGAGGAAGATCTGTCTCTGTACCATGTAGAGGGGCTGCAAGTTTGCTCTGTTCACTAAGAACAGAAAGGGAGAGCCAACTCCACCATCTCACAAGGCCCTCAAGTGCCATGTTTGTTTTACTGGTATTCTAAAATGAAACTCAGTTTCTTGGGATTCAATAAATGCTGATGCCGAATTTATTGCTGTGCAGGATGAATAATAGTGCTGTCATTATAAGCTGTTGCCAGTCTTTAGTTGTAGCTATGAGAGAGTCAGTTGGGAGGGGTATCTTCTTGTCATAGGTGTATTGTCGTATAAAGGTGATTATTGGTGAACTGTGTCTAAGGAATCATAGACTGGTGTGATAGTTGGGAAAGCATGAGATGACTTGGATTTCAGTTCAGCAGTGAATTGGCTAGGTAACCTTACAGCATGTACTCTTGGAAGTATGTCCGATTGTGTCCCATTAGAGGGGCTTACTCCCAGAAAAGTGTGCCTAGGATTGCAGCCTTAAACAATTACTATCTTAGCTTCTCATCTGTAATATTTAGATGTCAGTCCTGTCCTTGCCATACTGTACTCTGAACACTTAGGGGGGGGGAAACCCTCCTTGTTTGTTAGTTATATTTATGTTATTGTTTTTCCAAAGGAGCCCAAGGTAGCATATGGAATTCCCAGAAGGTGTCTCAACCAGTCACTTAAGAAACCCAAACTGTTTTATCTTTAGTAAAGAAGGCACCATGTACCTCTATTCTGGGCCCAGAACACATAGGCACTCCTATGCACAAGGTATAGTCAACACATTGACAAGTCTTCATAGAAGAAGAGTTCCATAGATCTAGGAATGTCATCAGAAATGCTGGTGTCTCTCTTGTTTGGCACATGCATGTAATAATGAAAACATTCTCTGATATTTCAATGATAGGAGAAGATAATATTTAATGTACACAAGACAAAAGCAGTTTAAATCAGCCCTTGGCTGAGCCCAAATTAATCAAGAACTGTTACTGTAGATTGGGGTCTGTTACTGATGAATATTTCTATGGTTGGCGTTGTGTCTGAATGAGGACATCAGTGTATGTGGTGGGCTGTTCTGTGTCAAATCATCACACTTAAGGGCAATTTTCTACCTCACGTTCTTAGATTTTGGCGAAACTTGGCATACTTAAAGATCCTATATAATTGCTGAAGAAATGCATATTTGTAAGTTTTTTAACTTGCAGAGAAAATATATATTTAAGTCTAAAGTTTCAAAATTTTATCAAAAAATGGCATTCTGGTTATCCTTTAACTAATTGTACCTCGGACACCAGTTGAGATATAGAGTTGGGAGTGGTCTCGTTTTAAACTCTTTCCATGGGCTTTCATAGGCTATACAACACAATGGGTTTAAAAAAACATTTTAGTTCAAAAAATTCAATTAAAATTTTGAAAAAAATATCAAAATTCGTTCATACTTGTGTCTAACAATACCCCCAAAATTATTTTGGGACGATGATGGGATCATAAGATATGAGAGATCACGCATACGGGTGATCAAGAGAAAATAGAATTTTCAAATTGAATTTAATTTTTTTAATCCACAGCATGATTCTTTCACAGTACTTATGAATATTGTCTCTTTGTGTATTACTTTTCTCAGTTTGTTCTGTTGTGGCCCATTTATTTTTAGGTGCTGTAACTTTCTATGGACATAAAAATGCAAAATGGAAGGGATCATAATTGCCATTGGGCAACACCACTATTGCCCCTTCTCTCCACACTACTTCTCTCAGCTCAGTCTGCCCGCAGAGATTGCGAAGACAACTTGCTTCTGTTTATTTGTTGATAAATATTGATAATTTTAAGTGTCAATAATAATTGTCAATAATTGTGAATGTGATGTGATCATTTGAGGCAGTTGACAACATGAAGTATGTGTTTTACAGCAGTACTTCATTTTACTTTTTCTGTAGATAGAGGTGGTAGGAAACAGTTATAATAAAATAAAACAAACACTGCTTTCTGCACTTCTCTTTTTTTGTAAAAACAAACCTTGAAATATGTAAAAAAGCCACCCTTTTTTATTGAATTTTCTTTATTTAATGGGAGGGTGCATGGTTAATGACTGTGCCTGCATCTGCTGACACTGTACTACCCATCTAGTACACTTTTAAAGCAATTATAATTATAATGTAAATTTTGAACAAAAAACACTACTTTTTGCACTTTTTCAGTGTTTTCCACTGAAAAATAAAATAAAAATAAAACTGTTTTCTTCCTTCTCAATCTATAGAAAATCATGTATTGTGTATGGTGGATTTTCATGTCAATAGGACCTCTCCTAGGTCATGGAGGGATGTATTCAATGTTCTTAAAACCTCTGAAGAGAATGATACATCAGGGTCACCATCTGAAGTACTGCAATCATGACTTACATCCTGTCTAGCACTTGGAAAACCTGAAATGTCATCTTTTTCAACTTGCTCATTACATTCCTGCAAATGCTACAGAATTTAGCTATCACTGGTGTTTCAGGAAAAAGGAAACATCTATTTTGTTACTGGCCTTAATCTTTCTCTGATGGCTTTTTAAATGGATTGAGGGTGCAAACCAGTTGCGCTGCTGGTCTGATGCATGTGGCCTGCATTGGTCCAACATGGTCACAAACGCATCATAAGGCATATCTGTGCTACGCAAATGTGCGCTGGACTGATACAGGCAGCAACGTAGGCCCACAACCCCTGCAGGAAGCAGCCTGTAAGCTGTTACTGCGCTAGCCAAATTTGACCAGCAAGGGGGCTATTTGTGGGGAGGAGGCAGGGAGGGTGGTCCTGTGGGCAGAGCAGCTCAGAGAGGGGGAGGAGTCTGGATCCGGCAATTATGCCAGATCTAAACTCCTGTCTCTGGGCTATGTGGCCCAGATTCAGGCTGCTGTAGCCCGCTCAGACTTGTGCTTGTTATTTTGCAGGTACAGGTCCAAGCAGCCCTGTCAGGCTGCCTGTGGGACAAGGGGATGTTTGTGCCTCCTAAGTTGGATAGGATTCAGCACATTCCAGCTGGCCTGCCTGCTCTTGCCTAAGTTAAGATTGGGCTGCAAAACAATTTAAGGCTCATTTCTTACATATTATAGATAAGTTTGTGAATTGCAATTCACAGTTATTGGCAGTAGTGATATTCATCGAAAATAAATAGAAGATCTTGTTTTATTCCAAGGAACATGATCATGCCTATTTTAGTTTGCATTTTTCTGTCTACAGAAAGTTACAGCACCTAAAAATAAATGGGTCACAACAGAACAAACTGAGAAAAGTAATACACAAAGAAACAATATTCATAAGTACTGTGAAAGAATCATGTTGTAGATTTAAAAAAATAAGTTCAATTTGAAAATTCTATTTTCTCTTGATCACCCATATGCGTGATCTCTCATATCTTATGATCCCATCATCGTCCCAAAATAATTTTGGGGGTATTGTTAGACATAAGTATGAACTAATTTTGATATTTTTTTCAAAATTTTAAAAAAGTCAGTTTTTGAGAAAATTGATTTTCAAGTTTTTAATTGAATTTTTTTAAACTAGAAGTTTTTTTAAACCCATTGTGTTGTATATCCTATGAAAGCCCATGGAAAGAGCTTTAAAACGAGACCACTCCCAACTCTATATCTCAACTGGTGTCCGAGGTACAACTAGTTAAAGGATCACTAGTATGCCATTTTTTGTTAAAATTTTGGAAGTTTTGTTGTTGTTCAGTTGCTAAGTCGTGTCCGACTCTTCGCGACCCCATGGACCACAGCACGCCAAGCCTCCAGGGAGCAATCAGGCTTGACTTCCTGGAGGATTGACCGATCGGATCTCCTTGCAGTCCAGGGGACTCTCAAGAGTCTTCTCCAACACCATAATTCGAAAGCATCTATTCTTCGGCGCTCTGCCTTTCTTATGGTCCAGCTCTCACAGCCATACATTGCTACTGGGAAAACCATAGCTTTGACTATGCAAACCTTTGTTGGCAGGGTGATGTCTCGACTTTTTATTAAGTTGTCTAGGTTTGCCATAGCTTTCCTCCCAAGAAGTAAACGTCTTTTAATTTCAGGGCTGCAGTCACCATCCGCAGTGGTCTTGGAGCCCAGGAAGATAAAGTCTGTCACTGCTTCCATTTCTTCCCCTTCTATTTGCCAGGAAGTGATGGGAGTGGTTGCCATGATCTTAGTTTTTTTAATGTTGAGCTTCAAGCCAATTTTGGCACTTTCCTCTTTCACCCTCATCAGAAGTTTCTTGAGGTCTTCCTCACTTTCTGCCATTAGAGTGGTGTCGTCTGCATATCTCAGGTTGTTGATATTTCTCCCAGCAATCTTGATTCCAGCTTGTGAATCATCCAGCCCTGCCTTCCTCATGATGTACTCTGCATATAAGTTAAATAAGCAGGGTGACAGTATACAGCCTTCAGTATACAAGGTGACTGTATACAGTATACAGTCGGTTGTTCCATGCCCAGTTCTAACTGTTGCTTCCTGACCCGCATACAGGTTTCTCAGAAGGCAGATAAGGTGGTCTGGTACTCCCATCTCTTCAAGAACTTGCCACAGTTTGTTGTGATCCACACAATCAAAGGCTTTAGCATAGTCAATGAAGCAGAGGTATATGTTTTTCTGGAACTCTCTTGCTTTCTCCATGATCCAGCGAATGTTGGCAATTTGATCTCTAGTTCCTCTGCCTCTTCGGAAACCAGCTTGTACATCTGGTAGTTCTCGATTCACATACTGGTGAAGCCTAGCTTTGGAAGTTTACTTAGCTATAAAATTTGACATAATAAACATAGGCTGCTAAAAAATTTTGCATTATGCCATAGGACAAGTAAGTACCCCAAATTTCATAGAAATCTAAGGTTAGTCAGAAACGGTGTGATGTTTTGACATGGAGTGACTCTGGTAAAAACTGTCAGTGGCTCCACTTGTCCCTCTTCCCTATCCATCTCTTGCCTGTCTCTCTGCCTCTTGAAAAGGTAGAAGCTAGTCTGAGAACAGGAGAAGGAAACGTGGGAGAGCAGTAAAGACTAGAATTAGTGAGTCCTGCTGTTTCCTTCTTCCTTGTCATGCCTGCCTTGCCATGCCTTTTCAAAAGGCACAGAGCATGGGAAGCAGAAGGAGCTGAATGAAAAAGCAGCTGTTGTAGGGATCACCCAAAGAAGACATCAGCCTTGGAAAAGAGGGAAGAAGAGAATGGTCTGGTCTGTCCTTCTCTCCGACATCCAAAGTCAGCTGCCTAAGGGGGAAAAAGAGTGCTTGTGGGTGGAGAGAAAGCTGGAGTTGGGGAAGGAAGGGGGAAACCAAAGAGAAGGAAAAGAGAAACTGGGGTGGGGTGGGATGAAGAAAGGAGATGCTGTGAGGGGAATAAGGGAAAAAACTGAGGGAGGATGGGAATGAAAAGTTGGGTGAGGAGAGGAAGAAAGGAAAAAGCGAAAGTGTGAAGAGGACCCTGGAAGAGAAGATATCTCTGTAAAGGAAGACACCACAAATCTTGAGATGACTTTTCAACTAGGTCCATAAAGCATCTGAGTCAGTGCAGTTGGAACCAAGCCTCCTTCTCCTGTATCTTTCACAGCACCTGTGGGATCAAGTGGGGTGGTAGTGGAAGCATACAGGGTTCCCTTGGGCCATGGCAGATGAAGAGTATCTACATCCATTTGATAGAGTGGACTTGGAATAGAACCATGATAGCTGATGATTGGAGGGGGTGGCAAACAGTTCCATCTCCACTGGACCGAAATAAAAGTAACTAGATGCAGGCTCCATTCAGACCTTCGAGTCATTGTGTGCTGAGTCAGCCTGTCTTCAGATTTTGTCCTGGGACATGCTCTGCCCTGACAGAACAAAGTTGCCTCTCTGCCAATAAAACAGCCTGCATGCTTCTGTGTGAAGTGATGGAGACCTGGGCTCCTCCTCATTTGTTCATGTAAGCGTTTGCTGAAGTATTGTCAGTAAAGGCGGCCCCACATAAAGCATGTTACATTGATTCAGATGAGATGTAACCAGTGTATGGACAACCATGTTAACATGTACTTTAGCATGCATTTTATTTCTCCTCATAGTCCCTTAAATGCAGCATTAGTACTTCTGCAAGCAGAGCTATTACTGCCAGAGGTTTAAAAATAATTTTTAGGCACTACACTATATTTCAAAGTTTTTCTAGCAACTTGTTGATCTTGTAATACGCATACAGTAAATGCAGTATATTTTAATTGTACAACTTTAATTAGTGGAGGAATTTCAGATGGATTGTGATTCAACAATGGTTTCATATTCATTTGGATTGACAAGGCTTACTTCTGTATTTTTTTTCTTTAGGCATGATTTCCTTGAATTATGTGTTGCACCTAAGTAATCTGATTTCTATGGCATTCAAGGAAGCAAGTAAAAAATTTTCTGGAAAATTATGGAAATATGCAGTGTGACTTGTATAGAAATGCTGTTTTTATTGAATAAATCATTTGTTTTAAACTTTTTTTTATTGCACTTTCAGTTATTTTGTACTGTTCTCCATAGGCACAAGAAGAAGAAACTTCAAGCCTATCATTTCAAGCTTTAGAATGGATAGTTACTTTAAAGCAGCAGTCTCTGATTTGGACAAACTACTTGATGAATTTGAGCAGAAGACAGGTTAGTTCATTCTTTGTGCCTCCGTTTTGTCCGTGCGCATGTGTTCACAGCATCTTGATGCCACTGAGATTTGCTATGGCCCGCCTTTGACCATCCCCAGTTTTACCCAATCCACATCCCAGTCCTCCCCTTCTGGCCCTCAGACTACCCCACTGCCACCTTACCTGCAAGGGCATGGCCTCCAGCAGCTGCCTCTGTGTACACAAGGCTTCTGGCCATTTGCACCTGCAGCCCTGAAGTTCATGGCAGTGATGCGCCTTTTATAATATTGCGGATGCACTTACGGCAGTGGCCCATAAATTGGGCTGTGAGTGTGATTGGGCAACAGTGCAATGAAGTTCTAATAACTTCTATTTTGATATTTATTTAGATGAGCATGAAGACAACCAAATGCTAAATCCACATGATTCTAAGTACCATCTGCTTACTTCAGAACGAGATTACCAGCAACCAAAATCCCTGGAACCAAGTGTACAAGAAGATAGTAGTAGCTGTGCAATAGCAGAAGAACTCTCATTGTCTATTCAGACTATAAATGTAGCTCATCCTGATCAACTTAACTCTGAAAAAAATGTCACTGGGTTAGATCTTCTCTCGATGGTGGATGGTGATTCCTCAAATGAAAATCAATCATCTTCTCTGGGACGATGCAATATACCTGTTTGTGATCTTATCAATGACACTGGTAACTTGAGCCATACAAAAGGTAATTCAGAGTGTGTTCAGAAGTTGCCATCGGATAACTTCCAATGTTCTGCAAGTTCTCTTATTGGCTTTGATTTAGCACTGATACCAGCTACTGCCTGTAACTTACCAGTTGAATGTCGCATCGATTCTAGTACAGAACAACAGATTGATGGAGATGCAGTGCCATGTAATATAGAATATAATGCAGCAGAAGAACCAAATCAGCTAGTGCTAAGGACAGGCAGCCCAGCTGAAGCAAATGTAATGGCCTCTGGTGGTGATCAAGAAAAGACAGAAACATTGCATAATGCTGAAGTATTTGACCATAAAGAACAAACTGTAAGCTTTGATGGGGCACCAGCTTTAATAAAGGAACCTATATCAGATGTGCATAGTTCCAAAGATGACACAATGTGTGAAAATTTGCCTTCGATGTTTTCATCCTGGAATAGCTCACGTTCACAGCAAGTATTCGATGGGGAAAGTGGCAAGGAAGCAATTTCAGAAGAGGATAAAATTGAATCTATAGACACTAATCTGCCAAAAACCTATGAGTTGAACAAAAACAGCTTAAACTTGCCTAGAGATGTTAGGTCATCGGATGACTCACTTCCCAATGAGGATGTACCAGTTTTAGTTAAAACACACAGCACTGAGGAAAAACTCTCTAGTTCAGAACAGAATACAAATCAAATTTTAAACATTTCAACAATAGAGGCCTCTGAAGATATACAAACTTCGTTATCCTGTCTTCCACTTGCTGTATCTATGTGTGGGTCACTTGTTACAACTGAAGTAACAAATGGAAATTGTTGTCAGAATGAAGCAGCAGATGTCATTAGTGATATAACGATTACTCACACAGAAAACCATAAGAGTGACCTCCCCCAGTGGGAATTGCAAGAAACCATAGAAGCCAGTGAACAGGAAGAAAATGTAAATAAAACCAGCCAATATTGGCAGGGAAAACCTTCCTTTACTGATAGAGAGAAGGTGGATTTTGACAACATTACTAGTAAATGTGAGCTGCCTCAGCACCAAAATCACACTGCCCCTTTTGGTTCGTTGGAAGCAAACAGTGAAATGTACAGCTGTGTTCTGCCAACTGACATTGGCGATAGAGCTTCAGTTGATTTAGCTATTGATGAAGCCATTATTAGAAGTGATATGTTGATTAGTGATGCTGAGCTTGATGCTTTCTTGTCTGAGCATTGTCTTGAAGTCAGTGATTCAAAGCCTTTGAAAGAAGATACTGATGATGGACTGTTGGAATCTGATGTGATACAAAACAATTTAATAGATGTTAACCAACTTAACAAAAGTAATGGTTCAGAAATTGAATTCAAGAAGATGGAAACTTATATTGATAACAGCAATTGTATAGTATCCGATCTCAAACCTAAATTTGGGGGTGTAGTAGAAGAAGAAATTACATTGCAGCTTCAGCAAGAGTTAACGCATGTAAGGGAAACTGAAAGTCAAGTTTCGGACCTTATAAATAACCAACAAATCTTGCACAGTGGAAGTGCAAGGCCAAAGCAATTGCTGAACCTTCCACCAAAAGCTCAAATTGGTTCTGAGTTTAGTAGTTCAGATACACATGGGAGTGAATCGGATGTGAAGGATTCCTTAATTCCAAATAGCTCTTGCTCTGATACTAAAATCTGTCTTGATTCACCATTCACGTGTAATTATTCTAATACACAAAGCTGCTTGGAAGATGAAGGAGGCAAGGAGCTTGTAGAATCTGCTAAAGTAGTGGAAGAAGTTACAGTTCTGGGACAGAAGCAGCCACCCTGGGTACCTGATTCAGAAGCCCCAAATTGCATGAATTGCCAAGCTAAATTCACATTTACAAAAAGACGACACCACTGTCGTGCATGCGGGAAAGTAAGTATTTATGCATTTCTCCAGTATGTTTAGTACTTGGGGAACAGGGAACTTTTTCCAATTCATAAGGTTAATCTTTCCTTTATTTACTTTAATGGTGTCCCCTGGCATCAGAGGAGGATATATTCCTTTCTTCCTGCAGATACCAGAAACAGTGAAGAAAGGGGAACCCTATCTCTGTGTCCCTGTGGCCCATGACTTTTGTTTATGTTTATAATAGTCATATGAAATGGCTCTTGGTTTAACCAAGCAAGCAGGCATGCAGCCTCTTGCAATTATTATATGTCTCTTGCTTTAACAGGAAAGCAAACAAGCAGGCAGGCTAGACTCTTCTAGCCTGCCTGCTTGCTTGTCTGTTAATGTAGACAAATTGTATACAAGTATAAAGTGATGCATGGTGGGGCAAAAAAATCAAAACTTCACATATAGGTTAATGGGTTCTGAGCTGTCTGCTCAGATCAGGAGAGCGATCTTGGAGTGCTAGTGGACAGTTTGATGAAAGTGTCAACCCAGTATGCAGCAGTGGTGAAGAAGGCTAAGTCCATGCTTTGGATGATTAAAAAGGGAGTTGAGAATAAAACAGCCAATATTATGCCATTGAACAAATGGATGGTAAGGCCATATCTGGAGTACTGTGTACAGTTCTGGTCGCCACATTTCAAAAACAAAATAGTGTAACTAGAAAAGGTGCAGAAGGGAGTGTCCAAAATGATTAGAGCTGGGACATCTCCCTTATAAAGAAAGGCTACAGTGTTTGGGGCTTTTCAATCTAGAAAAAAGGTGCCTACTGGGGGCATGACTGAGAAGTACAAAATTATGCATGGGCTGGATAGAGTGGATAGAGGGATGTTCTTTTCCTCCTCTCACAACACCAAAACAATGGGCCATTGACTAAAATTGAGTGCTGGGAGAACAGATAGAAGGAAATACTTTTATACCCAGCAGTTAATTTATGGAATGCCACAGGACGTAGTGATGGCATCTGGCCTAAGGCGGAAAAGTCCATTGTAGGCTACAGGCCATGATGGGTGGTGCAACCTCCTTATTATAGAAGTAGGCTACCTCAGAATGCCAGATCCAGGGGAGTAACAAAGAGATGCAAGTATCTTGTTGCCTTGTGCGCTCCCTGAGGCATCTTGTGGGCCACTGTGCAATACAGGAAGCTGGACTAGATGGGCCTTGGCCTGATCCAGCAGAGTTCTTCTTATGTTCTTATGCTAATGGGCGGCAGTGATTAAGGATGCTGGGAGATGCCTGTACTATCCTCCAAATTTCAATGGACTTTTCAATGATTAAATAAGCTATAAGCAGTGTTATTTATCAGTCTGAAATATTTGTCTTTGGAAGTAAAATTGAGAGAAAATATTCATCCAGGTTCTGATTACTGACCCAATAATACAAATTAGTTTATTTTTATTTTTGAAGGGAAGTACTTAACTTATTAAATATAATTAAAGTTTGTAATTGGAATTTGCAGTGAAGACAAGGGACTGATTGTGAATAGTACTATTAAAAAGCCAGGTAGTTATTAACTGCCACCCACCGATTTTTGAAATTGAGCCTGGTTGGAAAGAAAAGAAAGTTGTCCCTTCTAAGTGCAACTAGCTCTTCTTTTTCTGTCTTTTGTAACTGAAAAGCTGAAGCAAGGGACAGACTAGTATTTATACCTGCTCTTTGCTTAACTTACTGTCAAGGAAGCCAGGTAAGAAATGAAAGATTGAGCTAGTGATACTAAAGGGAAGAGGATTCCTTCAGAGACAAGCTGGATGAGAATGGAGTAGCGCTTTTTAAAATGAAAGATGCTGGGGCTCATGCCTCATTCCAGATTTCTTCTTATGGTCTTGGAAACCACAGATATACGATATATGGATGCAAGTTTGATTTGATTGTGTGTGGGCATTCTGCGTGTGCTAAAGTTGTGCTAAATTTGAGAAAGTGGACCTGAGCCTAGTGATTCCTGCCCCAAAATAAGCCCTGGCAGGATCAGATATGACTGCTCGTCTAATCTATTAAAGAAAAGTACCTTTCATTCCCAAAAGCCCCAGTTGGCATGCATGCAACTATTCCACTTAGCAACTCCCTGAAGTTAACAGTGAAAAATGATCACTGGACACAGGTCACCAACAGCCTGATATTAGCCTGCACTGTATTCTGTACAGGATTGGAGATGGCTGCAAAGGGAAATTATTTTCTTTACCCCATGTCACACAGCAGTCATCCCAATAGGGCTACTTGGATTTGTGCCACCAAAATAGCTGATGCAAATCTGAGTGACCCCCAAGTAAGGCTGATAAGGCCAGGGATAGGGGGTTTGGACTGGCCTAGGTTGCTCAGGCTAGTCCCACCCACCTTCCTGAGCCGGTCCACCCACTAGCCCACCCTCTCCTTGCTTTCGTCCACCCTCCTAAACCCCTGCACCAACTGCCCATGGCTGGCCTAAACCTGCCAGTCAAGTCCCAGATTTGACATAGGAAGGCCAGCTGTGCATCCTTGCACTGGGCTCCCCAACTTGAAAGGTGGTGCAAATGTGCCTTATGGCATGTTTCAACACTCATGGGCCAGCCTAAGAGACTGGTTCTGGCCCAAAGAGTGCTTGAAATAAGTGGCATTCCTATGAACACACGGACACATACACACACACTGCTAAGTGTTGCAGGAGTCTGAGTTCCTCAGGGGAAGGAGCCTAACATGGCTCCTTTGCCTTGCCTCTAGAGCAGTTGTGGAACCAGCAAACAGACCGCCCCCTCTGCTCGTTCCCCGTACGCTACTCTGCTCCACCACGCCCTTGCCGCATTATGCTCCATTTTGGAGCCGTAAAGGCAGGGCAGGCCAGAGAGCCAAAACTGCGCACCTCATGGTGACACAAACTGCCCTGTCACTGCCTTCTGTATGCCCCAGGAGTTCCAGCGCCTGGGGCTTTCGCCCCCCTGCGACTGCTCCAGAGCCATTCATGGCTTGAAGAGCAAAGTGTCAGAGCCAGCTCTCCATGAATGGCTCTGCAGGAGGGGAGGGGGAGGGACCATATTATACAGGAGCTCAAGCTCCTGCAACACTTAGCATTCTCCCCCCATAGGAACACCACTGCTTGCAATTGCACTCCAAATGAGTTTTGTGGGTGACTAGGGATTTGATCCATGATAGATCAAAATTAAGCCACATTTGTTTGAATTTCTGATTTCTTTTAAGTTTCTTCCTCCAAAAATTCACCCTGATAAAAGTTGTGGTAAGGTCAATAAAAACATGTCCTAATTTTTTAAAATGTTTTTTTAAAAATTAAATTGGAAGAAAGGTGACCATAAGGTTACCCAACATGGATGTTAGGTTTGCTGATTTTTTTTCCTCCTTAACATTTTGGTTAGCGCTCCACTAGGTGTCAGTGTTATGCCGTGGTGTTAACCATGTCATCAGCTATGTTGTTGCAAAAACATATGTGACTTCGGAAAGTATTAAAAGTACAAACTAAGATTGCCTGCATAGTTTTAATTCCTTCTTTTGTTTTTTGCATTATTGAATTTAGTAACATTGTTTTTCTTGTGCTAGATCCATATACTGTATACATTATAGATCTTAATTTAGTCCTTGTTCTTATCTAGGTTTTTTGTGGTCCATGTTGCAATCGAAAATGCAAACTTTCATATTTGGATAAAGAAGCAAGAGTCTGTATAAGCTGCTATGAATCTATTAACAAAGGTAAAAAACAAAACAAAGCCCAGTTTCATATGAGAGAACTTTTGAAAAACTGAAAAGGTAGCTAGGATAATTTTGAGATGTAGGGTTGTAATTTAAATGTAATTTTGAGATGTCAGACATAGGGAAGTAATTTTTTTTCCCCTGAAGCAGGCATTCTGAGGGCTGCAGAGGCCTCTGAACCTGACCAGACCACAGGTCCAGAGGATCAGATTGGCCCAAATTTTGCAGGCTTGAACCTCTGTGGATAATGTGGGCCTTCTGTCTTGGTTTATGCGTGCGTTTTTCTCTCACAACTTCTGCTCCCCTTCCCCATCCCCATGCTTGCAGCATGCTGACATTGGTGCCTATACATCATTTTTACCCACACAACGTATAAACCTGTGCACCACAAAATCCAGTTGTATAGATTATGCTTATAGGTCTTATACACTTTGTGCTCCTTCTATATCTGTCAGTGGTTTCCAAACTTTTTAGCACTGGGATTCACTTTTTAAAACGGCACTCTTATTGAGACCCATGTAGCTTTAAGAGAATAAAAAAACAACTTTTACCTTACCTGCTACTCAAGCCTCTGTTTTTATTCTTTTTACTATGGGATGGCACCTTCTGAAGCATTTGTTGAGCTCCATGTTCATTGGTTTGACACCATACTGGGGGGCTAGCATTCCCCTTGCCTTTCATAGGAGCCATGGCACATTTGCCGACTTGCAAGTAAATGCACGTGTGTGGCTCAGTTTTGCTTTATATATTTAGGGCTTAATGCATTTTCCTTGTCCACTTTGAGGGGGATGGGACTACCTTCTCAAGGGTTTCTTTGGGCCTGAGTTCATCCAGTTGGGAGACTTCTGGAGGCACTGCATTCCTATCAGCCTAACCTTCAAATTGGACTGAGGCACAGTTGCCTACTCATGAATAAACAAAAATGTGCTGCTCAGTTTCACTTTCCATAGGACTCCATATTTTTCTTGTCAGCTATCATGTCAGTTTCACAACCCACCAATGATCAGGTCATGGCCCACTATTTGGGAAACACTGGTATAGGACTTGGTGCAAAAATGATGTCCAAAGCATTGATGTCGGAATGGGCAGGGAGCTTTGTTCCCTGTTGAATCCAAAATGCAGTCATGTCTGTATAGGAGCTGTTTTTCTGAAAATGAAAGTATATCTTTAGATAGCTGCTATTATTGATAGCATAGATAATAAATAAAAATACAGTTGTGCTAATTTAGCTAATCTTTTGTAGAGCCTTTTCTGATAATGGCAATCACTACCGTTCATAGCTCCCTGAGTTCTAAGGAAGCAGTGTACAAATTCACTTTTGTGTTTACAGAATTCACAAGAAGGACCCACAGACTTGATTTGTATAACACTCCCCTGAGATACTTTGCATAACAATACTCATACTAAAAACAATTGAAAAAAATTTCAGGAATTAGGTCTCCCTCATATAGCCACAGCCTAAAATGTTATTCCTGAAATATTTCTGATGGCCTTATTCCCTGTCATGCCTTTCGCTCATCAACCTGAATCACATTTAAGGAAATGAAACTGAGAGTAGTAATTGTGCTAAATGAAATGCAATAGTTCTAAAGCAGTGGTTCCCAACCTTTACATGAAGGTAAGGAAATAGCTGCTTACCTCAGGGGCCAGCATGGGGCAGGTGGAGATTGTACTGCGAAGGCACTTTTGGATTTGTGCCGCTGCTGCAGTAAAAAAAAGGAGCGTTCCAGCTTACCTGGTGACAGCGATAACCTGTGTTTTGTGCTATCTTGAGCCGCCGCTGCTTCTGAGTAAATCGGAACCCCCACTTTTTTTATTGCAGACGTGGTGTGAACCCAGAAGTACCATTCCTCCTGTTCTACTGTCACCACAGGTCCCTTCCCCTTAAGAAGGTGTTTCCAATTGCCCTGGGTGTTTCCAGTTGCAACCTCCAAGCTGAGAAACATTGTTCTGTAGGAAACAATATAAACTTGGAGATCTGTTTCAGATGTACAGTACATATAAGGGTTTACAAATCAGAGTAACAGTGTCCATTTCTCAGTCATTTTCCCTTCTCATAAATTTTCCTACACTGTCTTTGCCTAAATTTGGCATTGTACGGCTGTCACCAAGCTGGATTAGAATGACATTGAGAATGACCCTGACTAACCATGAGACTGCTGAAGGTACAGCTACTCCCTAGTTCATCCCACCCCCTTTAAATATAACTCAGAGTTGAGACATTTAAAACTCTGTTTTTGTTTGTTAGCACACGCGTTTGAAAGGATGATGAGTCCTACTGGTCCTGTCCATGTATCTGATAGCTCTGAACATTGTTCCACTGTTCCACCTTTGCAGGAAGCCCAGACATCTGGTACACGTAATTCTTCTTTTTCATTTCCCACCTCTGTATTTAAACTGCCAAATGGTCATGGTAAGCTAAATAATGAATTAACAGAACCTAAACTAACTTTTCTATCAGGTTGCATTGTGAGGTCTTGGGACCTTTTCAGACAATGAAGTTGTATAGTACAACAAATATCCAGCATTTGTTATGTGGGATCTGGATACTGTCATTCAGGGAAACACCTATGTGCTAGTGTATTTTTTTGTTTTTTCAGCATTCAAACAGGACTGTGGTAAGAGACAGGTGGAAATGCTTTCTGATAGGGCTATTGTAATTTGTAGTGAAGTCTGTAATGTGGCTATAAACATCTTGAGAGTATCTGTTGGATAAAACTTCGGCATCCAAATGACACAACTCTTTTCCCTTGCTCATTTCAGGTTGTAATCTGAATACAAGCACTTCGCCTATAATTGGAGAATGTGCATTATTAGTGAAATCTTGTCTAAGGCAAGATTTTGAGAAGCCTGTTCAGCATTCAGATGCCCTCCACAAAATGTGTGCAGACCTTACCTGGAGACTTTAGTTGGCAATGGCAAAAAAGAGAGCTTGTCTAAACAGCTTTTAATAGCCAATGCAAGTTCTTTAATTTGCAAATTCATATCACTCTTGAGTAGGAAGTGTGTAAGTTTTTGGACAATAATTTTGATTTTACTAGTTACAGAAATTTCATTCTTTGTATTTTTATGGAGATACCACAAAATGATTTACCAAATGATTGCTCTCTAGATTTGCCTCTCTGAACTATCTTGTGGATTCTAAATGTTCCACTAATAGAAAAATCTGTTTTGAGCTTTGTGGGCTTCTGGAAATAAGTTACATGTTAGGAACATTAACAAATATACACTCATGTTGTTGTTTGTGTTAATTTTACTCTAGGGTTGTGTACTAAAGAACAGAGAAGAGTTTGGTTTGCTGATGGTATTTTACCCAATGGGGAAGTTGCAGATACAACAAAACTGTCATCTGGAGTCAGGAGATCCCCACAAGAACCATATCCAGTAAGCAGTAACTTACCCAAAACTGTTGTTGTTAGTTCTTGAAAATATAAACTGGCTTAATTTTTTTCTGGTGCACCTATGTAAGGTTTGGGTTTTTATTATCTGTTTTCCTGAAATTTTTTTATGTGGTTTCAGAAATGGCTGATACATTGATTCTGCAGCAATATTGAGGACTTGAAATGCTTCACCTCTGCCATATAATAGCATAACATCCACTATTTCCAAATCATGCTCTTTGTTTACCTGTATTATTCAAGGAGCCCAAAAAAGTGCAGTCTGAGTTGAAATCTAATTGTGTCTACACAGGTGTGCCCTGGTATCCATAGTTTCAGTTATTCATGGGTACTGGGATGCCTATTAAAAAGAGAGAGGAACATTAAACAAATCTCTTTTTTTACCTTGGTGTAGGAAAACCACTGATGTTCCCCTATCTTTAAAAAGGTATTTCCAATATCCACAAGTGCTGGGGGTTTGGAACAAATATTTCATTTGTAAGTGCCTCAGAAGTTGCTCAGGTGATTGTCATTTAAGTCTCACAATAACCTGTTGCACTGCTATTGAGTTTTAATGAATTCTTGTAATAATTCTAATGGAAGAATTTTTTGTTGTAGGTTGAAAGTTCAGCAAGTGACACAGCCTGTACAACTGATATAAAGCCAAAGGATGAAGCGCATGTTGTTGGACAAGCTGATACCTTGCATTGCCCCAATTCTGTTCTTCCAGAAGAAACACTGCCCACTAAAGGACAACCTGAGCTGTGGTGTAATTCTGACTCCTCAACTCCTCCTGCTACAGAACTTTCTCCTTTTGTTGAACCCACAAAATCTTCTGGTTTTGCTACAGCAAATGAAACAAATGATGTACCTGTTAGACCTTTAGATTACAAGGTGCTTTGTGGTATTGATAAGTATGTTAGCAGAGAGATCAGCCTTATTCCAGAAGGTGATGGCTTGCCACCTCTTCTGCTTTTTGGAGGAGAAAAAGGAGATGGTAAGTTGTCTTCTGCTTAATAGATTTATTTTGACAGTAAAATGACTATTCTCATTACTGCAAATTAATATATGATTTACATTTGTTTTTGTTGAATTGATTTACATTTTTTGCAATTTAGAAGCATATAGTAATACTGGGAATAATTTTTTTAAAAACTTACCTTCTCAACGAGTTCTTGGATGCCATTGCATGGTATTGAATATAAATAGACTTATTTCTCTTTCAAGATAGTACCAGATTGAAGTGCTGAGGATATTATCTTTGGAAATTTGGTTTCAACTGCAAATTGCCTGTACAGGCATTCCACTTTATTCACAGGGTATAGTTTTCTGTTCCTACCACGGATACCAGAAACTGCAGATAGCAGGGAACTCTAAACAAATTACCTCATCACGCAAATGACTAACCTCTCTTTGTTTGTAAATGCTTTACAAAAGGAAGATTTTTCTTCCTTCTGGTTTGGAACAAGGAGCAGACAGTGGAATTCTGGATTCATAGGTGCTAGGTAACTGAACATTAATAGGAAGTGGACAGCAGAGGAAGCAGAGCAAAAATATTAGACTTCTTGTTACTGTTTTCACGGTTTTCTCCACTAGCAGCTGTTAGGTTCTCACTGTTTGTTTCCTGTTCCAAAGAAAAAGCTTCCTTTTGCAAAGCATTTTCAAACAAAAAGAGGTTGAGTCATGACCACAAAGGAGAGGGGGAAGAATTCATGAAATGCAGATGAAACCTTGGATACGGAACCTGTGGATGGGGGGAGCACTCATGTATGTTATGTCTGTTTAGCATTTATTTAAGCATATACAGGAAAAATGAACAGTTCAAAATTATTATTACTGGATCACACCTGGGTGCCACTCCTATATTAAGAGAAGCAAGAGAATGTGCTGTGTTCTGTGTGAAGTTGAATGTACGGCTCTTGTGATGCAACTAGCATATTTGCCTGTAATCTGTGATTCCTCTGTACATGGGATTCTTGCCTTTTCAATAAGCAAGCCTCATTTACATGGAAAATCTGTGGTATCATGTTCACTATTAATAGAATAGAAATTGATGCATTCTATTGAGTTTAGCATTTATTTCTTTAGAATTCTCAGTGGAAGAACATCCTTCTCATAAACAAGTAGCCTTATTACTTGAATCGAATCCATTGACATTCATCCTAAATGCAAACCTTCTTGTCAATGTCAGGATCCTACCTTGTAAGTAGCAATATACCAAAAACGTGTAAATATTTTGTTTTGTGCTGTGTCTGGGTACTAATTGGAAAGATGAATTCTTATACAATTAGAGATTTGCTGCATATACTTGGGTATAAGTCAATCTTATGGATAAGTCAAGGGCAGGGTTCAAGCCAAAAATCATGGGATTTGCTATGACCCGTGGATAAATCAAGGGCAAAACAGAAATGCATGCAATTCTTTGAATTGGATAATTTTGTCTGATTCTGCCCAATACCACATCCTGACAAATGACCTACCAGTAATTGTTACCTAAAAACTGTACAGTCTACCTATTGAACAGAAGGGAAAAAAAGTAAAACTATAAGGTGCATTTTCACTTAACACAGAATACCAAAACAAACCTGTGAGCCAGAAAGTGCCTTTCTTGTTGCTATAACCTAAGACAGTGGGGGTTAGGATTTCAGTGCGGTTGTGAAGCTTCAGTTGTGGGGTTGCTGCAACTTACAGGAATGAGAAATGTTAAAGACTGCTGGATTAGGGCACCACCAGGAAAAAGGAGAGGTATCTGAAGTACCCTCCAGGTACCAGGAGATTGTGCCCCAGTCCTGTTCAGTTTTGTAGCAATTGTGCTGTACTAGCTGTCACTAGTGCCAGGCTTCATGGTAATTTTTTCTGCTCTCTCTAATAAGAATATGTACAGCACACTCCTATGCATGTCTACTCAAAAGTAATGTGATAAGTGGGGTTTACTCCCAGTAATGTTTCACAGGATTACTGTCTCAGTTACAGTGAATGGTGCTGGTATTTGTGACCAGTGTATCAGCAACTTCTGTGTTGGGTTTCTGTTAGATTTTCTGTGTAAAAGCTTGTAAATAGTATGATTTTACACAATTTTTAATCTTGCTGTAGAACAACCCTGATATTTTAGTTACTGTGTAGAAGTTACATCAATTTGCATTTTAAGTATTCTGTAAGAAAAGCATAAGCCTACCACAGTGTTTCATTTTTTATCATTAAGATTGTTCAGAAAGGTGCTGGTACTTCTCAACCAATGGACTACATGGCTTGGGGCAGGCAGAAATCATCATACTATTACCCTGTTTGCCAAATGAAGAAGATGTTCCTAAAGAGATCTTCAAATTGTTTATCAACACTTACAAGGATGCAATGAAAGGTTTGAAACTTCACTATGTAGCGTTTCAAGCAGTTACAGTAAATTTTTAATCAGAATTTTTAACAGCCCTAAACATTGTAATATATGTAGATAGAAATATGGGAGAGAAATTTGATCACTTCGTCTTAGTTTCCAACTTTTAATCAGAATTGAGTATGGAAAATTCTATTTAAATGGAGAGAACAGAAGAGATGAGAATTTTTTTCAACCTTTCTAGTTTGAGGGAATCTTTTGACTTGTCTGCTTTAATACTCCATGGTATTAGGGAAGATTCTTAACGCACACGGTGAGTGGGTTCACAGACATAAAGTAGTGCTAAATCATAAAGTAGTGCTAAGTAGTGTTAAACCATTATGGTTTTGCATTGCTAGCATGAGGCTTGGACTGCATGTTCTCCTGTCACCTTCACAAGGGAAGAATATTTCCAGCCTTCCGTTTATGATTTATTTTAGAACAGTGTGATATTTGCATTGAAATCTAGCAAATTTGGTCTTGCTTTTGGTCTGATACAATTTGTGAACAAGTTGGGTGGGGGGAGGGCAGGAAGTTGCAGTGCACAAGTTTGAGTGTCATGGTGTCACTATATTTGAACCTGCTCACTGAGTTTAGGTGAGATAAGGTCTTTTGGGCTTCATTATGTGAACTGTTTATTGTGGAATCCAACCAACATTCTCCTGACGTTGTATTAAAGAGTGGATGTTAAGAATGTCATTGTGATTATTGGGATTTGTAAATGAATATTTAAATTTTTTTTAAACCAGGAAAATTCATAGGAAACTTGGAAAATATTACTTTTACTGAAGGCTTTCTTGGAAGTAAGGATCATGGTGGATTCCTGTTTGTTACACCAACTTTCCAGAAACTGGATGATCTTGCATTACCACAAAATCCTTTTTTATGTGGCATTCTTATTCAGAAACCGGAGGTACCTTGGGCAAAGGTTTTTCCAATTCGCTTGATGTTACGATTGGGAGCAGAATATGGAGGTGAGTTTTAAGTAGAATTCTTCTCAATGCTAATAATTTGAAAATTAAATGCATGCATCCAATGGTTCCCAACTCTTTAGTGCTGCGACACATCTTGTCCTCCATGGTGGGTTACAGTGTGATGCTTCTGGTGGTGAATGCTTTCAGGATGCCCTGGAGGTCTTTTCTGAGAGATGCTGGGCCAGCAACCTACTCTGTGGGCTTCGGAAATGACTCAAGCTCACTTTTGATCAAACTGCAAGTTGCATCTGATTAATTGGCCAATATATTTTTGATCTTGTTTATAAATTGTTGGCATTTAAAGAAATTATATTGTATATTCCAATGGTTTCCAAATTAACTGATGCCATTGTGCCCTCTGTCCATGGCACCCTGTCTCACAAGAATCTCATGCTTCCTGGTAGCCAGGAAGATGATGCCATGCAGTGCAAACTGTGCCACAGTGTGCAGTTTGGGAACCACTGGTATAGTCCATTCTGCATGCCTCTTACTTCTTTTTGTTCTTTTGCTAGCATATCCAACTCCCTTAACAAGTATCAGATATAGAAAGCCTCTCTTTCGAGAGATTGGACATACAGTCATGAACTTGCTTGTTGTGAGTAAATGTTTTACTTGTATTTTGTTGTTGTTGCTTTGTTCCTGATATTGAAATGGGAATGAAAGACCAGAATTCAAGATCTCTGTATTAGACACTTGTGTTTCCTACAGAAATAGGGTGATTAATTGTAGAGATATTAATAAGATGATTAAGACAAAATCAAGTAAGTTGAGCTTGGAAACAAATCCAGAAGTTAAGAAGTAAGATTCTGAAGTATTAAACATTCCATGGAAAATGTTTCTATTCGCCTGTCATTCCATGAATAGAGCCACATTCTGCTTATGCAGCACCCTTGAATCAGTGCCATTGTCTATACATTCTTTGTGTAATAAAAAACAAATCTTAAGTTAAAAACAATAATGCACCACATTAATGAAATGGTCTTTAGAAAGCTATTACAAATTAGTTGTATTTGCTGGGTAAGTGATGTACTATAAAACTCCAGGCTATACCCAAATGTTTTAATTCTCTTTTTAACATTTATAGGTTTTGAGATAATTTCCAGCTTGAGAGCTCACTTACTAATTTTGCAATATTACTTGCTCAGTGACCATGTTTCTTGTAATCTCCTTGGCATATTTTTCCATTCCCAATCAGAGCAGTGTTGGAAGGTGCTTAGCCATTCCTTTACACTATCCCTCTCAATACCCCGGCCCACAGGCTACATCCAGTACGTGTTCAGATCTGTCCTCCAGGTGAATGGAGCTTATTGTTCTGCTGCGGAGCCTCTGTTCTGCGCTGCCAATCTCCTCCAAATTGCAATCCAGCCAGCCGCTTTCACGTTTCGTTGCCCCAGCAGGCCTTGCACCCAGATTTCCAGGCAGACGCAGTTGGCCGGAGTGCAGTTTATGGTGGTGTGGAATGGTGGCTCCTCGGCAGAATGGAGGTTACTCAGTGGAATGAGAAACTCTGTTTGTACTGGGGAAATCATACTCGGTGTGCAGCCGTCTCCAGTTTGAAGACTTGCAGTACACCATGGGCTGCCAAACTCTGGCCCGTCCAGCACAACAGAAAAATTATTCCCAGTGCAACATGGCGGTGCTGAGATGTTACCGTTCTGTCCTGCAGCCAGCAATTTTTGGGCCTCGCACCAGGCACCTGCTTCCCCTCGGAAATCAGGGCACAGAACCTTCCAGGACAACAGGCAGCAGAAGAATGGGTGCAAAAACAGTTGCCTGCGGGATGGAACAGTAATATAAGGTCTTGCCACTGCCACGCTGTACCTAGAGTGAAAATCCCAATGGGCCATGGTTTGGAGACTGCTGCTCTACACCACTATCATTTATATGCTTCCCCGTCACTGCTTTTCCTAGTTTGAGTTCCAGATCTGAATTTTCATCATAACTATGGGTCTGTGCATGCAGAAGGGTAAAAAATTCACTCTCTAATATTTCTCCCCTACAAATAACCACACTCTCTGCTGCTTGTAATGCGGTAGTAGCATCTATAGTCTATTAGCTTGCATTGTGGACAGACCATGCTGTTTCTCTTTTTGAATTTGTAATTGGACATTCTACTATGTGGGAAATATGACTGGCAAGGTGGAATTTATTCACATGGTGAAAATTTATTTACAATTTAAGTTGGCTAATAAAATATACAAGTTTTTAAAAATAGGACAATAAAATTCAAAAACAACCAGTGTGCAGAACTTAACACAAACCCCATTCAAGCTCCATAGCAGCATAAAGCGTTCCCAATTAAAATAGCAATGTAAAACTAGTAAATCAGGAACCTCATATGAAAACAGCCCAGCAGCAGCAAAGACATCATGTACAGGTGGGCCCCCGTATCCACTGATCCCATATCTGTGATTTCAGTTATCCATGGATTGGGGTGGTGCCTTACCTTCCTTTATCCTTATTTTGGGTCACTAAAAAACCTTCTTGCTCAAGGGAGGGAGGGAGGGAGGGAGGGGAGAACACTATACTAAACATAGGGTTCCCTCTTATCTGTTGTATACAGTTTTAGGTATCCATGGTGGGGCCAGGAACCTATCTCCCGCAGATACTGGGGCATACCTATATACAAGTAAGCCCAAAGCAGTGAGAGTAGGAAGCAGCTCATCTCCACAGCACTCCACCCACACTCAAAATACCAACCTAAATAAAAACTGTTTTAACCCCTGCTAGAATAACCGTAAGGAGGGCAGTTCTTAATTTTTAAGACAGGGAGTTCCATAGCAATGGTGTCAGCATATAAAAAGTGTTGCTTCTTGCCATCACCACCTCCAACTTATGTTAGAGCGGCATTATAGTAAATTTCTGCCAAATTACATTAATATTTACAGTGCAGGAGTGTTTGAACTGCAGTGTTGAGAAATAAGCCTTTTAAAAATGTTAACACTAATTATAAATTAAGAAAATCGGAGTGTTAAGGGGATTAAATGTTAATTTTTTAAAATGATTTTCAAATTACATAGAACTGAACTTTAACTATTTAAGAAGTCCAAAGGTTTAGAACAAATCTGACAGTAATTAGAAGGTAATCTCTCACCTGGCTTGCTCTGATTGGTTTATTTTGCCAAGTATTCTGTAATTATACTCCCTAAAGTAGCAAGAGCTCAACTTCTGGGGCTGAATGGAGCTTTCATTTAGCTTAACTCCTGAAAGATACTGCAAACAACTTGGTAATAGGTTGGGAGTTGCAATTCCTTTTAATACAGTGGAACTAGTAATGAGATACCCATGCTGTTTTATTTTGAACATCTAGATTTATACCCATGCTGTTTTATTTTGAACATCTAGATTTACTTTTTTCTTGCATTGTAGGATCTTAGGAATTATCAGTATACCTTACATACAATAAATGGTTTATTCATTCATATGGAAATGGGCAGAAGCTGCATTAAAATACCTCTGAGGAAATATAATGAGGTAAGTGTAATTTTGTAGTAAGGGTCTTGCAGATGTAATCATGGTTAAGGGATCAAAAGTGAGCAGCAACTTCACAAACTTCTTTGAAGGGGTGGAACCACTGGCTGCACAGGGGGAAGCTTTGGCAGTGGCTGCAATTGAGCCACCGCTGGAGTTGTTTCCCACTGCCCATTCTCTCCCCCACTTTTAAAGTAGAGAGGTGAGGGAGAGCTCTGGCAGATGGCCCCAGGAACCTTGGGAAGACAGAGCGCCAAGCAAGGTGGGAGCAATATTGCTTAGCACCCAGGGGCATTTGCTCCCGTTGACCTCTCCCCTCAGGTACACTACTGCTTCTGAGGGGATTGTTGGCTGCTAAGAAGGTAGAATTTGAAATCAATGCAAAATGAGGTGCGGGTAGATAATGTGAGATGCAGCCTAGTCGTATACATGCTTATCCTCTGTTCAGTGGAGTTTACTTGCAAGTAAGTATACATAGGATTTTAGCTTTAGATAGAACTTGGGTTAATACATAACATAAGTATTGTATGCAATGAAGTTTTAATACCATTTCTATAACTGCAGGTGATGAAAGTTGTAAATACTGCCAATGAACATGTCATTAGCATTGGAGCAAGTTTTAGTTCTGAAGCAGATTCTCACTTAGTTTGTGTGCAAAATGATGATGGAGTTTATCAGACACAAGCAAATAGTGCTACTGGACAACCTAGGAAAAGTAAGTATAATAAAGAATTATATTAGTTGGAGCATATACAGGTAGATTATCCCTTATCTGGACATACAAACTTCAGACTGTTTCAGACTGTTGAAATCAAGACATCTTTGTTCAAGACTTTAAAAACTCACTGTAGAAAGGTCTTGTGCTCATTCCCACGTATAGGCTGTAAGTTCTACTCTCTGCTTTGTGGTGTGTGCCTATACAGACATTGTTGAAAAATGGTAGAGGCCAGCAGACACCCAAATGGGTAACAGTGAAAAGAACAAGAGGAAGCATTTCTCATTATATTTATGCAGTTATTCCAAAATCCAGAAAAATCTGAAACTTGGACAGCTTCCCATCCCAAGCAGTCTGGAAAAGGGGTAATCAACCTGTGTAGGGTGTGGACCATTTACCTTCTGGCAATGGGAAATAAATATTTATATATCCTTAAATGAAGAGATGTTCACTCCTGCTTTACATTAGAAATGCATAAGTAATCATGGAAGAAGTTGCTCGTAAAAACCTCATCCTACATAAGAGTTCTTGAATCTGTGCTGTCATAGTTCAACTTTTATTGAGTATAATTAACATAAAAATATAAAACTGTTAAGTAATCCTCCACTTAACGCTATCTCTTAGATATCTTATATAGTGAATCCTCAAGGGCTCGGGGTGGGGTGGGGGAGAAAGAGGTCTTTACTAGCCTTGCTAGTGGTCATGGGTTTAAGGGTTAAACCTGGGATTTGTGTGTGCTCTGCCACTGAGATTTACTTTTGAAAATGTTCAGATTGTTGTCACTTGCTAATTACTTCTGATTGAGCAGGCATTGTTGGAATAGTCTGCATAAGAAGGGCACACAAAGCTGGTATGCTTTTCTAGAACTACAGGAGCTCTAAGCAAAGTACTTCCACAGTAGTATATAACATATTTACTAAGTTGAAATGTATTTAAAATTAGTGCAGGCAATTTAGGTACATTGTGTCTATTTAGTTACAGGTGCAAGCTTTGTTGTGTTCAATGGAGCCCTAAAAACATCTTCTGGATTCCTTGCTAAATCCAGTATTGTTGAAGGTATGGAATGTCACACTTTCTAAAACCAAACTTTGTTCCAACGCTGATAATGATATAAGTGAGAGAGCCTGCTAGCATGAATGGTGGAATGAATGCACAGGCAGTGCTAGGCATTTTTTCTTGTGTATTTATTCCTCATATCAATTATTAGATAACTTATACTAAATTTTTGAATAAATCTTATTCAGCTTTGTAAAACTTCAGCTATTCTGGGGGTTTGTGTTCTTTATTCATGAAACATTATTTGCAATAATTATAAGGGGATGCTTGACTTTTCTTCACTTTGTTCCTGAAAAATGTTTCAGTAGATGTAAACCTAATGGTATAATTTATTAAGCTTCTGTCCACCATTGAAATAAATGGGGCTTACCTTGCAAATGTTACTGAATTGAGCCCATGCACAATGCAGATTTATGAACATTAATTTCTTAAGAACTGTTGTAATTATCCATAATTGACTTTTGTTTAGTAAAATGGCTTTTCCTTTATAGATGGAATAATGGTACAGATCACTCCAGAGACTATGGATGGCTTACGTCAAGCTTTAAGAGAAAAAAAGGACTTTAGAATTAGTTGTGGCAAAGTAGATTCAGGAGATCTGAGAGAATACGTAGACATTTGTTGGGTAGAAAATGAAGACAAGACAAACGTGAGGTATGATTGTTCCTAAATTTTAAGTTTTCAGTAAGATTTTTCTGCTGGATGTCAAATATTTTTGTAAAATATTTAGCAACTGGCAGAATAAGACTGAACATTATTAGTATATTTTAAATCAATTTTCAACCAATGTGCTACATTGGTGTGCCGTGAATGGTCTGCAGGTGTGCTGTGGGAGATTGGGGGAGAGTAATGTATTAGTATGGCCTTTGGGGATGTGAGCCCTCCCACCAGCAGTGCAGTGGGCTGTTTTAGTTGTCGAAAAAGTAATGGTATCCATTGACAGTTTTAGCACCTCGTCAGTATTCCATGAGATGAAAAAGATTTTAAATTGTTGATTTTAATATTTACATAATTTGTCAACTTTTTGCTCATTTGAACATTATGACTTATCCCATGTCTGAAAGTTGTATGAAGTAGTCTGCTACTAAGAGGGTTGTGGAATGGATATTTTAAAGTTTTTTTGTGAATTAAATGATTCAATCCATCTTTCAGTGATGATTTTTGCTTGTATTTCTTCTGTTATGTACTAGTAAAATGTAGGTAGAAAATAAATCTATAGAATGGCTTTAAACTCCAGAGCAAGATCAAATGTTTAGCAAAATTAAGTAGGAAATCTGGATGCTAACACAGTACTAATGTTAACAGTCCTAGATTATGCATATACAGTATAAATGTATAAGGTTATGGAAAAGATTATAAATGGACTTGTGTAGATTATGGCCACAAATTCAATTTTCAGAAATATATTGTTTGTTATTTTAAAGTTTTCACTTAAAATATTCTGAGGGTACCACATCAGAATCTAAAGGCAGACGAGTGGAATTTACGTTATAAAGTTCAGCTTTCTCACCTCTTTACTGCCGCTGTCTGAGAAATGATGTGGAATATGGCATTGGGGATATAGCTGGAGGAGGCAATTAACCAGAATTGGGGGGATTCCACCTTATATTAGTGGAAATGTCTTCCATTCACATAAGAACACCTTTGTACTAAAGTATTTTTTAAAATAAAGTTTTCAGTAAAGTATTATGAATTGCTTACTTGGATGGGACCCAAAGAATCATACATTTTAAGTTTTATGAACCTGAAAGCGTTTTTCTCAACCCCAGCCCTTTGCTGCTCTGCTAGGTTGCATGTTTTTAAAATTATGCATTCAAGAGCAGTTTGAGTGAACTTTTTAAAAAGGCAAAATTCCAAAAAGCAAAACGTTTTGTGAGAACCTGAGAAGCCCTTTCGATCCTGAACCCTCAGATTTTTAGCCCAACTAATCTTAACTCAAGGTACTAATAAGGCATAAATATTTATAACTAAGTTATAAGGCATATAAGTCTATATAATGCAGCACATCAGCTTAATCTGTTGCAAAAAGCTAGCCCACAGGAAAAAATTTGTGACACTATGTAGAAAAGAAGGTCAACTGAGGAATTAGTACAAAATTAATGTAGTATTCATCTTGTTTCATAGAGTTACAAGCCCAATAGATGGAAAGTCTATGGAAGGAATTGATAGTGAAAAAATAGTTCAAGAACAAGATTTCGAAATGAATGAAAAACGTATAAAGTGTACTGAAGTAAGTAGAGTTGGTTGTCAATGATGTTCACAAGATTAAATCACAATATTTTGAATACTGAAAATTCACATATAAAATTATAATTAGCAGAGACATGGTAGTTTAATTCTTATGCAATTCCTACCCAGCTTCTGTCAGTATCTCAAATAGTGCTCTTCTTCACTTCATAAAGTTGTAAACTTCTGGGTTTTTTTTTTCTTGGTATCAGTTGCATGTTTTAATTTCAGTTGTAGCTTGAAACGTTCATGTTATCCCTTGACCATTTCCTTGCTTATGAGTATGATTGATACACCATACCAGTCATTGGACATTGCTTTACAAATGTCAAATGGTCTTTTGTTAATTTTAAGGGAGAAATCTACTACTACTAACTTTTCTTTAATCTCATTATAGGTGTTCTATCTCTTAAAGGCCACTGATTTATACATTCAGCCACCATATTCGTTTGCTAAAGAAATTGCATTGGCTTCTTGTGCTGCTCTGCGCAAACATCTCAAGACACTGAAAAGTAATGGAATGAACAAGATAGGCCTTAGAGTCTCCATGGATACTGACATGGTAATTGTTTAAATGATGCCATTGTACATCAGTACAAATGATGTAACCCATTTAGAGTCAAAAGAAAAGAAACTCAAGCCAGGGAGCTGAGTAGAGCACCAGTGGACTCCGAGCTCAAGTGGGAAAATCCCTCACCCAATTTGCCAGGGACATATAATATCCTGTGTAGCCTGCAAGGGAGGGAAGAAGTCCAAGCCAGGGACATCATTTTGTCAGCTTCTAATTGTCTATTAATATTGATTTTTTGTACAAACCAGTTTGAAGTTGGGAAAAATGGTGAACAAATTTCATCCTCTTGATTTGCATATGATTCATTAGAAGGTTATTCTGGAAGAGATTCAGAACACAAGTCTTGAATTTTTGACCCAACTTTTAATACTACTTGAGGAAACAGCCACACATTCACTTAAACTCATTGGCCACACACTTTCTTCTGCACATTCAGTGGAAGGTCGGAAAAGGCTGTCTATGCATGTAGAGCTGCATAGGCTTTTTCATGTGTTGGGAGCTTGTGATGGTGGATGCTTCCCTTTGCATGGAAAACCTTATATTTGTAGTATATGTGGGGGGCCCTTTCAGGCCAACCTGCAGAGGTCAGAGCTGGGGCTGGTGGGCAGGAGCACTCTTCTTCTTCCGTCACTTCTCCCTTTTTCACACATTTACAGAATGTGTTGAAAAATTGTCTGGAAAGGACTTCTGTATTTCTTGTCAATATATCAAAGAGCAAACATTAGTGAATGGGACATCAGTCTGATCCTGCCCACTTGCAGGATACATATACCTTTTGGGAGCTTGTATTTGCCTTCTTAGCAACTAGTGCTCTTTCATAGGTGTCACAAGTAGCTATGGGATGGGAGCAGGACTACCTAGCCCCATTCATCAGAGGAACTGTAGATGCTGTGGGAAATTGCCTCCTCCTGGCATGAACTTAATCAGTGAGGTCTTGAAGGGATTAGATTTTGGTCCTTCTCTTTTCTAGCACAAATTAAATCACACCTACCAACTTTTCTATGGGCAACTGGTTGCCAGGAAACTGCATTTGGGGGCACTTTGTGAAATGATTTGAGCAAGCCTTGTTACTTTTTTAAAGTTACAGTAGCATTTTTCTTAAAATGATAAATAATAATTGTAAACTGCAATTTGTATCAAAGATATGGTAGTATATAAATATAAAAAAATGATGTTCTCCTGCATATAGTATGTTATAGTAAATTAACACTTTGATTTTTTTTTTATCTTAGGTGGAATACCAAGCAGGATCTGGAGGCCAGCTTCTTCCACAGCATTATCTAAATGATTTGGACAGTGCTTTGATTCCTTTGATTCATGGTGGGACATCAAATGCTGCAAATCTGCCACTGGAAATGGAATTAATATTTTTCATTACTGAATCTATCTTAATATAACTGACATGTATATTATGCTGTAGTGGATTGAATTGCTAGCACTGACCAATACCAAAGCAGTTGCATTACACTATGGATGAAAGAACCAGGTTTAATTTTTTTTAAAGCCAATGATGTAGTAATTAAGAGGATTTTGCGTTTTAAAAGATGAGTCCTCTAATGTGAACATTAAATTTTTAAAAGCTTAAGGTTTCCTAATGTTCTGAAACTTTACACTTAATACAGCCACTAAAAAGTCAAAGAGTAAAACTTGCATGTGTTTCAGAATATGAAGTATGCCCATATCATATTTTCCAAATAAATGTTTGAGGTGGTGTCTGATGAGATCACAAGTCTTGAACTTGGTCTAATGAACTATTCTCAACTCCCAACTTTTTGGGGGTGTATTATTTTTCTTTTACGATGAGCATATTAAAGTGGAACAGAACTCTAACTCCGGAGGTTAAGTTCACATATAAATTATTACAGAAAGGACACAATTAAAAAGTCTGATAGATGAAAACATTGCCTGTGTAAGGAAAGCAGCATGTTTCTGCCAGGTGTTACCATTTTATAAAAAATCTTTATTGGAATTACCCTGATTTTTAAAATTGGGGTATTAGCAATGTATAATGGTGCTTCTAGGACCACTCCATCTTATTACTTTTTGAATAGCTGACTTTGTTATACATTTATAGTGACATTTGTCAAACATAAAATACTTTGTATTAAATACTTAATTTTTTTTCTTCTGTGCTCAGATGTACAGTAGTTTCTTGGATTTTCCAAGAATGAGTATGAAGCCAGATGACCCTTAATGTAGTCATCCTGTAGCAGTAAACCAGGCTTGAAGCCTGTCCGTGCTCCCTTCTCTAATTCTTGAGACCTCTTGGTATCCCTGTTTGTTTTCAGGGACAACAATGTATTAAGTGTGAATTTTCACGAACAATTTGCTGTAACATACTTAAGGCTCTTTATACAGTACTTATTTTTATACTGGGGTATATGCAGTAAATAAGCTTTTATGTATGAGGGTGATTATTGAGATAAGTACCTAAATAACGTAAATCAGGTTTGATAATGTCTGCATCTGTTATACAAAGAAGCAAATTATATGTGTGTGTCTATTTGACTTTGATTAAAATGTAATACTGGATTCTGCCATCTAATAGTAATTAAATGCCTTTTTATATTCATGGGATACATTTACTTTGTATCAGAAATACAGTTTATAACTAAAACACTTGCCCGTCCATGTTGTGATAGTACATGATTTTAGCAGACTAAGAGCGCAATCCTATGCACTTGTTGGCCCAGTGCCAATGTTTTAAATGTGCTGCTGGCTCAGCAAGGCCACATCCAGGCCCCGCACCAACAGGACCAGGTAAGGTTGCCCCAGGCCAAGTTAGTTTGGGGGAGTATTGGGGAGGACAGGGGAAGGTGGAATGAGGGCAGATTGGGGCGGAGGGGCGGGCAGATTAGGTGCAGAAGGGGGTTAGGATTGCCTTCTGTTACTTAGGCAGTATCATAACCCCCCTCCTGAGCAGGCTGGCATTACACCAGTCTGTTTGGACCTGCGCCAGCAATTTCACTGGTGCAGATCTGAGTAGCCCCATTGTGTTGGCTAGGTTATTACTCGGAGTAAGAAGACATAAGTCCCTTTATTCCGAGCTGAGCTGCAGCCACCTCCAATCTTGCATTGGATATAGCGTAGGTGAGCTTGATAGGATTGGGCTGCCAAAGGAACTGCTGGTCACTGGCCAAGCATTCCTACTACACCAATGTGTTAAAAACTATAATTGAGTGGAGCAGCTGAGTTCAGCTTAAGCATTATATCTAGGCATCTGATATCTAAACAGAAGAAGACAGGTGCAGCAAAGAATGTTGAGTGTTTCAAATATTGACCCATGATATGTAACTATGGCTGGTAAAACATAATATTGTGTAGAAGCAATTTTAACCCTCTTTGTCACAATAGCTGTATGTTCTCCTGGATATTGATCCTTGCTTTCAGTTTATAGATAATGGACAGCATTACACTACTGTTCCATGATAATGCTATAAAGGTATACTATCTATATCTTTTATAAAGAGAAGCTGGCAGGTGCTTAATAGATGAGCTGCTAACATTTCACATGTCTTGATAGATGGCTTAAGAATTTCTCTTCAGGCTTTATTTCTGTTGCACTTCATTACTTGTTATAATTTTAAGACATCAAAAAACAAAAACCAAGCAGATTTCTGTGTTTGTAAAAGGGAATTGGTAAAGTTAAATTAATGGTCATAGTATATACTAATCTCGTGGAATCATGGGTATTAGTTTATAGTATTTCAGGACATGAAATGTAATGAATATGTAACTTTCTAAATATTGTAACCTGTCATAGAAAACCTGATTTTCAGTAATCTTGAAAGCATTGTAAAGTGGATAACTTTTCAGATCCAATGAACTACACACATAGTTCTGCACACCTAAAGGGTCTTTTCTTATACATCCGCCCCCCCCCCCCCCCGGCCACTCTTCAGCAAGCTTCTCCTGAAATTGAGGGGACTAACTATTGACTCCCATTTGTAGCACAGTATATGTGCTCCCCCCCCCCCCACACACACACACAAGACAGAAAAACAATGCAAATAATGCAGGCATTTCTTTCTGCCATTCTACTTCGTTCATGTTCTGGAGTGAACTCGAAATGGGAACTGCTTTTTCCTCAGTCTCTTGTACTGTGCTTTTAGTTCTTAAAGAGACACATACAGTCAATCCTCATTATCCACTAGGTTTAGACTCCTGGAAAACCTCGCAGATAGCAAATAATTGATCCTCTGGGATCAATGGAGTTAGGTGTAAGGAGCACCTTATCTGCCATCAGACGAATCAAGCAGAGAACCCTCAGGAAGCCAGCAGAGTGCAGCAGGAAGTGCCAAAAGATATCTGAACATTGCAGTCTTCCAGAGGCTGCAGGGATCTTCAGAATGGCACCTGCAACCAGCATGGGCCCCTCAAACATGGCTGCCGGATGCTTTTGCCAGCCATTTTAAAGAGGTAAGTGTTGGTTGCAGGTTCCTTTCTGAAGGTCCCTTTTGGGATCCACCATGGACTGGAAGTTATGTCACTAAGTTGGTTATGACTAGAAATAAGCACCTACGAACTCGATAACTAAATGACCAAAGAAAAAACTATGCAGATTTTGATCCACCTCTCTTGAGTATGTGCCCACGTTCATGAACTGTCCCCTTCCACGGTTCCTGGTAGCAATTTCTCCTTTACTCTCCCTCTTGGAATGGGCTGCTGGGTTCTTTCTTGCTCCAGAACACAGGTTCCCAAGCAGTCCTGCCACCAATGTCACTCCAGTCTGCTTTAATCTAGATTGATGTTACTGGCAAAGCTGCAGATATGGAAGTGCAGGGCTTCCCAAAAAGCTGCAGGTACCTTGAGGGTAGCTTAAGCTGCCATCTGCCAAGTGCCCCCACTCCAGGACTGTCCAAAATGCCCAGAAGCAGATGCCTAAAGTTCCCTCCAAGCCAGATCTGAGACACCCTAGTAGGTCCCAAAGGGCCAGCGCAGGTGTTCCTGCATTGGCTTTCCCAATGGTTCTTCAACTAGCCACCACACCAGTGTCCTTGCCCTGTTCTGGCATGTGAAAGAATGGCCCCAACTCCTCCCTCCAGCACAACTGCTCTTTGACTTTTGCACACACCCCCAAGCTGTCTTACAACTCAAATACCCTGTGAGTTGCTAATGCTCACACTGGTGCTGTCTTCGCCACATTGTGTACCACTTCCTACTCTGCATCCTACACAAGTAAGGAGACAACTTGTGGAAACCTAAAATGTACAAAACAATCTGAGAAGCTGGCTCTTCTCAAACAGCTGTGAATTTCCTCCTCCATAAAGTCTCAAAAACCATTAGTTCAGCGCACTGAGAGCTGCACGTGACCCCTAGTGAAGTTCTCCCTCTATAAGAACGTAGAGTACAAGCATCTTTAGTCCGTTTCTGTCAATGACAAAATAGCAGAAATGATAATAAAAAGAAACATGAGTCATATGCCTGCGCGTTACTACAGCAGTGTCGTTCAGCAGAGGCGAGCCGGAGGCACTGCAGAACTGGTGGCGGTGCGGTGGCGGCACTAGTGTGATCGATCACACTGAAGCGGGGGGGGCGGCTTCTGGTTTGTCCGCATCGCTTTCAGTCCCCCCCCCCCAATAACAAAACACTCATCCAGGCAAGAGAGGGAGAGCAGCTTCATCTGCAGCTGCCAAAGGCACACAAGTCTCCAAAACAACGACAATATTGGGGGCTCTATGACAACGGCACATTTTTGCAACAGGCATTCGGGGCTGCAGTACAAGGAGGGAAAAATCTGAAGGAAAAAAGCAGCAGAAGCAAGCAGGAACTGAAACGGGGCTGTGGGCGGTGTGTGTGAGAAGAAAAACATTAACCTTAACGCAACATTTACCTTCATGTTTTTCTGATCATCACTCCTTCGCTTCTTGTGTGCCACACTCCAGTTTATTCTCGCAAGTCACCTGAACACTTCCGAAGTTCGGAACGTGATGATCAGGTTGAGCAGGGCAGACAGGGGCGGAAGGGACAGGCGTCGAAGGGCTCCGACTGACCGAGTCTATCCCCTCTAGCCACTTTCTTTGCTGCCCATTTTGCCTGCGCCGGAGTCGCGATTGGGAAGGCAACAGCATCCGACACCTCCTCGCAGTAGGCGCCAAACACTTCAAACTCCAGCGGCGCTTAGCAGCGCCGGTCTGGGGCTTTTCTGCTCCTTTCCCACCCACCGCTCTCTCCAGCCCCTCTTGAGGCTGGGGCTCTCCTTTTTCTTCAGGGAAACGGCAGGCGAGACTTTAGGGTGCAGCCGCGGAGAGCCCGATGCAGCCCTCCCGCCCTGCTCTGGGGCAGCACTTGGGCCTGGGATTGAGAAAAAGAGAGGGATGCGCCGCGCCGCCGCCAACTCTCGCCTGCTTCTTCGTCTCTCTCCAGCCTTCGCGGGGCTGGAGAGAGCGTTTGCGGGAGAGAATAAGTGAGGCGAGGCGGTGGCTCGGGCTCGCGACCCACTGGTGGGTCGGAACTCAGTTTGGGAACCACTGACCCAATGAGCTTCCTGCCTAAACTGAGATCCATTTCATGCTGGTGGAGTTACAACATTGTACAAAACGCCTGCAGTGTCAAAATTGTTCTCTCGCTGCAGAAGGCTATTCTTGCTCTACCTAGAGTCTAGGCAAATATTTGTAAAAGACGCGAAAGCAAGACCGGAGAGTGTCAATGCAAATTAAGTGTTGCATTCAATACACGAGCTGCTACTCTAGGGCGCGACCTCCACCCTGCTCGTTCTTCAGTTTCGCCGTTATTGAATCATGACTGGGACAAGAGAGAACAAACTTGAGCCGAGCATTGGCAAATCAGGAAGTAGTCCGAGATCAGCGAGAGGCTCCAGAAATTCCCGCCGTCGACTGGGCGGAAGGATATGTCACAGCTACGAAGCGGCCACCACGCCTACTCGCGTGCTGCTTTGTGGCCTGCAAGCATCTTCGATCCACTTTGCGGTTCGGCCTAGCATGGAGGCGGGTGCGCACGGTAAGAACCATGCGCAGCCCCCCTTAGACAGCCGTAGCACGCCTGGCGGAGCGCGAGCTACACTCCCTTCATCGCGTCTCGCGCTGGTTCTGGGAGCCGCCCGGAACGCAGGAGCGGGCGGCACCTGTCTGTGTGCTGAAGGGGGGCGTGAGGGCGCTCCAGCTGTAGTCCCACTGAAGGAGTTTTGTGTGGTGGGTTAATCCTTTTTTCCCCTTTTTGGAAGCGGGAAAGATACACGGGCGTGGAGCAGCTTAGTTTAGGACAGCTTCGAGAAGAGGTGTGCTTCGTGTTCTGCTACGGAAATAAACATTGCAGGCAGTTCTGGTCCAGTAGAAAAAAACATCAAAAGTTACAGTAAGGGATCCCTTCAATAGGACCAACTAAAGTGGAAAAAGCAGTAAGCAAACTTCTCTGTTCTCAGAAAGGGAAGGAAGAAAGATATTCCTGGGCGTGGAGCAAAAGCCCTAGATTGCATTTGGCAAGAGGTGTTACTACAGGCTTGCTTCACGATCTGCTGTATGCTTTTATTTGGAAGTCATGCAGTAGGGCGTACTCTTCTTCTCGTGTGCTGGCCGGAATGCTGTACCTGGGCAGTGCTCACCTGGACCTGAGAGGCACCTTCAAGAATGCTGGGAAGGTGTTACTGTAGTCTGCTTTCTCCCCCATAAATAACTGCTCACCTGAGTGCACAAGTGTCAGCGGTGTAACATCTGAAGCGGGTGCCTAGAAAGAGCAAATTGCAGATGTCGCTCCTGCATTCTTAAGTGGGAGCTTCCGCTTTGGACATAGTTTGCATTTAAATAAAAAAAAGTGAATGCTGTGATCCTAACCACACTTACCTGGGAATAAACCCCACTGACTTACTTCTGAATAGATATGAATAGGATTGTACTCTAGGTTTGTCTGGATACACCATACAGTTTCTTCACTTCTTTAAGTGTTGATTTGTTTTCAGAATAGATTTGTATTTGTTTTTTAAAATTGTCCGAGTTTTGAGACTTGTAATTTTTTTGGAATATAAAATCCTTGTTCCAGGATCATTAGTGTAATTGCCAAAAAAGGATTGGTTTGTTCAAGAAAGAAAAATTCTTATGCATGAAATGATGAGGTACCACTATTGGGGAAAAAAAAACTCATTGCCTCCCTAGAAAAACTAGACCTGCTGCTGAGTGGGATACTTTCCCTCTCTCTAGATGCATTTTTTGAATAGGAAGATGAATTAGTATTTTAGAATAATGAAGAATCAAGATTTTTAGAATCATGAAGCCCTACCCCCAAGTACTTAATTATTTTGACTGGGGTCTTTATCCCTTGTTGCTGAAACTGTAAATGAACTGCATACAATAGGTGCTGTCCTCTTCCCTTTATGCCCTTTTGCTGTATAATCAAAGTGCGTATCACCCCTTTCTTCCCTAGTGCATTATGCACTCCACCCATCTTATGGCTGTGATTTGGCACCTGGGATTGCAGATTACTATGTCAAAGACATGGTTCAGGAATGTAGGTTTTTATGGAGGTGAAATGTCTCTCAAACTCTTCTTGGTAATGGGAATAGAGACAACCTGCCAGGCAAAGTTTTCTTTTACCCTTACACAGTAGCATTATCTAAGGCCTTGTTTGCAGGGGCGGATCTATTTGAAAGGGCGCCCATGGCGCCCAATGAAAACGCGCCCCTAGGGGGCATGCAACGTCATGACGTCACATCGTGATGTCATTACATAGCCCCGCCCCCTTTAAGAGGCGCGTTCTTTCTGTTCGCTAATGCCGGCTGGGGTGCATTAGCCGGCATTAGCGAACAGAATGCGCTGCCACCCAGCGCCTCGCCCCCCCCTTGAAAAGCGGGAGGGGGCGCCGGGTGGCAGCGTGTTCTCCTCGCTCCGGCTGGCTCTTTAAGGCCAGCCGGAGCGAGGAGAATGGGGCGCAGGGTCTGGGCGGGGGCGGGCGGGCCGTGGGCGCCATTTTGGGGGGCGGGTGCCATGCGAACGGCGCCCCCCCGCAAGATGGCGCCCATGGCTCATGCCACCCCCTGCCACACCCTAGAAACGCCTCTGCTTGTTTGTATCATATTCCCCCCTCCATCTGTTCCCTGTTAGTGTCACAGTTCCAGGTTCTGTGGTTGTCAGTGCCATGTCAGGGAGGAGTTTACCAATGCTCAATTCTAGGTACAGTACTTTGTCATCAGTTTGTAGAATCAAGTCAGAAGTGTAAAACATTTTTTGTGAAACATTTAAATGCAGTATTTCCAATGATATATGAAACTGTTGGCATAGACTACTGAAGTGGTAGTATTAGAATGACAGAGAGTATTATTTTGGGAGTATTTATAAAGGAATTGTTACCTTTACTTCTCCAAGTAAAAAGCTGGGTAATGTGCACACAAAAAACCACTGACTTTCAAGAGTTATTTGATCTCAGCAGGAGTTTCATAAGGTTTTGCTTTCCAATGCTTACACACAGGAATTGATACAGAAAACACTTTCTAACAGTGAAACACTATTTGAAATGTGGTTACTGATTTTTCTATGGTAATGCCAGCAAACTAGAATAATGTGTTTGAATGAAAGGAAAATATTGAAATGTTCAGAGAGATGGGGTTTCTAAGAACAACCCACAGCACAAATGCTGTATACTTGCACTTCAATATTGCAAAGCTGCTTATTTTATCTATTAGTCATTTCTTTTCTTAAGAGCTGGACACCTTTCTGGATTAAAAAAATACATTATTGCACATTTCTGTTTTGTATACTTGCACAGCTCAACAATATGAGTAATAACAGCAGTCCTCCTGTAATGGAAAGAGGTGAAAACCTTGCCTGGCTGCAGGAGTGATACCTTTCCTGGTATTTTCTGCTCTTTAAAAAGGACTGTGTGAGCATTTATCTGCTTGAGTGACACAACCATTTTACATATATATTTTAAAAGCAAGCAAATATGACTGTTTCCCACAAAAATGCCACAGTGTGGCAAATGCCAAGTGGTGACAAAGAATAATTGTGTTCATTGTCATTAGTGATTTCACATATACAGGTGTGCCCTGGTATCCACTGATTCAGTATTCACAGTTTCAGTTATCCATAGATATGGGGATGCCTATTCAGTGGCGGACCTGAAGAGGAGCAACGGGTGCAAATGCCCTGGGTGCAGGGTTGGGGGAGGGCAGCAATGCCGCCTGCCCCCTGCCACTGACTTGGTGCAGGGCCACCCCGAGAAGTGGCCGCAAAGCTGCACATGGCCACTTCCCAGAGCGGCTTTGTTGCAGCCACACCGAGAAGCAACTGCATGGGGCTTCTTTAAGTCGTGTGTGGCCGCTTTCCAAGCAGCTTTTCCGGGGCTGCCATGGTGAAGCTGCTTTGGAAAGCAGCCGTGCACAGCTTAAAGGAATCCTGTCTGGTACCGTCTCTATACAGCTTTGCTGGGGCAGCCGTGTGCAGCTTTAACAAGCCCTGTGCAGTCACTTCACTGAGCAGGAAGGCAGGTGGGGGTAGTACCTGTGGGTGACACCTGTGGCGGTGTGCCCCCAGGCACTGACCCCCCAGGATCGCCTCTGCGCCTATTAAAAAGATAAGGGAATATAAAAACAAATGTCCTTTTTTAAACTTGTTGCAGCAGAACCACTGATGTTTCCCTATCATTAAAAAGGTGTCCCCATTACCCATGGTTTCAGGTATCCATGGTGGGGTTCGGAATAGAACCCCAGTGAATACCAGGGCAGGCCTGTACTATCCAATATATGCCTGTGACACTAGCACAATTGCACTCAATTCAGCACTCACAGTTGCACCAAATGTCCCATCCTGGAGGAAAGTCACATACTCCAATAAGAGTATGCATAAGAGAATTGAATATAGTTGCAACAAAAGCGCAACTCAGCAAAGATATTGTGATCCAGTGCAGACAGCTGCAGCTGTGCTAGAAGTGTGTCTGGAAAGGCCTTAACAAGTATACTGCTTCCTGCTATCCCATATAAAATTTTCTTGCCTACCCCAGACTGGGGAGGGAGGGACAGGTGTTCAGTAGGTTTCATGATTTACACTTTAATAAAGTTAAACCCTAATCTCAGTCTGGTGTCCTCCTTGGAGTTGGTGCAAGGGTAATAGGCTACCTTACAATGCCAGATGCAGGGGAGGGGCAGCGGGATACAAGTATCTGGCTGTCTCATGTGCTCCCTGAGGCATCTGGTGGGCCACTGTGAGATACAGGAAGCTGGACTTGATGGGCCCTTGGCCTGATCCAGCAGGGCTTTTCTTAAGTTCTTATAAACTTAGGCTTCTAATTTAAAATGACAACCATGTTTTCACTCCACAGGAAATTATAAATGTATATCTTACTACATTTTAACAAACATAGGTAAATTATTCTGGATATTAACTGGGTGTGAATTGGTACGTTTTATGTATTACAGTAAAAATCAGGGTGGTTGAGTTATTTCACTTATAGTTCAATCCTGTGTGGGCTAAACATTGGTAGAAAGCATGTTCCAGCAGTGTAAACTGCCTTATGGCGGTCATAAAACATGCTCTAGCAGTTGCATGAGCTCACATGCTGCAGAACCTCCCATGCCTGCCAGAGGATCCTGAAGGACCCACCAAGGCTGGTGGTGGTGGTGGTGGTGCAGAACAGGGCAGGGGAAGGGTAGAATTGGTACGGGAAAGCGTGGGTTTGGGAAGTGGTAGTGGCTGCCAAATCCTAGCCCCTTTCATGGACCCAATCCTGCAGTGTGGGTCCATGTGTGCAGTGAATGCGCTAACGTAGGTCTGAAAAGACTCCTTTGTGCTGCAAAGGCTTACCCCCCACCCACCCACCCCTGGCCTACCCTCTCTAGGCTTCCCTTACTATTTTACTTTATAATATTAGCATACCTCAGCCAGAGCATATGTAAATGTGATGTAATATGCTATTTCAAGCTTCCTTTCATGAATGTTTATTCGCCATACTGCTCAACATAGGATCTTGGAGTGAAAATATACTGGATTATTTCCTGAATATTAAGCAAATTAAGACAAGAGATGGAGCTGAAATCATCTGGTATCATAGAGCAAACAATAAATCGCGAATGACTGAGGCAATACAAAGTAAGTATCCACTGTAAAGCATATTTCAAAGCTGATCAGTTAACTGAGTGTTTTTTTAGTTTTTGTGGAATAAGAACATGGAAATAATCCTTTCAACAATTCTGAGACCAAGTTTAAACTACAGTAGCATTGCATTTGATTCATTGAAAGAAGGTAATCATAGAGGCATACTATGTTGCTTGGCAGCCTTGCCACAACAATAAATGCATTCCTAGCCAGGAGATGCATCATGTGTCTAATGATTGCACAGGGTGAGTTAAGCAAGATTTTCAAAATCCCTATCTACACGCACTATGTCATGCGTCTTCATCCATAACTGTGTCCTGCTCTTTTGAAGAAGGGAAAGAAGATAAATGCCCAGTCAGGATATGCTGCTGGTTGTATGCATGAGAAATTGGCACAAAGATGTTTGTTCATTTGTGGTTTTATCTTGCCCTTCAAGAATCTCAGAATGGCATATGTGGTTCTCTTCCACTATGAGTTAGTTGTGAGAAATAGTGCTTAGCCCAAGGTTACCCACTGAACTTTGTCCCCTTCTCAGGTACTTGTGCTTGAGTAGGAATTTGTACCCAGGTCTCCCCTGTTCAACATTCTGACAACATCAGCCAGGGGTTTGCAGGTTCATGCCTCTAGGAGTGTATCAGAGCATGTGAGTGTAGGGAACTGGATACAAGGATCCAATGTAGGACAAAATACTTTGGAGGTAGGCAGCACAATCCAAGTACTGAAGCGACAGAGCAGACGACTAGAGCGTCGGTGGCGAAAGACTCGTGCCGAATCTGACCGGACACGGGCTAAGGCCCAATTAAAAGCTTATTCTAGAGCAATAGTGGTGGCGAAGAGAGCTCACCTCTCTGCCACCATTGCGTCTGCAGAGAACCGTCCGGCTGAGCTCTTCCGTGTGGTCCGCAATCTGTTACATCTTGCCCCCCTTACTGGTAGGGAGGAGCACACGGAGGCTCGCTGTGACGAGTTCGCTAGACATTTTGCAGACAAGGTCGATCAGATCCGGCATGACTTGGACGCTGCTGTGGGCAGATCTGGTGATGTCCCCGGGGAGCCTGTCTATCCTATCATTTGGGATTCTTTTCAGTTTGTAGAGCCTGAGGATGTGGACAGGATTCTTTGGAGTGTGAGACCTGCTGCTTGCCCGCTCGACCCTTGCCCGGCATGGCTAATTAGAGCTGACCGGGAAGGGCTGGCCGAGTGGACGGGGAGGGTAGTGAATGCATCTCTGAAGGAGGGGGTGCTCCCGCCTGCTTTGAAGCGGGCGGTGGTTTGCCCCCTCCTGAAGAAGCCCTCCCTGGATCCCTCAAATTTAAACAACTTTCGGCCAGTATCCAATATCCCATTTCTGGGCAAGGTGATTGAGCGGGTGGTGGCGTCCCAGCTTCAGAGGGTTCTGGAGGAAACGGATTATCTGGACCCATTCCAATCTGGCTTCAGGCCGGGGTTCGGGACGGAGACTGCCTTGGTCGCCTTGGTGGATGACCTGCGCCGGGGGATGGACGGGGGAAGTGCGACCCTGTTAGTCCTGCTGGACCTCTCGGCGGCTTTCGACACCATCGACCATGGTGTCCTTCTGGGTCGATTGGCCGGGTTGGGGCTTGGAGGCACTGTTTTGAAGTGTTTCCGCTCCTTCCTGGCTGACAGATCCCAGAAGGTGGGCTGGGGGACTCTTGTTCGGCACCCCGACCTCTTAGGTTTGGGGTGCCACAAGGTTCCATCTTATCCCCCATGCTGTTTAACATCTACATGAAACCGCTGGGAGAGGTCATCCGGGGGTTCGGAGTGGGGTGCCATCAATATGCTGATGACACCCAACTTTATCTCTCCTTTCCCCCTGATTCTGAGGAGGCGGTTGAGGTCCTGGATCGCTGTCTGGAGGCAGTTGGGGGCTGGATGCGGGCGAACAAGCTGAAATTAAATCCGGATAAGACAGAGGTGCTCTTGGTTTGGAAATCCACAGCTCGGGTATTGGACTATCGTCCTGCTCTGAATGGGGTCGCACTTCCTCTGAAGGAGCAGGTTCGCAGCTTGGGGGTTCTCCTGGATTCACAGCTACACCTGGAGTCCCAGGTGGCGGCGGTGGCCAGGGGAGCCTTTGCTCAGCTTCGGCTGATCCGCCAGCTGCGGCCGTACCTGAGCTGTGCGGACCTGGCCACAGTGACCCATGCCCTAGTGACATCAAGATTAGATTATTGCAGTGCGCTCTACGTGGGGCTGCCTTTGAAGACGGTCCGGAAATTACAACTAGTACAGAACGCGGCGGCTCGGGTGGTTGCTGGGGCACGTCGGTTTGACTCTGTCGAGCCGCTGCTTCGGCGACTACACTGGCTGCCGGTTCTGTTCCGGGCCCAATTCAAAGTGCTAGTTTTGACTTTTAAAGCCCTTTACGGCTCGGGTCCGGGGTATTTGAGGGACCGCCTCCTTCTATATAATCCAACCCGTACTCTTAGATCATCTGGGGGGGCCCTTCTGACTGTGCCGCCACCAGGAGAAGTAAGAGGAGTGGCGGCCAGGAAGAGGGCCTTCTCGGTGGTGGCCCCCCAACTCTGGAACACCCTTCCCCTCGAATTGAGAACTGCTCCCTCTTTGTTTACATTTTGGCGGGGGCTGAAGACCTTTTTATTCCAAAAAGCTTTTAATTGTTGACAGGTTGGCTGGCTGGTTATTATGATCCACGGGGCTTGTGTCTTATTTTATTTTGTAATTGTTTTTAAATTGTTTGTGTTTTTTAATCTTGATTGTTTATTGTTTAATACTGTTTTTAATTGTTTTTAATGTTAACTGTTATACTTTATTTTTATCCTTTTTAATATTGTAAGCCGCCTTGGACATCTGCCTTGGCAGAGGAAAGGCAGGGTAGAAATTTCTTAAATAAATAAATAAAATAAATACTGTGTTGGGCCGAGATATTGTGCAATTCCTAATGCTGAAATAGTTGAATATATGAAAAATAAAGGAGATTTAACATCCCATAGTTAAGTAAACATTTTCAAACGCTTAACATTTGCTCAAAGGATGAATTCAGATTTTCCGAATGCCTGGTACAAAAGCCATCTGGAACATCTCCTGAACAAACACTGTTAAACGAATGAGGCAAAAGCTCTTGTGCAGTTCCTGTTCATTTCGCTGGGACCTGTGCAAAAGACATTCCAGGCAGACTAACAAACCTCTGCTTATACTGTTTACAGATTTGTTAGTATGCCTAAAATACCTTTTGCATACATCTCAGAGAAATGAATGAGAGCTGCACAAGAGCTCATTAGGCTATTTAACAGCCCAATCCAAAGCTGCCCCAGTGCCCAGATGAGTAGCAGTGCTAAAATGGCCACCGCTAAATGTGCCACTGGAGTCTCCTTATTTGTTCCCTTATCCCAGGTAAAGCTACAGCGAGCCCAATGGGTCTCCTCAGATCTATTTAGCAAGCGCAGAACCAAGGAGGCCAGGGTAGCCTTTCCGGCCAAGGAGGGGGCACACAGGATTCAGAAGCAGAGTCTGCCCCATCTCCGCCCCCCTCCCAGGCCGTGTCTCTTCCCTCTGGCCCATCCTCTTCCTGTCTAGTTCTGCCTCTTTCTTGCCCTGACAAACCCCCCCCCCCCAGCGCAATCATAACCTGGAGATAGCCCAGCAAAGGTTGGCCGGCACAAGGGCTGCTGTAAAGCATGTTTGGACCACTCTTGGAGTCAGAGAGGACGGCGCACATCTGTGTGCTGGCGTCTCTGACTCTGAGAGTGGATCAAACATGCTTTGCGGTGTCCCTTGTGCCAGCCAAACTTTGCTGACCTCACTGTGCCGGCCTATCTCCAGTTTAGGATTGCGCCCTAAATCTGGTGATCTCCCAATCACTAGATCTGGTGCTATCATGTTCTGCTTTAATTTGCAGAATTACAGTAAGACAAAGTAACTATACCACATTAGAAAGCCAAATAGCTGAATTATGTATTTTCATACAATCCTTTAACAAACATACATAAGTACACATATTGGCTTAGATCCAGACTAGCACAAGTGGAAGTCTGCTTGTTCATTGGGGCTACACATCCTATTGAGAGGCACTGTCAATTAGTGCAGAGTAGATAATACTGACGTAGATAAACGAATAATGGTCTGACTTGGTATAAGGCAGCTCTGTATGTTCCCATAAAGAGAGTTAGCCATTGTCTGCTGTTTGGACCAACAATGTATATGCAGATACTGTTTCTATGTAGGAGAGTCTGTCCTCGTGCACAGATGTTTCCCACATGCACAGTAAAACACATAGCTCCTATGAACAACTAAGCTGTTTGCCTTAAAAAGCAGCAAGCTGATAAGACTTTAATTAAGGAACTGATGTGCAGGGCTGAGCAAACAGAAGAATGTAATTACAGTTCTTTTCAATATGGTGCCCCTTCACAAATTAACTTCCCAACCATTTGTTGCTTTTTAGCATAAAATATTTTTAAGGTGCATGGTTTGGAATTAGCATTTCCATTCCTTCAAAGAAGTGAGAAAGAATAGTAAGCTGAAGGGTTGGTTTGAATGAATAAAATAGTCTCATTTTGAAAAGGGGTAACTAATTTGGAAATAGAATAGCTTCCCCCATTGCTTCTCTGATGAGTTATGTGAGCAGAGATGTGAACGTTTGGCTCCAAGATCTTTGTTCAGTGATCTCTCTATACTGGATTAAACTAGATTATACTGGATTAAATGGCAGAAAACATATGTATCAAGGAAATGTTGAAAATGGCATTACACTTTTTCTTTTGTTTTTGTAAATAAACAGGTGCAGCACATATGGTAGAGGCAGATGTTTTACTTGGTGAAGGAGAAGGTTCTGGTGAACCAATTATGGCTCATCCACCGGAAACAAATAGTGATAACACACTAAAAGAGTGGCTGAATGAGATGAAGCATACGAACAAGGGCATCAAGCTTGATTTTAAAAGGTACATGGGAATTGATATATAAATATCACATGATTAATAAGTTTGTAAGGTTAAGTGCTGTCGTAATACGATCTTAAAGAGTAATACCAATATCATTACATGCTGCCATTGCAGAGCATTATCTCTATCCATTCCAGCATGCATGGGGAGGTCATGTAACATATATTGCAAGTATTCTTCTATGGCTACATCTTATGTATCTTATGATCTATGGATCCTCAATTTCTATGGAAATTATTGTTCTGTGCTTCTAGCCTAGCAGCCGTGAATCCCTCAATGAAGATTCTTAGAGAGATAACTCTCAAGCGACCTGTTTGGATTAATGCAGACATTCTTCCTGGACCAAACGGAAGTAACTGTGTAGTAGATGCAAAGAAATTTGTAGGCACAGTGATATCATTTTTTCCAGATGTCACCTTGTCATTGGGATGGACAACTGGATGGACAAATCAAAAATGCAACAAAGGTAAGAATGATTAATATCGATTTAAATTCTGCCTTAGATAATGCATCACTAGTTAACTCATCACTATGCATCACTATGCATAACTAGTTACTAGCGGGTAGTTAATCTGTGGAACTCCTTGCCACAGGAGGTGGTGATGGCATCTGGTCTTGATGCCTTTAAGAGGGGATTGGACGGATTTCTGGAGGAAAGGTCCATCGTGGGCTATAGGCAATGATGGATTGTGCAACCTCCTTACAAAGGTGGTGGGCTACTGGTACCAGGTGCAAGGGAGTGGCAACAGGATGCAAGCATCTTGTTGTCTCATGCCTCCCTGGGGCACCTGGTGGGCCGCTGTGAGATACAGGAAGCTGGACTAGATGGGCCTTTGGCCTGATCCAGCAGGGCTCTTCTTATGTTCTTATGTTCACTAAAATTCATCCATTTTGTGGATGCATACTGGGAAACAGTGCCCACAGTATTCACAGTTTCTTTTTATTTCATTTGTGTTTCTTTGTAATGTTCTTATAGAGGAGGTAGTTGGTCAGTGCTATCTAGATGTTCCTTTCAGCCCTATGAGCTCTAATGCCTTCACAATCTCAGCTCCTTGCCCATTAATTTCATGATGGAGGCTGTTCTGTCTGCACAAATTTGCATAATAATTAGGGGTTGGGTTTTTTGTTGTTGAAAACCCACTTTTGGGCATTAACAACTGCCTTCTGACGGTTAAAATATCTGAATAAAAACACAAAACATCGCATTTAGGTGTTTAAAATATTTTTCAGAAATTAAAATAGACTACTTTTCAAATTAGAAATTACTGTGGCTGCATCCGCTGACACTATATCACCTGTATCATCTACCTAGTACACCTTTAAAGCATTTAAAATTAATAAAAATGAGAACTCTGATTGAGAATGTAGAATAAAAACACACAACACTGCAATCTGTTATTTTAATCAAGAAATTCTAGAAAAAATATCACCAAAAACCCACCCCTAATCATAATACTTGTCTTAGGTATAGCTTTTTCTGTGTGCAGAAAGCACTATGCATGTATTTTCTTGATGGAATCTTCATAAGCATCTTGTAATGTAAGTAATCCATATATTGCAGCTGGCAAGTTGAAGCTGAGAGATACTAGTTTGCCTAAGGCCATCTGCTGTGCTACATGCATAACTGTCCTGTTTTCAGTAAAAGGACTTTAGAATTAACTCCTTAAAAAGGAGTTGGGCAACTGTTTTTGGTTGGTATGGTGGCCTAGTATTCTGGTATACTTCAAGCATGCACTGGAATTATGGTTTATTTTATCCCTAGTCAGTCTGTATTTCAGATACTTTTTAGGGCATGGTAAGTTGTTACACATCTGAAGCAAAGATTCACAAAGTAGGTCACCAGACACAGGAGAATTAATTACATTGAAGCCTCTTTTCATTAGTTACATTAAAATAGTTGTGACTCCATCTTTAATACCGCATTACCCTGAAAGTACCACCGGGTCATATAAATTTTTGCTCCAAAAGATGCATTAGAACTTATTTTCAGGGGATGTCTTATTTTTTCATGTACAACAATGAGGCAGTTAAGCTCCTCCACCTACGCGTCAGAAGTGTCTGAGTGGGTGCTGGTGATGTGGCCCGCCAAGTCCGATGCCTCTGCCTGGAACATGAAACTAACCCGTAAGGGCATTCTGACCTGGGTGAAGGCCCCCGATTTAGGAACCATCCACAAGCTGGTAAGAGGCGGAGCTCCTTCAGAGTGGATCTGGCGCTCATCTGGTGAACCCCAGGGAGCAAGATGATTGGCAGGTCTGCAGGCTGCTGCAAAGGCAGGAGGAGTGCTTCCTTGCACTAAGAGGCAAAGGAGCAGCTACGGCCCCCCCTTCCCACACTGCAGTGTGTACTCACTGTAAAGGATTGCGTATGGCTGACTATCTTAAATAGGGCTTATTTTGGGGGTAGGGCTTATATTATGCGCATCCTGAAGAATCATGCTAGGGCTTATTTTCCAGTTAGGGCTTATTTTCAGGGAAACGGTACTTGTTTTAAAAAGTCCAGTAAAATCCATTCTTTTGTGTATTTCTTCTCGGGGCTGCTTGTACTTTGCAATCTGAAATCTCTTTCCTCAGAACTTCAGCCATTTAAAATATTGTTCTAGATGTCCTGACTATAAATAACAGTATGTTTGTAGGTTTAAAAACCAATATAAATATGAAACGGTATTTGTCAGGGTGCAACTTAGGCTTTTCTTCCCATAGTTCCTGAAAAAAAATTTCTGCTGAATTACTATTGTGAGATCATAATGTTTAATAACTTAACACAAGTATTACCATTAGGATTACTGATCGAGTTCAAGAACACCCATTGTTCTTTTTGTAGGTTACAGTTCAGCAATGGTGCAAGAGATGGCAGCAATTTGTAGAGATCTTACTCAGCCAATTACATTCCCTGTAAGAGCTGCTTTGGTGCGTCAGTCAATATCTGAACTCATGTGGTTGTTGCAGCAATCAGACAGGTATGATGTGCATCAGCTAGCTATTTGTTTTGGCAATGTCCAGTATACTTTCTGGGCCCAATCCTATCCATCTTTCCAGTCCCAATGCAGCTTGTCCTGAGCCAAGGGAATAAATATTTCCTTAACATGAGGAAGCCCCCAGGACTGTCCCTCCCCCGATGGAACGCATGCCCAATTGGCGTGGTGGCATTGTTGCTGGAAAGTTGTGTAGGATTGGGCCCTCAGTTGGTTGTTTTCATTTCTGTGTAAATAACACAAATTTTTTCTGAAACTTCCCTTTTTTTTTTGGAAAAAAAAATTTCAAAATGTTTTTGAAATTTCCCATTAAATTTTGTTACATTAATTTGTCTTTAGAAAAGCCACAACATTATTAATTAGTGTACAAAATAAAACCAGACTGATTGTAATACCAGACTGATTGTTATTTTGATGTTTTTAAAATTATGTAAAATAATACAATAATATTTAGATCTTAAAGTACATCTAAAATATGAACATTGGATTTAAAAAAAAAAAAGACACAAAAGATAGCTACACTATTGATGAATTCCGCAGGTATTCAAACCTGCAGAATTCAGGGCCCACCTCCACCCTCCAAACCTGACTGGGGCTGAGCTCCAGTAAGGTCCGGTGGGTTTCTTGTCAAGAGAAAAAGATTTTTTACCAGTGTTCCCTCCCCAGTTCTTCTCACCTCTGTACAGACAGCTTTTATAGCTGCACAGTGGCGCCTCTGAGCATTGTCAATGACATCACTGTCTGACTTCCGGGAAGCCACAATTCAGTGGGGACATTGGTTTTTACCATCTATTTCAGTGGAGCCAAACCTTTTGGGTTTGAAGTGTCGGAATCTCAGAAAGTGCCTAACTTGATTCTGCTGGCTTATCACCCACCCCTTGCTCCCAAACAAAAGAGAAACAATTCTTTAGTCATTTGTTTAAAAAGATACCCTCCAATCATGTGCAGTGCTATGTATTCTATAAATAAATATCAAATAATTACAAAAATGAAATAAAACAAACTCAGTTGTTTTGGGTGTAGGTGAATGCTAGTGCAGTCACCCAAAATGTTGTAGTGTATCACCTTGGACACACAATCATAAGTTCGCCATCATTGATCTATTTCCTGATGGAGTTCAATGAATTATTTCCCTTAAATGGCTCCCAACCATTTTTAACAGATGCATGTTAAATTTAGATGCATGTATATTTATTTATATGTACATTTATTTAGATGCATGGTGATTAAAATACTTCAAATGTATAATTATAAATATGAAGACACTGATGACATGTAAAATAAGATTTTTGTTTCTTAGCTTTGTAAAATGTGTTTGGTGACTCTAATTGCAGATACACCCTGACTATTTGGACAGGAAAAGATGATGAATATTCTGTGGAAGATCTACTCTTCATCAGAGACAGCTTTGATAAAAGTAGAGTTTTTTATGATATCTTAGAGCCACAAAATTCTCAGTTCAGATGTGCTATTGGGAATGCAAAATCTAGCATAAAGTAAAACAGGTTTTCCTGTTGGGCAGTAGTAGCTTATAGCAGTGGTTCCCCAGACTTTTTGGCATTGGGACCTACCTAGCTTTGTAACATTAAAAACAAAAACAGTTTACCTTATCAGCTGCTCAAGCCTTATCCTTTTTCTGGGGGTGGGGTTGACTTCTGGAGAGTTTGTTGAGCTCCACATTCATCAAAATGGGACTGTTCTGGTGGCCTTGTGTTCCTCTTCTCTTGGCTTTTAATAGGGGCTGAGGCACATGTGCCTACTCATGAGTAAATGTGTACTCAAGTGGCTTGGTGTCACTGAGGGCTGAATACATTTTCCTTGTCAGCTTGGGGGAGGGGATTTCCTTCTCAGGTACTTTTGGGGGGCCGCCGTTCATCAGATTGGGACAATTCTGGTGGCGTTGCGTTCCTCTTGGCCTGCCCTTCGAAATGTGCTTGGGTCATCCCTCTTGGGCTATTCTGAGGTCAGCTCATGTATGTACCTTTTCACATTGTTCGCAGTAATTTTTGGTGAGGACAATCTATTACCATGTATCTCCAGGGCAGTGCTAACATACTGAAAATTCTGCTTCCTCAGGAACTGTTTTTATGCTTCCCCTGAGAACCAAACTATACATTATATTCAGTGGCGTCATCTTACCGGAATGGGGCGGTACCCTGTTCCGGTAGTTCCAGGGAGAGCAGGAATGGAGCAGCAGCACGCGGCAGACTCTGCGTGCTGTTTTTGCCCGCCCGCCCACCCCGGCGCCTGGATCGCTCTGTAAGAGAGCAATTCTGGGCACAGGGAGGCGTTGCCAGGCGCCGCAAAGGGGCGGGGAGCTACAGCTCACCCATCTGTCCCCGTGGCGTTCCAGATCTTGGCACCAGCAGCGTTCCGGTTGCTGGTGCCAGTGAATGACGTCACTGATTATATTGAATTTGCGGTTTAAACCACTGTATTTAGAAACAGTATACATAAACTTTCATTTTAAATAGGAGCTGTGAATGTACCCAATCAGGATCAAGACAATGGAAAGGGCAAATATTTATTATAACACTTTGTCCTCATGCCCTGATCCGTCTTGATAGTGGCCTTGGGTGGGAAGTTGGCATTGTGTTCTTGACATTGACCAGTATGAAGCTTGGAAAAGAAATTGGCACTAATGAAGAAATCAGAAAGCCAAAAGCTGTGAACAAAGTGTTCAATTATTTATCTGAAACTCATGTTAGGGCCCAATCCTATCCAACATTCCAGTGCTGGTGCCCTGAGGAAAGGGAACCAATGTTCCCTTACCTGGAAGACATCTCAATGACTGCTCCCATACTGCAGGATGCAGTGCATGCCCCATTGGCACAGCTGCATCAGTGCTGGAAAGTTGGATAGGATTTGGCCCTTATTGTGCTTAGAAGTAGAAGCATCTCATCAAAACCAGCAGTGTGTGGCCCGTCCTGATTTGGACCACAGAACACATGGAGGTTGTTTTTTCCCTCCTGCTATTTTCCCATAAAAATTCCTGCCAAAATGGCTATTTGCTGGGGGTGGTGAAAATAGCAGATGGAAAGCTTGATGATATCACTTCTTGCCACAGCAACACTTCCAGGTTAATGACATCACTTCCTGTGGGTCCTGACACTAGAGCCATTCTAGAGAGTGGGTACTGGTCTAAAAAGTTTGAAAATATACCATTGGATGCGGAATTTCACAAGGAATTCAATGAGAAAAAAAGTGTAATATCTTTATTCTAGTGAAAATTATGGCCAAAAACCAAAAATACACCCTGAAAATGCAACTGTCTTTTGCAGGGGTGTCAAACATACAGCCTGCAGACCTGCATAATGAATCTATGAATGAGGCCCACAGAACCTTTTTATCTGGCCCTGGTGCTGCTTGTCTTGTCTTCTGGCCTCCGGCAGCAAGCAAGCAACTACAGCAGCAGCAACCATTTCTATGATAGCAATTGGTCATCCAAGCCAGCAGGGAGAGTTGATTGTAGGAAATGAAGCTCCCCAGCAAAGGCACAGAGGAAGGCCAGGGCAGGAATGCAGAGCAAGCTAAACCTAGTAAGAAGCACAAACCTAGGGTGTGTGCTACTCCTAATTGCATCCCACCAAGCCTCTTGCCTGGCTCTTCCTGCAGCCACCAGCTTCAATTCAGGTCTTCTTCCTTCTCCAGCATCAATAAGAAATAGCAAAATGGTGGTGGTAGCGAGAGGGAAGGCATTGGCTGCAGGGCAGTGTCTCAAGAGCTCCAGGTTGAGTGTTCTTGATTTTAAGAAAGCTCTGCTTTAAAAGCAGTTAAGTGCTGCTGGGACTGGAGCTTTCATGGAAAGGGGGCTGCTTTCAATGAGACATCTCATGTGCAGGACTGCAGAACTTCCAGATGGTGAGAATGGCCTGCTGGTCTCTTTGTAGGAGGAAAAAGGAATGTGCCTATTGGCTTTAAAAAAAATTAACATTTGTTCCTGTTAGGAAAATGCTGTTTTGTTGCTTACTGAAATGCTGGGTGACCTGTACTGTTCAAATAGATAAATGAATTAAAGTTAATGGGGGTGACACTTTTGTTATCTCACCAGGTGACACCAATCCTAGTGATGTCACTGGTGGGAAGTTTGGATGATGTTGGTCACTGGTTTAGATGACTTGGATTCTAAATATTCATGGTGGACAGGGGAGTGGCCAGAGGCTTGAGCATGGCAGCCACTTTTTCGAGAGTGGCTGGAGCTTTCTTTCTTTCCTGAATCTCTGCAAGGGGTTCAGGCCCAATTCCAGTAGAAGAACTGGGTTGGGGGTAAGCATTAACATCTAGCCCCTGGAAAGTGGCCAACTTCGGGGGTGTATGATGTTCGCTTCTAACTGGAGAATAGGAAGAATCTCTGCCTGGGCAGACTGTGCGGACGGTCTCTGACTTGGAGAGTGACAACAACTAGAGAGAGAATGATAAGATGATAATTTCTGGAAAGTCTTCAAAGGCTCCTAATGAAGACAAACGTGTGGGAAGAAGTGGTGAGCAGGCGTAAATGAATTTTATGAGGATGACACCTTGGCGTGAATTGCACTGGAGAGCTGGCGGCGGGCCAATGAGGTCAGTGGAAATAAATCTGCTTAGCTTCTAATACAAGATATCCACTGAAGTGCATCGCTGTTTTTTCTTTTTTCTCTTCATTTTCTCTTTCAAATTCTTTGTTAACGAGGAGTGGGAGGCTGAAATATGGAGCACTCTCTTCTGTGCATTTAAAGAAAATTTGAATCTTGCACCGTCTAGCAGATTGAATATGGAGACGGTAACATGAGAAGAAGTGAAAGATTTACAACCAGAGTTCAAGTTGGTTGAAGAAAGAAGTCGTTTCTGTATTACTTTTGAAAATGGACAGTCCTGTTTGCAAATTAAGAAGATTTATGGATGAGATGTGGGAAGATGGAATTTAGAGCATCTTGTTTTGTGCGTTTAAAGAAAGCTTCAGTTTCTTGCTGCGTAGTTTAACATGGCGACGGTAATGAGGAAGGCGAAAGAATTACAACTAGAGCTGAAGAATGTTTGAAGAAACTTTGTGGGAAGGAATGAGGAGAGGAATGTGTAATAAGAAATGGAATTGGAATTGGACGGTTTAAGAAAGCAAGATGCTTTTTACTTGGAGATGGACAGTCCTGATTGCATTAAGAAGATTTAAGAGAAAGAGATTATAAGGAAGATATTTCCATGGTCAGCTGACAAATACAGTGGGAGTGTTTTTTGTCAGCAGGCCTCCCTCTGGTGGCAGTAGAGGGAAAAAGCTTTAACCAGATGTTTCTTTTTAATAATTTGTATTACTTTTGGTTTTTTATAATAAATGGGCTGGGAAACTTGATTAATGAAATTTTTGATCTTAAAACTGAATAGACGGCAATAATAGAAATGATGATCTAAATGTGATAAAGCTCATTCCTTCCTGTGGGATTTGTGATAGAGAGAAATAATTAGCATTGGGTCTTGATTTGTGAAGCGATTAACTGTAAGCTTGTAACTTTGCGTCGAGATTATATTACTAAGCGATTATTATTATTATTAAGGTACGTGATAATTCAAGCTTGCATTAAGACATGATTTTAGAGAAATATGATATTAAGACCTAGTGGTGATTAGGAAGTGATGGTATGTTCTGTTATATTTCTAATTCCTGTGTCCGTTATTTTTACTTTTTATTTCCTTGCTTTTTTTTGAAATAGGCTGTCTTAATTTTAATAGTAAGAGTTTTGTAACAGAGATTAAGGTTGAAAGATGGAATATAAGCAATATGAATAGAGATGAGATGAAGAGAGTGCTGTTATTCAAGAGAATATAGAAGTTTTTTATTTCTTTTTTTTAAGAAAGAAAAAAAATAGTTTAAGTGTTTCAGCGTCCTCCATGTTTACTTTATTTCAGTATTTTATATAGTAAGCTCTTCCCTTTTTAGTTTGTTATCTTATTTGCTTTTATTATAAATTAGAGATAGGCAATTATATATATATATAACTAATTCTTTCTGTTTGATTTTGCCAATCAACTGTGAAATTATTGAAACAATTGAAGATTTGAAGACATATTGAAATTAGATATAGTTTTGTGAAATTATAATAATTTTGTCTTTCCAGATAGAATATATTATAATTGAAATTATTGATTGTGCATGTAGATCTCACTCTTGTACTGCCTCAAATTTCCTATTGTCTGATCCCTTGTATACCTTTCCTATGTAATTGATTATCCTTTACCTGTATCTTTATAGCTATAAAAATTAATTAAAAAATCATCTCCAAAAAAAAAATATTCATGGTGGATTATAGTCTATCAGTGATTATTAACCATGATGGCTGCATTAAACCTCCAGATGCAGGGGCAGTATGTCAGGGGAGCAATAGTGGGGAGGGTACAGTGGTTCATCCATTGCTTGTGGGGAAATATTCACTGCATTTATTCTATGTCCATTATTATTCATTTCATGACTATTACCACCTCTCAGACTCTCCTTTTTACAAGGTAGTTGTGAGGATAAAAGAAGCCGAGGAACTATGCATATCATCTTGAGCTGCTTGGAGGAAGGGTGGTATAAAATTTAAATAGTTAATTAATTTTGCTGTGGGGGGTGTCAAATTTATGGGCCCTGGAAGCAAAATGACCCAGCTACGTTGCTGGAATTCATTATCCACGGTGGTCCGAGAACAGAACCCCCACTGTTAATGAGGGCCCATTGGATTATGAAACTTGTGAAATACAGATCTTGTTAAAATTCGAGTATTTTATTTCTGTATTCCCCATAAAACCTACCTCATTATTTTATAGAACTATCATGCAAAACTGTGCTGTCTTGGAAACTGAAGAATTTTATCCTTAGATGCATGTTATCTGCTTTATATTGGCACTAATCGTGTGCACTAGAACATACACAAAGCAAATTGTAAAGCAAATAAAAATACATAAAGCAAATTGTAGTCATTCTAAAATGATTTGTACTGCATATATCTATTTTCTTGCCATAATAAAGCTGCTATTGAAATTACCATCACCTATTTGATACCATTTCTCTTTTCTAAAAGACAGTTCCTTTTTGTAAACTGCGTGAATGTCACATTATTTATATTTCAAGCAGCTTATACAAATTATTTGGGTGAGTTGAATCTAGAATATTTGGACTGTTAACAAGTCTGTCAAGTTTTTCAAAAGTGTTTACAGTGTAGTAAGGCTTTGCTTTGTATATAGTGACAAATAAGATGTCTAACCATGAAAGTGTATTGTAAGTGCTTGCAGAATATAGCCTCTGTACCAGAGCTGCAATCTAGTTCATCAGCTGAAAATCAGGAAGGCAGAGCATAACGAACGGCCTGTTCTGGGAGAGATTGCTTTAAAAATCAACTACATGAAAAGTTGAGAATGATTAATCTGTATTAGAGAAAATGGCAGGCCAGGCAAACACAGCGTTAGAATATGGTGCTATATTCCCTGTAAAGGGTCTATGCAAGCATGCCAACACTTTCTTTTCCATTCCAGCATCCCAAATTTGTTATGCCTTTTCCAGATGTTTGGTGATGCTATAATGCATGGTTCTCCAAACCCTAGCCCATGGGCCTGATCCAGGGTTTGGGGAACCCGCTTCCCCCCTGTGAGTGGTCATTCCACCATGGTGTCACTCAGCTTGCAACCCCAACCCGATGCCAGGGATGCTTTGGGCAGTCACATCTGCCCAGACAACCTGCTGCACAGCCTTCAGGGATGCCGGGTGACAGACGCGACTGCCCAGAGTATCATTGGCACCAGATCAGGTCGCAAGCAGAGTGGTGCCACAGTGGAATGTTACATGCTGCTCGGGATGGGAAGAATTTTTTGAGACAGAAGCTTTGGCACTAATAGGATCCAATGGTTGCTGTTTTGGTGCTGCTGGAGCCATGGGCACTTCGGGGCTTAGGGATGCCCATTGCTTGATTAGATTTTATCATATGGGGTGGTGTTAAAAATTTTCTGCTTGATTATGTCACTTCTGACTATGACATCACTTCCCATGGGTCCAGATAGAATGTCATTCTATACAGTGGGTTGTGCTGCTAAAAGATTTGAGAATCACTACATAAATCTTACCACACCCGTGCCATACCCACGAAGGCCATTGTACAAGATACTTTAATTTTGGATTTGAACGGTCTTATTCATTGTACATTAAGAACAAGGTATTCTTACATTTGCACACTCCAATGTTCTGCTTGCAGGACATGTAGGAAACTGGGTAACAAAATCTATAATCCAGAAGAAATCCAGAAGAAACACAAACTGAAATCATTTCCCCCTCTCTTTTCCAATCACTTCCTGATCGTCTTAAGAGAACTGAGCTAAGCCTTATTTTGAGCGTCAGTCCTGCAGTGTCACAATTGACTGGCAATTTCCAACCCAAGTGTGTTCCGTTGTAACTTGACCTTCTTTGCTTCATGTACTTCAATTTAAGATGGGAGTTCTTTATCTTTTTTTACTATGGAGTTTTTGATAGTTTAAAACAGGGGGCTCCAAACTCGGGTCACAGGCTGGATCTTTTCCTTCCCCCAGGTGACCCACTCTTACTGTTCTGCTGGGGAGTGAAGCGATGATTGGGCCTACAGTTCCAAAGTGTCACCATAGCCACTTTGTTTTTAGATTGTGAGCCCTTTTGGGACAGGGAGCCATTTAACTTTATTATTTATTAACTTTATTATGTATTAACTTTATTTGCCTGTAAACTGCTTTGGGAACTTCATGTTGAAAAGCGGTATATAAATACTTTTTGATGGATGGATTGATAGCCAGCCACTTCCTGGTTGTCGCTGCCCACGGCAACACTTGGGAACTGTAGGTGTGACCGTTGCTTCGCTCCCAAGCGGAACAGTAAGAGTGGGTCACACAAGGGAGTGCTTTCACGGCTGCAAGTATTCCTTAAAAGTATCCCTTTTTTCCTGGAATGTCAAGCTCCTGAATGTCCAATGACTGGAATGTCCATAATTGCATATGTGCACATAATGCACTGGGATAAAATTGATACTGGAAATCAAATACACAGTAGGAAGAAAAAAAACCCTCAACACAATAGGGCCTACTTCTACATAAACCTGTATAGAATTCCATAGTTCCAAATTAAATGGTGGGTTTTCATCAGTCTATTGTGGAAATGTTATACATATACTGAATAGGGGGAAAAAAGATATGACGTGGTTTGAAACATGAATGTACTATTTTCAGTTTATGAAATAAATTGATATGCGTCTATCAAAGCATGCACCATACTGGAAGCCATTGGTGCCAGCTTTCAAGAAAAGTAATTTTAAAGAGATATCTTAATCAGGTGTGCATTGCAATACTATACATGTTTAGTCAGAAGTAAGGGCATCTGTACTCAATGGAACTTACCCTCAGGAAAGCATGCAATGGAGTACATCCTAAACATTAAACAACCTAAACAACATTAAGGATAGGACTGTTGTACAATACAAAAAAACTAAGCGAGGCAAAAAGTATTCACTGAAAACATTTATTTGCAGCGTGTAGATATAAAGCTACTGAGAACAAAATACAAATGTGATTTTTTTAAAAAAGCTATAGTACACAAAATAAAATACTTTCCAAACAGTGTTTTTTCTGTGCAAAATGCTTATGATTGTGAAAAATATTTTTTTTAATTTTTAATAAAGTTATTCCATTAATTTAAATACTTTACTTCTTCCTATAATTTAGACCAGCGCTTGGTTTTGTAAACAGCCCCTTTCCTAGTTTCCTGCGGTGGGAAATAAAAGACTTGTCTTCAAATTACCAGCCTAGGGCCTAATCTACACAGGCTGCAGAAGGTAGGAATAAGGTTGTAAAATGGACTATATCATGTCAGAATATTTCCCTTGTTAAAAAAAAAAACTAACTCCACGCATGCTCAAATCTCCCTACAAATTGCAAATTATAACATTAGAGGAAAAGCGGCTACCTTAGTACTTTTGCTACGGTGCATTTAGAAGATCAGCACTAGTTTTTTATATTCAAAAATGGTATTCCTGGTCCTCTATCTAGTTTGATGCAGTCCATTCGGCCAACACACCTCATTCTGCTACATGAGTAGACCAGCCCTTGCAAACTTTTACAACATGATTCATTCTTCTCATCAGGCTATACATGTACCACAAACAATTAGAAGTATGCATGGACAAGGAAGTTAATTGTTGCTTTTTTAATGGGCCTACTATGGACATTTGCTAGATGCTATACATTTCTTCCATGCAAATAATTCTGAAACTAATTTTCCAGAATTAGTTTCTTCTTTGAGAGCGCAATCCTAAACTGGAGTTAGGCCGGCATAAGCTAAGCCAGCAACGTTTGGCCAGCACAAGGGCCACCATTAAGCATGTTTGGACTATTCTTGAAGTCAGGGAGGATGGTGCATGTCTGTGGTCTGGCCTCTCTGACCTCTCTGTGGTCCAAACGTTTTATGGTGGCCCTTGTGCTGGCAAAACTTTGCTTACGCCGGCCTTATGCTTATGTGCTGGCTCTGCTTATGCCGGCCTAACTCATTTTAGGATTGCGCTCATAATGTATTACATTCTGGGTTAAGAATTCTCAAATCAAGTGCACTGGAAGCTGCCTTATACTGACTCAATGCAGATTAATAGCCTGTACTATACTGCCTGGCAGCAGCTTTCCAGGGTTTCAGACAGCAGTCTTTCCCAGACCTACCTAGATATGTCAGGTATTGAACCTCCTGCTTATAACGTGTGCTCTGTTGCTGTTACAGTTCCTCCCTTCAAGGCAGGTACAGAACCTTAGGTTTACAGTCACTTTCCTGTAATACAATACTTCTCTCTGAATACACATCATCAGTATTTATTTCAAGATTTAGACAGTTTTTCTTGGAGTGAGAATGGTGGTACAGCTGTCAAGGGAAGAGCATTCATGAACAAATTATGAGCAAAGTTACACTACACTAGTTTGTTAGTACAATGCAGCCCATCCTTATGGCTGTTTCTGACAGCCAAGGATTTCAGTTCATGTATGACTTTCACTTTTTGTTGCCATGCTCTTTAAAGCACAATCCTAACCTGGAGTTAGGCCTAATAGTGTTGCAAAAGCACCATAAAGCACATTTGCACCACTCTGAGTCAGGGAGGCCAACACATGGACGTGCACCATCCTCTCTGACTCCAAAAGTGGTGCAAACATGCTTTACAGTGCATTTGTGACACTCCTAGGCCAACATCGGTCTAACTCCAGGTTAGGATTGCACCCTTAGGCACGTTTGTGAATGCTGATGGCATTTGCAGACCTCAGTGGAGTCTTTGTAGGCTGCAGATAGATGTTTAAACCCAGAAACAACATACAAAGAACTGACACAATTGGCTCAGCATGACACCCATAGTTAGATGTCAAGACAGATTGACTCAAAAACTGTGGCTGCCAGGCACTAACTATGGCACAAGAAAAGACTCTGCAGGCATGTATGTCAAAGAAACAACAACGCAGCAAGGGATTAAAAGCCAGGTTAATTTAAATGGGAGTGCATTTTCAAATATGGCTAGGGCTTCAAAGGATTCCTATTTAACGCTAAAAAAAGCAGCTGCCTTTGTCATTTTATAATACACCATGACTCAGCAACTGCTTTCTTATTTCATTTTATATAGCTTAAAAATAAGGGAGTTGTGGTACATGCTCTGAACTAAGGAACATCCAGCATTAAGAACTTAAGCGCATTACTTTATATATATTTTACACCGGAACTGGGCTTCTGTATTGGCAAAACTCTTGTTATAGCATAACTGTACTGGCATAACTCTTGTTATGCATTGTTCCTTTTATCTTTGCTGTGCATGAATTGCTTAATAAGGGTAATAATGTCTCCAGATTACTGGGTAAATAATGTCAACATTGTTGGGTTGACATTATAACCACAAGGGTAACATTATAACATTGTAATTGACATTATAATGTCAAGGGTAACATAACATGTTAACAAATGGGACTGCCTCTGTACAAATACCTGCTTCTTTGCATCAAGAAAATTTTGCATCAATATTGCATCAAGAAAATTCTTACAAACGAACAGGATTCTGAACTAGTTCCCATTGGCATGGCAGCTACAGGCATTTGATGAATTGTTCTTCCCTGCTAGTTACAAAAAGACAGATATGAGTACAGAAACAAATCCAAACCTCTCAAAGATAATTCCCACGATTCTTACCTGCAGGAAGGTAAGAAAACAGAGTGAGAGCTGGGACTTCTGACTGGGTAGTGTACAGGTGTTCAATATTGGAGGAAATAATTGATAGGTAGGTTATATGGAAAATGGGACACTGAAGAGTTTGTGGTCATAATGTAGAAAGATAGTAGAGCTGTATAATATTATTATACAGGTAGAAGATTCCTCATCTGGGCATCCAAAATCCAGTCTATTCCAAAATCCAGGTATCTAGATTAATCTTTGTCCAAGACTTAAAAAAAAAAACTTTCTGTAGAAAGAAGGTCTTGTGCTCATTCTCACATACAGGCTGTAAGTTCTATAATCTGCTATATAATGTGTTGAAAAATAAACATGGTTGAAAAATTTCAAAGAGGCCAGCACACACCCAAATGGGTAATAGTGAAAAGAGCTAGAGAAAGCATTTCTCATTATAGTGATAATTATACAATTTATTTTTATAATAACATCTGCCCAGTGGTGTCATCGAAATGATTTAATAACAGGTACTCACTTTTGATTGGCACGTGTCGGGACCCGCCCACCGGAAGTGACGTCATAAGCCGGAAGTGGTGTCAGGAAGGGACATGAAAAAAGCCCTTTTTGAGGCCTCAGACGATTTTAAACTGACCCAACAGTTGCAACAGTATTCCACAGCACCCCCAGAACATGTTAAGGAGGCCTGGCATCATGTTAAAGTGACCCAACAGTCCCAAAACCCCAGAGCAGCTCATTTTTCAGTGGCAAGGCAAGGCTCCGCTTGCTGCCTGCCTGGCTCTGAGAACATGCAGGCAACTCAAACATGCAGGAAATCAAACGTTGCAGGGGGCGGAGTTGAGTGGGCGGGTGAATGGGCGGGGCCAGCCATAATCCTAGAAACCGGTACTCGTGTACCCCCGCGTGCATGACATCACTGCATCCGCCCCAATCCAGCAAGAATGACTTCAGCAAGGAAGCAGCATTCATTATATGAAGGTTTACCAATGGTACATTTAAAGGTAAATCTACCAACATTCCCTTAATGAAACATGTGGAAGGAATGTCTCCATAGAGTCCCTTATGCGTGTTTTCTTTCTCATCTGTCTTCTCCCCCTTCCCCTACTTTTGACTTTTTGCCACCCAAGTTAATATGTTGGTGGCTGCTGGGTGAGCATCCCTCACTTACGTACTTTAAAGAGAAATGCGCCATGTCAATATCTGATTACACAAATATCTTGTTCACATTATTTCTATCCCCCTCACATAGGAAAGTAGTGACATGAATCAGGCCTTCAACTAAACAGGAGTCACTGGGGAGACATGCCTAGTAAATACATTCTTGGAGGGAGAGGCAAAGAATGGAGGACAGCAAACCAAAGGATTTACTCTCTCCACTTCTCTCATTACATGTTATGTCCCCTTTACTCCCTTGTTGCTTCTCTGCTCTGATGTGTGCATGTTTCATGCCAAAGTGTCAACCAGAGAAAACATATTATTATTTAAGTGCATAAAACAAAAGACACTCACATACCACTAGTTCCTGTGCAATTAGAAGTTCAGGAATGTAGCAGAGAAAAATTGTTTCAATACTATAAAGCAAACACAAAACCTGAAAACAATTTTTTTCAGACTTTGGTTCAACAAAATTGCACTAAATGGTTTTCATCATCTTCATGGGAACTTTCATAATTAATCAAGGACAAACATCAAAAGCTTCAGAAAACTAAATAGGAGAGAAACTTCCATTATGTAAAACTGGAAGAATGTGCTGAATTTCGAACTGTTCTTCTATCTGTAATCCATTAGATTATAGCTCTTTTATGGAATGTTTCTGTATTTTGTACTGTTTGTACATTCTCTTTTTGCGTTAAGCTCTATATAATTGTTTTTCAGTCAATAAATTCTCTCCTTGGATATCAGTTACCCATGCAGCACAATTCTGTGCATGTCTACTCAAAAGTAAATTCCATTGTGTTTAATGGAGCTTACAGGAAAGTTTACATAGGATTGAAGAAAATTACATTAATAGTGGCCACAATATGTTAGATGTGACTAAGCCTATTGAAATAACAGGATTAAGCCAATTTAACTCTTTGTTGAGCAGTTGTCATTACATAGTCTGACTTCCTATCACACTACGCAGAATTTAGTGATGTGACAGCTATTCAAAAAAACCCAGGATACCAGTAGATAGATTATAAAAAGCTGGGCCTAGTACTTATGAACACGAATGCAATATTGGAAAATTGTTGTTTGTTTTCTCTGAACATAGAATGAAGATAAAGGGGAATCATTTCAATCGTTCCCCGTTTTGTCTTTTTATTATTGAATCTATGATGAAGACAGCAATATTTTGCAGCACTCTACTGGCAACCAACCAAAACACATTTTTGGCAGTTGATCCTCAAAGTACATGTTTAATAGTGAGTCAGAGAAAACACTAAGTGCGGCACGTGTTAAGATCCTTGTGTAGCCAACCCTCGTGCTCCAAAAGAATCAGATTGTATGTACAATTCACATGCCACAGTTGCTCAATAATCTGTTAAAAATTCACCAGCTGCTTGATTTGCTCAGTTTGCAATGACTGCCTCCTTGTTAACAGTGTCTTACTTTTAAAATCTTTGGGGTAAGAAGGTGCTGTTGGGATAAGTGGTTTTTGGCCAAAAGAAACCATGGCAGAAATCTTGTAGATATCAGGCACTGGAGGATGAGGATTTAGATTTAAAGGGGGAAGGAAACCAGGTCTAGCAAGGGCAGTATGATCTGAACCACGCCTCTGTAAAACAGCATGGCTTCTCCTGCTCAAGAAATTTGGGGGCATGTTTTCTATTAGTTCTCTGGAACTTGATGACAATGAGGGAGACGGGGAGAGAAGTTTTTTCTTCCCTAGAAGTGATTTGCTGTCTTCAGCAGGAGGACCTAAACTGGTTGACAACTGTGAATCTGAGCTATAGTGATCTGCCCCAAGGTTTCTTCTTTGAACGATGTTTTTCAGTGTTGAAACAAAACTCATTTGGGCTGAATCTGAATTCTGATCTACAGGAACGTCACTGCGATTGTGATTTACTTCACCAAGCAGTGAATGAGAATTTATCTCATCATATGACATTTTTCTTGAGGCAGTTTGTTCAAAGCTTTTCAAAAAATTGAGGGTATCCTTTATATCAATGCTGTGATGCCTGGTGATAAATCTCTTAGACAAGGCTAGACTATTCATTTTAAGACACAGTTCTTCCTCTGGAGTTATATCCTGAAGATCTTCTTGTAAAGAAGAAATTTTATTCTGATCGAAGAATGAAGAAGCTTTCACCCAAGGTTCAGAACACAGGTGCTGAGTTCCTGTGTGAGATTTTCTTGAAGGGGAATGTGGCTCAGTTTCCTCATCCTTTCTTCCAGGCGGATTAGGCTCTTTAAAGTTAAAAAGAACCTTTTCTGTTTCTTTTGCATTTACAGGCGGAGATGGAGATGTTTTAACTTCTACCTCTGAAGGAGAAGTGCAAGAACATGGTGACTGACATTCATCAATGTCAGGAGGAGGTACATTTAAGTATTGTTTTGTTGTCTGCCTTCCAGATGGAGATTTATCTTTTGTAATGATTATGACTTCTTTTCCATTTGCTTTGCAAGCATCTAGAAGAACTTTGAGGGTTTCCTTGTCCTCTGAATTCACCGCATAAATGAGAACCGAGTTACCAGAATGGTCCTGCAGGCTCAAGTCAGCTCCACTTTTCAGAAGTAAAGACACAACATCAGGACCAGCTTTCTGTAAGCAAGCGTGCATCAAAGCTGTCTTCCCCATTTTGTCCTGTATATTTGGATCCGCCTTATTTTCCAGAAGGTATTTCACCATTTTTACTTTGCTTGCACTCTGATAGTCTACATGCTTGGTCTTGCAAGCAATCATTAAAGGGGTTTCGCCACGGTCATTGCTTTCATTAATATACGCCCCACCTTCTAACAGTAATCTTGTTAGACGAAGTCTGCTGTGATAGACTGCTTTAATCAAGGAGTTTCCATCAGGTGAAAGCTCTACAACTTCTTCCATTGTCTCTTTTTGAACAGAAGGTTGTAGATTTTTGGTTGTAGAAGGTTGTAGATCAGCTAATTTTCAGAGACATTAAAGAGAATTAAAGAAAAAAATCATTAGAGTCTAAAATATATTCATATTTACAAATGGGATGATGGGGGGGGGGAACCAAGAGCCCCTATTTCACAGCCCATTCTAGATTTTTTAGAAGTTAAATTGTAACCATGGCATTCAGTTATGGTGAGATCATTCTGATCTTATACTAAACACTGAATGCTTGCATTATGTGCATTGACATCTACATGACAAAACTTTGACAGCATCTTCTCAGGAAAAGAGTGGAGAAAAGCTTTAGGGAAGAGTAGTTTGTAGCTGAAGAGTGGTATAAAGAGGCTGTCTGCCACTTTTTCAAAGCCTTCCTCCAATCTATTTTTTCTCCTGGATTCCAAATGTGTACCCTATAAACAGATATCTGGGGCCTGAAAGTGTTGGAAAAGGGAGGGGAAGTTATGGTGCAAAAGTAGCAGGCAGGGAAAGAGTCAGCCATTTTTGCTCCTTGTGAGCTTGTTGGAATTTTATGTTTCAGATCAGAGAATTGTGCCAAAGTACAATTATTGGCAAAACAGTATTACCAACAATGGCAAGTACTGCTTCTGATGTGGAATTTGTCCATTTTAGAATTCTATTTGTGGGACAGTTCCACTGAAGATACTTACAGGATTGGCAGCTTGCAATTTGGCAAGCTCTACCATCTCTTACATAACCACACCTACAAAGAAGGATGTGGATGTAGCTTCTCCTACCTCACTAATCTTGTGCCTCCACTACACATCTACCCCAGCTTTCTTGAGGGGTGGCCCATCCATTCAGGCTTGGTGGTATGGATTGTGTCAGTGGCAAATGGGATGTTTGTGAAAGGGTAGTGGACTCAGGGTACTCTCTACCCCCAAGCCACCCCTCTTCCAGCCTGCCTACTAAAGCAAACAAAAGGTGGATCTCCTATCCTGCTCCACCTTGCTCCTGGTGTGGTTTCTTCAAATGGGGAAGTGCAGGATTTCAGTTTTGAATTACAGGCACCGCACAAATGAAGGGGCTCCTTCATTCATGCAGTCTCTTTAAATTGGAAGACATGAACTTCTATATTTGAAGAAACTGGATGAGCAGCTGCTCTTTTATTTTTATTTTTTAGAGGTGGTGGTCTCAAATTCTGGGTTGTGCCACTGTTGGCTCTAAGGCAAAACAATAAACCTGCTTGCTTGCTAAGCAAACAACAAGGTGAATAGAAAACTGGAGAAATATCTGTCCGTTGGTATATAAAGAACCCTGCTGCATAAGCTATGCAGCCTGTCTAACATCTTGTTTCCTACAGCTAGACTGGGAAGTTCTCACGTAGAGCATGAAAGCAACAATTCTCTCCCAGTGTGTGTAACCAGCATCTCAGAAGTCAAGACTACAGTCACCTTTTGGGGCTATGTGGTTGTTGAAGGAACAGAGAGAATCTCTAAGCTGAAAACTGACAACTCTTGGCACATGCAATGCATATCTGACTTGCAAACATCTCAGTATATATGCTGATGCTGTATTATTATAGTACACTGAAAACTATACCAGCTTGAAAATTCGTTGTTTAAATGAGAGTGGGGGGAAAGGCAAACAGATATCCTGAAAATAAAATATTGTAAAGTTATCTATAACTTAGAGCTGCCATCCTTTGTCCTTCTTGTACTCTTACACAGTGCCTTATCCAGCTTCACAACCCCAGATATTCATTTCAGGAGCATTTATTGCCTCCAAGACAAGACATTAATATATATATTAAAAAGACGTTTAATTAAAAACATACAAAATAATGAGAAATAACAGTGAAATCTACAAGTCAATAAGGAAATAGCAAGATGATGGAAACTGAACCCATCTCCCCCCAGTGCATCATATCATTCCAGCATCTTGCTCCTGTTATTTTTTGGTACAGACTTTACTATGAACATGGAAGTTCTCTGACTCCAGAACTTTAGCAAAGCACGTAGGTGACATTTGACATTGCACAATTGTGTGTGCAAAGCTGCCTTCTGAATTAAAATGAGCAAGGATACTCACATATGAAAGAGTACTAAGTGCACCTTGGGGTATTCATGGCGCTCTGGAGCTTGATGGAAACAGGATGCACTTTAATTAAAAAAACACTGGAAGAAGCTGATGACCAGATAAAATTGCATACAGAAGAGAGCTTATCTTGTTATTTTGTCCAGAATTCCTGTTATGCAAAAAAACATGGATGAAAGTGTTCAAGTACAGATTCCAGCAATTTGCAGTGTTATAATGTTTCACCAAAAAAAATGTTATCTACATGAACTGTAAAGAAAACTGATGGCAAACAGCTGAATTATTTCTTATTGGTCTTAATTAAATCATGTTATAGTGCAATCATATGCATGTTTATTTAGAAATAATTATATTTAGGACTGCAGCCTATAGATAAAAATATCCAACAGCAGATTTTGGCAATTTTGGTTCAGCCTGATTTTTCTGTTTGCTCTATTAATGACTCCCTAACACAATTTCTTGCAGGAAAGTTTAATAGGCATATTGACAGCTCTTTCTAAATAAGACATGCAGCTCAACTGATCCTATATACTATATACGTTTATTCAGTTTGTCAGTCCTATTGAGTTCAGTGTGACATACTACCCCATCCCATGCAGGCTTCCTGTGCCATAGTACAGTAATGCCGAAACGACCAGCATTGTATCCTGTGGGGCCAAGGAGGCAGCCTCAGGGTAACGTTATGGATCAGCCTCAGGGTAAGAAGCCCCTATGGATCTACTTGGATCAGAGCCAGCTATTTAGCTAGCACAGGAGACCTAAGGAGGGCTCCAAGGCTTGGGAGGGATATAGGATGTGGCTACTGCCTCTACTGCTGTCTCCACCACCTCCTGGGCCAGAACTGCCCCAGGCCATCTTCCCCCCATTACTGAGAAACCCCACCTCCCTGCCTCCCCACACCCTGGAATGTCTTCCTGTAACTCAGCAGAAAACTTACCTCTGCTGGTTTGTGATGCTGTTGCCAGGGCAGCATGTGAGAGACTAGTGCTGCCCAGCAATAGGATTGGGTCCCTAATTCCTAGTAAGAATGCTTAAAATGCTATTATATTCTCTTTATTTGTGAGGCTCTAAACCTGTGCTCACTCACTCAATAGTAAATCCCACTGAAATCAGCAGGACACACACCCCTGTAAGACTTGGGCTAACAGAAACATGACACACGTGCTCCTGGGCACACATATTAGGGAACAAACCCCACAGAACATGCAGTCCAGTCACCTGCATGTTTACTCAGAAATCAGTCCTGCTTTCAGTGAAACTAATTCCCAGGAAGTACAAATAATGCTGCAGCTTTCATAGGGCTTATTTCAAAGTAAACATGGATCAGTATCATTAGAGAACATGAAACCTCAAAAGAAAAAGTGCAGGACTGCAATCCAACCTACACTTCATTAGGAGTAAATCCCCTCAAATACAGTGAGACTTACTTTCAGGTAAACATGCACAGGCTTGCACTGTATTTGAATTTGTGTTTATATTGGCTTGAAAAATTCTCAAATGATTTGAGATGGAAGAATAGTATATTTTTATTTTGTTGTCTACAACTCAGGAAAAAAGGGGGGGAAAGCTTCTTGTTTTCCCCCTATGAGCCTGAAGACAACCTGTTAAGACCACTTTTCTCCTAAGTACCACACATCATCAGCTTCGTCTCAGCACCGAGTCCCAGAAAAATGAAGTCACCTGCTTCCATTAAACTTAAGCGAGTAATCATGCAGCTTGATTTTGGCATGCGCCTATATTAGGTTCGAATAACTATCGTCGGTTCTTACAAAACCACTGACTTGGAGGCAAATCTTGGACCTCTCTACGTGGAGCAAAGAGCTGGAGGTTTGCAAAGCTCTTGGAAAGTCAGTGTTGGGTTGCTACGAAGGGACGTGATCCAAACACAGCCAGCAAAAAAACCGCTCATACTACGAACTGTTGCAGACGAGTAGCCCAGCCCGGTGCATGCTTGCTCAAGAGTCGGTCCCTTCGGGTTCAGCAGCTCTTATCTCCCAAACAAGCAAGCGAAGCAGTGCACCCGCGGCTTTGGCCAAGGCAGCCTACAGTCCCGTTTGGCCCCTTTGCAGGAACCAATGAACCCGCGCGCGCCCCTGAGAAGTTGCCCCGCGGTGAATGGGGTGGAGGCCGGGCGGGGCAGCCCGAGGCTGTGCGGTTGAAAACCCGACGCCAGGTTGGTGGCGGGAAACTTTGCGGGGGGGCGCACCGCCGTTCCACAGCTGCGCCATGATGCGGACACCGAGACGGTGCCCGCCGAGCCGGCAACAGGGAGGCGTCCCACGCCGAAAGGAGATGTTGCTTTGCCTCAGGTGGGAGGAAAAGCGGTCCGGGGTCCCCCCGCCCGCCCCGACGGCGCTGGAAGTTTGTCATTCTCACCTGCTGAGGGGCGGCGGGCGAGAAACTCTACTCCTTTCTCCGGCGCGAGGCTCGCTGTGCAGGAATTCGGCGGGTTCTGCGGCAGCTGCTTGCGAGCCCAGGAGGTGGCGGCAGACCCGGACCCGCCCTGCTGGCAGGCAGCGCCCCGGGTCTGGAGTCGCCGCTGACGGCAGCGCTGCTTCCTCGCCGCCCCCGCGCTGAGCTGCGGCCCCACGACGCTCTGTCTTGCCAAGCGCCCTCGCCAGGGAAGGACGGTGTACGGCTGTGCGCGCGCGGCGTGGAAGGAGCCAACCGCAGGCAAGGCGCGAAGCCAGCGAGCGCTCTCTGTTGCTCGCAGGCGGGGAGAGTCGCGCGCACGTGGCTCCGCAACTGTGTTGCGTGCTGGTACAGAGGACCCCACACTATAGGCGCAGCAGGGGCGCGCGCCCTACAAGGAAGCGTGCAGGGGAGTGCGTGCGGCTGTAGAGTTTCTTGCTCCCCCTCCCCACACAGTTCGAAAGCTTCTTGCCAGGCAGAAGGTGGAGAGGCGCAATTCCCCCCCCCCCCCACACACACACGGGCATGCAGCGGGCTGAAAGCGGGGCGGCTTAAATTTCTCGCTGTCGAAGGCGGGAGCCTCTGTCCAGCAGCAGGAACCTGGTTTGGCGTACTGGGCAGTCCATGAACTATTGGCTCCGCGTACTGACGCCCAAAAAGTCTGAGCCTCAGTTAACTTACTGAAGATGCAATCCTAACCAATTTTCCAGCACTGGGGTCAGGGCAATGCAGCTCCAAGGTAGGGGAACAAGCATTCCCTTACTATACCTTGAGGAGGCTTTTGTGACTACACTGCAGGAGGCAGCACATGCCCCCAGTGGCGTCTCTATATGGAGGGCAGAGCTCTTTTGCAAGAAACCTTACCCTGTCATGTAAATCCCTCCTCTCCTTTGCTGCTGTAGCCAGTAAGCAACGCCAAGATGTTGCTTTTCCCTGTGAGGATTGGCTAAAACGGTGCAGGAGAGGAGGGATTTCCACTGCAAGGTAAGGCTTCTTGCAAAACTTAGAGCTCTGCCCTCCTTGTAGAGACGCCACTGCATGCCCCATTGGTGGTGCTATGTCAGCGTTGGAAAGTTAGTTAGGATTGCGACCTAAGTTGGTCATGCACTTCTTATTTGTTTGCTTTAATGAGATGCCGAGGCTCTTGGAGAGTCTGCTTCTTGTTGGGAAGAGGCATGTGCACAACTGTCTTGTCACACAGTGCATGTGGGTTGACATGTTTGCAGATGAACCGTCCCTTACCGTAACGGAACCTTAAAAAACAGAGTGGAGAAGTTACTGCAGCTAAGATCAATTTATTGGTTTGTTTGTGAAACTGTTCATGTGAGTTAATAGTCTGGCTTCAAAAATCTGGTGTCTGCAGAAATAAGGCTTCAACATGACTTGAGAATCTTGGGTAGCGATCTTATACACACTTTCTGCCCAGGATTCTCAAGTTATTGAGAGAGTATTCAGTGAACCCAATTAAATTCATGAGAACAAAAAAAGAGCCCTGCTGGATCAAGCCAAAGGCCTATCTAGTCTAGCTTCCTGTATCTCACAGGCCCACCAGCTGCCTCTGGGAGCACACCTCTCCCCTGCATCAGGCATTCTGACCTGTATTATACTTCTATAATAAGAAGGTTGCACTACCCATCATGGCCGGCAGCCTGCGATGGACTTTTCCTCCAGAAATCTGTCCAATCCCCTTTTAAAGGCTCCTAGGCTGGACCACATCACCACCTCCTGTGGCAAAGAATTCCACAGATTAATTACCTGCTGGGTAAAAACTTGTTTCCTTTTATCTATTGTAATTCTCCCAATGCTCAATTTTAGTGGATTTTCCCTCATTGGGCCTTGCTTCTGAGTAGACAGGCAGAGGGTTGCACTGTTGGGGACTTCAAAGGGCTACTGTCCTGTCCTGTCCTGTCCTTAACTATTCAGTGGGCCAAGAAGGCTACTGGATTTCCTGGTCTTCAGCCTCCTCTAGATGGACCCCAACTTCTGCTCTTGCTAAACAACCCTTTTGTCTCCTTTTCTGCTCCCCTTTAGCCTGCTGGGCAGGGTTTCTAGATTTGCAAGCCCCTGTGTATACAGAAGCATTTCAAATGGCAACCATTCAAATGATCTGGCAACCTAGGACTTCCTAAGGCCCAAGGTCAGATAGCCAGACTTTCTCCTGTTACTAAGCAGGCTACTCATCTGTATAAGGGAACTGGACATGCCAAATACAGTACAGCTTATTTGGTAATAATAGCCTGAGCAAAAGAGAAGGGTGCTGTAACCTCCAAGGTAAATAACCAGAAAAAATAAAATGTTGACATTTTCTGAAATGTCTTCAATCAATCCCAGGTTGTTCTACCTGCTTTCCATGGGGATGGAAAAAGGTCTCCTTGCTCTGATATATCTAAATGTATATAGTGCTCTTACCATTGCATGATTCTTGTGAAACGGTCATAGAAACAAGTTTTCAAGTAAACAAATAGGAAATATGCTATTGAGGGATAATTGTGTGTTGGATGGAGGAGGCAAGAATCACTCTGAAAATAAATGACTGTTTCTATTTGCCTTGTATATGGAATTCACACATGTGAGAGAGAGCTTCTCCTCTCATAACTCTATTATTTGTCCCTTGCTGTTCTTGTATTTGCTGGTGAGCCTTGATACAGAAAGCTGATAACTTCTGTTCTGAATGGTGTGTCATTATTAGTCATCTGCTTTCTGCAATGAGAGGTTAGCTTGTCCCTGTGCATCACGCTGATCACTGCAATCAGTATAATGAAATTAGTCTTCAATACCAACTTGCCATGTACCCAAGAAAGCTCTTGTTTTTCTCCCTAACCACCTGCAGTTTTCCTAATGACTGTTCCCGTTTACTTAATAGTGCATGCATCCCTACCTCTAGTGGAATGGTGGAACTATTCTGGAACAGTTAAGTGTAGCCGTTTAATGTTCTCTGGATCATTTGGCTGTTCCATGAGGACAAAACCGAGTGGCCCCAACTGGATGACTGTCTCTTTGTTCTAGCATTGTTGAGAACTGATCTCCCTTTTCTGCCTCTTTCCTGAACGTATGTGTGTGTTTGAGTGTGGCCTCTAATTAATATGGGTGCTCTAGAAATAGTAATATCTATGAATTGCCACAATGGTGTGCTCTGAAAAGAGCCTTCAAGTGCATTATTTCTTGCTAATATTTTCCATTTTTAGCAAAGGTAATTTAATGTTGATCAACTCGTGCTTTGAATTGTCCTTGAATTATTATTTTTAATTCATGAAACACTTTTTTTGTTGGTTACCACGCTAGAAATAGACAATGCTATTGTATTAAATTAAAGCATTAAGTTAGCCAATGAGGTTGCTCCTACTCCAGAACTAAAAGGGTGATCTTTCCTTCATGGAGGGCAAAATCTGTATTGCGTACAAAGTTGAGGACAACAAAAAGGAAAATGTGTCAATATTTGTGATTTAGTAAGTGGCATTCCCAGTGAGTCCTGCCACCATCTTTTAAATAGCTGGCAGTGTTCCATTAAAAATAAATCAGAATAGGTTTTTGTTGCTGTACTGAAATTTCTTTTGCCTATTTGTTATCTGTGTTTGGCTTACCTTTTTCATAGTGAGGCTCCAGTATGGAATTAGCATTCTAAAAGGACTGCTGAGTTATTCTGGAGTAGCAGCAATTTTTGTAGCATTGTTAAATAACCTAACCATGACCCAGCTCATGGGTAGGCTTCATGGTCCAGAGTGGGAAGGTGGAGGAGCTCAGGTGCCCTCAAGTACCAGGTAGATATAGGTAGTGTTCAAAGTTAAAAAAAAGCAAAATAAGGAGTCCCCAACTGTGCTGTTGCTCTGTTTTCCTTGCCTGAAACCTCTGGTGGTGTGGATATAGGGACCAATCTCCTGGATTGGACCATATCTATATCTATAATATGCTTTCAGTTTCCTTTTAAAAATATCTATGCCAGCCTGTGCATTTGCCTTCCACTTGCCCTGTCACTGCTTGATTGTCCAAGGTGCCTTGTTTGGTATTTTATTTTTTAAACATAAACAGTCCTACTATTCTGTCTTCCTGGTCTTGGCTTACTTGGGAGAGAGCTAGTTGCCTTATCTTCCTGAATCATCTGCTTCTGCTACCACCTGGCTTTAAGGGATCCACCTGGGATTTTGGGATTCTCCACCATACTCAAAGGGAGGTTGAATAGCAGTATATAAATATTGACTCCCAAGTAGCTCCTTGCTAAGGAGAGGAGCAGGAAGACTGAGCTGCCCACTGTTTTGAACTGAGGTGGCTCTTCTTTCCTCCAGTGGCCATTCCAGGGCTAGTGAAGAACCAACAGGCCCCAAGAAAAGAAGACAGAATAGTACATTGAGAACTTGACTGAAGAGAGCAGCATGAGATCAGGTCATTCCTCCTGCTAGGAAGATGATGGGGACCTGAGAAGCGATGTCTAAAGGCATGCCTTGATTCATCTGCCAGACTTGAGGAAAGTGGTTTTTGCCATGCCTGTCCTCTCAAGAACTATTATGCTTGTCTGATGTCAAGGACTACACACGATGAGATATTTCTCCACTCCTTTTGCATTTTTTCTGATTTTTATCTTCTTGCTGCTCTTCTGTCCCGTTCTTCCTTCTTTCTGTAGATCGTTGCTTTTAAAATGTGCCGAGAGTCCTAGCTTGAAAAATAGTATACAATATATTATAAATATAGGCAGGACTGCAGCCTCTATCTCAGTGATTTTCAACTATTTTCAACTTGTGGCACACTGACAAGGTGCTAAAATTGTCAAGGCACCCCTTCAGTTTTTTGACAATTGACAAGGCACACAGCACTAAGTGTGTGTGTGGGGGTGGGTGGGTGGGTGGGTGGGTTACAGCCTCCAGTGGCCCCACTAATAAATGAAATGACCCTCCCCAAACTCTTGCGGCATGCACGCTGACCATTCACAGCATATCAGTGTGCTGCAGCACACTGGGCACATTGTGATTGACAGCAAATTGAGATTTGGTCTCTCATGCCAAAACATAAGCTGCACAGTAACTTCTCCCATTTGTGCAGGTTACTGTATTTAAAGATCCAACAAGAGGGAAACCTAGGCACTGCTTTTTTGTCATGTCATAAGAAAACCTTGCCTGTGTCCTTTATTGTTAGAAATGTTGAAAGAGTCTAACTCTGGGAACAGCAGAAATATTTTCTTCCCATAGAAAACAGGCTTTAAAAGGTTCTGCACTCTGTAGCATGTGAATCTAATAGTTAATCCAGCCCAGTCTGAATCATCGTTGCCAATAAAAAGAACTTGAAGGCAAATCATACCATGTTACCATGACTCTGAGCTACCTGAATACGGCAGAGATGAACACAAAGAAATGCATGTTATGAAAACATCCAAGGACACTTATGCTATCTTATCCTCTGTCTTGCTATCCTTGCTTCCTCCTTTCTTCACATACCACCCACATTGTTAATACTCTTTCTTTATTGAACAGCCTGGGAAATGAATACGCAACACGCCCACTCTTTTGGAAAGGTTACTGCTCTTCTCTGACCTGTTGTTGTGCACATTATGTAAGACATGTGGGTGGTGTATACTCCTGGATGTTGTATCAAGGTTGCTGGTGGGGACAGCATCACTACTATGGCTAAAAGAGCTCTGCTACATATTCACCTAATCTTGCTAATTAAATAACAGTAGAAACTTCAGAGTAACTGATGTGAGAAAAGGTTTTCATATGAAACCAGCATCCTTGGAAAGTATATCTTCTTAAGCTGCTCAGGCAAGTTCTTACAGAGCACAATGCATTGTGAACTCTTGAAATCATCAGTTTTTAACTGATAGGAACAATGCAAGATCACACCTGCTTATTTGTGCAGGTCGAAAACTTAATTGTCTCACCCTACTCCACCCCAATAGCTGTGTTGAGTAGAAGAATGGATGCTTCTTTCTTGATGATTTGCACTAGGATATTGTTTATGAACCTAAACTGGTATAGCAGTGTGGTAACACTGTTGTTCGGTGATGCCAGGCAGACTTAATTCTTGGCACAGTTCTCCCTAAGCATTAGAAGGGACTTGGCATGATAGCATGGTGTTTTTCCCTGGTGGCACTTCAGAGCACTATTGACAGACACCAAACTATCCAATAAGTATTCTACTGGACCATCATATAATATGGTTGTATAATCTTGTGGTTGTAGAACACTGAGGTTGCTGGTTCTCCAGTGATGTCCATTTAGAGAATACAGATTGAGCCTAATTATCTGCAGATTTTCCATCTACGGATTTGACTCCACACGGGTCCCCCAGACCTTTGAAGCCAACTGGAGCTGTGCAACATGTGGTCGTGTCTGGAGACTGTAGTAGTAGGAAATCCCCTTTTCTTAGGCCAGTCAAAGCTGCCTGCAAGCCATCAAGCTGGGTGTCCGGAGGCTGGGGTGTGGGGAAAATCCGCTGGTATAATTACCCGCAGAATTTTTTATGTGCCAGGGTTCTGGGAACAGAACCATTGTGGATAAAAAGGGCCGACCTGTATTTACACAGTAAGTGCATTTTCATTTCTTGAATGTTCTGCTAATATTTCCTTTTGAAGTTAATAGTGGTTGAACTGAAAGCAAGGTGGTGTCACACTTGGCAGTTAACAACTTGTATATACCTCCCTGGTCCCCTACTTTAGCTTCTAACTGAGTACACTGGAATTGAACTGGGAAAAGGTAGTTCAGTACCACCACTAAAGCCGGAGATCCAGACGGAAGATTGCCTTGGAGATGCTTTGCTCCCAATAAGGCAGCCCCCCACCCCAGCAGACACACCTGGGACCTCTTAAAATTGGATACAGTAGTAGCAGAATGCAGGTGGTCCAGGGGACATGGCGACCTCCTCCCTACCAGTTAAACTGAGACCAGGCAAGTAAAGCAGTAAAAAAAGGAGGAGTTTATGGTATTTAAAGGGCTGTAAAGACAGCAGAACAACTCAAGGTGAGAGGTAAGGATAAAAATAAGGCACTGATCAACAAAGGAGATGGCAGCAAACATTGTTAAGGATGTTAAAAGACAAGCAGCACATAAAACCTGATGTGACTTAAGCTATCTCAGGTTCTTATTCCTTTTATTCACTCTTAAGCAGGATGGGGAGGTGAGCACCAGCTGCAAAGGGTGACTCTGCTTTTATAACTTGTGGACAGTAATCCTGCTTTTATTTCCCCATGAGAGTGGATAGTGTGTGTGTGTGGGGGGGTTTTTTTTGAAGGACTTCAACTTTCCACTCCTGGAAACCAGGTGGTCTTTGTGGTCCAGTGAGCTGCTCAAAGATAGATGTTTACATTCAGTTGGGGAAGAAAATGATGCTTGTGCAACAAAAGAACAATGGCTATTGGATCAGGATGATGGAGCAGCCTCCTTCAGATGCTAAAGCCTCATATAAGACTTTGAGGTGCCAGACAAGCAAAAATAGGCAAAACTTTAGAGATTTTCACCACATGCACTTTAAGTAGCATGCTGTGCTTAGAATAGTATAGGGACATGGTGGCGCTGCGGGTTCAACTGCTGCTGCTGGGCTTTCTGACTTTGGATTGAAGATTGGGAGTTCGAGACCGTGTGATGGAGTGAGCTCCTGTTGCTTGTCCCAGCTCCTGCCAACCTAGCAGTTTGAAAGCACCTAAAAATGCAAGCTGATAAATAGGGACCACTTCGGTGGGAAGGTAACGGTGTTCCATGTGCTACGGTGTATTGTCATGCTGGCCACATGACCATGGAAGTTTGTCCTCGGACAAACGCCGGCTCTGCAGGCTTAGAAATGGAGATGAGCACCGCCCCCTACAGTCTGTCACGACTAGACCATTCGGTTGTGGGGAAACTTTTACTTTTTATGCTTAGAATAATACATTTCTGCTTAGACATATTCTTAGTGTTCAACTGTTCTGGGATCAAATTTTCAGCTAACTATACCAGCATGCACATGCTCTTTTATCACCATTTCATTTTGGATAGACAAACATAATTATTAATGGAACTATCTCTAGTTTATTATTTTGGGTTGTGTACATGGTGGCACAGGTAGTATATGTTGAAAAAGAAGATTGGATACTTCAGGAGTGAGCAGATCAGTCAATGATAGGATGAAATCCTACACCTGTATGATTGCTGGTGAACTCATTTTTTTGTTATTGGAGAAAAAAACTGCACATGTGTCAATGTACTTTAAAGATTACCATCTGTGTTGAAAGGCTTGGATTTTAAATCCACGTAAGAGCTTATGTTCAACATTTAATGCCAAAGCTGTTTTTACAGCAATATTCAGTCAAAGTAGCTCTGATTTAAAAAGTAAACAAGGAACAATTATTTCAGCTGAAGGAATATGAAATGTTGAATTAAGGAATGAAATAGCCAATATATTACTTATGTTTTCAATATAAGTCCAAGAAATTAGAGTTATGGGCAGCCCAATCCTAAACAGCACTGAAGCAGGCAGACCAGTGAGCCTGCACTGCATCCAAGGCAGCTCAGGAGGCACCAAGAGCCTCCTTGGCGCAAGGGCACGTTTGTACCCTTGCACCAGGAGAGGCACCAACTTCCCGTATGGGTTCCTTACTGTGCCCACAAACTGAATCAGGGCCGTGTGGCTTGGGGACGAAGCCTTGGATGTGGCCTAATAGCCGCATCCCAAACCCACCCCCTTCCCTGGGCCAGCACGCCCACCAGCCCATCCAGTTCTGCCCCCCACCCTCCCAGAACAGCCCCAGCGCCAGCCAAGCTGTGCTCCCAAGGCGGCACTACAGCTAGCTTAATGACATTGCATCAACACAACAATGTTGTGTCGACAGGACAGGGTGCTTGGGATTGTGCCCTTAATGTAAAATGCTGCTAATTGTTCCTTGTTCTTTACATAGCCAGTCCAGGACATCCTTTTACAGAGTCCACTTCTTTTTGGAGGAGATAATACTCCATATGTAGATCTAAATTACAGATTAAGGGCCCAATCCTGAACAGGCCAGTCCCGGCAGTAAGGGCTTACTGTTAGTGCTGGTGTTACAAAAGTGCTGTAAAGCACTTCCACTGCTGGCACTTCCACTGTCTTACTGCTGGTGTAGACCCAGTGCCTGAAGGAGGCCTACTCCTGAAGGAGACCATGTGGAGCCAGTGGGCGATAAGGGACTGGCAGTGTGCTCTTTCTGTGGGGAGCGCTTAAAGCACGAGAGAGAAATATGCTTCTTCCTGTGACATAGTGGATAATGCTTAATGCTATTTGGAGTTGCTGGATGCAAGGGACACTAAACACTGAAACGATCAGAGGAGAGGATAAATTTGATCCTAGAGAAGAGAGCTGCAGATTTTGAGATATTTTGATGCTGATTATACTGGTAGAGTGAGGCTCCTTGGAAAGCAAGCACATAACTGTTGAAAAATTCATTGTTAAGTCTTTCAGTGTCTGAGTATTAAAATAGAGCCTCTGTAATTAGAAAAATGCAATTTCTTTATCCCACTATGGTGATAATTCTTTGGACTTTCTCCACCCAATGGGAACGTGTATGCAATCCTCATTACTTGTACGTTTACAAATTCCACTGGGGCCAATAGGATTTAATAGCTAACATGTAAGCTGTTCAGGACTACGGCCAGCTCCGTTATTTCCCCAAGGGCTAGTTTGGCTGGCTGGGCCTTCCAAGGCCAGTAACTGGATGTGCACCCACAGGTTTCGGAGGATTTTGCAAGTTATGCTGTACTTAGGCACAATGTCTATCCTAGGAGGAACAGAGATTCCCATCCTATCAATTGGATTATGAATATCTGCTGCAGCTTCTTGGATCTTTATTAAGGAATAATTTATAACAAAATATTTTGCAATTACATAGCTATAAAAAAACGAATTATGGGCAGAGTGTGACACTGCTTTCTTTGGCTACAGTCCAATGAGCTGCCTAAGGTTCTTGCCCAAATGAGGTCTTCCCAATTATGTCCAGAATTTGAGAGAACCACATGGCATATTAACATTTTGATTTCTCTGTTTTGAGTAATCAACCATTTATGCAAGATTAGATTTGGTGGTATAGCAGAATGTTCTGCATGCTACTCTTATGTTAGTGTGGCTGGTTAATATAGCCAGGCTTGGGAGATTTCTGTTAAGAAAGTCTTTTTGTTCAAGGCATGTGGGCATAAACAAGGAATTATGTTACAGTATTTATGAGAACTCCCTATTTGGATAGTGAAACGGGAGAGAGGTCCTATATGCCAGCTATCTAGCTGAAAAGAGAATAGGGGGGAGGGGAAGGAAGAAAAGATAGCCTGATAGCCCAATCTTATGCATGTCTATTCAAAAGTAAGTCCCATTCTAGTCCGTAGGGTGTTTTTCCAAGTAGGTACGCCTAGGGTTGCAGACTAAAATTAGCTATCGCATACCAAAAGAGAGTTTACTGTAAAAGAAAGGGGGAACTCTCACATCCCATCTGACTATGGTGCCAAAGAGGTTCCATCTCATAGTTTTTCTTTTCTTGTCTGGTGGTGTGCCCTCAGAGCGCGATCCTATACTGTGCTGGATTAGTGAGGCCGGCCGGCTTGTGCAAAATCCAGTGCAGTATAGGCGAGGCTGGAGCCTCCCTGCAGTAAGGGCATGTTCACGCCCTTAACTGAGGGGAGGCTGCAGCCTCCCATATGCGCTCCTCGGAAGTGCACCTGCCAGACAGCAGGCACAGATCCAAGGAGACTGCATGGCCTGAATCAGGGCTGTGTGGCCTCGGGATGAGACCTTGGATTTGGCCTTATGTCTGATTCCAATGCCCACCTCCCTCCAGGGCTGGCACACCTGCCGGACTGCCCATGTCCGTCCCAGAGCTGCCCTCTCCCTCCCCCATCCAAGCATGGCGCCTCCCTTGCGCCAGCTGGCTTCGGTCGATGCAAGGGAGGTACAGCACAGGGGCAATGGGACTGCAGGCAGCACCGGTCTTGTTGCTTTAGTGCTGCCGCGGGGGTGCTGCTCAGTGCCGCTGCGTCGATGCTGCGCACCTTTTAGGATTGCACTATCAGTCAGTATTTAATTTGTTGGAACAAAATGTACTGCAAAATGAATGTGTGTGTCTCTGTGTGTGTTAAATTCTGTATATCATACTGTTCTGTGATTCAGTAGGAAATTTTGATCTTTAATCTCTTGATGTTTTCCCAATAAGTAAACCCATTGGCTTTAGTGGTACAGTTTAGAAATAAGTAGCTTTGAGAGAGGTTCTTATAGAATAAGAAAAATAAAATCATTTCTCCTAGTCTGTGCAGCTAAGTGCAATGAATAACATGGCATGATGAGTGACAATATAATTACAAGTCACTAAGAAAAGTATAATACAGATATAATGTAATCCCCCTCATTCATGCTTCCCTGGGAACAAAGCGTACTAAACTGCTTAAAAATTAAATATTATTTAATAGTAGCACTAGCAAGAGAACTGAAACCAGCTGGTCTGCCTTACAGTTCCAAAAGTAGACCAGTGATTCACCTAAAATATGCCAGCCTTAAGCAAAATTTTGGAGAGTTTAATTATCACACAGCTTTCACATATGTGAAATAATTTGCAATAGTGGTCCCTTGCTGGGTAACTGTACTCTTATCCAGCCCACTTCTTTTTCAATGTGGGTGTGCTCTCGAACACACTCAACAAGCTGTCTCTTCTGTCTACCTTTACTTGTGCCTATATGTGATGCAGTAACAGATTATTCCCAATGGATGAATGCTACAGTAGGTGTGAGACGGTGCAACAGCAGCACTGGGTGTTGTTACGAGAGAGTTTATACCTTTTCAAAATCTACTTTTGTTCCTAAGAACTGTCTGCTTAAATCTTATTGTGTGCATGAGTGATGAAGCCACGAGGAAAGAAACTATTGTCAGCCCAATCCTATGCATGTTTACTTGGAATTAAGTCTCATTATAGTCAAGGTAAGTGTGGAGAGGATTGTGGCCTGTGTCGCAGTCACCATGAAGTGTAGTTGGAGGTGGGCCGACTTGTTCCTCTCCTCCACCATGTAGGTGGAGAATCTGAGAAGAAATTACACTGGGAACTTAACTCTACGTGGATGTACACGTAGACATTGTTCTACATTGCTTAACTCTACATTGCTCCAGCACTGTTTTGGATCTTGTAATAACTTTGGGCATATGGACAATGCCTGTTTCAGTGTGAGGTATTCAGACAGTTCTGACTCACCACAATGTAGGAAATAAGAAACAATTGTAATAAGCAACTGATACGTCTTCTCAGTTGACTGGGATTTTCACGCAAAGCAAAATAATGGGATTTAGGAGCATTTATATACACAGTATAGTCTTAAAAGAGCTTAATTAGAAAAGTTCATTATGCATTTTTAAATTTCAGAAAAATTAATTACTTTTAATATAGGAATTAATCTTAAAGGCAATCAGAGTTCAATTTCAAATTTTTGATTAACCGATATATTTACAATTGTTTACAAGGTGGTAGTTTTAATATCCTTTTTAGCTTTATAAAGCCAGCAGTAAGATCTTGCTGTGACATGACTAAAAGATGGTACCAATGTGGAGGAGTAAAAAATGTCATAGAAAATAGGTTGACAAGTATTCTGTTTAAGCAACTGAGGGGGAAAAAGGCTGTAATATCAGAGTGTATCATCAAGAGAAAGTTTAGTAAATAATTTCACATACTGTATTTCTTTCCTTCTCAATTCCAACAATTGATTCCATGGAGAAATTAATCAGACATATAGTGATGATTTTTAGAGATTATCCACTTTTAAAAATCCTTAATGGAGATTATAGTAATTTTGTAGCACTGGTAATTGCACCAGACAATGATTCATAAATGAAGTGCCTGCTGTTAAGCAACTCAAATTTTCTTTCTCATATTTCATTTAGACAAAAATGGCAAAACGAACATCAAACAAGCATGAATGCAAGGGTGGCAGGCAGGAGAACCTGCCGGCCACCTCCACAGCCAGTCTTGCTGTGTTCTTTGGGAGTGAAGGCAGCTATTTAGAAAGAAGTGGCTGCCTTCACTCCCAGAGACCAGGCCTTAGATCAGTGTCCCCTGCTTTTTCTGGTTGCAGCAGTGGCCACAGCCAGCCTCAGTGCTATTGTGTGCCTCAAGAGTGATGCAAGTGCAGGACAACTGGCTGCTGAGGCCTGCTGAACCTGCAGCCAGTGACCAAGCTCCGCAGGGCTTGCCATTTAAGCTGTACAGAAGGAGATATGTATGATAAGGCAAATAAATTAAGTCTTAGCAAAGGGAGCAAATTAAATTAAGGCATGATTTTATTAATGAAAGGAAGACAAGACATTTATTTACCAGCAATAGAACGGAATGTGGTTGTTGTTTTTTTTATTAAACTCATCAAACCTTCATGAACAAAAGACATGTTGACATTGCAGTTTCTCAAAGAAACAATCTTCTGGCAATTAGGCCTTACCCAGAATAGTGCTTGCATTATCTTGGGAAGGGGTATAAGGCATCCAGAGATATGGTAGTTTATGAAAGTTTTGATTACAGCCAGGATCTATGCATACCTACTTGGAGATAAAGTCCATTTAATTTCCATGGGCTTACTCTTGTGCCACTGTACATAGGATCATGACTTTTACCCTCTTTCTGGGTGGTAAAAAGTTTTCGGTATTGCATTGCATATATTCTCCATACAATAGTAGCTGTAGCTACCCTATCATTTTGTGGCACATCAAAGTCTAGATGCTCTTTTCATACACTTCAAATTTGTACTGAATACCATTCTCTTCCTGAATATCAGTAGGGACACCTGGATATCTAGAGGAAGAGAATAAAATACAAGTAATTTGATAAACACTGTTACAATTTTATAATGATTGATGCTAATAACCCGTGTTTTTGATTAACTGGAAATAACATGAAGAGATTATTTCAACATGTACATATTATTGATCCAAATATTTTTCTTCAGATTTTACATATGCATACATAAAATAGTAAAATATTTTGTTATGCTATTTAAAAAGAAGCTTTACTTGACTACAACAGAGTATAGTTTGTATAATACTTACTCAGGTAGAAGTCTGTATTTTTCTAAATCAATTTCTGGGAAAAAAGTATCACTTTCGAACTCATGCAAGATTCTCGTCACAAACAGTCGCTGATTAATTGGCTTATCCATTGCGGCCTTTAAAAAGCGTAATAAAATGAATTAAGATTTAAATGAGCAAAATTGCAGGTTATACTTGTTCATTTCAGACCCTGTCTGAAACTTTGGAAAGCTGAAGCCTATCAAAGTAAATAATCTTGAGCTATACAGACTTGGGAAAAGACAGCTGCCTTTAGCCATTAATGTAGATTTTGATTGACAATATATTTACAAGCACTAAATGATGAAAATATTACTGAGAGTAGTAAGCACTTTAATTCAGTGCTCAAACAATTAAAGGTGAGAGAAGGATAAAGGATTTAACAAGCCAAAGAAAGCAGAGGCTTTTTTCAAAAGACAAAAGCATAAGGTTCTCTAGGAAAATGAACATAGGAGCAGCCCTGCTGGATCAAGCCAAGGGCTCATCTAGTCCAGCTTCCTGTAACTCACGGTGGCCCACCAGATGACTCGGGGAGCACACAAGACAACAAAATACTTGTATCTCACTGCCATTTCCCTGCATCTGGAATTCTAGGGTAGCCTATTTACCCTCGCACCCCTCAATGAAGACACCAGACTATGGCTTGGGTTCAACTTTATTAAACACAAGTGACAATTTTAAAACACACAAAATCTACTGAACACACCATCCCTCCATGACCAGTCTGGGGTAGGCAAAAAAACTATGACCCAGCTCCAATTTGGATGACAGTGAAAAATTCCTACCTAGCCCTCATAATGAGCAACAGCTAATTTCACTGTACATATCCATCATGGTTGTAACCTGTGATAAGTTTTCCTCCACAAATCGGTCTAATCCCCCTTTAAAGGCACCTAGGCTGGATGCCATCACCACCTCCTGTGGCAAGGAGTTCCACAGATTAATTACCCACTGGGAAAAAAGTATTACCTATTATCCCTTCTAACTGTCCCAACACTCAATTTTAGTGGATGTCCCCTGGTTCTGGTGTTGTGACAGGGGGGAAAGAACATCCCTCTATCCACTCTGTATCCCATGCATTATTAATTATCCCATGCATAATTTTGTACATCTTGGCTTTGTGGTCCAGTGACCTAAAGTCCATATTGACCATGAAGAGGAAGAAATTTCTAATGTAATATCCTTTGCTGGAGAGAACCTTAATCATGTTAAGGTTGCTGGGGGTTGGACTAGATGACCTTAGGAGTCACTTAGGAGCTCTTCTCAGCTTCCAGGGCTCTCCTTGAAACAAGGAGATGACATGAACAGATAATGATGAAATACTGTATTATTGAACACCAGTCTGGGGCCCCCTTCAAATATGCTAGGACTCCCCAGTCCTTTAAATGTGCCAGGAATTAGAGTAGAATTCTAGAAATAGAAAGTAGAAGTAGAAAAAAACTGGCAGATGTGACTCCTTAACTGGGAATTCATGGAGCTGGTGAAGATGGGAACAGCAGGAATACAGGATGTGGGAGTTACAAGATGGTGATCATGGCAGCAAGTTGGAAATGAGTAGCTAGCCCAGAATTGGAGCTTGCTTCATGATGGAGGTGGGTTTCCTTCTCACTTCATGAGAAGAAAACCAAGGAAGAGATGCACAATGGACTGGTCAGATGAAGTGCTCTGAGACTCCATGTAACGAATGAACACATGAACGCAGTGAGAGCATGCACTGCAGGATTTGTGTCCAGGCACTATGCACTATTGATCCCACCCAAGGCACTGTATCTGGGCCAGAAGTCCAGGAAAGCCTGCAAAACAAAGACAAAAATGATCTCTCCCCAGAGTCCCTTGAAAGGATGATTAGCCTCCTTAGTTGTTGCCTTCAACTGGTCAAAATTGAAAACTCAAGTTGTGACACCTCCTGTTTTCAGTGGCTGGGGTGTCCATGTTGTGCTAAATTTTTCCTGGTATACTTTTCAGCTGTACTTCAGCCTTAAATTTAAGTTTGGAGACGCTGGTGAAAATATGTCAGAGAGAACATTCAGTCCAGTTTCATTGCTAGGCTGGAGTATTTGAGATAAAAAGGAAAAAAAGCTTTCATTCCAATATTCTAATATAACTAGTTTGTAGAGCAATTGAATACAGGAAATTTAAACATTTCTTGCAAATTTGACTGACGACATAAGTAGAAAAGACAACGTTCAAAATAATACAGTATCTTGCTAGAAAAATTGTTTCAGATGTAATTACATTTCTAATATTTGCTTTACAATCTTTTTTGTACATACTGCAGAGTTTTCATTTCCCGATGAAATTTATCGGGATTCATTCTGATGATTATGTTAAACAAATTTCAAGGACAAGAAAACACTATGCAAATCTCAGGATTTGCTCTTGAATTAATATAATCTTCCTGCTTGTTAAGAGTCAAATCCTACCTTGCTCAACACCTGCGCCTTAGCGTAATAAGAGGAAAACGAACCCCACATATCTGGTTTGTGGATACAGGTTAGCAGCCAAGATAAATTCAATCTATGCATTCTGCAGAATGAAGTGGAAAGCTGAATGGGTATGATTCTGGTGTATTTCACTTTAGAATGAAGGGGGGAGTCATACTTTTAATCTTCCTCATTACAAATAAAACACCAAGCAACACCATACAACATGCTCAGTGTAGTTAATGAGCACACAGTAAGAAAGGTTTAGCACAGGCTGATTTGTCTGTGATGGATATTCTTTGCTTTAGAAGATGATTAAAAAATATGACATCTATAGATGCAATCTGAAGTGGAACACTCCCGAACCTACCACTTCACTCTCTGTAAGAGTGTTTTTTTTTTTTTAATGAACCAATCACTTCTCTCAATTCCTGCACACAAAAGACAGAAAATGGGTTCTACTATATCTGGGTTGTTATTTTTTTTAATCCACAATTTGTTGCTTAGCGTCAGTCATAACATCTAAATGGTAAGATGTTATGGCATATCTTCCCACTTCTGAGTCTCTTCCTTCAGGAACTTCTGAACACCTTCTTCAGAAAGTTCAAATTCTTTTTCTACGTTTGCAAACCCTGCCCAAAAGGCAGAAGAAATTTAAGTGACTTATGATTCCATCCATGAATCATGCTCTAATCTTTTTACCCTTTATAATTTTTCCAAAGGAATGACAAATCAACATGTTTGTTCGTATGAAGAAGATGTGACTGCTAATTTTAGACTTCTCAAAAATATCACCTTGCATTTAAACTACAAATTATTTTTAAAGGTGTGCCACTGCTGGAATGTGCAGGATTAGGAGTTGGAATCCCAGTGCCACTGTAATGCCACCGTAATCTGACCCCTGCACTGATGTAACAGTTTCCCTCAGCAGCAGCGGCAGTGCAGTTATCCCATAAACTAGAGATCAATGCATCCTGTGAAGCACAACTGTTCTTTGTTGGATTATCAACATTAATATGAATGGGCTCACTTTCCACCCTTATGTGGTAACCCTTGGATCCAAGGAACCCTTGGATCCTGACGTAGCACAGAAATTGAGCTACCCTCCAAACAAGAAGGAAGAGAGATGAAGAGAGAGATGAAGGTGCTTATGGGAGTCAAAGGCTTTGCAAGGAATACAGTATAGCACATCCATATCAGCAGCTCTCATAGAGACTACAATTCCCATAAGCATCTTCACCTCTCTCTCTGTTTGGAGAAGGAAAATGGCTACCTGTTTTTTGTTTGTTATCTGTTGGTGCCTCAGAACAATTACTGGTAAGTAAAATTTCTCCTTTTTTCCTATCCTTCTGCCTCTTAGCTCCCCCCCCCCCGCCCCAGAAGCTGCCGTTAGAAGCTTTATTAACTGTATTGACCAGTGTATAAGTTGACCCATGTTTTCAAGTCAATTTTCAGGCATAAATTTTCAGACTTATACATGAGTATACGAGATACGTATGCATATATCAGAATATCATATATAATCCCTTTAATTTAATTGATCCTTTTAAGGCAAAGAGAGGCTTCCTATTCAACTAGGACAATAGTTGAACAGTGAAGCGAGGGCTGTCTGAGCAGGGATATTCCAGAATTCTCCCCCAAATTTTCAGGTTCATTAGTTTAAAAAGCAAGTCAAGTACATTTACTTTTGGAAATATAAGAAAACAGAATCCAAGCATTGGTCTACTTAGAATTACAGAATGATAAGAGATGAAGGGACTTTAGTCATTATATAGTCTCACCCCTGACAGATGGCCATCCAACCTCTGCTTGAAAACCTCCAATGAGGGAAAGCCTACAACTATGTGAAGATCATTCCAGTGCTGGTCAGCCTTTACAGTTAATTCTTATGGGCACAGTCCTAACCAACTTTCTAGCACCAAGGTATGGGCGATGCAGCTCTGAGGTAAGGGAATAAATATTCCCTTACCTTGAGGAGGCCTCTGTGACTGCCCTCCAACTGCCAGATGAAGCACATGTCCCATTGGCACTGCTGTGTCAGTGCTGGAGTTAGGATTGCACCCTAAGTAACTGCTCAGTAATCTACTTCTCCCAGAGTTCCTGCAACCAACATGGACATACTGAAATTGACAAAAATTTGGCAATTTGATTTTTAGTGGCTTAAAGTTGCCCTTCTGCCAGAAGAACGTCTCTTCTGCTTATGGAAGCTCTGTTTTTGACAGCAATTATGTGAGAAAAGCAGCCCCACATCCAGAGACATTTTTTGAGTCGAGACTTTGTGCAAGTTCTTTTCAATACATTTTCAAAGCCAAACTAGAATGTATACACTACTAAAGTCCATATCTGCCTTTTCCCATATTTCTTGTACTGTAATACAACCCGCTCAGGCCAATACACTGTATGCAGGCCTGCAAAAAGGCTGCTAGTACTTGTGCAAAAGTTCATAGAACAGCACTTATGCATGTTCTCCTGCTCATGGTGCTTTGAATCCAAGCCACTGTTATTAATATTATTTTTAAAACTTAATAAATGAGGTCATTTAAAACATATTGGGCTACCTAAATTTAGATCTTTGCTGTTTTGCACAGACTTGCGTCACCTCCACTCCCACTGCATTCTGGCGACTGGCTTCTATTTAGTTTAGTGAGACTGGCATTTGCAGTATATCAAAGGGTATGCTGACTGTTTTGTCAGGAAGCACTCTCTTAAAAAGGCAGTTGATTACATGCTAGAGCCTTGCCATGGTGAGTAGGTAGAAAAAGTTGTTCTCAATTAACACAAGAAAAATAACAGTAAAAACCTTAAAGCCTAGCTATATACAACAGAGTAAATTATGTCCTTCTGAATACTTTTGTATTTAATAAATTGGACATTAAATATAGTATAAAGTATTTTATAAGATAGCGTAGTAAAGAGCTTTCATTTTTCATTGTTCAGTGACTAATAAGCTAAACATCACACCTGCTCTTGTTCTCTTGCCAAATGAGCAATTCTTTACACAATGCATTAATCAAAAAGCATTCAGGTGAACTCTGACTTAGCGGAGGAAACAGCCTTGGCTGGTATGTTGTTTGCCACCGAGATCCATTTAGGAAATCACTGTTCAGAAAAATCAGTTCAATTGATTTAATGACTGGCACATTTAATCAGTGCTTTCTGCTCATCTTCAGACTTCCATAAAATCTGTAGCAACGTTTTTATAGGTGGTAGAGAGACAGTGGCTTGTTGTTGCAAGAAATATGCCTCTTATTTTTTAGACAGGACATATTGAAAAGTTAAAAATACTCTTTTGCATGTGTCTGTCAGTGAAGTGGATTATACTTTTTTTTGCCAGAACTCTTAATAATGTCATGGACTGCAGGTACTCCATATTTCATTGGCATTTTATATCTGGCATTATACTGTTGTTGGTATACATGAATCTGCCATCTTCTGAGCCTATGCATCTGATAGGCACCAGAGAAAATTCTTAGAGTATAAAGGCATAACATCCTCTGAAAATATGAACTCATGAACTCAAAGACAAGTATTTAGAAAAGGACCCATTAACACAATTAGAACGTCATAGCACATACTAGGTAGGTGGGTTTTTAAAAAAACAAAACACAATAATGGAAGATATTCTGTGTAAGAAACATCACCATGTGAAAATCCTACATGCATATAATTTACTCTGTGTAGACACAGCAAATTACACACATGTATCATGTTTTTCATGAAGAAAATGGTAAAAGATGAATGCCAAGCAAGTTGGAGAATGGGCAGTTCAGCAGGATGTTTATGTTCTTATTGTAGTGCACTGGCAAGAAGCTCAGTCAGAATCTGTCTTTAATCATTCTGGGGCTACCAACATTCAGGACATGTAATTCCCATTTTTCTTCTGCTTGTTATTTACATTGCTTCCCTGGCCAAATTAGAGCTTTGTCATAGTAAGTAAAGCCAGAAGGAGAATTGGCCATTGCAGCACCAGAATGGAAGTTACCATTCCTGAAAAGAAAAAAATCTCTTTATTCTGAAGCTGTTAAACCAAAGAGCTCTTTTTTGCAGGCCTGTACATCTTATGTACATTAAAGGATATGATTAATAATAACCATAATAAATAAATCCTTCAAAGAGCTCAAAATACATTAGCTTTTGCTTGCTATTTTATCATCACCCTGAACTTTTGAATGGGTGAGAGATGGTGACAAGCTCAAAGTCACTCTGATAGCTTCATGTTTCAGTGGAATCTGAACTCAAAATCTCCCCAGTCTAGCTGCAACTCTAAACCCTCTATATTTGTATCCAATTGTTCAATGCTTTGATACATTTTTCAGAAGGGAAACAATTTCTAGGCCAGTATTTCAATTTACATATGTTAAACACAAATAAGTTGTACACTCAGAGCTCTTGGGACTGGTTGAGGTTACAAATTAAGGCAAAATAACCTTTTTGGGATAGTGGTAGAAGAGCTCTGTATTACACTGCCCTATTTCTTTTTGAAGTATGTGTTGACTTTGTGTCTCATTTAAGAACCACCAACAATCTTGCATAAAAACAATTCAAATAAAAACCAGTGAACGCTACCACAATAACCAACTAACAGAAGGGAGCAACACCAACTCACATAAAATTAAATACAATGTGGAAAAACACAATTCAAGAGGAAGTATGCCTGAATAAAAAGGTTTTGTTGCCTGCTTAAAGGCCAATACAATGGCTTAGTAGGGTCTAAGTGAGGAAAATCAAAGAGTGTGAATGCCAACACTGAAAAGGCTCTGCCCTGCATCCCAATCAACCAAATTTTGATAGGCAATGAGATGTGGAGCAGAGCTGCAGACTTATATAAGCAGATTTATTCCTGAGGCAATCTTTCAAGCACCATAAAAATATGGTCATAACATCCTTATTAAAGTGCACAACACAGAAATGTCAGAAGCAAATCTGTTACTAGTGGAGTACATAAAATGGATCATTTCAATTACCAGCAAATATTCAATAGTTTCCTTCCCATACACCTGTTCATAGGTATGCAATGAAATCTTTCAGAAATCCTAATTCAGTATTGTATATCCTTTATAAATTCACTAAAGCATTGTCTGACATTTATATAGAGGCGTTCAAATTCATCTAGTTCATCCAATTAACATCCTAATGCAAGGTAAAATGCAAACCTCTCTGTAGTTTATTTTCTCCCAGTTGGCTATTCAAAAGCACCTTTATTATTAACTACTTGAAACCATAGACTATAATCACATATTATCACAAAATCCTCTTTCTTACATCAATCACTAGAGCAGTATGCTCTAAGCTTCTCTTGAGCAAGACAGCCTATGCTATATTTGCACATTATTACAAAACAAAAAACATCAATGCCCACGTCTTGCAACACCAAATGGCACTACTATTCTGGCAGCTCTTTTTAAAACATAAGCAGCATGCACACATGAACAAAAACAATTGTGAGCGGGGCCCCAGCGTATTGGTCAATTGCGCATCTATGCAATTCAGCAGTGAAATTCTATCAAATATAGTCATAAAGAAAGCAGTTAGCAGGAGGAGAGGAATGCCTTAGAAAAGTAGTTCTGAACCTGGAGATTGCACCCCCCCCCCCCAGGGAAATTGGAATCACTGCATTCCTCCTTAAGGGCAGTGGCTACAGTGATAACCGCACCTCAGTGACTGCACCTCTGCTACAAACATTTTTGTTTTTTTTTAAGTAGTTTTTTTTAACTACTGTGCTGGCCACCTGGAGGGTGTGGGAGGCCTATGACGGGCCCTCTGTACGCCTCACTGCTGCTCAAAATGGCTTCATCCTGTGATCAGGACCCACATAGGGTTTGCATCACAAATGTTAGTAATCAAGAAGTGCTATATAATTTGATTGTAATGGTGGAAAGAAATTGATGGACCTCTTTTTTTGAGAAGCAGACTTTGGGACATTCTATGTTTGGTTAAGCTGACATATCTGATAAGATTTTGAGTAATAACAGAAAACCCCCCAGAAATTTTCATCTAAATTGGAATAATTTTTAATATACTGGAACAGACCAGTGAAAATGTATCAGTAGAGTTACTACTATTTTAAAATGTACTTATATATGCTGGTGTTTTGTTATCCTGGTTGTGTAAAGGCAACCAATTTAAAATAAATTAGCTTCATTTTATGTATTTCTTTTTTCCTTTTTTCATTTCCGTTTTTCCTTTCAGGCTAATGAATTAGAAACAACATTGATAAAACAATAACTGTTGTAAATTAGCACTGCAACTCCAATTCCAGGAACTGAAATATGTGTAATGTGAAAAAGAGATCTCCTTCAAGCTCGCCACTGTCCATATCTCTTTAAAATAAAAAGCAAGAGGCATACTTTTTTTTCTAACCGTACCTTATAAACTGAACTGCCTCCAACTATCCAAATCATGTCTGTCTTACTTGCTAACTCTGACGATTTGATCAGATTTAGTGCCTCATCTAAACTTCTGGCCAGGAAATGGGCTCCTTTGGGGGCTTCCCTAGAAGAAACAAATGTTACTGCTTAATATCAAGTACATTTGAACATGGCATTTTGAATTTGGTTTGATCAGTTCATCTTTTCTGGCGAAGAGACATTATTACAATTTTAGAAATCAGGTAGTCAAGTAGCACTGCACATGCATAAGCATACATACATTGTACTAATAGATAACAGGAATTTTCCTGAATTTCACCTAGGTATGCACCTGCTGTTTCTCAGTAAAACTTCTTTCAAGTTACATTTATTTATTTATTTGAAGAATTTATACCCTGCCTTTCCCATGCTGAAACAAACGCCCAAGGCGGCTTACATGAGCAGGCTAGTCTAAACCACCATTTTTTTCAATGTTGTTGTTGTTTTTTACAAATCTACAGTATTCTTGTGATCTGCCAATCCCCAGGACCAGATGTTGCCTTCACAGTGTGGTTCTATCCTTTGGCTGCCATCAAGCCTCAGCAGGCAATCACAAGTCAAGTCTGGACAGGTCCTGAAGGTCGTATTCCCTTCTTTGCCGGCTGGCTTCCTCACACACTCCACTGCAACTCTCACTTGCGGTAAGCTAATCAGCTCCACAGCGACTCTGTTCTGCCACCACAGGTACTGCAGCTTGTCACAGCCTGGCATTCGTCTCCCATCCAAAAGCAAACCACAGATTTTCCTGCTTAGCTTCAGGCAGTACCAGCAGCTCAACCAACAGTCCACACCTCTTGCCTAATGTATGTATGCTTATTTATAGTGAAAAATAACTGGATTTTGCAAATAATCATTTCTAAAAATATATGCATATAAGAACCTTGTACAGATAAAATGAAGACATACATACATTTATAACAATTAAAATACTGCAGCTCGCTCAGCTGTGAACAGCAGACATTTTCCTCCCCAGGAACTCTTTTTAAATTACCACATCAGGTGACAGTACAAAATCAGGCAGAGGTCAAAACACTAATTACCATGGGTGAAGAGTAAATAGCTTAATTCTCTCTCTCTCTCTCTCTCTCACACACACACACACACACACACACACACACAGAGAGAGAGAGAGAGAGAGAGAGAGAGAGAGAGAGAGAGAGAGAGAGTAGAGACAGATTTTTTAAAAAACAACAACCAAGAGGGAATGTGTGTATTACATGAAATCAATGAGGTGGCACTTTTATGCACACTTTTCTGGAATTGAATATCTATAGAACAATAGGCCATACCTTTATGTGAGCAGATAGCATAATTATTAAAAACAGCACTGTGGATGTAATTGCACTCCACAAGATGCTTCTCTCTTCAAGTAGAGTCTTTACAATTAAGACACACCATAATACAAAAAGTACTCCTGTTTTCATTCTAACACTATGAGATACTTGGATTTTATATTCCACTATCTAAGACTACAAAAAAATGAAACTTACTTCATTTCTTTACTGAGCACTATGTTAATTCTCCCTTTTAAAGGGCGATTTTTTTCAGGAATGGAAAACCAGGTCTTCTTACCCATTATCACAACATTTTGTTTCCCTGTACAAGAAAAGATAGTTAATGCAATGACATAGTGACATCTAGTGGTGGTACTTATTCATTCAATTCCCATTTAAATAAGAATACCACAAGCACTGAAACATTACTATTGGACCTACATTAATACAGGTGTTCAAGTGTTGAAGAGGATTTGTATCCCACGTAGGAGACACACTAGGATCATACCTATGCAAGTAATACGAATGCAGTAGCTAAGAGACTGAACCATGAACCACATAAGATCTTGGCCACAAACTCACAGACTAGTTTAGAAAACCTTGTTCTCAGCTTCACTTCCATATTTGCGATGCGGTGATAATAACACTTACCTGCCCTGTAAAATTTTTGTATGACTCATAATTAAAATTATTGGACCACATTTACTTGGGAGTAAATCCAATTTATTTTAATTGAATTTTTTTTTCAGGAAAATACTGTATAATTAAAATCATAGCCAGTAAAGTATCTTCCAGTGACAGAAAGACAGTGACAGATCTTCCAGTGACAGGTAGAGGTGTTTGTTTCCAGTAAGATAGGATTACAGCCCATGTTTTACTGAACACAATGGGTTTACTTCTGAGTAAAATAAATAATTTCCAAACACCTCTAGTTATAGGAAGAAAAATAAATGAGTTACAGATAATGAGATTTTCTTCCCTACCTATAGCCTAAAACAGATCTGTGAAGTAAATGAGGGTGATAGATCAGTACAGTCCTTACCAATAAGCAACTCTTGTAATTAAGGAGAAATTTGAACCTAGGTTTCCTAATCCCAACACTATGTAGGAAGCAGCAATTGGTGGCCCCTATACAAAATGTGGTTGCATGCATCAGGGGTCTGCTATATGGACTCTATTGCCAACCCAGAAGTAAAAGTTGGTTGTAGATAAGTGGTGCCTGTAAAAAAAAAATGAGGGTTGGCAGAATGCTACTTGGAAGTGAAAATTAGTATCGTTGCCTAACAACCCATATCCTTTAGTCAGATTAGTGCAGTGATGGCGAACCTTTGACACGCGTATCAAAGCCGACACACCACAATGTTTGGGGTGACACACCAGCATTCACCAATGCCTAACAAAAACTGAGTTTGTTTTACTCATTTTTCATTTTTTCATTTATTTGATGTTTATTTATATAATACACAGCACCACATATGATTAAACTGTATTTTTTGTTTAAATAAATGAATATAAAGAATTGTTTCTCTTGTTTGGGAGGGGGATCGACACACCAACAGATTCAAGTTAAGCATATACCTAAGTTTTGACACGCTGAGCCCAAAAGGTTCGCCATCACTGGATTAGTATCTGGGCAAAATGAAGTGCTGACTAGGGTCCTACCTACTCCATAGTTAACAAAAAGGTAGTTGGAAGAAATAGGCATATACCTGCCTGCTGGGTCTCAGACCCTGGTTACAGGACTGAAAACCTCACATAATGTTTCTGTAGCTCTGCCTTAGGCTAAGATATGCAATGTTCTCACCATCAACAACTTGTGGTGTTCTGATATTATCATCAGCACAGCTGACGTCATTCATTGACTGATTCATCTCTATAAAGTCTTGCAAATCTGAGTAAAAATTGAATCTGAAAAATAATGAGAGAGGTGGGCTTTTCCAATCTAATTTTTATTTTCTGAATTAGACCAAGGTAATTAAAAACTGATCTTGGTCATAATTCAAAATAGTATATAAATTAGCACTGGGGAGGGAACACAGTCAAGGGAAAATCAGCATACATTACCTTCATGTGCAGCAGTCATGGTCATCCTTTGAAAATACTGAAACTCATTCCTATTTTAAAACAAATAAACATGCTATGACATCTCCTTTTTAAGCATAGATACTGCTTTTTACATTTCTCTGTTCCCTTGCTGAAGCTATTCATGGGACTCTGTGAACTTGTGCCAGCAATTTCACTGGTGTAAATCTGAGTTGAGAATTTACCCCATCCCACATCCTCCCCATTCCGCCTTCCTGCCCAATTTTGCTCCATCTCCACCCTCTCCCACCTCCTTCACTAGATTACCTGTTACCTCAGGGCCAACAGTCTGGTGATACATGCAGCCTAAGTCTTACAACACAATGGGCTTACATCCGAGTAAAATAAATAACACTGTTTTTAAATACCTCTATTAATAATAAACCAGGATATCAGCCTACAATCACTACTCTACCAGTTTCTAATCTTGCACTAATCTTAGTGCACACTTTTATAAGCTGGTAATGGGAACTAATGAATAATACAGTATGGAGTGTGATAAAGTAGGTTAGAAATAAAAAGTCTTTTCTGGCCTAACAGAAGATGTGAGATCAACTGTGATCTGAATCCAAAACTTGGCTGCACGTTCAGGGGTCAATCCTGAGCCCTCTAGCATGGGCAGTATGAGTGTGCTGGTATTGCAAAACACAAGGCACATCCAGTATGGGTAGTAAGGGCTTACCGGGGAACAACAGAGCTCCCCACCTGGATGCAGCAACATGATGCCAGCAGGTGGTAAGTTTACCCTTTGTTGGCACTGCATGCTTTCTGGGGAGTGCAGAACTGGGTGGGAGGAGGGGCAGAATGGGGTAGGACCGGTGGCGACCTTTGTCGCCTGATCCCAACCTCCATGTCAGGCCACACGGCCTCATATATAGTCCCTTGCCTCTATGCCAACAAAATAGCTAGTGTTTGGTTAGGCAGCTTAGGATTGGGCTGCCCGAGAAATACCTGCAAAACTTATACTATAATGGCATGACTTGCTTTAGAATCTTGGACAATTGAAAGAAAAGTTAACTTATAGTTGCAATATGCAATATTTGGCCACAGTGATCACAGTTTGGGAGCTTGGGAAAATATTGACAGAAAGACGGACTTTTGTCCCTTAGATAGGCAGACAGGTGTAGCCTAATGAAACAAAGGTCAGATTCAGACTTTAATGTTATCTCGAATTGAAAATGTTGCATTCCTGTTTGTGGTTGTTGCTAGCAGCCAGTCCTCTCTTTGAAAATAGAACATACTTTGTGCAAGTCTCACTTTTAAATCCTGTAGCAAGCTCAGAAGTAAATATAATGCATGCACAGGTAACGTAGTTTCCTTTGTCTCACATGCTATTTCACTGAACTAAGAACCATAGGCGATTAGAAATTCGATAAGGCAGCAGACTCTCTTCAAATCCATAGGACTTAAGGATGATGTCTGCAGGACCCCTTCAGTCACTAGTCACTCTTTCCTACTACTATAATTGTATTCAGCTCTACCTCAAAGGTCAGCTTGCTTGTGATCTGTGGGAACTGGCAAAGTGGCCTGAAGATTGCTGGACTAGCTTTCACAGTTCCCAATGTGATTCTGGGGACACATTGGACAAAATAATTAAGGAAAGTTAACTCGTATATTTTTCATCCTCTCATTGTTTTCTAAAACAATGTTACCATGTCCCACACATTTTTGAGCGAAAAGCTGTTTCTCAGCTTATACCACTGTATAACCTGATGATAGTGGCATCAGCCGAAGCGTAGAGGGCAGCATTAGCCCAAATAACACTTGCTTTCCTTTTGTCAGCGGAAACCATAAAGACTACAAGTTCCCAACCCACACTACTCCTCATCAGTCTGAACAGCAGAGACAGGAGCAGCAATGTATGGTGGGAGTTGTAGTATCCTTGGGTTCTCGCTAAAGAGCGGGAACAGAGCCGAAAGAGTACAGCAGCGAGCTCTTACCTAAGCGGAGGCCAAGGAAGTTGCCCGTTCTTCCCAATACCCATGTTCTGGCACACAGCGGCAATAGAGTTTAGCGGGTACACCGAAGCCTTCTCCTTTTCCATACCTAAATTCTTGATAAGAGGGAGTCTCTCTATAGCCGACTTTGGAATTAAGGCCGCCCCTCGGGTAGAGAGAACTCCACGCATGCGCAAAGTGACACGCCGGGTTTTTTTGTCACGTGAAAAAAACTCCTACAGTCTAGAGCATGGAGTTATCACTATTAAACCTCCTTGGTCTAGAGACTAGTCTATGCTCAAACCATGGAGGTAGAATCTAACCTCTTTGGCTCAAACTGACGAAATTCGGGCCTTGCGGCAAATTAACCCAGCCCCGCCCTCTCAGGGTGCCGCGCGCGCCGTTTATTTACAGGGTCGGGGAGCGGTCGGCCTTGCTGGTGTTTTTCTCCGCCCTGCTCCGAGTCGCCATGCTGCGGGGACGAAGGCGGCCGGCTCCTGGTGGCGTGTCCCGCGGGCAGCCGGTGCTGAGTAAATTCTTCCCTCCAAAGGGATCCCTGCAGTCAACCACCGCGTGTTCCTCGGAACAACCTGCTCTCCTCCCGCCTGAGGAGAGAAGCGAAGAAAGTTGGACAGCGGCTCCAGTTGTTGCTGCTGCTGCTGCTGCTGCTGCTGAATACACGGTGGGCGCCTGGCTGCGGGAAGGGAGGGAGCGCCGAGCGAGAGGCAAGCAGGCAGGCAGACGGCCTCTTCTTTGACTCCTTCTTTTCCTTTTTATTAAAACATAGGCCACTCGTGTTTCTCCCGACACCCGTCGAGGCTGGTCTTCTTGACCCGACCTCAGGGTGCAGAAAAAGGAGACTTCTTCCCCCTGTCCCATCATTGGGCTCACATCTCTATTCATTTAAGGTATTTTAAAACTCAAAGCAGCTTGCAAAAATGCTGAAGCATCTTAAAATGGCACACAGTTAAACGAATACGTTGCATTAAACGCATCAAAGTCCCTTGCACGTTTTACATTGTATTTACGGTGCATTGCAGTACACTTTAGCCCTCAAAATTACTGGGTGATCCAATACCAGCCCTATCAAAGGTTTTTGTGACTGTATGAAATGGAATAACTGCAGGTGTAATCAGGCTTTTAATTTTTTTTCTTTTTTATTGACATAGTAAGAACTTACCTCCTAAATATATTTAGGATTGGAGCATTTGATTGCAAACCATGTGCACTTTAAAAATGTTTTGGAACTTTTAATTGTTCAGTGGGTAAATATATAAAAAATGTAAGATGCATGCAAGCAATCCACATTTTCTTGGTAGTTGTACCTTGTTCCTCCTAGTTCTTTCTCATAGGTTCAGGGAGGCTGTGCATTCAAAGTAGCCTACTGTTCCCTGATTCACTTCATTTATTTCTGTCTCCTTGTGAGACTGAGAGTTTATGTGCGTCCAGGGTCCACTCCCAGTCATGCCTTGACTAGAAATGCATCTGCAACAGATCAGGAGAGAGATCTTGATGTACAGCTTGATGAAAGTGTTGACCCATCATGGTATGGTGACTGTGAAGAAGGCAGATTCGATGCTTGGGATAATTCAAAAAGGGAGTGAGAATTAAAAGGCCAATTTTATTAAGCCATTGTACAAATCAATGATAAGGCCACATCTGTAGCATTGTGTCCAGTGCATCACACATCAATCATTCTGGTCACTCTCTTCTGCACTTTTTTCAGTTCCACTATATCAAACCAAATCCACTATATTCTTTTTGAGATGTGATGTCCTGAACTAGACACAGTGCTTCAGGTGTGGCCTTATCATTAATTGTTCATGAGACAAATAAAATTATGCATGGAATGGATAAAGGGCAGTTCTTTTCCCTCTTGCACAACACGGGAACTAGAGGACATCTATTTAAATTGACTGGTGGGAGAGTTAGAACAGAAATATTTCTTTTCCCAGCATGTAATCAATCTGTGGAACTTGTTGCCATGATATTCTGATGGCACCTTGCCTAAAGATGGGCAAAGGGAATTGGACAGATTGATGGAGTAAAGGTCCTTCACAGGTTGTGAATCATCATGTCTATATGAAACCTCTGGTTTTAAGGGTAGTCTATTTCTGAATGCCAGGTATACGGGGGTGGTAATATGATATAGGCATCTTCTTATCTTGCGTGTTCACCATTCTTTCCCTGTATCCACTTTTCTTTTTAATTTCCTAGACTGTGAGTCTTCATGAAAGAGACCAGTCGTTAAACTCATTGTGAGGCATAATGTACGTGGATAGTGTTATATAAATAAAATTAAAATAACATTAAACAATTCAATAAGGAGTTCATGTTGCAAACTGAAATGTTGTATATAGTTGATTGTGATCTCTTGTTGATTGCACAGTGCAAACAAAGTTAACCTATTGGAATTACTGTTTTGTAGGATCCTGAACCTGATCGAAAAAAGAGACGAGCTGTGAAAAATAAAGAACATATTGTCCAGCATTCAAAGCCTCTTCAGAGTGTAAGAGAGGAAAAGCAGGTTATAATAAACTTAGTGAACACTGGTGAGTTATTAAAAAAGTGACTGTAACTTGGAAAAAAAAAAGCCAAAACATGAATTTAAATCCTTTCTGCTAGTGGAAAGCCTCTTCTGCTCATAGAATAACTGTTTTATTTCTGACTTGGCAGAAAACTGTGGTATGAGTAAAGTAACCCTAAACAGAGAGAAGGTGGCCAATTGTAGTAGCTGTGAAATAACTTTATTCTGTATAAGCTCTTTTCAGAACATTTTTATTCCCTACTGTACATACTGTGTGTATACTGTACATATGTTCCAACCAATATTTTCCTCATTTCTTGTGGTTTTTTTGTATGGTAATGGAGCTCCTCATGTACATTACTGGTATATTAGTATGTGGTTGTATATGAAAATCTCTAGATTAATGTCTAACTTCAGTACTGGTTTTTAATGCTCCTTAAAAGTCTAGATATTTATTTATATGATTTCTGGATTGCCTTTTAGGCCTAAGCCTTTCAATGTGGTGTATGTATTAAAAACAGAAAATAGAAGTTCTTGCTGCCACTACTGGTGGTTCTTAAAGCTGTAGCAAGTCTGATGTAAACAGTACCTTGAAAATAGCAGATAACAATTTTGGAAGTGGAGATACAGCAACACTGTAGGGTATTATATTTAGCAAGGCTATGAAATTGGTATACAAAATCTCCACCCCTGTGCAAAATTGCTTCTTAGTTCACAGAAGCAGGTTTAATCTAAATCATTATTACATGCAGTAATTAGTTCTTCTGTACAGGTGAGCGTGCATATTTGTGAGGGATCTGTTCCAGGGTCCCCCCTAGATATAGAAACCGTGAACGCAGGAAAACCCTTCTCCATAGCCCCTCTTCCGTTCGTACACATTAAAGTTGTTTGGATACTTACTGGGGTAAAAATGTTCTTGCTTTTATGAGTCGCTATAAGCATTCAAGCTTATAGTGACACACAGGTAGACTGCTGGCAGCCTGAATACTTCAAGAGAGTTGATAGACTAACAGGAAGCAGTTAACGTTCTGCTTCTTGTTAGCATCAATCAAATATCTTCAAGCATTCATGGTGCTGGCAGCCTGCCTGTGCATCACTATAAGCTCGAATAAAGTATCTTGGGGCACATTCAGGTAATATTTCTTCTCTATAATCTCTTCATAGATGAGCTTGAGATGTTCTGCTGACTTTGCCTTGAATAGCTATGAAGACAGAGAATTATTTTTTGAAGTTCTTTCTTTAAAAATGCAGAATTGTTCTATATGTAGTGCAGTTTCTAGATATTAACAATAGAAGCTTTTATTAATGTGTTCTTTATCTTTTTGATAAAGGACAACCAAATAACTCTACCAGCCCTCGGGTATGTTCAGAAACCTTGGATAAATTGCAAGAATTCTCCTACTGTTTGGAGCATCTAAGTAATAGAACTCATTCTGAGATTTGTCATGGAACCCAGTCTGTGAATTTGAAAAAATGCCAGCATCCTGCAGTTGGAAACATGGGAGCTAGTGATTCTGTTCATTCTCAGGATATTAGTAAGGTAAGCAATCTTTTAGTATAATTTAATGCAGTAATTAAAATATAATATTTGTGTGCTTCTGATTGGATAAGGCCTCTACCCTTCTCAATGCAAACAAGCGTGAAGGAAAGAAGTACAGAATTCCTAGCTTTGAGAACTGATGAATTCCTTAGACAAACTGTAAAAGTTCAGTAATGTTGAAAATAGTAACCCTTTGCTGTGGAGGGCGGGGAAGCTGAGATATTGTGGAGCACAGTGGAGTGTTTACTGTACAAGAGAAAAGGAGGCCATCCTACAGTTGCCATCTACTCTCTTTAAAAAACAAACACAGGAAATCTTATAGCCTAACACCCCAAATCTAACCAAGTGCTGATGCAATTGCAATGCAGCCCCAGGGTAGAGAAACAAGCAAACAGGGTAGGGAAACTTGGAAAAGGAAATACTTTTTCACCCAGCAGGTAATTAATCTGTGAAACGTTTTGCCATTGGAGGTGATGATGGCATCTGGCCTAGGTGCCTTTAAGAGGGGATTGGACAGATTTCTGGAGGAAAAGTCCATCATGGGCTATAGGACATGATGGGTTGTGCAACCTTCTTATATTAGTAGTAGGCTACTTCAGAATGCCAGGTGCAAGGGAGTGGCAACAGGATGCAAGCATCTTGTTGTCTCATGTGCTCCCTGAAGCACCTGGTGAGCCACTGTGAGGTACAGGAAGCTGGACTAGATGGGCCTTTGGCCTGATCCAGCAGGGCTCTTCTTATATTCTTTCCTTGAGAAGGCTTCCATGACTGCCCTGCCACCACAGAATTCAGTGTGTGTGCCATTGGCACGCCTGCATCAGCTCTGGAAAGTCGGTTAGGATTGGCTGTAAATCTTATATTTTAAATTTGGTTAATGTAACTTAAAACTACCACCAAAGGAATATGCTTATGATAGCATTCTTCTGTAATTGCTTTGGCCTTGTGGACACTCAAGAATCGTGCTTTTCCACACAGCCATGTCTTTGGAATTGTGCTGGCTTCCCAAGTTGTGGGTGGCTACAATCACTCCTTCACACTGGTACAGTTTGCTGCATGCTTTTGCATAGGTGTATACCACTGGGCCAGCAAGAACCAAATGTTTTGGCTTGGGTTTTTTCAGCTTAAGCAGTGTTTCTCAGACAGTGTGTTGGGACTTACTTAGTGGGTCAGGATCTTTCTGGTGGGTCCCGCAGACCCTCCAGTGAAAATACAGGTGAAAGAAAGATAACTAATTGCCTCAAGCTTGAGGCTATTCAAAAATCAGATACAGTTAATTCTCTTTGTTCCTTAGGGTTAGATTCCTAGAAAGCCTAGTGATTATCAAATTAGCAGAGACTAGATAAGGCCTATGGGGAAAATGGGGTTAGGTTCCAAGGGACCCTCTTCACCATACACTCTATGAACCTTAATCTTAACTTGAAGTCTGTGGGACTGGTTGATGACAAGGGCTCATCAACACCTTACGTTTCCTCCTCCATGCTGGTTATCCCTCAGCTCATTGAAGGTTGCTGGCCCAGCAATGAGGCCTCAGAGTTCAGCAGTGGCAGGGAGGTTGCTTCACCCTTCCTCCTTCTTCCTACGCTTGTCTCTTGGCTCTTCCCTGGGCTTGACCCAGCCCCAGAGCAGCCCTCAGATAGCCTTCCAGAGACCTCCCATTATCAGCCTCTCATCATCGTCAGGGTTGTGAAGATTCAGCTAGAGTCCCCAAAATGGAGGGGCAAATCTGGAAGCAGACACAAATGTGTCCAGTGATTCTCCATGGACCAATACCAATGCCTGTTTGATGTGGAAAATTGACCCAATCCAGACAACTTTCTAAAATAGAAGGAATAAAATAGAAGGAATGTGCATATGGATAATCACATATGGCTGTGACTACGGCAACCCTCTACCCATCAGCTACGTACTGTAAAGTTGTCTCCCCACTTCTACTCAAGATCACAGCCCAATTAAGTGCTCCCAGAGCACTTAATTAGTGGTAGTTCTAATTAGTGGTAGACAGTGATGTCATCCGAGCGCGCGAAGTACCAGAACGCTTGGATGATTGACAGCCCTCCGCCCCTATGGCGGAGGGCTGCCACGCCTCCCCAAGCCTCACTGCACCGGAATCGCTCCATTTTAGAGCGATTCTGGACGCAAGGGAGGGCGGGGGGGCCCAGCAGCAGCTCGCCCATCCTCTGGAGAGGCGGCGCGGCCCGGACCCTCCGCGGAACTAGCAGAACGGAGTACCAGGCCGTTCCGCCTGGATGATGCCTCTGGTGGTAGAGAACTAATTAGTGGTAGTTTGGAGACATATTGATCATCAGTGTTCACATAAATACATGAATTATCCTAGTTTCCTATTTAAAACTGTCTTTGGTGTTTGTAGGCTTAGTTTCTGCTGTCTGTCCTTGCAAGCAATTCTACCTAACTGTAATTGTTCTCAGGCACCAAGAGACAACAAGCAAAAATTAGTAGACATTTTCCGTCTTCTCCAAACAGGCAGAGAGGTGAAGGTGCTTATGGGAATTGTTGTCTTTATGAGGGATGCTACTATGGAAGTGCTGTTCTGTATTCCTCACAAAGCCTACAAGATCCATAAGCACCTTCATCTCTCTTCCTTCTTGGTTGGAGGATAGCTCCGTTTCTGTGCTGCTTCAGAAGAAAGTGAAATGGCTCGTGGTGGTGGTGGTGGTGGTGGGTTGCTGTCTCAGAACAATTACTGGTAAGTTATTTTCAAAGAATTTCATACCCCCTAAGTTTGACCCTCAACTAATCCATGGGTCATAGCAAATTCTATGATTTATGACTTAAAATGTGCCCTCAAATTATCCATGAGATTGACTTATACATGAGGACATATGGCAATTTAATGTACTATAAATCTAATTCAAGGCAAATCATACTATTCTTGTTTATTCCTTCTGCAATTTCTTATTTACAGGAAGAAACATGCCACAGTATAAAAATGTCTTCTGCAAAAAACATGAGTTCTGAAAACACTCAGAATACACCTGATATGACTCTCAACAAAAGAACCAAAAGTATATATACGCCGCTTGAGCTCCAATTCCTAGAGATGAAAAATCAGTATAAGGATGCTATTTTATGCATTGAGTGTGGTTATAAGTACAGATTTTTTGGGGAAGATGCAGAGGTAAAGAACTTCTATTAACAGTATTGCATTGCAGTTATATGATAAAATTGTTAATACTGTGCACAATTTCTGTAAAGTACCTACAGGAGGTCAATGTGAAGTCTTCATGTATCAAAGCACCTTATTAACGAGTAGGAGTAGCCGTGCATATCTGTCTGAGAAGAAGCATGCTTGCAGGAACTGCAAGCTGATTTCAGGGATCTAGATGGCCTCTATTCTGTCTAATTTCATGCACAAGGCTTTGACTTTCTATTTCTTGAGCAACGTGTTCATGGTCCAGATTTATCATGAATATGTCATAAAGTGGGTGCTTAACACACATGAGTTAAATGGCATTTGTGGTGCGAATACTGATTATTGTTATTATTTCTAGATTGCCTCTAAGGAACTCAACATCTACTGTAATCAAAATCACAACTTTATGACAGCCAGCATACCAACTTACAGATTGTTTGTTCATGTTCGGCGTCTTGTAGCAAAGGGATATAAGGTTTGGCTCTAATTATATACGTAACTGAACATTTGGTTGATCTTAAGTGTCATCATTGTACAATTTCAATGAAAATATTAAAATACTATTTCTGAAATAGTGACTTGCACTATTGGGCAACTTCTTTGGAACTTCTTGGGCAGTTCTTTGGAAATACAGTTGTGAAGTATCAGAAACTTAATCCTTTGGAGTTATGGCATGCTGCTGACATTGTTGCCTTGTTGTCTGTACATTACTTGTACATAGTATCTTAGATGTGAGTTATATAATGCTTTCTTGCAATGCTAAATGCTCTAGTTTGCTTCAGATATTAAAACAGTGAAAGTAGACTCCGAGGAGGAGGGTGGACAACTGCGGATGCTGTCCTTTCCCCCCATTTCCCAGTAAATCACAGGGACATTAGGCTATACAGGCGAGGGTGGAAGCCATGTCCACAGCAGGCAGAGTTTTCCTTCACTGCTGCAGCTATGGACAAAGGAGAACTGTGGTTGCTACTCCCCTCACCAACGCCTGCCAAATGACCCTATGCCTTAGTGTGCCAGGGAAGCATACCAGGACCTGTTTTCCTTTTCTACATATTCCCAAGTGCCACAACCTCTCATGCTGCAGCAGGGGTGGGACATCTGGGAATGTTAAAATGGCATTTGGAAAGGCGGGTGGACTGCAACTGTAGCTCCATCCCCTGTCACCATATAGAGATGCTTAATGGGTGAGAGCAGCAGTCCTTTTCTGGGGCAGGCGCTTTTTGTGGGCCCTTGAGTCATACCCCGCCCACGCCTCTGACACTGCCTCTGGGCAACTGTATATTTCTGGCATGTGGGTAAAAAAGTTGCAAGTAGGCTTGATTTAATAGGCCTGGTCTTTATCCCTTATCCTCACCCATCTTTAACACCATATTTTTGGAGTTATTATTTGCTCTTTACTTTGAAAATCAAATGACAAGAAAAATGACTATTTTCTTCTGTTGCAGGTAGGAGTTATAAAACAAATGGAAACATCTGCCTTGAAGGCTGCTGGAGGGAACAAAAGCTCACTTTTCACCCGAAAGCTAACTGCATTGTATACAAAATCTACAATTCTAGGAGAAGATATCCTTATAATTCATAAGCTAGTGTTTTAGTTGATTTTTGTTTTTATTATGAATATTTGCTGTAAAGTCAAAGTAACTTTTATTAGCTTTTTTCATCTAGTCTTCCAGTATGATAAAAAAATTTTCCTTTCCTATCTTCTTCATATCAGATACAGAAATGGTTTTATCATCTTTTTCATGGGTAGATAAGGATCCTTAGTAATGTTATATCAATGGTTCCCAAAATTTTCCATCTGGCTGTTCTCTTTACGTACTTGGCCTTTGGTCGAGACTCCCTATTAGGGTTACACTGTATAGGGCAGCAGTTTTTTCTCAAGGATTCCACTGCTCCCCAAGCAGCCATGGCTCACAGTTTGGAAACCACTGTTTTACATCCTTTCTTTTAGCTGCACATGGTTCATTGTTTTAGAAAGAATGAATCCCCCCTCCTGAAAATATTTTGGTGCTTTCAAGTATCATCATATGTAAGCTATATAAAATCAGTGTTGCTCAAATATGTATAACACTGTGTATAGTCATCAGTGGGTTTTTAAAAAAAAAAGCTAACATGGAATGAGAGATAGCAGCTGAAATGAACATAGGAGTTGGAGCAATTGCCCACAAAACAAGGTTCAAAACTGCCAAAAACAGCTCTGGTCTTCATTCTGAAAGCCTTCAGACTTCAGAAAGCCTCTGGACCAAACTAGTGCTCAGCTCCAATTGGGTTCAGAGGGTAGGGTGGAATGCTGAAACCTCGCATTTGAACATCCATGGTTTTCCTTATCCATACGGATTTTGGGAACAGAACCTCATGGGGCTGCTGTACTTCACATAACTTAAAATTCAATACAAAATGTGATGATGGCCTCTCATACGGATTTTGTTTCTTGAAGGAGTCTGTCTGGGGTTGTTAGTTATGATTGCTTATCAGATTGCCCCTCTATGTACTGAGATGCTACACTTCTGAATACTAGTTCCTGGGGAAAAGCTATAGTGGAAGACCATTGCCTTCATGCATTCTGGTGAGCTTCCAGGGCATCTGGCTGGTTGTTGCGGTAGTCAGAATGCTCGACATGGTGGCAAAGCAACTTTTCACTTTATTAATTCAGTGTGATCTATGCTTGCATATTTTTGTATAGCCCAGGTTAGTTGTTTGTCTTTAAATTAAGCTATTAAGCTTACATAGTTTTTGTTGGAAGAGCCATCTCTTCTCTGTGTCATAATATAGGCATCTCCAAACTATGGCCACAATGGTCCTGCCACAAGGTTTTTTTCAAGCCTGCAGCAACTTGGATTTTGTTTTTGTTTTTTGTCAGAGCATTTGCTAATGTTTGTCATTTTTATTCATTATTAAGGGGGGGGGTGTTGTCGTGTTATGTGTTTTTATTTCATTATCACCAAAAAAAATCCCACCTCATTATATATCATTTCTTAGTTTAAGCATGGCATTGTTTCATTGTAATTGTCTCTTTCGTTCTGATCCACAATGTGCAGATTACAAAAAAGATCCAAGTAAAACTTACTCATTCATTTATAAAACTGAACTGGTTCAGGCCAAAGGGCCATCTAGTCCAGGTTCCTGTATCGTATAGTGGCCCACCAGATGCCTCAGGGAGCACACAACTAGATACCTGAGGGTGCAATCCTAACCTGGAGTTAGGCTAGCACAGTTAAGCTATCAAAGTTTGACTGGCACAAGGGACACCATAAAGTATGTTTGGACTACTCTTGGAATCAGAAAGGCCAGCACAGAAATGTTTGCCATATTCCCTGACTCCAAGAGTGGTCCAAATGTGCTTTATGGTGGCCCTTGTGCTGGCCTAACTGTGCTGGCCTAACTCCAGTTAAGGATTGCATCCTGAATCTTGTTGCCGTTCCCCTGCATCTGGCATCTGAAAAAACTGGATTTTGGGGCCCTCAAAAATGTATAAAATATATGATGTGGCCCGCATACTGAAAAGTCTGGACACCCCTGTCATAATATGATTAATTACTGACTGAAGTGTAGTTGAACCACCTCTTGATTACAAGAACTAAGCATGAAACTGTTTTCCTTAACATTTGTTAAATGTGAATCCTATGCGGAAACGTGGTAATCTTATGGATGCTGAAGAAATACCATCAGATATCTGTGATAATTATCTTCTCTGTATTTCTGAAAGCCAAGCAGGTTTAACAGATAAGAGGCTGGACAGTATCATTGGTATAGTGGTAAGTAATCTGGCGGAATTTGGTTTTTAGACTTTGGTTGTGTAATTTTGACTTAACTTGAAGAAGTTAACAAAATGTTCCTAACTTCTTTTTTCATTTAAATTTTAATTTTGTTTATAATAAAATATCCCAGGGCCCTCTAAAGGCCTTTTAAGGCCTTAAAATGTCACTTCTGGTTTTTCCAAAAAACCAGGTGACCTTATAAGGCCTCCCAGAGGAGGCCCTCTCCAGGCCTCAGAAGACTCTCTAGCGTTTGAGGGGAACACTGTTCCCCTTGCCTCCAGAAGAGTCGAGTTGAGCTATGTCTCGTTTAACATGGGTTGGGGGAGGCACATTGAGCCAGATCTGCGTATAACAAATAAGTGGATAAGAAGGCTCAGTCTGTAATACAAAGAAAGGCAAAGTAAACAAGCAATAATACATCAATAATCCCACTTAGAACAAAGGGTGTGTGTGTATGTATGTTGCAATCCAAAGGACTATTTTAAGGCACTTTGATAGAGAAGGGGAGAAGGAGGTTTCTGTAAAAGAAGAGAGAGGAAGGCTGAGGTCAGAATTTTGCTGCATGGGATAGATAATATATTCTGGTCATTAAGCAGATTATGCAGTATGTAATGGCGTGTTTTTAAACACACATAAACGTGCACATGGGATAAACTTAATGTCCTGGGATCCTAGTATTTTCTAGTGGAACCACTTAGTGGTTCAGTGAGGAATGAAAAGCAAGAATAAGGTGAAAGATACAACAAACAATCTTTATGGAAGTTAAAAGGGGAATCAAAGTAAAGCAAATGCAATATTTTTAATTATTAGGCCAAGCTTGGTACTAAATTTAAGTGGCTGCTATAAATCAAAGAATAGAGGAGGGGAGGAGAGAGGAAATCCTTAAAAGGAAAAGGGGAGCATAATGATGCAGGCACAGATGGGAAGAAAAAGGGAGAAGAAAGGGTTTAGAGAAATTATGTGGGCTTTGAGAAAACCCTGGGATAAGAAGATTGATGCATTTTAGAGTTGAGAAGAAACAATAAGCGATTGCTGGGGGGATTGGAAGGGAGAGACGTTCCTATGGCTTGGGCCACAACAAAAGGCATAGCTGAGTGTTTTGTAGTCTGAATCAAGGGGTGAACCCCTTATGGGCTGTGAAATTGCTTTACCCACTTGTGGGGGGCTAGTCTCTCTACTGGATAAACCCTCCTAGTTGCACCACAGCTTCTAGCAGATTCCTGTGGGATTTTTTGTGTAATGAACTCGCCTAGGGACCATTCTTGGTTAATTAATGTTCTTGGTGGCTTATCTCTGGTCCCAGGTGGGTGTTCCTCTTGTTCTTGCAACTGGCTGGCTGTGTGGTAGTTAGCTCAGGAGGCCAGGTGTTCCCTTAGCTTGGTTTCTTTGTTAAAATTGGCCATGGAGTTGGTGAGGACAGCTAGGATTGGGAATCTTTTGGAACTCTTCACTTCAACCTGTCCTGGCTGGAGAGATCAAAAGACCACATGGTGACCAGCTGGGGCAACCCAGTGATGACAGCATTGCTAGGTGCAGTTGATTGAGAAGGGATTGGAAGCAGAGAGCAAGAGCAAGCTGTCTTTCACAGGGGATATGCGATGCTGTAACTTTGCATGGTGGGACACTCCAGTTACAAGTTGTGAGATTACATACCAGTTAGCTCTTTGGCTAAATCCTTTATAGTGCTTTTCCCAAAAGAATAATAAGCTGTAGTCCTTTGTGTCCTTTAAAGTTGGAACAACAGTCATTTCCTCACCTTTACATCTTTCTCACTGAAGTAGTTCAGGCACTGTCCTAATGTTAAGCAAGGGCAGGGCAAATTCCATCAAGGCATTTGATAACAGTATTGTTGGTTTGAGACCATTACTACCTTGTGGTACTACATGACTTTATTTTTGATTTGTATGTTTCTTAAATATTGATCAAGTACCCTGGATGTGATCTGGATGTTACAGCCACTTTGGGTAAATTATCATCCAGGCTTCTATTTAGGTTTTACTCATAAGAATGAAAGGGGGAAAGTTGAAGGCAACAGGAAAATATGAGTTGGCTCACAAACTCCACGTTAGCCTGATTTTGAGATAGTGAAATTATCAATTTGTAGCAAATTCTGATCCAGAAAACCACATAAATAACCCAGTCTCATTCGTTATAGAAGCCATGAATCTATGTGGCTTTTCTGTGGCAAATGCTGGAAAAGCCCTATTTGTTTTAATTGGGGACTGATCTTGGGGTTGGATCCAGAGACACGTGAGCAGCGTTCTACTTGCAGAATGGGGTTTCTTACCCCCGTTTCCTGTTGCAGTTTTCAGCATCCCTCAAATGCTTATATTGAGCATGTGGTACCCTTAATGTGGGATACAGTATGGGGATAAGGCAAGAGGAATTAGAAATTGTGCCCCCCTTCCATGTGGATGAAAGTGCTTTTTTATCTACTTAAGGCACCCCTGAATTCATTCTATAGAAAGCAAGTCTGTGTTCAGTGAAACTGCCGGTTGACTTCAGGGGGAAAAAATATTTTGTCTAAATAGGAGTTTACAGTTGTTTACGTATTGTTTTCTTCAGGCAGTCCAGCCCACTACTGGTGAAGTTATCTTTGACAGTTTTCAGGATTCTGGATCTCGTTTAGAGTTAGACAGTCGAATTCTGCGCTTGCAGCCCGTTGAGATTATTCTTCCTGCAAGTGTCTCAGAACAAACAGAGAAGCTTATCAGTGTAATGGCTTCTGTAAGGTAAGTTACTATGTAGTAGATACATCTGATTTTTGTTGGTACCAGATCTTGAGGAACACCATGACAATAATGGGATGACAATATAAAAGCTAAATTAGAATGGGTAGATGCAAATACATTTAGTTGAAAAGAAATAGGAAACTGTAGCCAAGGCAGTTGTGCTCTCCAGAACAAGGTTTCTCAAACTATGGGTCGTGACCCACTTAGTGAGTTGCCATCTGATTTTTGGTGGGTCATGAAGCTGAAATTGACAAGTTAATAGCTGAGAAGGAAAATGCATGGAGCACTATGGAAGGTGAAACTGAGCTACATGATGGGACTGATGGCCCAATCCTAATCAAGGCCTGCACTGGCAGAATGCATGCTCTGCTGGTGCAGACTCCTGCAAAAGCTCCATAAAGTGCTTTGCGGTAGTGCAAGTGCCTTGCACACTGGTGAAAAGGGTGGAGCCTACCTGTGTGCGCCAGTGGAGTGACGGAGGCTCAGTGTGTGCCAGTGGAGTGAGGTTACCCAGTGCACCAGGTTGGGGGAGGTGGCTGAATGGGGTGGGATGGGTGTATCAGGCTAGAAGGGTTGGGATCGGTGGTGTATGCCAAAACCTGAGCCCCTTCCAAGACCTGATCTGCCTGTGGGAATCAATGCAGATTTGTGCCAGTGATATTGTTGGCGTAGGTCCAGGTTGGCCTGTTGTGGCTGCTGAGGCTTATTCTGCAGTAGGCAAAATCCCCTGAGGGATGCAGTGTACTCTATGCTGATGCTGCTGTATTCCTGCATGGGGATTTAGGTTGAATTTGGCTGTTAGTGTACATTTAATGTAGAATGCTACCAAATTCCTTTGCTTTCAGATATTATAAAATGAATACAGTGGAAATTATTTACCTTGAGAAGCAATGTTTATTATCTTTATTTTTTTGATTATTTGTTTTTGCCAACAAAGTGCATTCAACAGGACCAAAAATAGTAAAATTTGTGAGTTGACTCGCTTCTATTTAAGGATTTGGTTCAGGTTCAAGGCAGCTAAAAGATTTTAGACTCTGGTTCGGTTCTGTTTCATGGAAAAAAAACTCTTTGAACTAGAATTTGATTTTAGGTTGGCTCCACAACCTACACACAAGGCTTAAATTTAAAGGCAAGGTGTGACCAAATGTAAAGGCTGTCCGTCTAGCAAGTCAATCATTCCTATATAATTTTTCCATTAGCTGTCATGGGATATATGATGAACAGTTTTACTTGACACATGAGATAGAATCATCTGACTTGACAGTTCTGTATTATCCCTTTTCTGCCAAAGCTACCATAAGGAAGTAAAGTCTAGATTTGAACCAATTTTCTTTTATTTGACTCTCGGAGACATGTGTTTATTTGACACATATTTGACATATGTTTAAAGGACCTATCGGCAGCATCTTTTTTGTAGAAAACTCTTGGTGATCAGGAATTCCTGATAACTTAGGGCTCAAGCCTATCCAACTTTCCAGCACTGATGCAACTGCAATGCAGCCCTAAATTAAGCAAACAAATGTTTTCTTACCTTGAGAAGATCTCTATGACTTCCCCACCATCACCGAATGCAGCACACACTACCATTGGGATGGCTATGTCAGGGCTGGAAAATGGAATAGGATTTCGCTCTCAGTTGTGTTGACAGTTATTGTGGTGCTGGCTCTGGACTTGAGCAGTGGACTTGAGCCTCCAGTGGGCGTTAATGGTCAGCCACTTGTGTCTGTTATCAGTGGCGTTGGGGGGGGGCGAGAATAAGGGATAAGGGTCTTCTTGGGATAAGGGATATTTTTCCTCTTACCTCATGTTAGCTTATCCCAAAGTACCTCTTCTGATATCCCTAAAAGGCATACTAAGATAAGGAGAAGATGCTAATCAATTGCTTCTACCTGCACTACAAGAGACTAGGATGGTGCTTCCCAAACTGGTAGGTCATGACCCACCAAGCAGGGAAGCAGTTGTCCCTGCACCTTTAAGCCACAATAGCTTCCCTCCCCAAGTTCAAAGGAAAACAGGAAGTGGTTTTTGAATTTATTTTTACCGAAGTTTGGGGAGGCCTCCCTGCCGCCCCCAAGAGGCCAGCAATAATAGTAAGTAAATAGAAAAGTGAACAGCAAAAAAACCACCTTGCCCCTGGAAGCAGCCCAATCCGGGGGATCACATTGCTGCCATACCCCCTCCCCTGCACTCACAGTGCTCTCATCTCTCTTGTAAGAGTTTGTGAAGCACTAAACTAGAGAGAGTCAGTTAAAGCAAAGACTTAAGAGCTAACTTGCCCTGATTTTAAGAGCTTTTAGCAGTTTAACCCTATGCATTCTTACAAATTGAGCACTTTTGCTCTTGTTATTGAATTGGTCTTTAAAATAAACCCTTTAAAGGAAAGTGATCGTTCTTGCTTGGGATGTATAGATACATGCCTGCAGATGTGGTTAAAGAATACTGTGTGATTGGTCAGCTTTCTAAAAATAGATTTAAAAAGCAGGGGGATCGCTTGACATTGCCTTATTTGGCTTCTTGGATCTGCACCAGCTATTTATCTGGTGTAAATTTGGGAAGCCCTGTGTAATGCCAGTTGGTCTGGGAAGGGAGTCTGGGTACAGCAGAGAATGCCTCCGCTGATCCCAGGCCTGATCTGTCCCCTCCCTGCCACTGTTCCCATCCCTGCACTACTTTGCACCTTACCTCCTTGTGCTGGTGGCTAGGGCTTCAGATGTGACACTGGCGCAGGCCTCCTCACCAGTGCTGGCTCATGAATTATCGCAGGTGCCTTATGGCAGCTGCATTAGCTCATGGGGAAGTTTGGATTGAGCTCTCAATCTCAATACATAACATTTGAGACATAAGGCTTCTTTTGTATACTATATGCCAGGGGTCTCCAAACCCCATCCTGAGAGCCTATCTGGCCCTTGGCAGGTGGCAACCTGCTGAGGGGGGATAAATATAGCGCAACCTCATTATACACTGGGGTTCTGTTCCAGAGCCCCCCACAGATACTGGGGTCACCATTTAAATGCTTTTATAGATGATGCAGTCCTCATGCCAAAACGTTTGGAGACCCTTGCTCTATGCCACTGTTTGGTGGTTCACAAGCCAGTTTCAGGTGGGTTGCATAGCAACTAAGGGAGCAATCATTGAAAATTTGGGAAGACGAGACAGTGGAAAGGGGGAGGACTGTGTGGTTATTTTGCTTGTGTCAAGGTCTTTCTGATTCACTTTTCTATTAGAAAATGGCTGAGAAATAACCCAACTTATTGCTGCCTTCTCAGGAAAGCAGCAGGGTCTGGCATCGCAATGAAACAATTTCTGCCTATGAAATTGCTTCTGGTGTGTCTCAGATAGATTGACATTCCAAAAAGTGGGTCCTGGTGCTAAAAGGTTTGAGAACCACTGCTTTATGCTATGTACTAACTTACTTTCGATTCTGTTTCCTGCATTTTGATGGTGGTGTGAGTCCTAAGAATTCTGTTTTCCATTTCAAAGATGGGAACTCAGAATGCTTTGTACAAGAAGATTACAATTGGGAGGAAAATATAATTGGCATTGTTTTGTTTCGACAATGGAACTAGAATAATTTTTGTGTTGGGAAGTACCGTTTCCTTCAAGGTGGTTGTTGGGGTCAACAGGATTTGTGGTGGATAGGCAAGTAAATTTAATCATTATTTATTACGTCAACACATTTACTTTTTCTAGTTAATGAATGCATTCTATTATGTGCGACAAAGGAGAAAAGTTTCGGTAGTTCTCTGTGGCTCCTCTGGCCACTTCTGAAAAGCCGCACTTTAAAAGCCGTCTTCAACCTTTTTTGTGCCATGACCCATATATGTATAGATACAGATCTCACCCACCCCTCTCAGTTCTCTATCCACCCACCCCACCTCTTTTGCTATTCCCTCCCTGCTCCCATGTCTTCCCAGCACTGTTAACTATAACCAGGTGTTAGTTTGATTCTCACAGTTAGAATAGAAAAAGTTACCATGAAGCCTGGCACTAGTGAAAGTTATTTTAGCGGATTTGCTAAGAACCTGAGCAGGACTGGGATACAATCTCCTAGTTCCTGTGGTAGATTAGATCCCCGCTTTTACCTGGTGGGTAAAATAGTCCAATGGTCTTTTTCATTCCTTTAAATTGCTGCAACCCCACAACTGAGGCTGCGTGACCCCATTGGGGTCCCAACTCCAGGGCTGAAGAACACTGAATTAGATGAAACTATTAATTATGGCCTGTCAGCCTCATAGTGCGAAACCTCATTTCCTCATAATTTATTTGCAATTCGTGACTATTTGATCCTTTATAAAGATCATACTTTACTGAATCACTTTTTTTCTCTTTTCCCCCAGCGCACTGTTTGTTTGAGACATTGTTTTAAATCCAGTATATTGAAATCGGTATCCAGGTTACAATTACTGTTGTTTTCTATTTGGGATTGAGAGAATTTATTTTAAATAGATATTTTCAAATGTTTTGCAACTCAGGAGGCAAACATTTTCAAGGCCAGTTTTCTTTCTTTTTTTCCTGCACATATACAACTGGCATTAATAGATGTTTATTGCTTTTTAAAAAGAGAATTTATACATTCACTTGGCTCCTGATAGATAGTAGCCAGATTTGTTCACCTTCTGGTTGCTTTCCTCATGGGTATTAACAGATCATATTTTAGGCTACATGTATGTGATTACTCTGGAGTAATAAACAAAATTATTTTAGTTTTCTTTAAACATTTGTCTAAAAAAATGGTTTACTATTGTAAACACTTAACCACTAGAGGGTTCTATAGTATTTCGTTTTGGATAGTGCTTCCTATAATTCTGCTGCTTTTCTCTTACTTTTGTAGATTGGATTGGGGGAGTGATTCACCCAAAATTAGGCACTTTTAAGTTTTTTCCCACTGGGAAAAATATAAGCATGTGTTTAATTCTCACCTTGAAAGCAATGGGTTTTAAAAGTAATTTTAGATGGATTGTGCCTTATGGATATTGCTTTTAGGTGTTGCTTTTAGGTATTTTTAATGTTCCTGAAAATAAAGTCAGAGAGGTCAGCACACAGATGTACACCATCCTTCCTGACTCCAAGAGTGGCCCAAACGTGCTTTACGGTGGCTCTTGTGCCAGCCAAACTTTGCTGGCCTAACTTGTGCCAGCCTAACTCCAGGTTAGGATTGAGCTCTGCAATACAGTCAGGGCTCGACAAAGTAGGTAAAGCCTACAAAAGAGAAATAGGCACATGAAACATAGCTGTTTCATCACACATGCATTGGTATATTTCATGCTAGGAAAGAATGATCTCTTTTGTGGAGATTCTACAGGTAGGATCATACATATTTTGCATTACTTCCTGATCCAAACCTTGGACAGGGATCCAAACCTCTGACTCAATCCTTGAATGTGATATGATCCCTAATTCACCATCTCTGATGTTTTTAGTCTGTAGGATTCCAGAGGGGGGATTCATTTGGGGAGGGGGTCAGAATGGCCTTTTTGGCAAAAACAAAACACCCCACAACTTTCAATTTTCCGGAAAACTGGAAGTTGCATTTTTAATGCATTCTGAATATCGGAAGTTGCATTTTTTGACTGAAACTGCCCTTCTGAGGCCTGCCGAGGCCAAATGCGGCAGAGTGCAGCTTTTCCAGGCTTCAGCCTCCGGATCCGATTGGAGCACTTGATTCAGGGCCCCCCAAAATTTACAGGTCTAATTGCCCGCAGATTTTTTTATCCACAAGTGTTGCAGGAACAGAATTGAAACCCTTGCGGATACAACAACCCCACCTATACTTTATCTTCCAGCTGTCACAACTTCAGTGTAATAACCAGAACAGTTGTTGTGGTTTTTAACTCACTTAACTTCAAGCGTATGTGCTTAATTTCACTTGGGGCCCACAAATGGTAAGCTCAATTATGATGCTATTATTGTACCTTGGAATCCTGATCTCCCATGTTGTACTGTAAATGAAATATGCTTTCCTTGAATCTCTTAGCTTGCTGGAGAAGGAAACAAAGTATTTTTCCTTTCAACTAAATAAGCAAACTAACTTCTCACAACTTTGGGATTAGAGCAGGTGCCTTTAGATTGGAAGTTTCCAGGCAGACTGTATTCTTAGCACTATTCGTGTTACAAATTAAACAAGAAACGTTTGTCACAATGTTGTTCAACTGAATTGGATAGCAAAATGTTGTTACCTATCCTGAGCCATCGAAATTAAGCTATCAATCCAGCTAACGAGGTAAGGGTACAGTTAATGCCATTATGCTAGCCTTATAAGTGCTGCAAGGGTAGCTAGAGTAACAAATGTTAAAAATTGACACTAAAATAGGGAGACAGATTTATGAAACTATTAAGAAATTGCATTTGTTGAGTGTTTTTTCATCCAAGTAAACATACACCTGACTTTAGGAGTCCTTGAGTCAAATAAATAACTGATTTATTTGTGGATTTCCGGCCAGGATTTCTGCCTGCCAGGAAGCCCTCAAGGCGGTTCACAGCAATTAAAACATATGAATACAACAATAATAATATTATTAAAATTCCATAATAAATTAAGTAACAGTACCAGCCCCAAAGGCAATTACCGTAATTGAACTGAGAGGTCATTATGAATTAGAGGAACATAACCAACACAGCGCGGTGGTGGTGGTACTAATTAAACCATTCAAATGAAACATTTACAAGCAATTGAATTAGACAAGTTAGGTTATACTATTGAGAATTTCCTTTTTGTCCATTAAAAGAACAGAATAAGGTTGAAAACTGCTTTTTTTTCCAGGTTACGAGATGACAGAATTCGGATAGAAAGGATAGACAATAAGCATTTTGAATACAGCAATGCTTTCCAACGGATTACAGACTTCTATGGCAGTAGAATCCTTGATAGCACAGGTACCTAAGTCAAAAAGTCTTTGAGATTTGGGCAAGTAGCTTTTAGTATGCATTAAATATCACTTGATTGTATTGTAAAATTTATCATGTTGTCATTGCTCATGTTAAGCCAGTGAAAAGGTTTTTGGACTAAGTGAAGTGGTCTATGTTTTTTTGCAAAGAAACTAAATCAACCCCCTAAAAAAAAAGACTGAAAGCTAAACTCTAAAAACTAAAAGCTGAAAGTTAAAAATTGGAAGCTGAAACTGAGAATTGAAAAGGTTAAAAAACTAAAAAGCTAAAACTAAAAGTTCAAAACAAAACCACAAAATTGATACTAGAACTGTCTTAACATGGATTCCAGCCCTGAAAACCTTAGTATGTTTGTCATTGTTCATTCTGCATAATTTTAGGAAGAATAAAATATTATGGGATTATACTTATTTTATTTGAAGAATTTATACCCCACCTTTCCCATGCTAAAGCAAATGCCCAAGGCAGCTTACATGGGCAGGCTAGTCTAAACCACCATTTTTCAGCCGGGTTTTTACATATATATAGTATTCTGTGATTCACCAAATCCTTAGGCCCAGATGTAGCCTTCACAGCGAAGTTCTCTCCTCTGGCTGCGTGCCATCAAGCTTCATAAGTCAAGCCTGGACAGTTCCTCAAGGTCATTCTCCATTCTTTTGCTAGCTGGCATTCTCACACATTCCCGCATTGGCTAATCAGCTCCACAGTTACTCCATTCCACCACAACAGATAGTTCAGCTTGTCACAGCCAGGCATTCTGTGTCCTATCCAAAAATAGACCAAGAATTCTCCAGCTTAGCTTCAGGCCATACCAACAGCTCAACCATCAGTCCACATCTCCTTACCCCTACTTGTTAACACTATTATAGTATCTACAGGAATATTGTATTGCAGCAGTGTGTGAGAATCAGCAACTTTCATTCCAATATATTTCTTGATTATCAACAGAATTAAATATTTTATTGTAGTAAACCCTTGTTTTAACTGACCTCAATTTAACAGACTTTAGAAGAACAGACATCTGCTTCTTTAAAAGCTAATTGCACGTGCAAGTTTCATAAAGGTATTCAGTTTAGTGGACTTTTGGCATTAATGAATACGTCTTCCTCCCTCATTAGTCAATTAAATTGAGGGTTCACTGTATCAACAGTTGATATCAACATTCAAGGGACAAGAACTCAGATACATTGGTGCTATGAAATAACATGTTGGGCCTATCAGTTCCTTGGAATATTTGTCTCAGAGTTTTTGGTAAGCAGTGTCATTTCCTAACGGAGTTGCTTAGGCTCTTTCAGAACTAGTTTATCCATCCTGTTAATTTCTTTAATTGTAAGAAGGCTATTTCCCTCAAAGAAGGCTTTAGTTTTGGTTCAGGAGAATCTGGTTTTAGGTTAAAAATCATTGACAAGGCCTGGGGTATCTCTACAGCAAGTACCAATATTTCAGACCTGGTTGACTCCTCCCTTTTGTGGCCAACACTGCCCATTCACACATGCACATGTGTTCTTACACAAGCCCCACATGTGACGTACACTTGCATACAAAATAACTTAAATTGAACCAAATTGCAAACAATCTAAAAGTCCCTCAAAATAGGTTACCAGTAACTACAAGACTGAGCTTTACAAAAGAAGATGGTTTTGTTTTAAAGAATTTTGACAAACAAGAAAGACTGTTTACTTTCAGTTATTTTTCTGAGGAGATCAGTTACAGAACTTAAAATGATTACTAATGAAAAATACTTGTAGTGCAGAAAGACTATACTAGCTCTCAGAAGCGGCAAAACTGCTGCAATATAATGAAACAATTAAAATGAAACAATTAAAATTGTGTATTTCAGGTACTCAAGCATTGTCTGTTATTTTAAACTTGGATAAGCCTGTCTTGTGTTCTTTGGCTGCAGTAATCATGTATCTTAAAGAATTTAATTTAGAGAAGATACTCTACAACCCTAGGTAAGTAATTTTAATTAGAGAAAACTTTTGTACATGCCAGCAAATTCCGTTTCACAAAATGTGTTCACTGTTGCAGTAGTGTAGATCAGTGGTTCCCAAATTCCTCTGAGGGAGTTGTAAGTGGCTGCGGGGCGGGGAATCTCCTCTGAGGGAGGCATATATTAGTGGCTGCAGGGTGGGAAAAAGGCAGCAGCATGATCCCCAGGATTGCACAGCTGCTGTTGCCAGAGGGCCTCATCTTGCCTGGCAGCAACGGCATTCAGAGAAAGTGGGAAGCCCTGGTATGGGGGAAGTGTTTACAATGCAATCGCTACACACTTCTAGGATTGCAAACCAGACACCATTGGGATCACCAAACACCATCACTGCCAGGGTTTTTTTTTATTTTTAAATTTCTAGGATACTAACATTCCAGGTTTCTTTCATGCCATACATTTTCTTCCTCCCTGTGAAAACCTCTTCAGGGTTCCCCAAGCCTCTAAAAAGATAAAAAAAAGCTATCAACCAACTTCTAGTTGAAAGATCGAAAACCAGAAGTGGGTTCTAATCACTTTTTTTTTTTACTTTTTGGAGTTTGGGGAGCCCTGCAGCGATTACCAGAACCAGGTAACACTCACTAAAATTGTATGTTGGAAGAGTTAGAACAGATACAAGACAATACTTTTTTTACCCCACGGGTAATTAATCTGTAGAACTTCTTGCCACAGGATTTGGTGATGGAATCTGGCCTGGATTCCTTTAAAAAAGGAATTTCTATAGGATTTATATAGGATTCTATAGGATTCCTTTAAAAAAGGAATTTCTATAGGATAAACCATGATAGGTATGTGTAACCTCCAGGTTATAGGTGTAGGCTACCTCAGAATGCCAGGTGCTTTCTGTGACAACAGGATGCAAATCCCCTGGACTAGATGGGCCTTTGGCCTGATCCAGTGGGGCTCTTCTTATGTTCTTACATCTGCGGGCTCCCCACATCCCATGGTGGCCAGTACTGCCTTGTATAAGTTGAAAACACCCTCTTCCATACCCAACAGCAGCCCTATCTTGGGAATAGCATCTCTGCCTTCCTCTCTCTCTCTCTCTCTTTCTCCCCCCTCCCCTTAAGGTGGGAGAGAACAGTGTATCCTTGGCTGGTAGGGCGTGACCAACCAATTTGGGAAGAACTCCCTTAGTACTAAAACCAAAACTAAGATATGGTAGATTTGGTAGATTTATTACTATTAAATATGGTTACATATAAAAATAGGACAGGCACTTCAAGAGAGAGTACAGCATAAACAAAAAATAACAGCATAAAAAGCTACCTCCTGCATCTTACTAAACTATTTCTCACTCAAGACCAGAGGTCTCCAAATATTTTGGCATGAGGGCCTCATTATATGTCCATAGTGTTGAGGGCCGAGAAAATAAATTTAAATATAAAATTTAAATAAATCTAAATACATACAGTGTTTACAAAGCACAGGTTTGTAGACATGGAACTTAGATAAATGAATAACCATAGACCACATTCCAAGATTATTCCCAACAGAAAGATCCTCCCCACCCCTGCCAGGCAACATTACTAAATTCAACTTTGTAAATAATGGAGGACAGGGGAGAGAAGGCATAGATCTCTTGACAAAGCAGCCCAAATCACTTTGAAAATAAGGGAAGGGGGAAAAGAAGGCATAAATATCTTGACAAATGTTACCGTAATCGTGGTCCAGATAGAAAACGCACAGACACAGAGT
>JAJKFI010000001.1:50083476-50134001 GCA_029204185.1 Lerista edwardsae | reverse complement strand
TCTTGCACACAATAGAAAATTCTTAACTACTGTTTCCATGGCAACACAAAGCAGCCCAAATCACTTTGAAAATAAGGGGGTAAGAAAGGCAAAATAGCTGTGAAAATAAAGGGGAAGCATAGATCTACTTACTTGCAACCTCTCCTCCTCCAGAGCCCCAGCAGCGTGTGCAGCAGCCTGAGGTCCATGCAGCTGCAGGCCAAGCCCTGGTATAGCGTGCAAGGTGGGCCCAAGGGCCACACAAGCTCCTGCTCTGGAGCTCGGCCAGAATTTGGCCTGCTGAAGGCTGCATGGTGGGCATGAGGCGGGGGACTCCATGGGCCGGATTCTGGTCCTACCTGGGCCAGTTGTGGCCTACAGGCCATAGTTTAGAGAGCATAGTTCTCCCTGCCCAAAGAGCATAGCTAATGTATCTGGGTGGTCGTCAGTCAACAACAGCACTTTTTAAGTGCATTTTGAAGTGGAAATACTTGAGAGCCTACTTTTCACTGAGAAAGCGTGAAATAACAAGACATTGATATTAGATCTGTGCTTTGGGAATAGTCTTTAAAAGTCCTAGTGGAGGTTGCCTTCTTGATTTCTACATCTCCATTGACCCATGAGCTAAGCTGGGTTTAGCAAAAGCTCTGGTTCCGTCTACCGTGTCAACCTCATAAATGGACTGGACTTCACTGATGCTGACAACTAATGGCCCAATCCTAACCAGCTTTCCAACTCCAATGCAGACACAATACAGCTGCAAGGTAAGGGATGACAAATGACCTTGAACAGGTCATTTGTCTGTGATTGCCCCCCACTTGTAGGATGCCACCACCTTGCTGTACCTGCTCCTGAGGTGCATACCCCCTTCCTCCAAAGCAAAGAAGAGATGTTCAAGTCCCTGCAAAGGGAAAAAAAGTTGCAAGGGGGGAGGGGAATCTTTTCTATTGCTCTCACTCAGGTATTGTTGCATCTCTCTCACCCCAGGTGGAGACAGGGGAATGACAGAGCCCTGCAAGAGCTAGTGTCCAGCTGTTGTAGGGCAAGCACTGCCTGGTGCAGCAGCAATCCAGCCTGGGGATAAATATTCCCATCCCAATAGACAGTGTCCAAGGGAATTGTTACTATTTCCCTCCCCCCAACAAGAAGCTGAATGTGTCTTTTTTTCAACATCATATCCTGCCATGATTTTTAGAGTTCTAGCACAGAAAGCTATTATTTTCTGTCTTTGCTATGAGTGAGTGCTCCTTTTTTTCCTTCCAGTAATTTTAAGAAGTTATCTTGTGGCACTGAATACATGACACTTTATGGGACTGCACTAAAGAATCTAGAAATCTTGCAGAATCAAGTAAGAAAATATACTTCATCTTGTATTTCTGTTTTACTAGAGGAACTAATTGTTGATCCTTGCATTTCTATAAATAAATAAATGTAAGTGAAATAAATTGTTTACTTATACTTCTTGGACAACTATGAATTTTCTTAAATTGCTTTTGGTTAAGTACAAACACTGTCCCATCCTGGAAGATGAGGGATAAGAAATGCCTAATAATATATAAGGCCTGATTTAATCACTTTGTTTGCACACACAAAGGGACATGTTTAAGCAAGAGAGAGTAAGAATTTGCAAAAAAAATCCCCTTTTGCAAAAAAAATTCTCCTCCCTTTCTACATTGTTCTTTTGCAAATTCTTACTCTCTCTTGCTTAAACTGGAAGTTATGTCATAGCCAGAAGTGACATCATCAAGCAGGAAGTATCGTCAGTGTGACGTAATTAAATGACACTCCTGGAATGCAAACTGGCATTCTTGGACTGAAGCAAATGCACAACTATGAAACATCTTTGACAGAAAGCAAGATTAGGACAAAATATGATGTAAAAGCACTGAACTGAAAACAAAATTTAAAAAAACCCTTACTTGAAAATGTAAACGCTCACAAAAGGAATATCGCAAGAGTAAGGTCTGCAGTTTCCAAGATGGCTACTCCCAGCTTTCCATGACCCACCAAGTGGGTCCTGACCCACAGTTTGAATAACACTGGTCTAGCTTTTCCACCCTCCATTCCCTATAAAAAACACCATGTGATACTAAAAAGTAGTCAGTCTCCTCGAATGACTTGGTGACAAGATTCGCAACCATATAAAATTCAGTATACAGTTGAGTGGAAAATGTCTTTGGGGTTTGCAGAAGAGAGCTAGAATTGCTGGGCAAGATTGGAGTGTGCAACATTTTCTCCATCACCAATTGTCCACTGCTGAAGTTGTGGGTTTGAAACTGATTGTTCAGGGGAGGACTAAGAGTTCAGGTGAGAACTGCCTTGGGGAGCATTTGTAAGGGAGAATCAGTAGGAAGGGTTCAAGACTCACTTGTTTGTTCCCCCCCACCCCCGGTTGCCATTCCTCAGCAAGCACAGGTTTGTAGATATGCATTTGCCAAAGTTTTTGGCAAAAACTGGAAGTTGCCTTTAAATGGCTCTGGATGATTTCTAAAGCCAGCAGAGAGGCCACACGCACAGCGGCTTTTGTGGGCTTCAGAATGCCTCCACACCTGATAGCAGGGCTTGGGAGCAGAGGTGGTTCGGCATGCATGGATACTGTGAAATGTTGAACCTGCAGACAACACGTGCACCCTGTACTCCCATTTTTGGGACATAAACAAATCTTTTTCAAACTGAGAGTAATTTTATTTATTTATTGTGCCTTTCCAAGTTTAGTAGGATGCCAGCATGTGATTAGTAACAATATTAAGAACATAAAAAAAAGCCTTGTTGGTTCAGGCCAAGGGCCCATCTAGTCCAGCTTCCTGTATCTCCAATATTGTCAAGGGGATTTCCCTTTCAATGAGAGGAAATAAAGCAACTTTGGGCAAACAAATATTCATTGACTAGACAGAGAAGGAATATTAGACGCAAATTGCTAGAGGTATAAAAAACAAACATTGAAATTTTTTTTAAATTAATCAAAAGCAGAAATCCAGTCAAAATATCATGAACAAAGGTGTAAAAGGTGTAAAACAAAGGTTTACAAAGGTGTAAAATTAATACTGAAGGAGAAAGGTGGAGAAATACTGAAGGTGGAGAAAATGAAAGAGAAACTGAATAATTTGTTTAGTCTTCAGTGCAAAATATCAGAAAGTGCTACATCTGGGCCACAGTAATGACTGCTTAAAAACGAAGTCACCTGTGAAAAGCAACAAAATTTTAAATGTAACAGAAAAAATAAAAAATAACTAGTCGCTTGGACTAAATAGAATTTATGTGACAGTTATTGAAGAATTAATATCAGCCTACTTAATCTATGATAACTGTTGCCAAAGTAATACCACTTTTAAAAATGGGGTCCAGAAGGAATCAAGGAAAACATTTTAGAAAAAAATGAGAATTTTTATACGTTTTAGAAAAAAATGAGAATTTTTAGCATTCTGATTATCAATTTATGTTATTGCGCATCACAGTACTGAAGAATATGTTTAGTCCCTTAGATTATTCATCCTTAATTTTGACTTTGTGCTTTAATTCTCTGAATAAAACACATATGGTCATGACTGCAGACTGATATGAAAACAAAAGGCAGCCTATTTTGGATCCTGGATCATACAAATACTTCATTTGGACGACGAAGACTGAAGAAATGGGTGACACAGCCTCTCCTGAAATCCAGGTATTTTACTAACACATGTCTTTTACACCGAATAGCTAAAATAAATCTTCAGTTTATTTTGTTCAGTGAGAACCTAGGGGTGTCTATTTGGACTGAGTCGAACAGTTTTAGGTTGTTCGAGGAATTGTTGTCTTTCCAACCTGCTCTCTCACTTATTGGGAGGGAGGGAGAGAGACCTCTTAACATAAGAAGAGCCCAGCTGGATCAAGCCAAAAGGTCTATGAAGTCCAGCTTCCTATATCTCATAGTGGAACACGAGGTGCCTCAGACAGCACATAAGACAACAAGGTACCTGCCTTGTTTCTAGCATTCTGAGGTAGCTTACTTCTAAAACCAGGAGGTTGCACATACCCATCCAAGCTTGTAACCTGTGATGGACTTTTCTTCCAGAAATCAATTCATTACCTTTTTAAATACATCTATGCCAGACACCATCACCACACCCTGTGGCAAGGAGTTCCACAGACTAATTACATGCTGGGTAAAGAAATATTTTATTTTGTCTGTTCTCAATTTCTCAAACACTCAATTTTAGTGGATGTCCCTTTAGGTTCTGTAGTTCAACAGCCTTAAGTTCTTTAACATCAATACATATAAAAAAATGTGGTGTCATATTTTTCCTGATATCATAAGATGCATGTACTTGGTGGTTCTGCTTCACTTTTCCACAAGTGGCCAATGCCAGGTGCCACCCTCTCCCGTGTTCAATAAGCTCCAGTCTCCTCCCTACATTCTGCACCAGCCTGCCCACTCTGTTCCATCCACCCTGCCAACCTGGGCATTGGCAAAATACCTCTTCACCGCCACTGCACACGAGGTCCTCCCTGCAGTTTGCAATGGCAGCAGCAGCCTGGAAGCTTATGTCTCTACTCGCTTCCAAATGATGTTTTAAGATGCCATAAGTAAAGCATGTTGCATCACTGGAACGCTAGTTTTGGTGGTGGATTGTATGATTAGGATTGAGTCTAAAGACTGCTTTTCTGCTCTTGATAGTACAATACCAAAAGGAATCCATGGTAAAAACACTCCCTATCATAAACGTAGAAGGGTAGATTGCTGGTAGGGGACAGAATTTGATAGTTGGAAGCTTGCAGTTGCTTGATACTTTATGATTGAATTTCAGAGTTCCATTTATGAAAAATACCAACCTGTCAGCAGTTTATGGTAATATGTGAATGAAAGCTGAAAAACTGTCATGCTCAATGTGTCTCTTGGAATTCCGTTTCTTTTATCTGTTTTTCTACTAATCAACATGTATTCAGCTACTTCCTCTTCTGATTTAACTATGATTTATTGTTGTTGCAGCTATATATGCTGTAATTGGCTCAGAATCTTTATGATGATTACAGCTTTTCATTACACAATTATTCTTCATGGCTCATCTCTCCTCGAGAGACAGAATGTGTATGTCTAAAGTCTGTTTTAGGCGCAATAGTAGTTTGCTGAGAATTGGTTAAACATAAATAGTTTGCTAATGAGCACAGCCCAATCCTAACCAACTTTCCACCACTGATGCAGCCATGCCAATGGGGCATGTTTTGCATTCTGTGGTAGGGGAAGTCATGAAGGCCTTCCCCTTGTGGCTGCATCAGCACTAAAAAATGGGTTAGGGTTAGCCTGTGAGACTTCTGAGGAAAATGTGTGAGACCCACCCACCCTTTTTTTGCAAGCAGCTCCTCTATGAAGTGGTGCAGGCTCATCCTAATATTAAACCAGGCTAATAACTAGATTTCTTTTTAATAGTTAATTGTAATTATTTTGAATGAGCTGGGACAAAACAAGAATCATGGCCCAAATAATAATTCTTCGCAGTAGCAGAGCTGCGTAGATTATCATAATTAACATGCTATAGCAATTGCACCTGTTCCTGTGTAAATGCAACTTGGTATGGATAGTTATTCTATTGTGTTTCTTGTGCTAGGCAACTAAAAAAAATCCCTACAGCTATGAACATACACATAAATTGTAACAGTCAATATGCGCTCAGTTGTGGAGAAATCCCAACACAGGCGCTCCCCCGTACCTGTGGGGGATGCATTCCACCCCCACCCCCGGGATAGAGAAACTGCAAATATGGGAGAACCCTATCATTGCTGTGCTGCACCCCCGCCCCCCAGTGCCCATTAAAGGCTTGCTGCAGCAAAGTGTTTTTTGCTTTTACAAGTCACTAAGCATGCATACTTATAGTTTGGGCAGGTAGGCTGTCGGCAGCCTGAATGCTTGAAGAGACTAGATTGAAGGTCAATAGGAGGCAATTAACCTCCTGCTTCCTGTTAACCTCCGAACTAGTGTCCTTTGACCAGCAAGCTGCCTGCATGGGCTATAAGCCTACAAGCTTATAGCAACCTAAAAAAGCAAGAAAAACTTTGCCACGTAAGCCTTTTAGCAACATTAATGGGCATGGGAGTGGATCCATAGATAACTGAATCGGTGGATAAGGAGGGCGGCCTAATATATCAGCCTAAATAGAAAATCCTCAGAATCCCACTGAACTGAGTTGACTAGTGCCAGCTCCGTGGAAGAATTCTTGTCTCTCAAGCCCGTTCTTTGTATGAGGGCAGACAGTGAAATGATATTGGTCAGAGTATCAGGATGTTGTTCTTGTACTTCATTGTGTAAAGGGGAGATATCCAATACATGAGTACTAAAGGGAAATCTTCTCCTTCATTAAGAGTTAACAGGCTTGGCCAAACTGTTTCTGCAGGTTTCTGAGGCAGCATCCAAATTCAGCTGCCCTTTGCTTTTTCACTCTCAAGGTTTTCCACACCTGGCATGTTTTGAAGAAGCATTGGGTGGAAGAGGAGGCAAAGCTCATTTTCATTCAGTTCTGCTACAATTTTTGGCAGCAGTCCTGGAAGATGAGGAAAGCCACCTCCCATCGTTCTCTCTGATGCTCTGCAAACAAAGCAAGTGAAAAGAGGATGGGCAATGGTCAGGCAGATTGCAGCCCTGGGGGGGTGATGGCCTGACATGGGGGTCTGAAGCACCGTCCTGCTTATTGCTTGCTGACTTCCACAGCCTTCTGCTCAACACCATGAATTCACTGACACTTCATAAGTGAGCCAGGACTGAGAGGTATAACTAGGTAACTATGAATGCTAGTACTGTAGTTGGAAATTTGGCAATGTGCAAATCTATCTTAGAAGGATGTCACACTGCAAATAGTGAATTTTTTAGTCAACCTTCTTAAATAGGTGTTCACAAAGTAATAAATAATAGGTGTTCACCAAGTGGTTTATATAGTAAAATAGGTTCAGTGTAATGAGAATACTGGGAATTTACTACTTTGCCTCATTAATACAGTATATCAAAATGAAACAAAATACCTTTGCTGGTGCCTCCTGGAATCTATAGTATTATGGTCAAATTCAACAATGCTTGGTGGAGTTCACTGGCTGTTTCTAGGTCACTCAAGTGGCAAGGACATTGTCTGGAAATTGTATTGTGGTAAATGCTGGCATAGTCCTCTTATCTCTTTATTTTTATTTAGTTGTCGAGCATGCCTGTCACCGTTTTCAGGTATACTGTAACAATAGTGGTATATTCTCCTGATAACGCTGGGCTGCTTTCTCTGTTACTTTTCTCTACTCACGCTGTTATAGGAAAGTGACCAGAAAATGGCCACAGATGTTCATCTTCATAACACATCTGAAATTATACTTCATTTTGACATAGATGCTACAGAAGTTGCTAAAGCAAATAATAAGCCGAATAACTTACTCTCCACACTATTTCTAGCTATATATGAATATGGTAAAGCCTTAATCATTCATCTGCTCTGAAGTAGCTCTCAGTTTGTCTTTCATGGCAAATGTTGCTGAAATTGCAGTCTACTTGTGCAAAACAAAACCGCTTGATTGCACTTAACGGATGTGGAGATGCATCTGCATACTACTAATAATCCATTCTAGATGCATTCATGAGTGTTACGAAGCGGGTGGTGGTGGTATAACTACCCTCCCCTTAGGTAGCTGCCGCTGCCACCAGCCCAGGCTTCACACAACAAAAAGGAGCCCCTGGGCAAACCCCCTCTAAACAAGAAAACCAAATAGAAGAAATAAAACCCAATTTTATTAACATACATTAAAAGTTTACAAATAAAATTACAGAGCCTCTATATTAAAAAATTCAAATAGTAAAATACAAACTAGGAGGCTCTTGTCCACAAGACTCCTCCCTAAAACCCTCTAAAAGGCTCGAGTAAAACTCTCTGATTATAAATTAGCTAAGAGGAAAACTCAAAAGAATAAACAAACACCTGCAGAGTTTTACCTCTGACTAACTATAACCAGCTATCAGTGCTTTCCTTATATTCACAATACACAGTGAGGTTAACCTTCCTTGTAATAGCAAAAGGGTTCTGTTTCCTGAGGCTTTTAACTTTATCCCAATGATACTAATCGCCCTCACCTGAGCCATTTACACCTAAGTAGTCCTCTTCCAACCACTAATACACAGCAAGGTCTACATGAAACCACAGTTCCATGACAATGAGTATTTTCAGTATTGTTATTCAGCAAATATGGAGAGAACTGCACCATTCTGTCACACAAAAAATATGCCAATCTAAAGTTGTTAGAATTCGGGGTGGGGGGGGGAGAGATTTGAATATGTTTGAGCCTCATAGGATTCTGAATGCTTTTTCCAGTCTAAGGAAAGCATTTCTCATGAAAGTTTTAGAATTCCCTAAGGATCCCGATCCTCTTGAAACAGGTTGGATGTTTTTGGATAACTTTTTAGTGGTATTTTGCATTAAAGGCTATTTGTAGCATCTTTGGGATGATGCATTGTTGAAAGCTTAGCTTCTTAGAACTTTATTCCCTCCTCAATTTGATCCATATACTGTATGTCCAAAGGTAGTTTTCTTAATGTCAATTTGTGTTCTAGTTCCTTTAATAATAGAATTGATACCAGAGAAGGAGATTTCCAAATCCTGTCTTTTCCTGAAGTGACAACTGCATAGCTGATGATTCAGTGATTTGGGAAGAAACAAGGAGCTTGGGTTTTCATATGTGAACTTCACAGGAGAAAGCAGATGTAGGGGGTGAAACCAAAACTAACCAGACTGAGATATCAAACTAGAATTTGGAAATTTCCTTCTCTGCCATCAAACCTGATTTCTTTAACAAGCCACAGTAAAGATAATCTATCATTTTATGTAACAACTGCTTGCCTATAAATGTTACAGTATGACAGATTATGAATTCTCTTTTGGTAATATTTATTCACTTAAGTTGCATAATAGTTCTCTGGTAGAACTATTCCTGACTCGGAGGTCATTCCTGACTCTTGGCATAGCCACTCCCACTACTAGGAGGCAGGGCCAATCGCAGATGAAGTCTCCTCAACCCCCGGCCTCCCTTAACAATCAATAGGGAAGAATTGAAGCCAGGGGGCGGGCTTAGCGGCCATGTTGGGAAGTGCAAAACATTGCTCATTCCAAGCATTTCAGATTGCTTTGCGCGTGATGTTTAGGACTTAATAGTTTACTCCTGAAGTAAAAACTCACGAAAAAAACAACGTGTGATTGTGGAGAAACATTATTGGTAACCTTATTAGGAGTTAATATGCAATTCCAAGGTTTAATTCCGCGTAATTATATTACTGAACATACCGGACGAAATGCTGTCTATTTAAACTCAGATTGCAAAGGAGGGATTTTTTCAGCATTTTCTTTTCTTTTTTCCCCTCTGTGCTACTGCACAAAAGAGATCTAAGGCCTACTTGCCAACCTAGGCTTGCCAGACTTTTCCCTGTGCTACTGCAAGAGGGTGGGACCATTGAGGTGTTTTCCAGCTCTCCAGGACTGGTCTGGGGAAATGGTAAGCCCTCCCTAGAGGAGGATACTTCATCTGCAATTGGTCCTGCCTCCTAGTAGTGGGAATGGCTATCCCAAGAGTCAGGAATGTGAAATCAATTGTATCATGCTTCAGTTAAAGAGAATTATTAAATAAAGAAGTCCTTAACCTTTTTACAGACACCCCCCCCAATGATTTGCCGAATATGTCTCCAAACCCCCTTCATCAGACTGTTGAATTTATCCTAATCATCACCAGTCCTATTAGGTACCAGTATGACTTCAAAATATGTCAATACCTTGGTTTCATTTGACAAATGGATAGTAGGAACAGAGCGCCTCAATCTGTATTGATAATAGTTAATAATCTAAGAACTTTTTTAAAAAATTGTTCAGAGATTCAGGGCGCCATCCTAACATGGAATTAGGCTGGCACAGTTAGGCCAACAAAGTTTGGTCGGTACAAGGGACACCGTAAAGTACGTTTGGACCATTCTCAGAGACAGATTGGCCAGCACACAGACGTGCACCATCCTCCTTGACTCCAAGAGTGGTCCTAACACACTTTATGGTGGCCCTTGTGTCAGCCAAGCTTTTCTGGCCTAATTGTGCCAGCCTAATTCCAGGTTAGGATTGTGCCCTCAGTGTCACACCCCCATTATTTTGTTCCCATACCCCCCTAGAGGTATGAATATCCTGTTAAGAATCACTGCATTAAAATCACTTGCAGCACAATTTATTTTCATTTAAAATGTAAAGTTTCATTATAATCATAAAAATACTTAATTTGATATAAAATCTGTCTAAAATTAAAATGGCACACATTTGACTTGTTGCTTAATCTTTTTTCCCCATATTTACTAAGGAAACTTGCTGTACTATCTTTGCATCTGACTTCGGGAGTAATAAAAATATTTAAAACTGCCATTTATCTTGGTATGTTGGTTCCATACATAAGGTGAAGATAATCCTCTATAGAATTATATTTTATGATTCTTGGAACAGTATTTAAAAATATGCTTTGTACTAGTGAGGTAAAAAAAAATAGGTCACTTTACTGGATGATGTTCTGCTGACCCCTTTTTTTTAATATTGGGGATTACAGCAGGCAAAGTGTATGAATGCTTCTTTTGTGTTAGATTACTGGAGCTACAGCAGCACAGCCATATGTGAAAATGATTAAAGTGCAGATTAACCTTCCAAGAGAGAAATGTTGCATCTGTAGTCTGTCATTGTATGTTTACATTTCAGGTTCAGATTGGTACTACATGCATGTATAAATAAAATAGATGAATCGGCGTGTATGCAACAGTACAATGTATAACTAATAAATATAGTATTTTTATAGCTTTTCATGTTTGTTTTATTAATTTAACAAATGTCTATACTGCCCTTTATCCAAACATATTAGGACAGTATAAAAAACAAATACTGTACTAAAATTGATGCACAAAAAGGAGCAATTAAAACATCAAAAAATAGCAACATCTAAAATTTAAAACCCTCCAAAGCAGCTAAAACTAATTCTAGGAATTCAGTGGTTCCCAAGCTGTTTTGCATTGGGACCCCCCCTTTTAGAAACAACAACCTGTCAGAAGCCCCCCCCCCAAGACCTAGGGCCAGAAGTGATGACATCAAAACGGAAGTCATTGTTTTTCATAAATCACTTACCTGTATCCCTTCTCCTCAGCTTTTCTCTTCTTTGATCTGCCTTTTCTCTTTCTAAAGGAGTTCCTCTCTCTTTCCTCCTCCTACGCTTTTCTTGTGTGTGTGCATGTTAGTGGTAGTATTCCCCCTCTATAGTTTGAGTAAGTACAATGAGTTGCAGGTCAAACCCCCTGTTTTGGTTCTTGAGCACTTTTAGTAAAGTTGGTGCCCTTTAGCACTTGCCTCAGTCATCCTTTCGCTGCCAAATTGTATAGACATGCCATCAGCTTTGGTCCAGGATCCCTGCACATGATTACTTCCCCCCCTCGTGTACTCACAAACTGGGCCCACAAACTGACTCAACAGCTTTTTTGTGTTTAGGAGGAGAGAGGCTGGAAAAGGGGAAGTGGGATGTTCCCAATCTTGGATGATGGCTGGAATGGGGTGACTTGGTACCAGCTCATCTGTGGACAACAAAACAGGTCATGAGTTGGAATGAGGAATGAACAACATGAAGCTCTGAAACCCAGGATTTTTATAGATTTTTGTTGTATATAACCCTAATGGATCCTAGGTTGAGAGAGCTAATAACGGGGTCCTGTTTTGCTAATTGAGAAGCCTTGCAGGGTTCTTCCTTTGTTTTTCACACCCAATTGAGGGCTAGGTTCGAGAATTGTTGGTTCATTAGTATTCCTCCTTAATCATATTCTGTTATAGGATTGGTGAAGACCATTGAGAGTAGGATCCCTTTTCTTTGTTCTATTAAAAGTGCTGTTGGTAGGAGAGAGGACTGTGGCCTTTGTAAAGCAGTTCAAGCATTAGACTATACTGTTTAAAAAAGAGCAATAAGGAAACATTTGAATAATATAGAATAATGTTAACTGATAATTCTGTTCTTTGGAGACATGGTGATGGTTGGTTTTAAGATATTTTAAAAATACTTTTGAGTTCATTTTTCTGTTTAAGTAAACTGTGGCTGCAATCCCATACACACTTATTTTGGGAGTATGCCCACTGAGCTTGTTGAGGCTTACTTCTGTGTAGACATGTAGAAACTTGTGCTCTGCTCCTTTCCATCCCGCTGTCCCAGTAAGTGTTTTATAGATCCAAAATTTCTGATTGTTCTGCATAAAACATTGGAACTCTAGTACATTATTATTGTTATCGTTTACAGTGAAATTAATTCTCGACTTGATGCTGTTTCTGAGATTCTTCTGTCAGAGTCAAGTGTCTTCGGTCAAATTAAGAATCTTCTGTATAAGATGCCAGATGTCGAGAAAGGAATCTGTAGTATTTATCACAAAAAGGTAAATAATTGAACCTCAAACTATTAAATAATATGCTGTCATATGTAAATACAACATTAATAGGCAACATTTTATTGAAATTCAATGTGTATTATCAGTATCCATACTTTGCAAGGCATGTGATAATAGTTACGTTAAAGAGGAGAGGCTTTCAACATTCCTGAAGATAAAGTTTGTTCATGTGATTGGCAACCCAATCCTATCTAACCTTCCCACCACCACCACTAAGAACAGGACTGCCTAGGCACAGATAGCTACAGAATTAAGGAGAGATGAAAATTGCCCCTTTACCTAGCACAGAGACACTTAAGATACAAGCCATTGTCAGGATTCTCTGTGTACCTTAGAAATGGGAGAATATTGTATACGGGCCCTCTCAGCCGCAGTTAGGGCGATATTCACCTGAGCCACAATTAGGAGTGCCCAGGCGTCAGGAGCTCCTGTTGCTTTGGCAGCACCTCCAAAATTGCCTCAGCCAAGAGGGTGCATACGTTCTAACTGTTTCCAACTGTTTCCCAACTGGAGAGCAATTGGGGTGCATGCACTGGCGCCCATGGCACATGCCCCAGGGCAGATCCGCCTCTGAGGTCAACAGCCACAAAAATTTGAACATCCACTGTGCCATTCTGATTAGTTGTTGGTATCCCAGATTGGTGGAACTTTTGTTTTTTCTCAGATTGGTCTGATTTAAATGAAGTTTTAAGAGATAATTATGAATGAGAACAATAAAAGAAAAACTACCCTGAAGCTCAATTTTTTTGTCCTTTCAGTGTTCAGTTCAGGAGTTTTATCTGGTAGTTCGCACGCTCTCTCAGTTGGAAGCAGCAATCACAGCACTGGTTCCAGCTATACATACTCAGGTGCAATCACCGTTACTGCAGCAGAGCCGTTTGGAAATTCCTGAATTGCTCAGTTCAACAAAAAATTATTTAAGCATGCTTAATGAAGAAGCTGCAAAGTAAGTAAACTGAGTGCGTGATAATTGCTTAGTATTATACAAGAATGATGATGTGATCTATCTTGACCTTAACCAGGAAAACCCAGATGGGGTGGTTTTGTAATCCAAACATTTTGTTTTATATAAAATGTGGTAGGAAAAAGAGCTTGGCCCTGAGGAGACGTGTTCAGGAAAAATATGTGTAAAATAAAATGTCACCTGTTTTCATGTTCAAGTTTGGGAGACTCTGCACATTTGCTTGCCGTATGAATGACTCAGGAAGTACTGTTGCTACCCAGTAAGAAAGACAGCATACAATTTTTAGGAGATAGTCTGTTAGCACCAAAACACCAAAAACTCGGCTTTTTAGTGCTAAAGGTTAGTACTTTTAGTAGATGGTTTAGTACTAATTCACAGCCCTCTTGGACTTAAAAGAGGCTTTTGACTCTGTGGACAGGGATTTACTCTGGCATAAGTTGGCTCAGCTCCAGATCAATAAGGGGCTTCTATTTCTTATTACATCATGAGGAAGGCAGGGCTGAATGATTCACAAGCTGGAATCAAGATTGCTGGGAGAAATATCAACAACCTCAGATATGCAGATGATACCACTCTAATGGCAGAAAGTGAGGAAGACCTAAAGAACCTTCTGATGAGGGTGAAAGAGGAAAGTGCAAAAATTGGCTTGAAGCTCAACATTAAGATCATGGCAACCACTCCCATCACTTCCTGGCAGATAGAAGGGGAGGAAAAGGAAGCAGTGTCAGAGTTTATTTTCCTGGGCTCCAAGATCACTGCAGATGGTGACTGCAGCCATGAAATTAAAAGATGTTTGCTTCTTGGGAGGAAAGCTATGGTGAACCTAGACAACTTAATCAAAAGCCAAGACATCACCCTGCCAACAAAGATTCGCATAGTCAAAGCTATGGTTTTCCCAGTAGTCATGTATGACTGTGAGAGCTGGACCATAAGGAAGGCAGAGCGCCGAAGAATAGATGCTTTTGAATTATGGTGTTGGAGAAGACTCTAGAGAGTCCTCTGGACTGCAAGGAGATCCAATCGGTCAATCTTCCAGGAAGTCAAGCCTGATTGCTCCCTGGAAGGACAAATACTGAAGCTGAAGCTCAAATATTTTGGCCACCTCATGAGAAGAGAGGACTCTAGAAAAGACCCTCATGCTGGGAAAGATCGAAGGCAAAAGGAGAAGGGGGCGGCAGAGGATGAGATGGTTAGATAGTGTCACCGAAGCGATGAACATGAAATTGGGTGAACTCTGGAAGCTAGTGGAGGACAGGGAGGCCTGGCGTGCTGTGGTCCATGGGGTCGCGAAGAGTCAGACACAACTTAGGGACTGAACAACAATTTCTTATTAGGCGATTGCATCAAAACACTGCTTGCCAAATAAATTCTTCATAGGGTTAGGGTTAACAAAATGGAAATTAACAGGGAAATTAACAAAAAAATTATACCAGCAAAGAAGTGAAACAAGGTTGTATTTTAGCACCTACTTTGTTTACCTTGTTCCTCAACTATTTAGCCCCCTTTCTGGCAGTGGTCAATGAACATAGTCCTAAACTGGAATCCACTCATATTCCACTCTTGCTCTATGCTGATGACGCTAATCATCCAATACAAGGTTGGGTCTAAAACACCTGCTCTGTCGGTGCCTTGAATATTTGACAGTTAACAAACTTCAGCTGAATTTCAAAAAATCTAAAGTTCTTGTCTTTGTGCAAAGATGGAGACCTTATAGCTGGGAATTTCGTGGCAACAGGATTGAACAAGTAAAATCCTTTCTGTTCTGTTCTCAGTTTATATTTTCCTGGGCTATCCAGTGAAGGATAGCATTAAGTTTAGCTAATATTATCGCCCATAGCTCAATTTCACATTATAAAAGGAAATCAGTACTTCCCCACTGCCTTTAAGATCTTTAGCGCCAAGTGATCCCACAACTACTATTCGGTATCGCCCTTTGGATTGAGGATTTACAGTGTATCGGAGCATCCTCAAGTAAATTCCTGCGGAAAATTTTGGGATTACCAGGGTGAGTACAGCTATGTACACTATGCAGCTATGTGCTTAGAAACAGGGCAATCTTTTATTTATTTATTTATTTATTTATTTATTATTAGATTTTTACCCCGCCTTTTGTGCCCGGAGGCACCCAAGGCGGCATTACAATATATATTAAAAATACAATATAACAATTAACATTAAAAACAGTTAAAACAGTATGAAATAACAATAACAATCAAGATTAAAAACACAAACAATTTAAAAACAATTTAAAAAAAAAAAAGCCCCGTGGATCATAATAACCAGCCAGCCAGCCTGTCAACAGTTAAAAGCTTTTTGGAATAAAAAGGTCTTCAGCCCCCGCCGAAATGTAAACAAAGAGGGAGCAGTTCTCAATTTTAGGGGAAGGGTGTTCCAGAGTTGGGGGGCCACCACTGAGAAGGCCCTCTTCCTGGCCGCCACCCCTCTTACTTCTCTTGGTGGCGGCACAGTCAAAAGGGCCCCCCCAGATGATCTAAGAGTACGGGTTGGATTATATGGAAGGAGGCGGTCCCTCAAATACCCCGGACCCGAGCCGTAAAGGGCTTTAAAAGTCAAGACTAGCACTTTGAATTGGGCCCGGAACAGAACCAGCAGCCAGTGTAGTCGCCAAAGCAACGGCTCGACAGAGTCAAACCGATGTGCCCCAGCAACCACCCGAGCCGCCGCGTTCTGTACTAGTTGTAATTTCCGGACTGTCTTCAAAGGTAACCCCACGTAGAGCGCATTGCAATAATCTAATCTAGATGTCACTAGGGCATGGGTCACAGTGGCCAGGTCCGCACAGCTCAGGTACGGCCGCAGCTGGCGGATCAGCTGAAGCTGAGCAAAGGTTCCCCTGGCCACCGCCGCCACCTGGGACTCCAGGTGTAGCTGTGAATCCAGGAGAACCCCCAAGCTGCGAACCTGCTCCTTCAGAGGAAGTGCGACCCCATTCAGAGCAGGACGATAGTCCAATACCCGAGCTTTGGATTTCCGAACCAAGAGCACCTCTGTCTTATCCAGATTTAATTTCAGCTTGTTCGCCCGCATCCAGCCCCCAACTGCCTCCAGACAGTGATCCAGGACCTCAACCGCCTCCTCAGAATCAGGGGGAAAGGAGAGATAAAGTTGGGTGTCATCAGCATATTGATGGCACCCCACTCCAAACCCCCGGATGACCTCTCCCAGCAGTTTCATGTAGATGTTAAACAGCATGGGGGATAAGATGGAACCTTGCGGCACCCCGAACCTAAGAGGTCGGGGTGCCGAGCAAGCGTCCCCCAGCACCACCTTCTGGGATCTGTCAGTCAGGAAGGAGCGGAACCACATCAAAACAGTGCCTTCAAGCCCCAACCTGGCCAGCCGACCCAGAAGGACACCATGGTCGATGGTGTCGAAAGCCGCTGAGAGGTCCAGCAGGACTAACAAGGTCGCACTTCCCCCGTCCATCCCCCGGCACAGGTCATCCACCAAGGCGACCAAGGCGGTCTCCATCCCGAACCCCGGCCTGAAGCCAGATTGGAATGTGTCCAGATAATCCGTTTCCTCCAGAACCCTCTGAAGCTGGGACGCCACCACCCGCTCAATCACCTTGCCCAGAAATGGGACACTAGATACTGGCCGAAAGTTGTTTAAATTTGTGGGATCCAGGGAGGGCTTCTTCAGGAGGGGGCGAACCATTGCCTGCTTCAAGCAGGCAGGAGCACCCCCTCCTTCAGAGATGAATTCACCACCCTCCCCGTCCACTCGGCCAGCCCTCCCCGGGCAGCTCTAATTAGCCATGCCGGGCAAGGGTCGAGCGGGCAAGCAGCAGGTCTCACACTCCAGAGAATCCTGTCCACATCCTCAGGCTCTACAAGCTGAAAAGAATCCCAAATCATAGGATAGACAGGTTCCCCGGGGACATCACTAGATATGCCCACAGCGGCGTCCAAGTCATGCCGGATCTGATCGACCTTGTCAACAAAGTGTTTAGCGAACTCATCACAGCGAGCCTCCGTGTGCTCTTCCCTACCAGTAAGGGGGGCAAGATGTAAAAAACTGCGGACCACACGGAAGAGCTCAGCCGGATGGTTCTCTGCAGATGCAATGGTGGCAGAGAGGTGTGCCCTCTTAGCCGCCACCACTGCTCTGGAATAAGCTTTTAATTGGGCCCTAGCCCATGTCCGGTCAGATTCGGCACGAGTCTTTCGCCACCGACGCTCTAGTTGTCTGCCCTGCCGCTTCATCGTTCGCAGCTCCTCAGAAAACCAAGGAGCCGCTCTGATTCTGCGACTGGGCAGAGGACACTCAGGAGCGATCTCATCCAGGGCCCTGGCCATCTCCGAATTGCAGAGGTCGACCAGGGCACCGGGTGGATCTCCAACTCTGGCAACAGGAAAATCCCCCAGAGCCCTCAGGAATCCGTCTGGATCCATCAGCCTCCGAGGGCTGATCATAAAATGTGATCCCCCGCCATTGCAGAGGTGAGAAGCCGCAACAAGCCTAAATCCCACCAGGCAGTGATCTGTCCATGACAAAGGAGTGATCTTAATCTCCTCCACCTCCAGATCACTATCAACCTGCCACCAGGTCCAGCGTGTGTAAACACCAGGTCCAGCGTGTGTCCCGCCTCATGTGTCGGGGCAGATATTCTTTGAGACAGACCCATGGTTGCCATGGAGGCCATGAAATCCTGAGCCGCAGGTGTTCCCGGGGCCTCGGCATGGACATTAAAGTCCCCCAACACCAAAAGGCGGGGGGACTCCAACACCACGCTCGAGACCAGCTCCGTCAGCTCAGGCAGGGAGACTGCTGGGCAGCAAGGCGGGCGGTACACCAGCAGAATCCCTGTTCTGTCTCGCCCCTCCAACACAACGCGAAGGCACTCAAACCCGGTGGACTGCTGAACAGGGTATCTGGTGAGACGGATGGAATCCCGATAGACCATTGCAACCCCACCTCCCCGCCCCTGTAGTCGTGGCTGCTGAAGTACCCGGAAACCCGGCGGACAAATCTGGGAAAGATTGACCCCTCCCAGCTCATCCAACCAGGTCTCCGTGATACATACCAGGTCGGCTTTCTCCTCCAAGATTAAATCATGGATAAGAGAGGTCTTGTTATTCACCGACCTGGCATTCAAAAGCAGCAGCTTCAGACTCAGGGGACTGTTGCCAGAAGTACCAGGGGTCAGAGGGATGAGGGAAGGGCCAGAAAGAGGGACAGTCTGTCTACGACTGACCCTCCTTCTCCTGTAATGTCCGGCCTCGCCCCCACCGCCATATCTTCCGTAACCCGTAACTCTGCTGATGGTGGCCTCCCTCCCCTCCCCTGAGCTCCCTCGAGGTGTCAAACACATAATTCCGGCGGGAGCGACCTACAAGCCAATCACCAGCACAAATACAGAAGACTAAAAACACAGACACACAACACACACACACTCCCACCAACAAACCAGTGCAGCAGCCCTCACCCCCTCACACTGAGGCTTGGGCTGCTGCAGGCCTCTGCCTCTCTCTCACTGAGGCAGAGGTCCTCGCTCCTTCCCTCCCTGCCCCCCTCTCACAGAGGCAGGGATAACCTTCCACTCTCCTGGCCAGACTCTCACTCCGGCCAGGAAGTCACAATCATACTATCAGTCACTCAGTTAAAACGGCTGGTGGTGGCTTGTTGACAGGCGACAGGCTCCAAAAATAAAAGTGTGGCTGGAGCCTGATGATCCACGGGAGATGAACACGGAGGGAGGCAGCCACAGCAGCAGACGTTCTTGGCTCCAGGCTCAGCTCCCCAGGCAAAGAGCCACGGGCAAAGAGCCCTTTGGCTCTTGCCCTTCGGCTCGCGCCTCTGGCAAGCCAAAGGCTTAAGATGGAAACTTGCCTGGAGAGAAAAGCCAAAATTGAAACTAGAATCTGGTTGATGGTTACTAAATTTTGGTTGCACATTCATTTTAGCTGTGACCATTGCAGCCTCCTTTATTTGCTGCTTATGGATTCGGTTTGACCATCTGAACTGATCCTTCTGGAAAATAACTTCCTTGCTTCTGGGTTGTCCTTAGAATCTTTGGGCATGCATACTCAGCATGAGGCATTTCAATGTGATAAACGCAGGCTTATAGATATTGAAATGTCTTGGTCACATATGGCCATGTTTCCCCATACCTACTGTTCTCAGGCATGCAGGGCTTTTTGTTAGCTCAGTTTAATATTCTCCCATCAGTTGTTCTATTTGGAAAATTTCAAAAGATCCCTTATGCAGATAGATGTTTTCCTTGTAGATTGCATAGTATTGAGACCATCACACATATCTTTCTGTATTGCTCCCTGTGTGCCAAGGTACGCTTATGACACCTGGACCTTTCAATAAGAACTGATGGGGCAGGATTGCCCAACTGCTAAAACTTATTATACATTAGACAGTGGGGAATGTTGAACAGGTGGTAGTCTTTCTGCAGCAGGTGGTGGAGTTGCATCGAACAAAATTCAGCTGTGAATAAGCTTAGATCTATCACTTTTCTTGTCTTATATGTGTTATATATTATATACCAATAAAAAGATTCTGAACTAATCTTTTAGTACTATTTTTATGGAAAACGTTTGCTGCCAGGAAATTGTTGTGATTTGTCCTTGTGGGACTCACAAAGCAGTCCTGCTTGAAGACGGGCTTAGTTGCTTTGTTAGAGACACTGTGTACCCTCCCTTAGCTAGAAAGGTAGATTGTATCTATTTGGAGGGAATTAATTTGGGACCCTCAAAGCTTCTGAAAGCACTTATTTAGATCTTTGCCTAAAGCTTAGAAATGCAGAGTAGGTTTCCTGAAGTGTATCTCTTGTGGTTAATCATGGATGGTAGAATAGCTAAACAATCAGCACTTCTTAAGTGAAAAAACTCCACACATAACCACCCCAGTTCCATTGCAAATATACGTGTATGTAATTATCAACGTCACTGGACTGAAAATTCTGTCCTGGGTATTTTTTTCTTTTCTCACAATCACCAGTAGATGGTATTTGGCTAAATTTTAGATATATCACAGACCAAGGTGGTTTGTGATGATATCCTAAAAGTGCAGTGCAATCTTCTAGAACAGTGGTCTCCAAATTGCTGAGCACTGCTCAGCAGAAAATTCCTCTCCCTTGTGAATGGAGCTTACCATTCTTCAGGGAAGCCTGCTATCTTCAATTCAGATCTCACCCAAAGTTTGTGCTGCCCAGCCACATCTGCCTGTGCAAACTGGCCAGCGCAAACTTTGGGGGAGATTAGAGATGAAGAGAGCAGAACATTAAGTTCTGTTCATGCAGGGGAGGTGTTTTCACAGGCGCCAGATTTGGCCCACAAGCCAGGGTCTGGCACCCATTGTTCTAGAATGATAAAAGCACCCCAATGGCAAGTTCAGGATTTTTTGTCTGTAATGTTTCTAGCCCCAATCATAAACCTAGCTCAGACATAGTGGCCTGCTTGGTTTCCTGAGCCATACTGAAAATAATCTGACTCAAAATATCCCTGTTTCCACATGTGAAGACGTAGTTTGGAGGGAATTGTTTCTATTGCTCCAAGAGCAATTATGTACCTCTAGAGCAGGAGTCCCCAAATGTTTTGCTGCCCGGACAACATCACCTTGCTCTTTTGGTAGGCCATAGAAAATAATATATACATTTTGTATGTGACTGTAAGAATGTTCACAATAGGAGACAAATATTTGCTGCTTTAGTACTGCTTGCTGTCTCTCTCAACTGGGCTCCAAGCCCATTTTCACTTCTTCCAGCAGAAGGGAGGAGGTACATGGTGGAAGAAGTAGGTGGGGCACAAATACTTGTAATTTCACTGAGTCAGCAGGTCTGTCAAAATGTGTTGGTGGGCCAGATGTGGCCTGCAGTCATACTTTGGGAACTCCTATTGCAGAAGCAACAAGAGAAGCTTTCTTTAAGTAGCCTTCCCACAGCATATTGAGTGGGCCTACAAGAATAAGACAGGATGAATATTTATCAAGAAATTTTTTTCTACTTGTATAAATGACATTTACAATGTCAATGACAATTATGGAATTATTGAAGGAAATTGATTTAGAATCATATAATAACAATTTGGATTATCTGTGATTAGAACTGGAGACAAAACTCAGCTGTTCAAGGATCTTGAAGGTTTTCCATTAATAAGAAGTAGAAAGGATGATATTCAGGCGGTAGTCCAAAAGATCCAACTACACCTTCAGGATATACGAAAAACGTTAAATAGTCCCTCTATGGAATATGTAACAATATCTGGACAAGAGGTAACATAACTGTTTACTTCCTTTTTATGCATTGTATTCTGTTACTCAGCAGAAGTGTTTATTGCTGCATCTTTTTTCATTACATAAATTGTTCTAGTATGAGTAGCATTTGACTCTTAACATTTTGTTTGACTTTAACCAATGTCTTTGTGTTATGTGTTGTAATGCAAGTTCTTTGAACAATATAATTCAGTGGTTCCACATTTTTAGCACAAGTACCCACTTTTTAAAAACAGCAATCTGTTGGGACCTACCTAGCTTTAAGAGACTTTTTTTTCTTTCATCTTACCTGGCGCTCAAGCCTCTGTTTTTATCCTTTTTACTGTGGTGGTGGTGGTGGAACACTTTCTAGAGCATTTGTGGAGCTCCACCTTCATCTGATCGGAACTTCTGGTAGCCTTGCATTCCCCTTTGCCTGGCCTTTGGTAGGAGACAAGGCACATTTGCCTACTTGCGAGTAAACATGCATATGCAGCCCTGTTTCAGTTTCATAGGCCTCAATACATTTTTCTTGTCAACTTGAGGGGGGGGGGCTTCCTTCGTGAGTGATTTGGGCGGCCTGCATTCATTGGATCGAGACCATTTGTGTGGTGTTGCATTCCTCTCGACCTGTTCTTCAAAGTAGACTGAAGCACAGTCACCTACTCTTGCGTAAATGAACCTGTACAGCTTGTCTTTACTTTCTATAGGGCTCAATACATTTTCCTAATCAGCTTTCAGCTTGTATATTTCAGTTTCATGACCCACCAACAATCAGGTTGTGACCTACAGTTTGGGAAATACTGCAACAATTTGTTTCCTTCAGAATACCATAATTCTGTTCTGCAAATACTGTACAGTTGTACAGTAATTTACCTAAAATGAATCATATCCTAGGTTAAAAAATGCATTTTGGCTGCCTGAAGCACACCCTTAGATTGAGAGCCAAGCACCATGTTGGGTTTTGTTTACACCGATCATTTGGCCAAGTCCATTCATCTGACCATGATCAGGAGGTCCAGGGGGCTGCCCATGTTAGGTTGTAAAACTTGTGAAACCAAATTTTAAAAACCTGTTAGGTTTCTCTCCCCCCCCCGCTCCGCACACACACACCATCTCTTCTCCGATTTGCTTATCACCCAGCCCCAGCAGCTTCTTCCATTGGCTCCCACTTCCTGCCAATGGGGAGAAAGTAGGAGGAAAGCTGGAATGCGCCTGAATGCTGCTGGGGAGAAGGAGAGAGAGCTTAACCGGTAACATGTAGGGATTTCCCTGCAGTTTTTCCTGTCCTTCTGTTTCTTGGGAAGGGGCTTGAATATGCATGGAATTTCTCACCCGCAAGAAGTTCTGGAACCAAACCCCAGAGAATAATGAGGGTGCCCTATATATAGGTAAGGCGTATAAAGGTAAAGGTTTCCCCACGACCGAATGGTCTAGTCGTGACTGACTGTAGGGGGCAGTGCTCATCTCCATTTCAAAACCTGTAGAGCCGGCGTTTTGTCCGAGGACAAGCTTCCGTGGTCATGTGGCTGGCATGACTCTATGCCGTAGCGCACGGAACGCCGTTCCCTTCCCACCGAAGTGGTCCCTATTTATCTACTTGCATTTAGGTGCTTTCGAACTGCTAGGTTGGCAGGAGCTGGGACAAGCAATGGGAGCTCACTCTGTCGCGCAGTCTTGAACTCCCAACCTTCCGGTCGGAAAGCCCAGCAGCAGTGGTTTAACTCGCTGCGCCACCATGTCCCTCATATTGCATATCAAAGAGCCGCATGTGGTTAACAAGCTTTGACTTGACCATTCCTGTCATACAAGCGTCACAATCTATGTAGACTGTGAAATGTGGAAGCATTTATAAATACTCTTTGAGAGATGCTCAGTATGACAGCTCAATCAAGCTGTCATAATGTCAGTTTGGTTGGCTAAAAATGCAGATAGGAAGAGGAGAGGTGTTAATTAACTGTGCATTACCTTTTTAAAAATGTGACTATATGCTCACGGCAAACATAATAGATAGAGCACCTTTTTTACTCCTTTCTCATTTGCTTCGTGTTTACTCCTCAAAGGGCTTTATTAACTAAAGATGATCTCTTTATATAGAACTGTATTTAATATTTTAGGTTAGATGGTAGGTACCAAAACATGACTTGATGGTAAATGCAGCTGTATTAGTTAAATGTGGGTACATTAGTGGGAAGTTCAGAAAAAAAGTGTGGGATAGTAATTTGATTTTTTTCTGTAAACCTCTGTTTGAACATTTTGTGGTTGTTGGAAAAAAAAAATACCATGTACCCCTCCCTGAGTGCTACTGCAAGGCACCTCTCAAGCACCCATCAAGTTGCTTTTCTTTTGCAAAGTGTTGCTCCAGCAACCCAGTGAGCCTCATCAGAACAAATCCTTTCCCTTCTTGGCTTTCTTGCCTTTCCCCTTCCCCTCCCAAGCCTCCCAGACCACCACCCGCATAGCATGCAGCACAGCCCATTTTGGCACGGCTGCATGCCATGGCAAGGGGAAGGATAGGACTGGGTGTAAGTCTTAATGGGCTAGATGCAATCCTAGCATCACAAGCTGACTGCAAAATAGAGTCAGTTCTTGTTATTTCCTAGGGTTAGGTTCCTGAAAAATCTAGTGCATACCAAATTGGTGGATACTGAATCATTGAACCTATAGGAACCATGGGGATCCTCTTCACCATACATTCTGTGACCTTTATGAACCTGAATCAAAACATAAATCCCATGGGGCTGAGTAGTAGTGAGAGCTGATCAATATCTTCAATATCTGATTATTCCTTCTGTGTGCTTGATATCCCTTGTTGCACTGAAGGTTGATGCTCCTTGACTTGTTGAAAGTTGCTGACCTAATAGCAAGGACAGAGTTCAGCATTGGAGTTACTTCACCTTTCCCCTTCCTCCTCCACCTATCTCTTGGCTCCTTCCCTGGGCCTGCCTCAGCCTCAGAGCAGCCCTCAGGAAGCCTTCCAGAGACCTCTCATCACCAGAGTTGTGAAAGTTCAGCTGGAGTCTCTGAGATGGTATGAAGGATGGTGGGGCAAGCTTGAACAACGATTCTCCATGAGCTAATACCAATGCCCATATGATGTGGGGGGGAAACTAACATAATTGGCTGGATGCAATTACCGCAACCTCCTCTCCTGTTGGCTGCATACTGTAGTGTCTCTTCCTTTTCCCCCTGCAGTGCCAGCATTGTGTTCTATTCGTGAGGAGGCCATTGTCTCTCCTCCTCCTCCTCCAGCAACTTCTGTCATCCACTGCATGCCTGCTCATAACTGTGTGCCGCCCCATCCCAAGTGCACATTATTAGTAGATAATGAGAATAGTTGCAGATAAGGAAGGTGGTAGGTCTGCCCCTCGCAGTTAAGCAAATTTGTGGATAGTGACTTGTGTATAAAGAGAACTGACTATGCACATCTTTGATTAAATGGGGAGATTTCAACAGGGCTCACATTTAATCCTATGGTTGCTTGTGTAGTCATCATTCAAGTTTCCTAAGTGTACGTTGCCAGGTTAGCTGGCTCAGGTTGAGCCCAGACCTGGTATACTTCTTGCTCTGGGTACAAGAGCCTTGGTATGAAGCCGGTCTTCAGATGCACCTGTGTGCATCAGCCTCAAAGCAGCAAGCAGCTGTGGAAAGTGCCTACGTGCAACTTCGCACATCTCAAGGCTGCACGTTGTAAAGATCTGATTGGGCCCACAGTAGTATTTAAGAGCTGGGCAGCTGACCCTCAATGTGGGTTGAGGTAGAGTCAAGCCAGCAAACGTAGCCTCCCTGAGCACCTCCCTGTGTAATAACAATAAAACTATCTGACTGTGTACTGGAAACTTTGACCTTGGACTGTGTATCTTGACTAACTGCATGTGCCTGACTCCTGAAGAAATCCTAATACAAACTCTACATGGTAAAGCTGTGTGTTCATGTCTCTTTACCTCTACGCCGGAATACCGGATCTTCCACAGCCCTGCCTCGCTTCCTCCATTTAGACAGCTGGGCTCTCTGGCAAGCTACAGGGTCCCGGCAACTGGGGAGTTAGTTACTGGGGAAACTTCCCAATTATTCCTGTTATATGTACTGGCAGTTTTATGATTTTTGTATTGCAAAATATGGCATGCTGTAAAAACAACAGAGTATTTAGCACCTTAAAGACTAAAAATTTGAGGCATATGTTTTGTCAGGCTAGATAAGCCTGATGAAGTGGGTCCTGCCTGACCCCTGGAAGCTTATGTCATAGTAAATTTGTTAGTCTTTAAATTGCTCCCCCCAATTTTTTTTGCAGCAACAAACTAACACAGCTACTCCCTGACAGTTCTATAATTTTAGTTTCAGATTGAAGTCAAGAACACGCATGTATCTAGCATACCATTTGATTGGATTAAAGTTAGCAGGTATGTAAAGATAAAATCCTTTATGTGATTACCATTTATTTTTATTACTGTAGTCTAGGAAGCAAATCACCTCCATGAAAACACTACTTTGGCGATGAAAGGATTGGAAAATGCTTGGAAGTCAAAGGTTTGAATAAATGTTTGGTGTGGCGGAATGCTCTTTTCTGTAACTTTGAGAATTGTGAATATACTGTATTTCTAATGTTCTTTGCATATATTAATATGACTTTAGGTGCTATAATATTGTATGAGTATGCCTGCACTAGTTCTCTGGATTGCGTTATGTAATCACATTTGTTACTATAAGTAGCACCCAGAGTTGCTGAGGAAAAACTGTGAATGCTCCTCTGAATTTATTCAAAGCTATTTACCCCTCTACAGATATGATGTCTATATTTGGACAGGGTCTTTTATTTTTATAATTATTTTAGCTAATAGATTTTGATTTAAATCCCCTTTCCTTTCTAAAGCCTTCCATTTCATTCCCCCTCCCGGATACTGTGCATGCTTTTTGGCGCAGTGCACCAGTGGTGGGAGGGAATGAAAGGATTGAGCTGTTAGTCTAATTCATAAGAACATATGTTTTATCAAAAGCGGAAAAAAAGAACCCCAATCAGAAACTACCCTGCAAATCATAAGATGTCATCCATCTCTGCTCAATGTACAGAACATACTTTTCTGTTTACTTCTGTGTCCTTTGTGTACTTGCTCTGTGTGCCAGTAGAATATGTGCAAATGTAAGCAGGCAAAAAGAACTCTCGGAGCAGCCCAGTGACTCTGCAAATGCCAAATGCTATAGCATTAGTTAAAAATAAGTATTGGCATGATTAGTACTTTGGATATGAAACAGTATGAGCTCCTTATAAGAATAAGATACATATCCGACTAACACATAATTTGGTGGTGGGCGAACTCTCAGATAAAGCATCATTGGTGCATATATGCCACTATGGCTTTCTGCATAGATTATGCATATCCATGCTCTAATTCAAGGTGGCCTTACTTTATTTTCACTAAAAATAGAAAATTGCTACTTAAGTGAAGCATAAGGGCTGTACAGGCATGCCCCAGTATCTGCTGGGGTTCCTTTCCAGACCCCACTGAGAATGCTGCAGACACCCTTTTAAAGATAGGGGAACATTGGTGGCTTTGCTGCAACAAGGTTAAAAAAAGAGATTTATTTAGTCAATCTTTTTGAACAATTTTATTGTTTATTGAACAAGTTTATTGTTCTATCTTTTTAATAGGTGTTCCAGTATCTATAGTATCTGTGGATAACTGAAACAGTGGGTTCAGAATCAGTGGATACCAAGGCACACCTGTATTCTAAGCCTTGTGCACAAAACAGCATGAGTATAGGCTCTCCTTCCCTGCCCCTTCCTACCCCACTCAGTTATTTGCTGGTCAAGCTTCTCCATTCCCTCCATTACCCAAGAATGGTGTTATCGGGTGGTACCTAGGATAGGTAGATCATTCATTTTCTAATATTTTTCTCTTCCTTTCTTCACCCTCTACTCTAAGCCCTATCACAGGCCACAATTCAAGTGCCTGCAGATCAACTCTATGAAGAAACATCTATTATCAGTGGTTCCCAAATTTTGCATTGCGGAACCCAGAAGTTAGTGTCAGTGACACAAAACATGTCATATGGTGATGTCACCACCATTTACTTCCTGTTTCAGAGGCCTAACATGAGCCTCCAAGTAGAGGTGATAGGGTCGAGGTGCACCAGAGGGCTTTTCACAATGCATGGATTTTATGCGCTGTACCAAGCTGCGTCTCCTGCCACTGTCTGGAGGCTTGTCTCACAGGGCTGTGGGCATACCATACTGCCTAGCAACTGATTCAATATGCCCCAGAGCATTGCGATGCACAGATTGGGAATCACTGATCAGTGTTCTTCCACTGAGGGATAATGCCCCTCCCTTTCTTTCCAGTGATTGGCAGATATTGTGCTGACTGATACATTGATTTATTTTTGCTTTTAATTTTTGTAATCTGTTTAAAGGGAAGGGCAATTAGGCTCTTTTTTTCCCCTCAGTGCCATTGAGCAAAAGCCCAACTATCTCTCCTATCACTGTGATCCTTCCTATCATTGTTCTCAACTGCCAAGAATGGTGACATGAGGGTTCTTGCTTTTCTCAGTGTTGCTGAGGAAAGAGTGCCCCCCTCCAAACAGGCCAAGTGCCCATCTATTCCAGCTTCCTGTCTCACAGTGGCTTAACAGATGCTTTTGGAAAATACCATTACAGGGCTTTGCCTTAGGGACACCCCACTGCCTGACCGTAATTTGCTGTAGGTAAACTGGTAAGCAGATACAAGCAGTGGCTGTCTCATCAAGATCAATTCTTTGTCCTTCAAATGATATGAAACAACAAAGTAGCTTGGTAAGAAAAAAATATGCGTGAACAAGTACTAAGAACAAACTAGTCTTATTTTCTGCATTGCTACATGACTAATTGCTTCATAACCTTGATTTCCTGTTTGGTTTTCTCTTCTAGCACAAAAGCTGTGAGCCGTTTCCACACTCCTTTTATTGTAGAAAATTACAGACAACTGAATCAGCTGCGTGAGCAGCTAGTCCTTGACTGCAATTCTGAATGGCTAAACTTTTTAGAGTGAGTTTACAAATATATTTTTTACTATTGAAATAAAACCATAAAATATAAACTGCTGTGCTGTGTTGTTCCGTTCCAGGAACCCTCACGGATGCAAAAAACACATTAAATGAAATCATGCTGTTAAATATCAAACAATATTTATATACCACTTTTCAACAACAAAAAAGCTTCTTTTACCATGGCAATGGGCTGTAGCCATTCTCCAGGGGCTTAGAGCAATTAGTATCCATTAGCTAAGACCTCTTCCCTTCAGCCTGTAGCAAGGCCAAAAATGCAAAACAGAGGTGATTAATCACACTTCCAGGGAGGAGATCTTATCTCAGAGCTAATGAGATTGGCGGCAGATCTCATGGCTGCAGCTGTGCTGCCATGGTAAGAAAAGCTTTTTTAAAAGCTTTTTTAAACGCATAATTAATAGCACATATTTGTTTAACAGACAGCCCTTCTCTTCTGCGGTTGTGCTGAGTCTAATCAGTTGATGGGAAAACCACAGATGAGAAGGCTCCATCTGTATTTCATTGCAGCCTATGCTGGGCTGATTGCAGTCTCCAATTTGGGATCTAGACAAGATCCTGGAAATTGCAGAGATATTGTCTTATGATCTTGCTGTTCCAAGCAATGCTGTTATCTGTGGTGTCACAGGCTACCAGATGTTTGGACTGAGATTTTTGGGTACTAACTAGTTCAAACACTACCCCTAAAGTAAGAACTGATGAGAAATTGCTGTATAATGTTCAGTGTTTCTAATGGGGGGGGGGCTCATTGCAGGTATTCAACCGTTACCTTGTCAATGCCTCTATTGGCCAGGGTCTTGGGGATTGAACCTAGTGCACCAATGACAGTAAAGGTGGTCGTTGCTTTCTTTCTTCAAAGGCGCCATGTTTCAGTTTCCAAATATTTGTATTTTGTAAACTTTTTCAATTGTTTCTCCTCGATTTGATTCTCTCTTGGAATGGCCACATCAATATAATAAGCATTGCTTGTTCCTTCTCGATCCCTGTTATGTTTGGTGGTTGTGTGTTCCAGTTTTTATCTGTCTGGATTTTGAAGTCCTACAAGATTTTGTGGCGATTTTTGTAATCATTCTGTGCAGTTTTGCGTCACCCCTTACAATATAATCAATTGTTTCATCTTTTTCTTTAGAGCCTACATTTAGCATCATTCAATATCTTTTCTACTTTTGGCTTCATAACATTTGTTTGAATGCCTGGTCTTCTGCAGCAAATGTCAGTATCTTTCCCCCCCCCCAGTGTTTCTTACCTTGTCTTCTGTTTTTGTAATGTATTGGCCATGCATTATATGCCATACATTTAATAGATTTTTCACAGTTTGCTCCCTGTAGGTTTCTTTCATTTTATTATTACAACCTCTTTATAAACGTCTGCCAATGTTTTTTCTTTACTGTTCTTGATATAGTCCTTGAGTGCCCTCACTTCTTCTTCCACAATCTCTTTTACTTGTAATAGTACTCGGCCACCAGTGTTCCTCAGTAAGTACAGTAGGTCTATCTTGCTGCAAGGATGAAGGACATAATTAGTTGTCATAAGTTTGTTTAATTTAGTATTGCTGTTAGTGGTATCGGAACAACTATGAACAGAAATGAAAGTGAGTCTCCCTAAAATATTCCATGCCTGATGTGTACAAGTTCCTCTCCATTCACTTGTTGTTGGAAGACATCTTGTCTTCCATTTTTTCCATTGTCACGCATAAATTTTTTCTGATGATGCTACTTACTTTGAGTATTTCCAATTAAATGTTTTTTCAATCTATTTGTCTGCCAAGGAGTCAAAGGCCTTCTTATAATCGATCCATGTCACGTGCAAATTCATTTTTCTTTGCTTGGAATTGTTCAGTATCATTTTATCAATCAGCAGTTGATCCTTTGTTCCACATGACTTTTGACCATTTTTTTTTTGTTCTTTGGGGAGACCTTTTGAATTGCATTTGCGATTACTCTGGTGAACAATTTGAACATTGCTAGCAAGCCTGTAATTGGCATCAACTTCAGTTGCTTGCAGTTGTTGGAGTTGGCACAACTCCGTCTGCTGTCTAGAGGGCAGTCTAATGTCCGAAGGGGGCACAATGTGAACATAAGAATATAAGAAGAGCCCCACTGGATCAAGCCCAATGGTCCATCTAGTCCAGCTTTCTGTATCTCACAGTGGCCCACCCGGTGCCTAAGGGAGTTCAATAGACAACAAGATGCATCCTGTTGCCACTCCCTTGCACCTGGCATTCTGAATGTGATGTCATATGACCCAGGCCCTTCTTACCTGTCCTCTCTGTGATTCCTGCGGGGGTGTGGCCTTGAACTTATTTCCTTCCCTTCGCCTCTGAACATCCCTTTTGTCCTCTGACCACCAAGCTGATAAGAGGTGCATACCAAGGGCTCTGATGCCCCCGCCATCTTAAGCACACCTCCATGTACGGTGATGCAACTATTGGGCATTGCCTTCTAAGTGTTAGTTGTATCTCTGATCATAATCAGACGCTGTAGATATGCACTGGATGGAACTGTGAGTAAATCTTCCTTTTTGCATCTTTACCAAGCCTCTGCCTCACGTGTCTTTTGTTAAGAGCAGTCAGCCTGGGTGAGGGAGGTTCCCGTGAGGTGATGGCCTAAGGGGGAATCTGCTGCCTACCCTACTCTACTTTCCCCCATCACCAATAAGAAATTTCCAATAGTAATTGTCTCTTTGTCTTTGTTTTTCAATATTAGTATTTTCTTCCAGTTGTCAAACAATAATCAATTTTGGCTGTTTGTAGCATGCTGTCAAATTGCTGCATTAACCTTGGGTGTAAGTTGGTTAAATTTTTAAGTCAAAATCTATGTGCGTCATCTTTTCCTGGGGCTGACCAATCTTTAGCTCTCTTTCCTTTTTGGCCGTGTGTTTTGCAGTGATTATCAGATCTGGCATCACACTGGGTTCCAATTCACTTAATTCAGGTTGCTTGTGTTTCAAACTTTTTGAGATTGTTGCATAAATTTTGCCAGAATGTGATAATTTCATCTTTATGTGGGAGTGCTTAGGTTGCACTGCATTCCCCAGTGAGACTTTTGTAAAAGTGTCGTTGCTTGCATTGAAACTGAGTATTTTGTCTAAACTGATTTATTTGTGCTTTGTATCTTGATACCTTTAAGTTGTTGTTTGATCACAGCACAACTGGTGGTGGCTGGTGTTTTCTAAATATCATCCATCTCAAGGATATTTAGAGGTATTTATGCAGAATATGTGCAAATCCAAGAGAGCTGAATTGGCAGCTCATGTGAACACTGATTGGCCTGTATTAGTACAGTACAGGTACAGTACAGTATTAATAGAAGTCGGCCCTCCTTATCTGCAGGTTCAGGACCCACTGATTTGACCCAAAGTTAGTCAAAAGGGCCTTACCGTACCTCCAGCCAAGAATGGGAGGGACATGTTCTGAAGCACAGAGAGGTTGTGCACAGCCTTCCCATCCTTCACAAGGTCTACCAGAGCCTTCTGAGATGCACTTTTGGTCATGTCCAGGGGTTCTATCATGGCCAAGACTCACATATTCAAATATCCATGGGTTTTAGTATCCACAAGGGGTTCAGGAACAGATTCCCCGTAGATACAGAGCGCCAGTTATACTTTCATTTACACCTAAGGTGCACAGGTGTTTTTCCGTGTGTTTTGGTGGCGCATAAACTACCACTATTATCAGTACAATTTTCACTTTTCTTTCCCAGAGTCATTCTACATCAATCTGAAGATCTTTGTACTTGATTACTTTTTCATGTTCTTCATCTCCAATTTGCACATTCACAGGTGTTGCCACATCTATAGTCCAGACCATTTTCTTTTTCACTACTATTAAATCTGGTATGTTTTCTGCCAGATGTTTATCTCTTTGGATGCAGAAATCCCTCAATATTTTAGCCTCTTCATTTCATGCAGTCTTGCACATTTTCAGGTGAATGATGACATCATGAACACATTTAAGAACAGCTGCAGTTTCTGAACACACTTCAAGGCAGCCCATATAGATAATATGGACTTTATCTGGTTTGTGGTCCCACCATTTCCACCATTAATGTTGAGTATGTTTTTTATGTTATGTATGTCCTATGGGTGTGTGTTATTTGTTGGATTAATGTATATATTAATAAGCATATATGAAAAAAGGCAACTAACACACAAGTATAAACATAACATAATAAACATACTAAAAAATACAAAAAACAGGTCTATAACATTTTTCAACAGCAGACTAAAAATAAATAAGAGGGTAAATAAGGTTTGCTAAATAAGAGAGGTATTTTTCCCTTTCAGTATGCCCTTTCTGTATGGTCTAACTTATTTATGCTTAATTTATATATCGAGAGGAGGGAGGGAGGGGGGAAAAAGTACTAGTGACAACACTGGAAAATGCTTATATTAATTTCTCATTCATTAATTTTCATTTATCATTTTTCCTCCCTACTTACCCACATGTAGTTGTTTTTGTGAATATTATCACTCTGTCTCCAAAGCTGTTGGTCACCTAGCAACCGTGGACTGTATCTTTTCGTTGGCCGAAGTTGCTAAACAAGGAGGCTATTGCAGGTAATGACTTTCTGAACAATGGTAAGATTATCAAGGTTAGCTTTGTTTATTTAACAATAAGTATTGTCAGTGAAGTGATTGTCATATTTGAAGAGACAAAAAAAATATCCACAAGATAGACTGTGTGGCTCTTGGGCTGGTGGAGTAGCATAATTTGTCACATATGGCCTGACTTGGTTCCGTCTGAAGAAGATAGAAATCTAATTTGAGACTACTCATTCCATATTTAACACTGTACTACAACATACATTTTTCAGACCAGTCATAACAGATGAAAGGTCGGAGATAATAATAAAAAATGGGAAGCACCCTGTGATTGATGTGTTGTTGGGAGAGCAAGAGCAGTATGTTCCAAATGATACATGTTTATCGGTAAGTATAAGGAATTAGTAATAGATCAAAAAATCGTATATCAGTTTCCAAAAGTAGACCATATCTGTGGTTCTCCAGTGGTTCCAGGGTTGTTCAGTCTCTGGCACCTGGGAAGTACCTCCCTCCCAGGCTGAGTCTTGTTGGGGAAGGGGTTTCTCAAGGTTCCCCAGACAGACCTTGTCTCTTAGGTAGGTAAGAGGGTCATGGTTTAGCTCCGAGCCTACAGTTTTTCATTTATTTATTTTTTTAGCTAGATGCCATGATCGCCACCGCTTGCATCACGGAGAGGGTCTGGCTCATTGCTTCTAGGTATGGTTCATGACCCAGAAGGTGGCAAGCCTGAGTCAGTGCACTGCTGACAGAAAAACTGGCTGACAGTGGGTGCCATCTTGCTTCTGCATGCAGCCAGCAGTGGCAAGACTGAGGGTGCAATCCTAACCTGACGCTACACCGGTTCAGCTCTCTTGCATTGGTGCAGTGCTGTCACAAACGTGCTATAAGGCATCTCTGTGCAATGAAATTGGTGGCTGGGCTGGTGCAAGCAGCAGTGCTGGTGCAAGGGCATGCCAGAGGCGTAATGGGACAGCACCGTGGGTGGAGACAGGATACAGCTGTTGGGCCACATCCAGCCCCCGTCCCCAAGCTGGGCAGCCCCAATTTGAGCTTGCTGCTTGGACGTGTGCCTGCTATTTTGCTGGCGCAGATCCAAACAGTCCCATTAGGCTGGCTGGGGCTTACCCTGGGGCAAGGGGAAAACATCCCTGTGCTGAGCCGCTTCTGCCGCCAAACATGCTTAGGATGCAACCCAGCTGCACCAGCCTGGCTATTCCAGTGCATGTTAGCGTTGGGCTATCCATTGACAGCTCATGTCCTTCACATGTGTAGTATGAATTGTAGCATAAAACTGACACTGTGGCTCATGGCAGCAGCTGAGAACTCTATAAGCAGAGTAGGAGGAGCCTCCCGCTAATGGTTGCCTCAGGCATTACAACTGTGTATAGCACACAACAGCTGAGACCTCCCATATACCCTTCCTAAGCAGAGCAGCAGCAATATGTAGAGGCGAGAGGAGCTTCCAGCAGCTGAGATTTCCCATCTATCCCCCCTCCCTAAGCAGAGTGGAGACGATGTGTAGAGAGGCAAGAGGAGCCTCCAGTACACTTCAGGTCACCATAGGCAGTTATAGCCGTGTGGGGAGTGAACAGGTTTAAACAAACTTCCCTCCCTTCCCCACTCTGGCAGCAGTGTGTCTACAGGCAACGGGCTCAGACAAGGATCTATAGAGGCTGCCCTGAGGGCCCAGCCTGCCCTCCTACTAGGCCAAAGAGGAGGCTCCTTGGAGCAGGCAGTGGTAGACGGGGATAGACAAGCAATGAGAGCAATAGGTCTCTATCCTAATCAGCCATGCAGTTCCATGCAGTTCCATGCAGGAACTGGTGGGCTCCCAGTGCCCTGAGCATTTGCTTTAACAAGTTCTTATTACTGCAGTAACTGGGCAATTGGTATTTTAAACAGTTTTGTGGAGTGATATTACAGTTTTAATGGTGAGAAAAGTAGGGTAAATGTCATAATTAAATGCAATCTTAATAAGAAGCCCAAATTGGAAACCTTTGAAGTAACAATTTTGAAGACTTGTTCTGGTTCAAATCCTTCATATATGTAATATAAAATCAGCCGTCAGTCTCTGAAAAATAATTTAATCACAATTTTCCTTTTTTTTCTAGACAGATGGTCAAAGGGTAATGATAATTACTGGGCCTAACATGGGTGGAAAGAGCTCCTATATAAAGCAAGTTGCATTGATCACAGTCATGGCACAAATGGGTTCCTATGTACCAGCTGAAGAAGTAAGAATTGGCACTGTGGATGGTATATTCACCAGGTGAGCTGTCAGAACTACAGATAACATCAAGAGCACTGCTAGTGCAGTTGTGCTAGCACAATTTGTTTTTCTTGATCCTTCCTTTTCACTGTATTGCCATGAAAAGCTATTTCAAATGGTCAAGGGACCCTTAGCAATATGGAATATGAGGTGGTGTAACTCAGATTTGCCCCTTTTTGAGGGTTCTGCTTTCTCTGCTTGATGGTCTTGCCCCCCACAGCAAGCCCCAACTCCCAGCAGTGAGCCTAACCTGCTCTCCAAGTGAGTTCCGTCAGGCACGACGCTCCCCAGTCTGAACCTCCAGGCACACTGTGAGCTGGCAGTCTTGGAGCTCAGCCCCTTCACATTCTCAGAGAAGAAAGATCTCAATCATCACACCTTCCTTGGTCACCTCCTGTTTACTCTACTGCAGTTTTATCTATATGGCCTGCCTTGAAGTGTGTTCAGAAACTGCAGCTGTTCTTAAATGTGTTCATGATGTCATCATTCACCTGAAATGTGCAAGACTGCATGAATTGTATACAGTATGTAGTATGATCACGTGATGAACATGGCAAACCTAATTTCTGCTCTCTTCTCAGACATTAAATAGGTTCACCACATGTGTTTCACCAAAGTTAATGTATTTCCTGTTCTTCCTGTTCTTACAAATGGGATGAACAATTGCCATCTACCTCAAAGAGTTATTGAGAATGCATTAAATAAGGACTGCAGTACACTTAAATACATTTTGTTAATAATTTCACATTATGTTAGAATTTGCATGAGCAGAATTCAGGATTGTGCAAAGTATCATCCTGCCCCCCCCCTCTCCACACAGGAGTTCCTGGCCCTGCTGAAAAGTTTATCCTGGGGGTTGGGAATTGCAGAGGGAAAGGAGGCTCTCCAGAAATTAGTCTCCTTGCGTAACTAGAGATGTCAATGTCAATTGGTAGTAAGTTAGAATCATTTTCAAATTCGTGTTTAAGAAAAATGTCAGTGTTGCACCAAAGAATATGAAACAGCAGATAATATCTGAGCATCTGCTTTATATAGTATTTGGCATAATGAATATTGCTGATTTATCTTGAACAAGGGTAATAAAATAGTCATTCAAGGTGAAAACCTAATAGATTACTAAAATTATATTCATATCTATACATGTTATGCAGAATGAAATTCAATTAAAGTTTATCATAGTTCTCTAAAGTCACATAAAATGAATATGGTCAGTGTTTAAAAGATATAGTGCTAATGCTACAACTGATAGAATTTAGGGTTTCCAAAACTTTTCCTCTAATAAAAAATGTAAAAGGACAATTTTCAGAAAAGTTGTGTTTATTAAATATAGTTTACTATTTCTGTGAAAACAGTTTAATATTTTTCCATCAAACATTAGTAGACATGCCTCTTATAAAAGCCAAGAATATAACAGATCCAGTGGTGCCGAGGGGTACTGGCAGGATTGGGAGGGGGGCTGGCTGGAACATGGATGCTCTGCCCCCATGGAAAAAAAAAACATGGGGGCTGAAAAACTCAGAGCCCCCCCCCCCCAGTTGGCGCCCATGAGCAGATCCAAAAGAGCATAGGTAAAGTTCTGTACACCCCATCCTGGGAGTAAATCTCATTGAACACAATTGGACTCAGTTCTGAATAGACATGCATAAGATTGTACTGAGATGCTGAAATCCTAAAACACCCCTTCCTAGCAGTAACTTCCATGTAACGTGATGGAACTAACTTTAGAGTAAATACGCATAGGATTGGGCAGTAAGTGAGAACATGAAAGACAAAAACAATTAGCTTTCAAGGCAATAGAAATAAATGAATCAGTCTTGGAAGAAATATCTCACGATTGCTTACTACACATATTGATAGAAAGCAATCTCAGTCTTCCGTGACTCAAGATAAAGATGAAAAGCTAAACAAGCCACATTGTGAAACTCACGTTTCTTACCAAGAAGGAAAAGCAGTTGAGGACCAGGATAGCATGTGTCCTTGGAATGTGCATGTGCAGGAAAGGTTGCCTCAAGCAGGCAACAAGAAAATGAACCAAAAGATAATTCAGGCAAGGAAGACTAAACTACTAAAGCTGACTTGCTTCAAGTCAATAAGCTAATTAAACTCAGTGACCCATCCTTGGAACCAAGGCCACATGAGCACTTGCTGAAATAGAGCATTCTTGTCCCTTGCTGTTGTCGCCTGGCAGGTGAGAATTGTTACCAAAGATTCGTAGTAACACAATTCAGCACTCTGTTAACTCTGTGATCCAGTTTTGATTCAACAGCTAGGACTGGGACAGACTAAAGTAGCAATGATTTGGGAGTGGCATTTAAACTACCAGCGGATTATGCTGAGGCACTGGGGAATCTCACACATGCACTTCAGCTCTGTGACTAAACAGGAATTATTGAACAAGCTTTGGAAACACTGTAGCACGGCTTACAGGAGACGAACTCTAAAGCAACATAAAATGCTAACAATCTTCTGACCAATAAATGGTTCCTTATCGAAGTTTACCTGGGTGCAGAGCTCACCAAGTCTTTGCACTTGCATCTGTGTGTGGCCTCTTCTCCCCAGGTGATCATGGAGTAAGGTTCTCTGGCTGCTGAAACAAGCATTAACTTCTTGGAGTTTTGTCATTTGGCTCTAATGATGATAGCAGATTACCTGATCTCCACTCCCACCTTCTTGCAAGGAACATGAGTCAAATGGCTCATTCCTGACTCAAGAAAGAAAAAACTCCAGTTTCCCTTAATGGTGTTTATACAAGACGTGCTTGCCTGTAATTTACATCCCAGCCCTGAATGACAAGGACTGGTGCTATTGAGTTTAAGCCTGCTCCTAACATAGGGAAATAGAAAGAAAAGACACAGAAACAATAATATGTAGCAAGGAAAGAACACACATAAAACATAATTTTATGACACAACGGGACCAAGGATATCAGGTGAATTTAAAGCAGGGAAGAAAGCAAGTTGGGGTGGAAGAGACTACCAGAATTAAGAACCATGGGCAAGAGATGGAGACATACTGGGAGGAGGACAGGACTGGAAATGATACACTATAAACTTGGTGGGGAAGGTGTGGAGATTGACCCCTCAGAGCAGGATGGGGGAGAGAGAAGAAGGGGGTAGAGGAATGCAGACCAGAAGAGAACAAGCAGGAAAAAAGGAGCTAGATGGGAGGAAAAAAATAGAAGGGCTGTGGGAAGTAGAGGGAAGGTGACAGTTGTATCAGATTAGGCTACCCCTGTAGTTAACCTGTAGTTAGCTAAACTGCATATCCCAAGGGGAGAAGAGGGTGTAGGAAACACCCCACAATGGGCAGTCGATCTGCCTTCAATCGATTCCAACAGCATAGAAGCTCTATTTGAGAAGGCAGTGGACAGAACACCGGGTGGTTGGCCAGGGAAAATTAGCCTTTGGAACTTGGTGCATTGTTAATCTGGGCCAAGAAGAGCCTATGCCTGTATACCCTTCCCGGTATAAACTCCTTTAAGCAGCACATCCCCAGGATTCTGCATATTCTTTCCTATTAAAAGTAGAGATACGTCATTCCCCATCCTATTTGACATAGACCTCCCGCTTTGGGGGGAGGCAGGGATGCCACAGTTCCACTTAAATAATCTGCATATTTAATGAGCATCCCTCATGTTTTTGGGAAACATGAGTTCTGTCATGACCAGTTCACTAAGCAATACAGGCCTAAGAGAATTCATGTTGAATTGTAAAGCAAAGTTTTTAGAAACTTGCATTTTCTGAAATGCTTTTTATTTTTAGAGTTTCTTTTATGCAGTTGCATGTGATCCTTACTGAATAGTCATATTAATAATTGAAGGCTACATCAAATAATCATTTCCCTTATGTGGTTCGATGTATCCACTGAGTATATTTTCTTCTGCAAACTAATCCAAATGTTGAAGCTAATTAAACAATCAGTGCTGCATTGGTTTTATGAAGAAAATCAGTCCCTTGTTCATCATTTAATAGGATGGAAAATTCTGGCAACAGTAATATCTTTCTGTAATATCTTTGTTAGGACAAAGCTAACACTTTGGTATATTTTTTATACCAAATACATTCAGTTAAAAAAAATCTGAAATGTTTTGATCTGAACATCCTAGAAAATCTGAAAAAGCTAGTTTTAAAACTGTTTATTGAATATAGTAAATTTTAGGTCTTAAATTATATAAAGTTGTTCTGTAAGAATGGGTTGGTTATTTCAGAAATTGTGTAATTGTTTCTTTCTAAATAGATTGAATTTGTAGTGTGTTAACGAGTCCCTCATTAATACTTCAGAAAGAGTCATTAGTGCTTATTTTCTAGTTTTATTGATAACATCTGAATAGAGACCTGTAAGAAAATGCATAGTCTAGGAAACATAACTACTAGAGGTTAAGTGAATAGTTGAAAGTTGAATTTGAAGTTGAATTTACTTACTTGTAGTATTTGTAGCTACAAAAGTCAGTATCCAAACTCTGTTGATATAAGCAGCAAGTATGACGTGTAGTGTTGTACTTGTAGATAGAAACCTGAAGCTTCTTGCTATCTGCTGCCTTTGCTGGTGTTGGGATGGGGATTGGTTCTGTTTTAGCAATAATGAACTTTATGGATCATACTCTTTTTCAGCTTCCAACAAAGCTACCTTATTGAGTAAGCCACCAATAATTATTTTACATTCAGTGCAAACAAAATAATATGTATAAAATGTATGGTGGCTTGTTGTACTACTTTATTTTCAGTTAGTGTGAAAGTTAGCCAACACCCCACTTCTCATTAAAAAAATTGTTCTAAGCATTCCTTTGATTTTTTAAATTCTAAATAATTCTGTAGTCCAGTGACTCTCAACCAATGGTCCAGTTACCACCAGTGGTACTTGAGGTGATGTTCGGTGGTAGTACACACGAGATCATAGACCCCCACCACCTGGCAGCGAGACCAGCAATGCAATGCAATAAAGCATCAGTGAGCAGAGCTCCAGTATGCACCTTTCGCACACTTAAAAAAGCTTTCCCATCCGCCCTGAGCCCCTTACTGGTGTTTGTCATGTTGCATCTAGCCTCCCAATTGCAGAAGTAACTGATGGTGACATAATCACCAGTTACTTTTGGTGTTATTTCCAATAGGTAGACCTCGTCAAGTGGTATGGCAGGGGACAAATGTTGACAAATGCTGTTATAGTCCTATATACATTCCCTTGTTAATAAAGATGTTTCTGAAAATGGTTAAAAAATAATGGCATTAGGACAGTGGTTCACAAACTTTTTAGCACTAGGACCCACATAACTTTATAAGCCTAAAAATTTACCAGCTGCCTAAACCTCTGTTTTTATCCTTTTTGCTATAGTAGGGAGAGGGAACTGTTCACCGGATGGGGGAGCTGCTGCCTGATTTATGAATGCCAGGGGGCATGGCTATAGCATTGGGCAGCAACGCTCCTTTTGCCCAAGTAACAGCTTGTTTAACCCTTGATGCACATAATCTAATTGACAGTTTCACAACCAGCCAAAATTGGGTCACAAACCACTGGTGGGTCCTAACCCACAGTTGCTGAAAGTCTGAAATTTCAAAAAACTGAATTTAGATGAATATAACAAATTATAAGGTGCACAGCCTCCCTGACAACACTGATTGACATAATGGATTTGTATTGCTGCCTGGAAGTTCATGCAGTTTCTTGATTCCTGAAAACAGTGAAGTGATAAGCAAAAATGCATATTAAGTTTTAATTTTCATTACTAAAACTTAGTCTGTTGAATTGTGCTTGGATCAAACAATCCAAGATGTGGAAAAAGGAAGTTTGTATCTGTTTTCTTACAATAAGTATTAAGAATGGTGAAAGTTCACATACCACTACTTCCATATTAGTGAGGACTGGTGGAGATGGATAATATAAATCTGCAGTTTGGGAATTGGTAGCAGGCCACGAAATCATGTGTTCCCTCATCTTCCCATCTTTCTGGGCAACTCAATCCTGTGCTGCTCTACCGCCGGCACTGTAACTGCAGCGCTGGCAGTGGGTGTCTCAAATGTGCTGTAAGCAAACTATACCAGCAGGGAGGCCTGCACTGCCCCGTTGACAGCGCAGAATGATTCCTGGCCACCAGCAGAACCCAGGTAAACCCCAAACAGCGCAGGGGAGTGGGAAGGGTGGAGGGAGGGACAGGGGAGGGACTGGCCCAGAAGGGGTGTAGAACTGCAATTTAGCAGATGTAGACTTGAGAAGCCCCTTTGAGCAGGCTGGGGCTAAGGAATGAATGCCCCCTTCCCCAGAAGAGACCCCCAGCCTCCTTGTATTCAGCACAGGATATAGCAGTGGGCATTTAACACCAATGCTGCTGTGCTGGATAGGATTGGGGCCTTGTTCAGCATGAAATTCCATCGTTTATACACAGTTTGGTGTTATATTCCCAATTCTGAATGCTGTTTGGTATTATATTTGATACAGCTTGTACATTTGGCGATTTCAACCTTTTTAGAACATTTATTTTAGATATGTGTGTTCCAACAGCCAGTTAAAACTCTAATGTATAACGAAGTGAAGAATAATATTTTAGAAGTTCATTATGTTTTTCAGCAATTTTGTGAATGGGTTTTCCAGAAAATCATAGGCCATTGTAATTTGGACCCAATAAATTCAATGGTTTTGTTTTCTATTGCAGAATGGGTGCCACAGACAGCATATTCAAGGGTCACAGTACATTTATGGACGAATTGACAGATACAGCTGAGATAATTAGAAAAGCAACGCCACGTTCATTAGTCATTTTAGATGAACTAGGAAGAGGAACCAGCACACATGATGGAATTGCTATTGCTTATGCCACTCTAGAACATTTTATTAGAGATGTAAGTGCATTATCTGTTATTTTGAATGGATCTTGGTGTATAAGCATGTTATCTTTACATAGTACAAAGGCACAACCAACATTTCTTTTTACATGTGAATAGTAGAGATCTGTAGAAACAGTTATTTAATTGTTGGGATTTTTAGTCAAATATAGCCCAAAGGATCTGGCTAGATTACATTGAAAACATATGAAGCAGTCAAGTGTAACTGCAAAACCCAGAAACATTCTGTCTTTTGAAACCAAGCATTTATTAACTTTCATACTAATTTTATTTTTATTTATTTAAAATATTTTTATCCCTCCTCATTCCTGAAGGATTTAACGCAGCTAACAAAACAGTTGAAAATACAGTAGTCAATAATAAAGCAAACAGCAACAACAAAAACACAACATAAAAACACCACACAGTGAGAACACTAACCAAATCAGTAAACTAAGTGTGTCCTGGGAAATCCAAACAGAATAAATGCATTTTCAGGCAAAAACGACACATAAAAAGAGAAGATACACAGCAAAAATTTGAGCAATTGATTTTACACTTCTGAAGATGAAACTCTGGCTAGTCTCCGGTTGAGATTAAGTTCATGGGTGAGGGAACCACTGAGAAAGTCTCTTGCATATGATATTTTTCTTATGGAACTGAGAAGTTGCTTATGGTCTAGCTAGTGGCTTGTTCAAACATTGGATTCACACACCCTCCCCAATTGTGTGTCGAACGTTGACTATGACCCATAAATGCCCAAATAAATAGATCTGGTTCATCTGCTATGGGGAAAAAGGTAGACAAATTTGCGGAAGTGCAGCTTACTTTGATTTATGAAGTTCACATGTAAGGTTCTTTATTATATTAGCGAGACTTCAAATCCACATCTCAGTTTAGTACTTCACTACATGTGCAGCCAATAAAACAGGACCATGTATGAACTAGCCTTGAAAGGTGATAGTAATTGGAAGGCCTTCTGCACACTATGGGAGATGTACATGACTGGAAGGGGGGTGACTGTATCAGTTTTCCAGCAGCCTGCCCTTGTGCCTAATAGCACTCTATAGACTCCATGACATTCAGGGTGGCACTTTGGGGACCCAGAATACTGTGGGATTCAGTTAAAGGCTGCAGGATGTCACCACCTTACTGATGGCACTTAATGTTATATCGTGCCCCATAATCAGACATATTGAACAGGGACAGTGGACACAGAACACGTGGAAACTTTTAAACATCCTAATATTAGGAATGACCTATCATTGCACCTCTAGGATTTCCTGGTTAACAATAAAATTCCAGTAAATTTGTTTTCAAGTCTGTGTATTTTATTTCTTTAGGTGAGTTCATTGACACTATTTGTTACCCATTATCCCCCGGTGTGTGAATTAGAAACTGTCTACCCAAGGGAGACTGGAAACTACCACATGGCTTTTCTAGTGAATGAAGGTGACCAAGAAAAGGGTATGATACCAAATTTACATGATGCATACGTTCCTTCTGATACTTCTGAATTCTGTTCAATGGCTGGTTGACAGCCTCAACCAGCTGTGTTTTGTTGTCCTTTTTGCATGATTACATGTGAGGCCCCCGCAAATCAGGTTCCCACAAATCAGGTTCCCAGAACCACAACAGGTTCTTCTTTACTAGAAGAAACAAGGCTAGAATTGTTTGTGTAGGGAGCCTAATTGGAAATTTGGAAGTAGATTTGGAAATTTCCTCAGTTATTGCCAGCATAAAAAAAAAGCTTTAGTGGGTTGCATCCAAATATTTGTAACACAATGAATTGAATTTTGAAGTTTGTTTTATTGATACAAAACTATGTTTTATGCTTTCTAGGATCTGGAGATGGAGAAAATCCTGAATTTGTCACTTTCCTTTATCAACTGAAAAGAGAAGCTGCCTCAAAGAGTTATGGGCTAAATGTTGCTAAACTAGCAGATGTTCCTGATGAAATTCTTAAAAGGGCAGCTCACAAATCAAAAGAGCTTGAGAGATCAGTGACTATGAAAAGGTTAGATAATAGCTTGATTCACATCATTCTTAGTAAACCTTTCACATTTCTTCAGATGTTAACATATGCCTAAATGCTTTAGATTAGCTTAATTGTTATGACATCAATGAATTTGTTTCATTAATCATATTGATGAAATGAAAGGCTGCACATTATTTGATCTAGTTCAGTGATTCCCAAATGTTTTAGCACCAGAATCCACTTTTTTTTTAAAATGACACTCTATTGGGTCTCACCTTAAGACTAAAAAAAGTCATTTCACCTATCGCTCAAACATTTTTTTTAATATGGTCTGCCTTCTGGAGTGTTTGTTGAGCTCTATGTTCATCTTATCAGGACCATTCTAGTTGCCTTTCATTAATTTTCACCTGGCCTTCCAGTTAGGGCCAGAGGCTCTTCTGAGACCCGCAGAGGCCACATGCATCTGCCGTTGGCCTCTGCAGGCCTCAAAATGAGCATTGGAACTTTAAAAAGTCACTTCCAGTTTTTCAGCAAAACTGGAAGTGATGTTTTTATGCATTTAAATGGCATTCTGAGGCCCTCAGTGCCTGAAGGAGTAACCGCAGGAGTGCCAGGCAGAGGTAAAGTTTGTCGATGCAGGGAAATGTTTGCAGGGAAAGCAGCAGCCATTTCTGCGGCACTTCTCCTCTGGATGCCAGAGCAGCTTAGGACTGGGCTGCCCAGTACCGTGTGCTTGTACTCAAGTAACCTAGGTTTGATGATGTTATAAAGTTGCCTAAACATATAAATACTAATACATTTACAGTCTAATATGGAACTATGTTTTTGTTTTTTGTAGAGAGCAACTGACGACATTTGCTAAACTTTGGAATACTAATGATACCAGAGAACTGCAAAAATGGAAAAGTATTTGTGAAACACAAAATAACTGAGCCAAAGTTGAAAATTCCTCAAAGCCCGCCAACTAAAAATGGAAATAGCTCAGAGGATTTAAAATAATTTATCATGCAAATATATGTATTCAAACAAATTGAAATTTCATATCTCTTAGTAGATATAGTAATGTATTTTAAGTGGCTAATGGCTGGTTAGCATAATTACATTTGTAGTTTTTAATCCATGCGTACCACCTGTAGGGATGAGAACTCTACATGAGAAATCGAAAGATCTATGTTTGAATTTTCCATGGTCTGCAAAGCTATAGAATGCCTGAAACTGAAGAGTTCAGCCATTTTCGTCACATGGCATTTTTCTGATCTTAAATTATTCTTTCTTAAAGCTGTTGTTTCATGGGGAAAGCATACATTACCCCCTGCCTGCTTTCAGGAGTAGTTTTGATTGGGAAATGCCATGGGAGGAAAAACATAACTTCTAGTATTGCAGCCACACTCCAATTAACCCCCAGTCCACTTTAAACTAACACAAAAAGTGGGAATTCAGTTATAGATCTACAATCTTGTCCTCTTCAGCACCATTAGAATTAATGCTACTTTTTAAATGTGAAAATCATGCAGGATGCATCTATGTGCATATCCAAGGACAATCGTGTGCAAAGTTGTGGCAGAAATGTCCTATGCCAATTGATCCTAATCTTCATTTAAATGCAATGGGCATTTTCTATTTAACTCTCATTTTTTGTTTTTGGAAATCTCTCCCTAATATCTGTTTGGTTTATTTACTGAAAATAAAGTAAGTTTACAATTTTCTCCCGTTTTGTTTCCAAAAGACAAGCTGATCAATTTTTTCTGCCCTTCTCACACCTTTTATTTATTAAAGAATAAATAAAAAATGCTTTTTGCTATTTGATGACTGTCATACTAAAATATGGGAAATATGAAAATCATGTTTATAAATTATTGGAAAACACTTTTGCATTAAAATAAAATGATTTTTTAAAAAGTGTGTTTTGGTTTCGAAAATGGTTGAATAAAAATGATGTCTTTGTGATTAAATTGATGTAAAACAGTAATTCTCTTTACTTTCAATTCAGTTGTAGAGAAATATATTCTACAATAGAATTTTTTTTAAATGATGCAGGTACTTGTTTCTTGTTGACCCTAGGCTTCATCCCACAGCATAGATTGATCCTGTGCTGCTGGGCACCCTTAGGAGCAAGGGTGCCAGCACCACTGCCAGTCCCACCCCCCTCCAAGGGCTGCTTCTTCCTTACCCTACCCAGTTCTGTCTTCCCCCAGAATCCATGCCCAGACCCCTGCAAATATCAAGACGCATGGATAATGAAATCTTTGTGTTGGGGGCCAACCAGGCCTCCAAACATGACTAGAACCTTTCTGAAGTCCCTAGGGGCAACACGTGGCCCCTGTGCATCTCAGAAATCCTCCTAAACGCAACAGAAACCTTGTTCTGTTCACGTCTTTGAGGTCTTCAGTGGGGCTGCAGCCGCAGGTTTGGAACCTGTGGTGGATTAACTCTGCAAATAATCCACAGACAAAGAGGATCCGCTGTATTTGTGAAGGCCATGTGAAAACATGCATACATATTAAATTAGCACACATTAAATGACTGATTTTTCTTTAGTGCAATAGATCAATTTTTAAGCATTTTTGTAATAATGAAATATAAATTTAATATTAATCTGAAAAGTAACTTATAGGTTACATTGTAGGATTGCTAATTTACTATCCCCTCATGTTATGTCTATCCCCCATGTCTATTGGATTATGTCTAACAGCATAATCTTAACTAGCACTGGCACGGTGGGGTTGCACAAATGTTCCCATACCCTGTATTGATCCCCAGCTTCTTAATGGGACTATTAGGAACTGGAAGAAGCCTCATTTATGGATTTCAGACCTGGGAGGGAAAATAGGATGCTGTGATCCTGCCCCCTCCCAGCCTAAATTGCCCCCCTACCTTCCTCTAGTACACCCCTCTTCACCCCAATTCTGCCCTTCCCCTCCCAGCCTCTCCACTGCTCAGTGGGACCTTACCCTCTCCATTGGGTGATGCTCCTGGATTCAGGTCTTCCCACCAGCTCTGCTTAGTGACAAGGGGCCACAATCGTGTTTTACAGCACATTTGCAACAACTTACGCCAGCATTGCCGGCGAATAGAATTGGGCTGCTAATGATATAGGGAGCAGGAAGTGAGGTCTGGTGGTTGAGCTAGTGCCTGTCTGAAGAAAGCTAAGCAGGTTCAGCAGCCGTCTCGACTTTGGTTGGAGACAGAAAACCTCCGGGATCTCATGAAGGCACACTGAAAGAGAATGTGTTTAATGCAAACGAGTCAGCTAGAGGTGGATAACATCTTGAGCACTGATCGAGGCCACTGATGGAAAGTCCGGAGTACAGCCAGGATGATGGCCGCACTTTAATGGAAGACATCTGGTGAACTGAGCGTTCTATGAGTTCCTCCCAAAGTACAATACTGTAAGAACCCCATTGAAAAATGGTGGTTAGGAACTAGCCTGCCCGTGTAAATCACCTTGAATGCTGTGTGAAAACAGAGAAAGGTAGCATATAAAATAGAATATAAATATTACCTGCTGTGTATCCATTGCTTGACTTAGTAATTGCTATTAATTGCTTGTTAGGTTTTGCTATCTTACCTTAGAATAGGGAATAAAATTGGAGTAGACATTAAAAATTAAACATGCAATAGATAGGCCTCCATGATTCAAATGTTAAATAGGTGTAATCTGTATGTACTGGCATGCCCCAGTATTTACTGGAGTTCCATTCTGGATCCCCTTGTGGGTACCTGCAACTGAGAATACTGGGGGATGCCTTTTTAGTGGTAGGGGAACACCAGTGGCTTGGGCCTCTCCCGCGAGCTGCGGGGCACTGCAGGTCTCTTGTGTCCACGTGGAGAGTCTGCAGAAGCGAGCTTTGGGAGGCTACAGGAGTGGGCTGCACATCTTTGCTTCCCCCTCCCTTATTACATACCATAGCAAAGCATAGGCTTCCAGCTAGTCATTGAATAAAATGCCTGACTGCATACAGTCATCATCACGCTCACTCTATTTCTACACCTTTGTTTGTAGTTAATTCCCTTTTTTTGTCATTAAGTCACACCATGACGACATAACTCATCATCTGCAGTGGTTACTGCAAAAGGACCCCACCTATTGCTGCTTCTCTATCCATATCTGAAGGCAGCCTGCCTTCTTTGTGTCTCATATAGTTAAATCACACAGCAGTCAAGGTTGCCATGGTGCACTCTTAGCTGAGGTTCGTGTTGGATTCTTGCTAGTAGCACTTAACGAGTATTGTGAAGGCTGTAAAAACTATAGTTATTTCTTGATCTGTATTGCAGATTCAGCTTATTGGGGGAAACTTTGCATGTTGTGTGGCCCATTTTGTCATCTTGGTTATAGAAAACAGCTTGATATTCAAAACTGGGATCAACTAGAAATCTTCAGGTATACGGTAGTAGAGATATTCTGCACACAGACTGACAACTCTTTAGAGGTCATTGAGAAAAAGAACTACAAAAGCAGCCCCTTAGAAGATGTCCGTTAATTGGGAAACAAAATATCTTCTCACTCCAAGGGTTTGTCTCTGGGAATTGGAGGCTCTTAAGAATTGGAGATTCAATAAATAGGAGTTTTTAGAAGATGGTTTTGTGGTTTAGTATATTAATTGCATGGTGAGTTTCTTGTCTGCCTCAAAGGATGAGAATGGTGTACATAATGTAGACAGGCTGATAAATTATGCAGAGGTGAAGTCAGAAATCATGGTGCACCTCAGTACCAGTGATATTGGGAAGTGTAGTTGTGCGGTCTGAGAATCAAATGTAGGTTGTTGGGGGAAACATTGAAATCCAGGATGTCCAAGATAGTATTTTTCAGAAATGCTACCTGCATTGTTCACAGGACTAGCTAGAGGCAGAACTTGGTGGGTCTCAATATACAGATGAGATACTGGTGTCAGAGTTTGGATTTGTTAGGCACTGGGGGACATTTTGGGACAGACAAGCCTGTATAAAAGTAACAGGCTCCATTGGAAACCAAAGAAAATTACAGTTCTAGTTGGTTGCAAAGCAGCTTCTACACTGCCTCTTCGATAACACTACATCCTGTAGCAGATACGTATGTGAATTCAGATGCTTTCGTGAATTCCGAAAGACCATTGAGCCAAGTAAGGTTGGCTTGGATGCTAAGGGTGGCTAAGAGGACACCGGCCTCGTTAAAGCGTTTGTCCTTGGAGAATCTGGTGGCATTGCAATGTTGAAGAAGGGTGGACATATTTCCTCCTTTTAGAATTTTTTGGAACACTTCTGGCCCTTGGCCTACCCGGGCATTGAGGTCCGCGGCCATTAGAAGATGAGCTTGGGGAAATTGTTTCTGAATTTTGTCTATACATTTCGTCAGATGATTCCACATAAGTGCTTGTTGAGCTTTAAGAGCGTTTGGCGGCAGGTATGCGTTGAGGAGAAAAATAGACATGTTATTTATAGATAAACGTACCACCAAATAACTGCTCAGGTCCTGGCAAGCCTCAACTAGTTCAGCTTTCACAGTAGACCTAATCAGTGTTGCCAATCCTGACTGCAGTCGGCCAAACTTGTTCTTTCTAAAGGACGGGAGGTTGAAAGTTTGAAAGTCCTCTAAATGTATCGTATCTGTAGTCCAAGTTTCCTGTAAGCAGATAATGTCTGCTTTACTTAAAAATTCAAGAAATTCAAGATTGTACTGTTTGGAGGGCCAACCTGCCAAATTCCAGGATATCATTCTCAAGGCTCCATGCGGATTAGAGAAATTGACTGTCAAGGTAGATGAGGTATGGTTGAGACTATTACGGACTAGTCAAGGAGATTGAGCAGCACCTGTGGCTTCCTCTGGGCAACTAGGTGTTGGAACTATATGGGTCCCTTTGTAGAAAGCTTCTATGGATGGAAATATCTGCTTGTGTTCCCCTTTAATCAACAGAGGTTCGTTCTCTATAGTCGATGTCTCAAGTATCAGCTGAGGATCTTGTAAGTGAGGAGATGAGCAAGGATTAGTGCTGTTAGTTAGCAGGGGTCCGTTGTCAGTGGATAAGGACAATAATCTTGCTGGATTGGTAAAACTTAAGGAATGTATCTGATCTTGGTCTGGACTCTTGTCTGTCAAATTAAATGAGGCATTAGGAATTGATGTTCTTAGTGACAGGGGGAGCTCCTCCGTATGTGGTGGTGGAGGGAGGACCTCTGGCAAAAGTTGATGTTCATATGACAAGGGGATAGTTGAGTTCACTTTCTCAATGTTCTCATTATTCAGGGAGAGCATCTGAGCGTCAGCAGGCTTGGAGATTATTTGATGAGGAAAAGTTGACAAAGGGAGATCCAGGGAGTCTCGA
>JAJKFI010000001.1:50064633-50078476 GCA_029204185.1 Lerista edwardsae | reverse complement strand
TCTCACTATCGGATCCATACCACCTCAGACTGTTTGCTTCCTTTCTGTATAGCATAGTTGAATTTAACAATAGACGAAAGCCCACTGAACTGCCATTGCCAGAGTGAATCTATCTGGTCTAGAGACAGCAAGTGTTTTACATTGTTTTAATTATATTTTTAAGTTCTGACCATAACATTGCTGTATGTTTTAACTTTTGAGATGCCATTAAAGGTTTTGACTGACTGACTGACACTGCCTCTTGGAGAAAAGCTGACAAATCAGATCATCCAATGAAAGCAGCTCAGGACTTCAGGGGTACCATGGCAAGTATGAGTATCTCAGTTAATATCAGGTCTTGCTCATATAACAGGGCATACCTTGCCTGGCCTTTGCTGGGCAGGATAGAAGTGATTTGTACATGGGGGAGTTTGTTAACATGGCTTTAGGTTTACTGCAGCCATCACGTCACTGCAATTACTTCCAGGTTGGAGGGAGGGTTCAGAGTTGGAGGGGGCAGTGGAACATCTCCTATGCCTTAGCCAGTTATGCTGCTGGTGATGAAGTAACTACCACTGCCTGCTCAGTTCAGTGGAGCTATTCTGTGTGGCAAAATTGTTAGTACATACTACTCCCCCAAGGGGCTGGAAGGTATCCCTCAGTAGCTACTGTGACTTGTTTGTTCAGGACTCTGCAAACAAGTTCTGTACAGATGTGACTTCAGGTTATTTGCAGTAGCAGGAATGATGCCCCAAGCACTCACTTGTCCTATTGCATTGGATACTTTCAGCTTGTGACCTCTGTGAATGTGGCCAAGATTTTGGGAGTGCGAAATTATCTTCTTACACCTTTGAACCTTGCCCATTTTGGCTGATAACCATTTCCAGAGGAGAAACAGTGCACTGGATGAAAAGGGGATGTGAAAGCATTGCTTATGGTATGAGAGGGCAGAATGTCATTGTTTTGAAGGAAGTTGGAATGAAATTGCTCCTTAAAAAGCTGTCCCTGGATCCCTTCACCCTTCACAACTATTGATCAATTTCTAATTTCCCCTCTCGGGGAAAGTGTGTGGGGGTGACCTGGCTCCAGAAGGTCTTGGATGCAATTTATTATTGTGACCCATTTCAGATTGATTTCTAACTTGGGTTAGTAACTGGTCACTTTGGTTGTGCCAAGAACTAGCCCTGCGAGTATATACCAGTTGATTTCTCAGAACATAAGAAACATAAGAAAAGCCTTGTTGGATCAGGCCAAGGGCTCATCTAGTCCAGCTTCCTGTATCTCACAATGGCCCACCAGATGCCTCAGGGAGCAGGCAAGATAACCAGATACCTGTATCTCGCTGCCTGATACCAGTAGTGTCTGATACCATTGACCATGGTATCCTTCTCCACCTGGGTGGAGATGATAGGGCAGGAAGAATGGGAGTGGGGAGGGGGCAACAGTCAGAAAATTCTTTGGCGCCCAGGTGTACCAGGCTTTCCAATGCAGAGCCCAGGTCTACCCACCCATGCAGTGTTGGAAGCTAGATACAGTAATAACAAAAAGCAAACACCCTCCCAAGTCTCTTAAAATATGTTAAGAATAGAAAGTCATTGCTGAAAATTAGCATCATAATATTTAGGCTCACACTGGAATGGAAAGTGTCCTGTGTGCACAAAAACATACTTCTGCAGTAGCTGTAATGCCTTAGCTGTGTCCCTGAGTTCCTATAGATTCCATCATGGTAAGCAGATCCACGGGCCAAACTAGCAGGCCAGTTTCCTCCGAGATTTGACACTGTGTTAAGGAGTGTCATGCAGGTATTCCCCAGCCTAGGGCAGATGGCTTGCTGCAGCAGCCACTGCAGCATACGCACACCAACATTCCACGCAGGCAACGGGTCCAGGTGAGATTGGAAAATGTAAGATCCCAGGAAATTTCTGGGGCCCGTCCTTCAGCTCCTGGTCCCCTTTTCTGACCATGGCCCCCCATACAAATTTCCCCGTACCCTGCCCTCTCATGGTCCCTGCTCTGCCTTCCCAGCTGCTTCCGGATCCAATGGGAGGTATTGATCATTATCTTTAAAGCCCTATCTGGTTTATATCCTTGATACATTACAGATCCACCTTCTGCTACATGAGTCGGTCTATTCACATGTTCAGGAGGGACTGTACTCAGTGATGTCATTCAGGGGGAACGCACCAGAACGGGCGTTCCTGATCCTAACGGGCTCTGTGGCTGCTTCCGGGTTGTTGTTGTTTTCTTCAATATTTGAATTTGAACTCAAAAGTGACTTCCTGTTCCTAAATCATTTGAATGACACCACTGACTGTACTCCACTTGTCATTGAGTGAAGTTCATACAGGACATAGAGCCTTCCCTCCACTGTTGAACTCCCTGCATCAGGGAGTTCTACAAACTCCTTCTCTCTCTGTTTTTAAAAAGGTACTTAAGAGCCATCTATTGTGCTAAGCTTTTGGCTTGTGAGCTACTGTTGATGCATTTCTTTTTACTGCCTTAATTACTATTTTAAGGGTGCAATCCTAACCTGTGCCAGAACAGCACAGGCTGGCGGGACTGCATTGTATCCAATGCACGTTGAGCATGGCCTGGAGCCTCCATTGGGCAAGGGTACATTCATGCCCTTTCTCTGAGGTAGGCACCAGCCAACCCTATGGGCTACTCAGATCTGTGCCTGCTGTAAAGCAAGCGCAGATCCAAGTTCCCCTAATGGCCCTATCCAGACTCCATTCCCTCCCTGGGCCAGAACACCTCCCAGACTGCCCTCCCCTTGCCCCATTCTTCCTGCCTTCCCCCCACCCAGAAATGCACCTGCACCAGCTGTACTTGGCTGGCACAGGAGTGGTGCACCGGCAGCATCTGCTGGGCTGACGCTGCTGCCTGTGTCAGTCCAGCAGAAGCAGTGTTGGCACGAAAGTGCCTTATGGCACTTCCGCAACAGTATAGGGCCAACGGCAAGCGGCTTGCATTGGCCATATGGGCACCTTGGATTGCACCCTAAGTCTGGTTTTATTGTAAATTTATGTTTTCAGATTTTGTTAGCAGCCTCAGCGCTACTTGTGAAAGGTGGGATAAAAACAATATGAAACCATGTTAAGATCTTGAATAGGGAAGGAATAGGGAAGATAATTTACTAGGGGATAGAACAGATTTGGAATAATACGGTAGGACATGACAGCCAGTCAGAGAGGCTCTATCTTCTGTAAAGTAATCTGAGATGTTGATAGTGATCCACCTGTTGGCAAGCTTAAATTCTAACATTACAGAAATGGTTATGTTTGTTGCTAGAACAAGGCAGATATAACAGGGCACTGTCCCAAATAACAGCCCAATCCTATGCTTTCCGGTGCCCAGGGCTCCAGCAGCACAGAAATGGCTACCACTGTATCCTATGGGTGCCAGGAAGCCGCCAGAGATCTCCCTTACCCCATCTTTGCTCCCTTGCCTCAGGGTGGAATACAGTCAATGGCAAAGTGTCTCCTTGGCTTTGCACCTGCTATTGAGAAGGCACAGAATCAAGGCGGCCAGTGTTAGGCTGCCCAGCCAGGGAGGGAGCACAGGATATGACGGCAGAGGCTGCCACCGTCTCCACCACCTTCCCAAGTTCTGCACCAGCCCTGCTTCCCCCCATCCCCAAAGAGCAGCAAAACGACTGCTGGCCACTGTGTCATCTTGGTGATAAGGCTGACCACCGACTGGTGCTAACCCTGCGCTGGTGTGTCCTTCTCCCTGGATGCCACAAAACAGCACATTCATGACACCCAGAGCCAACGGTACACATGTACTGCCACTGCTTAGAAGCTCAGGATTGGGCCCTAAGCTAGCTGAAAATCAAACCAGTGGAATAAATAATGTAACAGCGACAAAAACATCCCCCATTCCTTCTCTGCTTATTCTTTAATCACCAACTTGATAATTTGTTTAATCTTCTTCTTTCATAGGGAGGCAGCTCACATCTTATTTGATCAGCTTGGAAAAACAATATTATATATGAAAAAAAATAATGTAAGAGAAATTAATGTTGCTTGGTTCCAAAAAATGTGATTTTTTTTTAAATAATTGCTTCTAGGGATCTTCACTTTGAATGGCTGAGCCCAATAATTGAGAATAAACCGAATCAGTGTCTTTTGCTTATTAGGACAGTGCTTTGGGTAGAACTGTACATTTCTAGGCACTCAATTTCTGAGTGGCAGTTAGAAAGTCTGTTACAGGCTTTTTTCTTGCCTCCAGTGAAGTATGTCAGGCAAGATGTCCTGGAACACTTGAACTGTGCAGTTTACGAACTGGAAAGATCCTCTAGACCTTCTTTCCACATATTTTCTTTAGTGCAAGAATCAAAGTGCATCGTCTGCTGTAGACGATGGGCCAGAACCCAGGGTCTGGGACCCCCGGCCACAAGGCTTTCCCTGTCCCCAGATCCACAGTTGTTAGCCTCTAGTGTTAAGAAAGATTGTGTTGACAGAACAAAGCTGTCACCTGCAAAACTGTATAGCTTGCTACATACTGTTATCAGCGTGTGAAGAATAGGATGTGCTCGGCAAGAAAGTGTAAATCCCAAGGAAGGCCGTGATTTTGGCAAACAAGTGCTGGAAATATGCAGGAGAATCCAACCAGAAAATACTGGCTGAGAAATGTCTGCTTAAGCAAAATAAGCCCCGCTCTGGCCCCTGCCCCAACTGCCTCTACCTGTCCCTTGTGGAAGAGAGAGTATAATTGCTGTGTACAATGGCAGTAGTTTGCTCACTTTTCTGGATGAGATGTTGGAGCCACTCTGTCCAAATGTAAATGAAGCCTGCCTAGGCAGAAACACTGCTATTATAACCACGTAGATGAATTGGGCAACACTGTGTCCTTACTACCTTTGGAGCAATTCCTTTTTCTAATTTCAGCATGTGTGCCAGATGTGTTCAGCATGTGTGTCTGAAATTCTGAGTGTCACGGAGCCACCTGACTCCGTGAACATGGCCGAGTGGCTGACTCCCTGGGGTGGCCACTGGCTGGGAGCACAGGGGGGCCACAGACTGGCCAGGGGACTGACGGATCCCTGAACACAGCCCTGTCACTCAGCCCCATGATGCAGCTGGCCAGGAGACTTGCCTGAAATCTCGTGGGACTTCAGGTGAAATGCCACCCAAGAACACACCTGCGCTCTGGATCCTGCAACACGGTTGGCTGCTGTGCTGCCAGGTCCATAGGAGGGGCCACCCGAGGTCTTGGGCAGAGCCCCTCACAAGAATGAGGCAGTGCACTCAGCCCTGCGGTGCAGCCTCTGGCCACCCTGGGCAGCTGGGCCTTCGCCACCAACAGGGTCCATAGGGATCCCAGATGAAGCCCAGCCTGGGGGCGGGGCAAGGTAGCCCACATTGGGACATGATTCAGCCCACCACTACCAGTTGGTGGACTGTCTCCCTGCAGTGTCAGATGCCTTCAGGCGGGGCCCCAGGCTGGAAGGCCCCGCCCACTTGGGAATCTCATCTCAGCAGCAAGCTATTCAAGCGACAGTATTCTGTAGATATAAAAAGAATGTTTCAAAGTTCTTTCCTACAGAATCATCCATCATACCCAACAAAAAAGCTGCTGGTTTTATTTGTATATTTAAGTTATTAACTGCATCTGTGTATGTACTTCTTTGTTTTTACTACAACTCCACCCCATATGCAACAAAGAACTTTCACTTCTCTTACATTTCCAATATCTATTTGATATTTCCAATATCATACATTTTTGCTCATCCACATGGAGTCATATACCATCTATACATTATTTTATAAAAGTTCTTTTCAAGGTTCATATTCAATGTAAATTTACATTTTTTTAGACCAAACTGTTCCCTTTGTTTACACAAAAGAGAATAATTGTTTAGTAATCCATACAAATTATTACTTAGATGTTACTTAAGCATCTAGAATTAATTTGATCATCATTTACTTGTTGCAGCATTTTATGAAAATAACTCTATAATTAAAATTCACAGAGAATTTGAATGTTCATTTTAATTAAGGATGTTCAGTCCATACCAAAAAGAGACACAGGGAAAAAAATTTTTTCACAAAGATTCTAGATATTTATATCTCCCATGCTTATATAACACAAACTAATGTTCCAGACGAGTACAGAATCTTTTCTTCTGCCTACACATAGGAATAGATTTTACTCCTATACATATGGAAAATTAGAAATCAACTATTGTCCAGGGGTACTGCAAAATGTTCATATGTTAAAGAATGCTTATTTATAGTGCATTACTTTCTGACAAAATTATACTGACAAAATTACTTTGTCATGTGATTCTAATCACTGAAGAAAGGCAGGTAAGCCACTAAACTTGTTTAAGCAGGTTTTTTTAATGTCCATCCCAAATAATTTATCTTTAAGCAAATCCCAGCGGTTTCAGTGGAAATTACTTCCAAATAATCCTTTTAGTTATTCCCACGCAATTGGAGCTAAGATGCAAGTCAATTGATTATCTCTTATTATTTCTTATTATTATCTCTTATTATTATCTCAAATTATCTCTTATTATTTGGCTCATTTAAATATTGGAAAATATCCTGTGAAGCCCAAAATATCTTTGTGAAAGTGCAACCTACCTTTTATATCCCCATGGGGATCACTAGAGAGCAACCGCATAGAGTACCTCATCCCGTGCAACCCAATCCTATGCTGCCTTTCCACCAGTGCAGCAGCCCCAGCACCAGTGGTGGGTGTTACAAATATGTTGTAAGGTATGTTTGCACCACCCGACAACGCTCCTGCAGGAGCCCTCACTGCCAGCGATGAGGAGGTAAGTGTGGAGCAGTTTGGAGAGGGAGGGAGGGCTTGGGGCTTGGAGAAGGTGTTCTGCGGTGGGAGGGAGGAAGAACAGGCCTGGGAAGGGTGTGGAACAGGGAGGGGCTTCCTATATCCCTTCCCATGCTCAGAAGCCCATTATATGGCTTGTCAAATCTGCACCTACTAAACAACAGGCGCATATTCAAGAAGCCCCATTAAGCAGGCTGGGGATTTACTCAGGGTAAAGGAAGTAATGTCCCCTTCCCCTGAGGAGACCTTTAGCTTGCTTGTATTCTGCACAGGATACAGCAGCAGGTATTTAGCACTCACTGTTCCTGTGCGGATAGGATTGGGCTGTAATACTGCCGTTTTTTACCCTTAATTTGACTGTTTTTATTGCTCAAATGCCCATAGATACACAAGTAAAGTTGGATCATAAAAACCAGAGGGAGATACTGGTTGCTGGAGCAGGAATTAGCAGATCATTGGAAACAGAACATATATTTTAGAAACATTTGGTGTAAAAGCAAATGAACAATTGCAGTCACCTGTTTGATTTCCTAGTTCATCTACTGTATATAATCAGAAACTATAGTTACATAACTCTAGGACTTGCCTGTTATCTTTCTAATATGCTTCTATATCAAGGACACCATGCCAACACCATGCTGTTTTTAATGTGGTTCATTTTGCAGCTCACACATGCTACACTGGAATTGTTACACTAAACTGGAAGATCGCCTGATAAGACAACTGTCAACACCCAAATGGGACCTCTGTCTCATTAACAGGAGAAGCAACTATGATACACCTTGCACAAATCAGCAAACTGGGGGAGTGGGAGCGAATTCCTTGCCACAATGTACTGATGCTTCATCTTTGTCTCATGCAGCTACCCCCAACTCAGGATGATCATGTGTCACAGTTATCAACTATGTTGTCTAACCACCCCTTCTTTTTGCGACAGCTAAGTGCTGGGAGTGTCTGCTTCCTTTGGAGAAATGCCAGAGACTCCAACCATTGCTTCTGCAGGCTGATCACTTCTTAGAATACCCTTTGTTTTTCAGGACTGCACCATTTTCACAGAGTGCTGAACACAGGTCATCTGCAGAGTTCCACGGCAGCTCCAACAGGAAAGGGAAAGATAATGGTCCAAGTCACCATGCTGTTCCCTCAACAGGGCACCACTGCATGCACCACTCACTCTCTCATAAAAACTGAATATGCATCTTGATCCAGAGAACAGGTGTGACTGATAACATAAGAACATAAGAAGAGCCCTGCTAGACCTGGCGCACCAGGTGCCTCAGGGAGCACTTGAGACAACAAGATGCCTGCATCCTGTTCCACTCCCTTGCACCTGGCATTCTGAAGTGTCATTCTTGACAACTGATGTAGTTGTCAAGTCCTTGTTATACTCTCCTTGCTCCCCACAAACAGTTGTCCCACAAGTGAAGAGACTGGGTGAACTCCAAGGGACCACCACAACCTGCCTGACCTCAGTGATCAGTGGGAGCCCTGCGGCTGCTCAGTGAGTTTGCTGATCTATTCCTTTCTGTTAGGGCTCTGCGGTTATGCAGACTCTATGGCAGACAGTGAACCACTGGCACTTGTTACTTGACTGTCTGTTGGGTGACTTCCAATGTAATGGCACAACAGTCCTGCTGGGAGGAGATGGTGGGCAACCCCATACGTATTGAGACATTATTCTTCGTGCTCCACATTTCTATACTCTCCTAAGGTACATGGATTAGCATAAGAAAGAGAAACTGTACAAATGAAGATTGACAGACATTTATATAGCCTCTTGCTGTCATGGTTTAGTGTTTTTGGTTTTAATAGAAAATTCAAGAAGAATCTTTGAAGAAGGTAAAAGATTTGGTACGGAGTTTCCTACAATGGGTTTTGTGTACTCCTGCTTGTCAATGAACCATGGCTTTTGTGCTCAACCTGATATTTCATACTCGGCCATGTAGATAAACAGAACAGAGTGAGCCAAGCATGGACACCATGTCCTTTGGGCCAATCAAATCAGTTTGTGAGCGTATGTAATCCTTAAACATCTCCCCATGGATTGTGTACACTGATCGTACAACATTGATCCCTCAAAAACTATTTAAAGCAGTGATTGTCTTTTTCATCTCCAGACACACTGAGAAGGTCCTAAAACTGTCAAGGCACACCATCAGTTTTTTGACAATTGATAAGGCACACCGTGTTGCAACTAAGGGACTCACATCACCCATTGGCCCTACTAACAAATGACCTTTCCCCAAACTCCCACAGCACACCTGCGGACCACTTGTGGCACACCAAAATGCTGTGGCACAGTGGTTAAAAATGGCTGCTTTAAAGTGTGCAGCTTCCATCAAACATGTGTGGTGCAATAAGCTCCAGAATACCTTAGTCTTGTTGTGTGAAACACTGATTACAGAAATTGTATTGATGGATTTGCCAAATATAAAAGGCATTTTAATTCTAGAAGATTCCAGGACATTTGTCTAGTGATGTGAGATGCATCTGCCTGATAGCTGGGGAAGATTTAATTCTCTCCTGCTTCTGTTCAAGTCTGTTGCAGTCAGGACTAGAAAGCACAGGTGTCCTTTTACACTTAACATTCTCCCTGTAGCCAGTGACTTTGTCTCTGTCAATTTAAATGACTAAACGCTATGTATTGTATATACCCTGATGCACATTATTCTTGATCAAGGTTGCCAGTTTGAAGCACTATTATGGACAACATCCTTTCCTGAGTCCAAGGTCAGCTTGAATGGAGCTAACAATAATACCCACAAATTGGTTCTCAGCTGTTTTGATTGTTGCCAAGGGTGCATGCATTTTTTTTCTTTCATTCATTTGAAGTCTGATTTGTGCTAAGCATTAAAAGCATTTTTTTTTTTGTGAATCTCAAGCCTCTGGAGAAAAATAATTCAAAGCCTGGGAAAGGTTATGCTTTGCCACAAGTCCCTTCACCCAATTAATGACACTCCTTGTAATGGAGGGTGGTTGCTTCAGTATGCTATAATTGTACCGTAGAAAGTTGTAAGCAGAATCCTTCACCTTCTCTACATATGTGAAAGATAAATCTCTGTCAATTAGTTACACTTGAAACACTGGCAAGGCTAATGACAGTGTAGCCTAGTGCAGAAGGCAAAATGATGCCCTGGAAGTGATGTCACAACAGGAAGTGACATCACAGTTTTGTTTTTATTTTCTTGGTTTTTTTGGCCATAATGTTTTGATGGAATGAAGATATTACACTCCAGTCTGTTTCATTACCTTCTGCATTAAATTCTGTATTGAATGATATCTAATATGACAGTATTAATCCTAAAAACCACAATTTTAGCCAACGTCAAGCTCAGCTTGTTGCTCCCCTAAAGCTTGTTGCCCGGTGAAATTGCACCCCCTGCACTTCTTTTGCTATACCCATGACTCTAAAAATAGATAATGTTATCCTGGCAGTGAAGTTGTCCAGAACCAAGCTGGGCTAGAGCAACCACACTGGCATAAATGACTTATCTTTTGTCAGCAGTTTCAATTCCGCTTTCAGTTCTGCACATGTCTGGTGTACAGACTGCAGATACCTCTCATTCCCCACATCTAACATGTACATGATAATGCTTCATTTCACAGTAATGGCATTAAAGTGTTACTGTTTGCAAAGGAGTTTTAAAACTTTCCCTGAAAAAAGTGGTAAGAAGGCAAAAGTATTATGCAAGGAAAACAGGAGATCGCAGGGGGCAGGGAATTATAAATTTTCTGGGATAAAATTGAGATACTTGCATGATGTACAGAAAAATGAATCCAGGACCATATACAAGTTTTAATTCTTTGCAATCATATTTGTATACCAAATAAAACAATCCATTTTTCTGTTTTCCCTGTTTTGGAAAGTGTAGGTGTAAAGAGCAAAGAAGGCTAGGCCATGGTCCGACTCCATTTTGGCAAAAAAAATAGCTGAAGCTGCTAAAGTACCAGCTAGTGGTAATCAGCTCACTTCCTGATGTAATCAGGAGTGTAATTTCCTATTTGCCTTGATTCCTGCAGAAAGGTCTGAAGTCATAGCTGGGGTCAGGGATGTTGCCTAAAAAGGGCACAAAATGGTTCTCATCTTAGGGAAAGCATTTAAAAAGGACAACAACCAAATGAGAGAGTTTGAGCACAGGCAGGCTAGTTCCTTGCTCCATTTGGCAACCAGGAAAAAGCAAAGTCATACAATTCCACACATCTTTATATTCCTCTCCCCCTTACAAACTGCGGTTCAGTGGAAAATTACTACACAGGGGCTGGGACCTGAGAAGCCCTGCGTCAATTGGGCCTTGAGAATATGCTGTGGCCATTCCAACAAGGGAGGAAGCTCTGCTGGCTTTAGCCAGTTCCCTATCTATTGTGCAGAGCTAGCTGTACTGGATGGAGAAGGTTGCAGGTGGGGGCAAGAGAGCGAAAACAATGACAGAGAGAGAGAGAGAGAGAGAGAGAGAGAGAGTTACATACTTCAGCAACTTTAGGCTTTAAACAAAAGACTTAAGATGGCTGCACTTTGGTTCAATGGCTACAGGGGCACTGAACCATCAGCTGGCAATCAGGAAGTTTCCATCCAGCTAGTGCTGCGATCAAGAAGATTCCACACAGCTGAGATCCATCACTTAGGTTGTGTACGTAACCTTTTCTGACCATTCTGTTACCTCAGAACGTTCCATCACCGCATCAGGAGATGGCTGACCTTTATCCTGATTGTGCTAGAGAAGGTATAAAGATACCCAGTTTGGGGGGGTACAGATCAGCACACACCATCAAGACACCATCAGAGAAGATCACCAGACCATCAGAAACCTTCAGATCTTCAAACCTTCAGATCACCTTCTCCAAGTCAGTCCAAGATGCCCCAGCCTGGACCTGCTGCCTGCCTGGACTTGAGAAGACGGGGAACCAGCAAGGCTAACCATCTTGCAGGTATTAGGGCCTAGTCAGTGTTAGGCATATACTTGTTTTGTTATTTTAATGTGTATCTTAGTTCTCTGTTAGTTCTTTTAAGCCTCTCCTAGTTTTGTAACTGCTTGTTTTCTTAATAAATTATAGTTAAATCTATTAGCTGTGCACCCCCCAATGACGCCACAAGAGACAGATGCGTATGGATGAACGGGCCACTTTATTGCAACAAATCACAAAGAAGAGGAGCCGGAGATCGGCAGCAATTAATCACGGCAGGATAAATGGGCAAGGCCTTAACTGAAGGTGGGGGTCCAGCCGCCGGCCAGCCCCCCAGCGGGCGAAACATCCTGGCTCTGGGCCAGCCCCTTGGGGCGTGACCCTTCATTGCCCAACCCCCGCGGGGGCGGTGGCAGCAGGCCGGCAGGCCCCGCCCCGGCCGGGAAGCATCTGGGGCGGGGCCAAGCCTTGAGGCTAAGAGATTCCCTGCCAGCCCCACGCGCCAGTCAGCAACTGTGGGCCTGCCGATGGGTCACTCAGTGCCTTAGCTGACCTCCGGATGCACACCAAAAGCCTCCTTCCAGCCTTTGTGCCCGTGCTAACCTGCCACTGGGGGGGGTCAGCCTAGAGCTTGACACCCACCCCTCCCACAAGGGAACAAAGGGCAATGAAGGCTCCGCTGCAGGTCTCCGAGGAAAATATCCGCTCCGTCCTCCAGCAAGTGGACCCCGTCATCCTCAAACAGAGAAGGAGAAGAATGAACGATTGCAGGGTGCTGAATGACCAGGCCGCCAGCCTGCCGCACAAAGCTGCCCACTTACCAATTTACTTTTCTCTGTGCGCGCTTGTTATGCGGCATGGAAGCCGCCCCTCTCCAGATCCTGCGCTGTAACAGCTCGGACCAGACCAGTACTAATCCCGGGATCAGTCCCACAAAACCCTAATGTCATTACAGGCTTGCCTCCTTAAAGACAGCCTGGTTCCCAGGGTCAGGTCATTTTGCCCAGTGGATTACTATTACCTGGAGTGGGGCGGATTTGCCCTTAAAAATTCTGAGACCATGGGGAGCAACTGTCCCCGCTTCATGCCTCACCTGGCGGCCCAGTGAACCCTGGCACTGGTGACTAGCCCCAGCTGAGTCCCAATCAGCACTTGTGTTGGTTCCTGAAGCAACCTGAATGAAAAACCAGAATGTGAATACAGGGGACCCAGCCTGGACAGCCAAGCAGTTGTTAAGGCCATGGGGGGAATCAGGCCACAGGCCTGGGCAAGCAGACAGTGTAGTGAGCACCGCAACCAATTGGGGCAGAATGCCCCTAGCCACACAACGTGGCGATTCACATAAATAAAGGCACCAGGCCTACATGCCACACCCTGTGGCCATCAAAATAAAGGGGGGAAGGTCCTCCCCGTGCTGCTGCACAAGGCAGTAGGCAGGTAAGGGCACATGCCCGATGCCACAAATGTGGCGTACTCTTCACCGCACAATGCAGTAGTGAGCAGGTGAGGACACCATGCCCGATGTCACACGCGTGGTGCACCCCATAGGACAGAGCTAGGGACCACTGGCAATTAACTGAGGCAGGCAAAGGGGTGAGGCCTTAACTGAAGGTGGGGGGGCACACGCTGCCCGACCCCCCTTTGGTAGGCAAAACATTCTGACTCCAGGCCAGCCCCATGGGCATAGCCCTTCTTGGTCCAACCCCCGCAGGGGCGGAAGCAGCTACCCACGCGCCCGCCCCGGCCAGAAAGCATCTGGGGTGGGCTAAGGCTTAAGGTCAGGAGCTTCCCTGCCCACAACTGTGGGCCTGCTGATGGGTAACTCTGTGCCTTAGCTGACTTCCGAATGCACACCAAAGCCTCCTTCAAGCCTTTATGCCCATGCCACAGGCAAGGGCCCCTGCCCGATGTCACACGCATGATGCGCTCTTGCCACACCACGCAGCAGTAAACGGGTAAGGGCCTATGCCCCATGTGTGGCGCACTCCTTGCTGCAGTAAGCAGGCCCATGCCCGATGCCACACTCTTTGCTGCATCGCGCAGCAGTAAGTAGTTAAGGGCCCATGCCCAATGCCACATGCGTGGCGCACTCTTGCCGCATCGTGCAGCGTTAAGCAGTTAAGGGCCCCATGCCCGATGCCACACGCGTGGCGCACTC
>JAJKFI010000001.1:49910282-50064623 GCA_029204185.1 Lerista edwardsae | reverse complement strand
CAGTTAAGGGCCCCATGCCCGATGCCACACGCGTGGCGCACTCTTGCTGCACCGCGCAGCAGTATGCAGGTAAGAGCCCATGCCCTATGTGTGGCGCACTCCTTGCTCACCACGCAGCAGTAAGCAGGCAAGGGCCCTATGTCTGAAGCCACCCATGTGACATCTCCCTTGAAGCACCAGGCAGCCATGGCTGTATAAGGGCGCAGAAGGCGACTAAACCAAATGCTTCTGCCCTGAAATGCAGCTTGTAAGCACTGCCAGATTCTGCTGGGCTTGCTCCATGCCAAAGGAGTGCAACCCGAACCCCACCAGGGGAAGGCCAAGTGGCCTCAATTGCTTGGCACAAAATGGGGGCATGACTGAACAAGGTGAGCAGGGTCTCATAGCAAATTGGAACAATGCCCCGAACCGGGGCAGGTGGACCAGGCACAGGGCCTTCTGCCCTCCACCCCGCTGATCAGTATGGACTGACTCGGTGTCAGGGCCCTGCCACCCTCAACCTCAGGAGAGGTGAATTTTCTCACCTTCAAAAAGTACCCACGCCGGGTGCTGGGTGCCAGGGCATGAAACAAAGGACCTCAGGATTAAAGGCCTGGGATTAAGGGCAAGAAACACATTCATGGCCAACTCATGGAAGCACTTCTCTGAACCAGGACAGTGCATTGACCATGCCACCTCCTGGGTCGTGCAGGGCTATGGATAAAGCGTTAATGCGCATAAGGCCTGATGACACCCTTGACCCTGGCTATTTGGCTTGGCAAACTGTTGATGACTATTATTATTGCCTGAAGCAAATGGTGGAGTTGGTAAACTCCTGGCCCTGCTAGTGAACAGCGATCACTATGGGGAAGTGTTCCAGAGAGGTGTGGCTGGGTGCAAGGCTGGTTTTGATCCACTCCTCTGGCCATGGTGTGGCACACCACCACCCCCTAAAAATAGCTGCTGAAACCCCGCCGTCGCTGGCTGCATCCCAGAGCATCAGCAGCTTGGCCTCTTAGGTGCGTTAATGAGCAGTGGAACAAATTGAGTAGTCGCCCTGAGCCAACGAGATGACCTGCAATCTAGGAATATTAGCTCATTTCCTGCATTCATTTCTTTCTTACTTCATTCATGTCATGCGCAGTCCTCCAGTTAAATTGTATTCTATGTGAGAAGCTGCTGTATGCCACTCCTTATGTGTAGTTTTACATATCCAGCTTCGGTAATCTGCAAGAACTGAAGCCAGCTGGCCATGTCTCCCTGCGAGCCAGCTATAACCTAAAGCCTATGGGCAACCCCCTGCAAGTGACTGCAGCTCAAGAAGCGATGGATTCTTGTCTGCTGGGAGCTGACTAGACTTGACATCATATCTAGCTCGCTAGCGAGGAATGCTGGTCAAGTGCAAGGGGCCCCTGTCTAGTCCCGTGGCTGGCATGACTATACGCCACAGCGCAAGGGACACCGCTACCCTCCCACTGAAGTGGTACCTAATTTATCTACTTGCATTTTTTTGGTGCTTGCGAACTGCTAGGTTGGCAGGAGCTGGGGCAAGCAATGGGAGCTCACTCAATTGCTTGGTCTCGAACTGCCAACCTACTGGTCAACAGCTTGGCTGTTCAACGCACAGCGCCACCATGTCCTGATATGGTATTAGAGTGGAGGGTACTGACTAAGAGAGCAGACAACCTGAAGACCAGCTGCTTGTTGAGGGCTAGCCTGCATCGAGTGCCCTTGAAGAGCTACAAAGCTACTCCGTGCTCTAAAACCAAGGGTCACTCCATAAAATAAAAGGATATAGTTAGGGATCACCCAAAGGGCTGTAAGGTAGTTCTGCCCACACATGGATGACAGAACACCAGGGAACAGAATCTGTGTGCTATACACAGTTTCTGTCATAGGGACGCACCCTAATGAGGGCACCATAAGGATGCAATCTTGGCCATTTTGACCACCCCCAAGCCACAGAGCGCTGGCTCTGTACCCCATACTGAGCAGCAGGGGGAGGCAGGATGTTAAATCCTATTTATTTTACTGTGAAGAGCCAAGCGACCAGAGGATAGTGGCGAGCCCCCGAAAAGAACAGCCCCACTGGATTAGGCCAAAAGGCCCCATCTAGTCCTGCTTCCTGTATCCAAAAGAAGCATATCAGACAAGCAGATACTTGCATTTCAATACCATTCCACTGTGTCAGGCATTCTAAGGTAGCCTACTTCTGCCACAAGGAGGTTGCACTGCCCCTCAAGGCATGTAGCCTGGGCTGGACTTTTCCTCCAGAAATCTGTCCAATATCCTTTCAAAGGCACCTAAGCCAGACACTGTTGCTCCTTCCTGAGGCAAGGTGTTACACAGCTTAATTACCAGTTAGCTAAAAGCACAGGCATGTTACATGTTAGCTAAAAACAAAAACAGAAAAGTACAGGCACGCCCAGAATGTGTTCCGGACTTCACCGTGGATACCCAAAACCATTGATACCAGTTTACGCCCCTTGAAAGACAGGGGAACCTCAGAGGCTTTGCAACAAGGTGAGAAAAAAAATGTTTTATGTTCTCCCATCCTTTCAATAGGAGTCCCAGTACTCATGGTATCTGTGGATGACTAAAACCGTGGATAATGAATTAGTGGACACCAGGGCAAACATTGTCCTGTTTCTATTGCCCTGTCTCAAACATAGTCTAACATTGTCCCCACATAATAATGGTCAGGGCCAGATCCTGAAAGCCAGAGCAGTGGTTGTGGGGATAGCTGGGCTGTGGGATAATTGACCCCATCGGGAAACGAGGCAAGAAGAAACTGGATCAGCTCAGACAGGGATGGCCTACTCTACTTGCAGTAGCCAACTGTTGAATGCCCAATGTTGACATGCGGGGGCACATTGCCCAGCTTTCCGCTACTTCCCAGGCCTCATGTGGAAGAAATGTACCAAAGAAAACAGAGAGGTGAAGGTGGAGTTCACTAAGCCCTGGAAAAGAAACCAGAAGGTCATTAATGCTCATATCCTTTCATGCAACTCAAGAGGCAGGGAAAAACATCCCCCATCATGCAATGCGAAAGAAAATGCCATTGGGACGACATGAATCAGGTCCTTCTAACCCGGGAAAACAAGGGTGAACAAGCCAAATTAACCTGACAAGGAACTAAGGAGTTTAAGTTCATAAAACTGAATAATCAACTATTTAAGGCAAGGAAACCTATTAAGGCAGGGGAAGCATTGTTAAGTTGGAAGGAAATACAAGGCCATCTAGTCCAACCTCCTGCCTGCAGCAGGAATCCCTCCTATAGCATCTCCAGCAGTGCCTGTTGAGCCTCTGCTCGAAGATCTCCAGTGAGGGAGAATCCATTGCCACATAAAGCTGGGAAGGAAATAATCTGCTTCATACTTGGAATGAGAAAGAAATTAGAAAACTGGTTCATCAATTCAGTTCCAGGCATTGTAGTCAAATATTAACAAGAAATTTAGAAAACTGGTTCATCAGTTCCAGGCGTTGTAGCAAATATTAACTGCTATCAAATCAATTTGTAATTTCATTCAGCAAGTTATTTAGAGGTCAACAGAACTACCTTGAATTAAGTTATATAGCAGATCATCCCAGAAGACAAAGAAGTCAGCCCCCCCCCCCCAAAAAAAAACCATTACCACAGAAGGGCAATAAGCAAAGAAGGGCAATTCCTAAAAATAAATAAATTTAAATAAATAAATATTTTTTTTTAAAGGGGGGAAGAGGAAATTAAATAAGCAATAAATCAATATGTGAAAGAGAGATGGAATGCCAATCCAAACCTTCTGGGGATGGGGGTGGCTACAAACACAGCCCAAGGCAGCAGTAAAAAGGCAAACCAAACACACCCCAACATTCCTCACTTAAATCAATCAGGCAGCTGAATTAGTTAACACAATCACCGCCCAAATTCCTTATCAATCTAGGGCAGAGCCAAACGGCCGCTCTTTAAGCAAAAACAATTGGAAAGGAAGATCTTAAAGAGAATCCCTAAGAAAAGTGCTTAAAGAGATAAGAGGGCTTCTTAGGCAGCGTGAATATCTGTACCTTCTTCCCCAAGGGAGAACCCCCCCTCCCTTCTTGTTTGTGCTTTGCTATAGTAGGGGGGGCTCTGAATGGAGAAAGGGGGAGGAACAAGCCTCAGCAGCTGCAAAAGAAAAGCTTGCTAGCATGGTTCCTGCTGCGACGAGGGCAACCTCAGACACGCTCCTAATGGACGTGCAGCCAAAAAATCCTCCCCCACGTGTACTGCCCAGCCCCCACATGAGCACTCCATGAGGCAGGATTTGCCCAGCAAGCAGGAGATCTCATGCCGCATGCGCCTGAGTTTCCCCAGCAATCAAAACAGTGGGAGCTGTGAAATGGCGGCGACCACGTGGTCGCAGCAGCGTAAGGAACCCGGGGAGCTACAAACAGCAAGCTCTTACCCAGGCACCTCTAAGGCAGGAGGTTCAGCTACCATTAGCACTTACCACGGAAGGGAAACAAACACAGCTGCAAATGCAGCCACCAGATGCCTTAAAGCAACACAGGGATTTGCAACTGAGCAGCAAGCCCCATGGAACTCTGCTACCTCCTGCAGTAGCCATGGGCTAGGATCCCCTTCAGAGAACAGCTTCACCAATACCCCATACATTACCAAAGGCACAGGAAAGATGATCCATGTCATGGAGCTAAAGTAAAGAGGCAAGCAGCAGAAGGAGATCCGTTTTCCTTTGGGATCCAAGTAAAGACAAAATGGCTCTCTAAAAGCCACCTCGCCACCAGGAGAGCTCCTGGCGACGCCCCCATGGCCAGATGCCCAATGAGGGCAGCAGCTGCCTCCTGTGGCTGGGAGGGGGACAAGCCAATCAGCGAGCATCCAGCTATGGGGCTGGAGCTCGGCATAAGCTTTATTTGTGGTTACTTGGAACCAGACCAAATTCAGTTTTGCTGCTTGGGCACTCTATCAGTTTAAAATTAAGCCTTATAGCTTTGGGATAGGTCCCTGTAGATAGGGCAAGTTTAGCCTGTGGGCTTATTGAGATTTAAGAGTCTGTTCATTCCTCTTTTTGAGGCTGTAACTCTTAACTGTGGTCCCAGGCTGGTAGCAGAGGATGTGTGCCTTGTTGCCTTGAATTGGAAGTGCTTAAGGAAACACACTGCTGAACGTTCACCACTCATATGGGCTCTGAGCTGGTTATAGAGCATATGAGCCTGTGAATTACAGTAGGCAATAAATTTCCAGTGCGGGATCTGAACTCACATAGCTCTGGCACACTATCATTTCCACCTGTGTATTTTGTGGCATTTATTTGTGCCTCACCCAAACAAAACATACCTAAGGGGGATGGAAAAAAAGAAGATTGAGTCGATGAAGTCTACACTCTTGTCTTTCACACTATTATGCACTTGAAGGACAATAAAGATTTTTTTCCAAGCAGATAGAAGTACATAATGCTGCAATCCTACATATACTTTAAAAGGTAAATAAAAGGTTTCTCCATGACCGAATGGTTTAGTTGTGACCGACTCTAGGGGGCGGTGCTCATCTGTTTCTAATCCAAAGAGCCAGGCTTTGTCCGAGGACAAATTTCTGTAGTCATGTGGCCAGCATGATTATACAATAAGGCGCACGGTTGGTACCTATTTCTCTACTCACATTTTTACGTGCTTTTGAACTGCTAGGTTGGCAGTAGCTGGGACAAGCCACGGGAGCTCACTCTGTTGCATGGTCTCAAACTGCCAACCCTTTGGTCAGCAACTCAGTGGTTTAACCCACAGCGCCACCATGTCCCATTAAATGGAAGTAAACTCAATTGGGCTTTTGAGTTTTTGCCCCAAATAATCTTATAGGGTTTCTCACCCTGCTATTCTACACACATCCCTTGGAGTAAGCCCCTTTGAATTTAAAGGACTACAGAATAGACAAGCAAAGGATTGTATTGTCAGGTGAGGTGTCTCAATTGGGGATGCTCCATTGTCAGTATTTTGTGCTGTTGCTGCCAATATCCACCACCTGCCTGCCCTCAATATGCCCCAAGAGCCTTGTCCAATTCCGCCTATCCCGTCTCCTCCGCCAGACTACTTTAACTGGTTGTTGCTATTTGTGGTGGCGGTTCTTAAATGGCTGCTGATGGCACTCTGTGCATGCGTCTAGGGGCCAGTTAACAGCACTGGAAAGTTTTTCCACTGTTACAAATCCCTTCGCCCTGGGTAGGACTGGGCTGTAAGTTACAACAGGAATGGGGACTATCCACATTGCAATAATTGTTCATTTGACTTTCCTATCACTATGGCAAGATTTAACTTTGCACATACAGAAGTATTTAATCAAAACTATATATGCAAAGGCTCATAATAAACAACACATGTTTCTTATTTGTATTTTTTTCCTTAAGATAAGTCAAAGGAAGAATTTTGGTATTCTTCCAAAATTACTCTTCCAAAGGAAGAGTATTTTTAACAAAGGAAGAGTATTTTGGTATAGTGCATAAAGAGTCAGATGGCCCTTGAAGAGAAATTCATTGTATAAAATGTTAATGGACTACAGTCTACTTCACAAACACGTTTGACATAATAAATTGTTGTAATGGGTTAAAATACCACAAGACTTCGTTGTTTTGCTGTTGCAAACTTAAAAAACATGGCTGCCCCTCTCAATGTAGGGGACTTTGGGCCTACCTGTGCCTCTCAGCTTAATTTACCTCAAAACGTTGTTGGGACATGCTACCTTGAGAAAGTTTGGGGGAAAAATAAAGCCAATGAATTCATATAATGCAGAATTGGCTCTAGCATCTTGTTGCATTTTTTCTGGCATAAATGTGAATTCAAATTTTAATATTTTTACCCTGGGGAATCTCAAGTCTGCTGCCACACATGAAACCCCTGGACTCATGAGCTTTCCCAATCATGTCAATGAAGATGGCAGCTCCATAAACGCATAGTGAAACATGTTCCAGGTGAGGCTGGTTGGATTAGGACAAGAATTTTCATGGACCACAATTACTGTGTGTGGTTTTTAATCCATGCAGAAAAGATGCACCATCAAGAAACTCACATCCAGAATTTTTAGATTTTAGATACAGGTATTTTTAACATTGATGAAAACATTGGTGTGACTTAGAAAAGTGTGTGCAACTATTTTAAGAAAAGCATGGAAAATGGACATATAAATGTTTGAGGATAAATAAGCTATTATAGCATACCACCATTTGCTGAAAATTATTTAATTAAAAAATCTGTTTTTTATATTTTTGACACTCATAATTTCCCAGCAGGTCCAATCTGAAGTAGTTTAAAATTCAGAAAATGCTGTTGAATGCATTGTACAAAACAGTTTTAACCCAGAATGTTGACACCCACTCAAAGAGAACACTCCTAATCAAGACTGTTGAAACTAGAGATGGACAAGTTATCAATGAAACTTGATAACTTTCCATGCCACGAAGTTTTCCATGCCTTCCACAAACAAAGCCTTATAGATTTCTTCACCAAAGAGAGGACAAGCTCTATCAGCTGCTGTTAATCAAATTACAGTTGAATTTAGTGTGATTATGGCAGTAAAGATTAAATTTAACAGAATCACTTAAAACCCATCAGGCTGCTACAGTACAGAAACTACTGTGAAAAAGCTGAGTTCTGAGGTTTCTGCCAAGTTCTAGGCAAAAATAAATCAAAGCAACACCTCCCTCCTTTGCAATTAACCAAATGAAAACTGCAGCTTGTGGCATAGGGACAAACTGTCCGTTTTGCTTAAATAGAGGGAATTCTGTTCTGGATAACATCAGAGAACTAATATTATATTATATTATTCAACATTCTCATCATTACTCTTATAGGTTTTCAGGGCAAATGAACCACCCAGAAGAATTTCAGAAAACCTAGAGAACATGAATAGAGAAATTATGATTGCTTTTAGTAGCATAGTTATGAATTTTCTTATAACTGTGCAGTTGATTCAGAAATTGCTATTGGAATTTCAGAAATTGCTATTGGAACTGCTATATGGTGACATCACAAAAGCCCATATGAAAAATATTCACATTGCTAAATATAAATGTTCCCCCTACTAATACTCAACACATTACTTGAGACTGGGAGCGCAAATGCTCAATGTTCAATAATAATTTTATTTTGTGGTCTTTAAGATTCCCTCTCCTCACAAGTGCCCAAAATCTGTCAAGCTTTATTTGTAAACGTTACTTCCTTCCAGCCTGGCCCTCAATTGAATGGGTCTCTCTAGTACATTACATTCACAAGTGCCAAGGGAGACATTAAGCACCAGTCATTGGTGAAAACCTCATCCTTAATTCAGGACAAATTAAAAGAAATTCCACAGCTACAATAACATGACGGGTATTGCTAGAGATCAAGTGAGGAATGTAAATTCCTGGAACGTAATTTCATGTTTGTGTCATAAGAAAATGGAAGAACCTATGAGGTTTTTTTTTTTTAAAAAGGCTATCAACACTCCTGATGGGCTAAGTACGCTCACTTTGCAGCAGGCTGGGGAGAGGCTTTTTTGCCTTGTTTCTTTTGATTTGCAGGTGTGTATGTACTTCTGTGTACCTAGGCAATCTCCCAATAAACCAATACCTTATTTATGGGTGGCCCCATTTGGCTTGCAATCTGCTAGGCAGACAATGACCTGACTCACGAATAGTGAACAGCCAATTAGGAGTTCGCTATTATATATTAGTATACTGTATATGCTTTCTTTCAGGTCAATATTGGTGTTACATGCTCAGCTACTGGCAATGCACAGTATGGAGCTTAACACCAGAAAGCATGACTATAAACTGATAAAACATAGTTAGGATCTAGGTAGGTTTGGACCTAGTTGGGTTGGAGGGTCGCAACCCAATTTTTCTTGGGGGGGGGGTCCCAGCAGAGCCTTCCATTAAAACAGTATGATGGAATGATAATTACTTCAAGCCCTGAGATTCAAACATCAGGCAGCTGCTAATTGCCCGGCAAAGAGATCAGGTCCAGCAGTTTGCAAACATGTGTAAACATAGAGAGAAATGTTTTAGTATCTTTTTCTAGTTATTATTATCTGTAAATAAAATATTTCATTCTTGATCTCCTTTTTTTTTTAAAGTCTCATTAACCTAGGTGGGTCCTAATAGACTGTCATTTTAAAAAGTAGGTCCCAGTGCTAACATGTTTGGGAACCACTGCTCTATATTGTTTGGACTGTAGTTATAAATAACCCTAATAGATATTCTTAATAATAAAGGAACTCACCAACAATTTTTACTAATGTCAAAAGTAGATACACTCCTATACCTAATCTGTCTATTCATGCAAACGGAGTATAATGATTCCATATAGGCAATCTAATTTGAGATCATATTAGGAGACTCAGAAAATGTCCCTGAGCTGTATAGCAAATTTCCTCATCTCAGCTATAGTTTACAATTTGAATCTGAAGATATGATCTTGGGCTTTAGTGGAAGTTTTCAGAGAGAAAGCATTTCTTAAGTACTGTATAGTGACATATGGCTGTCCATTTCCTTTCCGGTTTCAAAAAGCAGGCTTTTGCTGAAATGAAGCAAATGCATGCCCTTATTCAAACTCTACAGGAATTTGCAGCCACAAGATGTGGTGATAGTCACGTGTGTATGTGGTTTTAAAATAAGACAGTCTATCCATGAGTATTCAACCATGGATTTAGTTGCTGCCACTGTGTGTTGTGGCTGGAGCTGCCTCTGCCCCCTGGAGCAGGTAAGCAGCAATGGGGCTGGGGAGGCTGCAGGAAGGGGTGGATCTGGTGGCAATGGTGGCTGCCAGATCCTATCCCCCTGTTCTGTAGTCTCTCTGCCCCTTTCTCTCTGGAGATTTGTGCCAAGGAAATTGCTATCACATGTCTGAGGAGAGACATTGTGGGTTTGGAGGCTTAAGCAGCAGTAAGAGAATTACCTGCCTCTCGATTCCCTCCCCCCCTCGATAAAGCATGCACATTTTTGGCACAGCAGCACCAAGCAGAAGTGGGGGAGGATAGGGTTGGGTTCTAAAAGCGCAATCCTAAACTTGAGTTAGGCCGGCATAAGCTAAGCCTGCAAAGCTTGGCCAGCACAAGGGCCACCATAAAGAGTTTTTGGACTACTCTAGGAATCAGGGAGGATGGCTCACATCTGTGTGCTGGCCTCTCTCTCCAAGAGTGGTCCAAACATACTTTACAGTGTCCCTTGTGCTGGCCAAACTTTGCTGGCTTAGTTTATGCTGGCCTAATTCAGGATTGCACCCTAAGTGGTACTCTAATGTACTTCCACATTCAAAAGTGGTATTCCTGGAATTCCACTTGTGGGGAAAGCAAATTACAGGAAGGGCTTGTTGCCTACCTGTCTTGCTCAGGGCTTTGCAAAAACACTTGACTGGACGCTGTAAGAAACAGTATTATATTTACCTTTGGTACAACTCAGCAATGTTCTTATTATGTGATTCAGGGCGCAATCCTAATATGGAGTTAGGCCGGCACAGTGAGCAACACTTTTTAAATAAAATTTAGGAAGGGTAAAAGCACATATAGAATCCAGTTTTGTTTTTTAACCAATCCCATATTTTTCAAGACAATTGATATATATATTTGAATCCATATCATGCCACTCTTTAAATCCCTTCACTGGCTTCCCTGTGCGTGCGCGCATGTGTGTGTGTGTCTGTGTCTGTGTGTGTGTGTGTGTGTGAGAGAGAGAGAGCAAGCAAGTGAGGGGACTGGGGAAGGGCGAGCATATGTGTGAGTTCAGCAAAAGCCTGTTTTCAAACTGGAAAGGAAATGTTCCAAGAGGTGGGTGAGGCAGAAGAGAATGGGGGATGGTGTCAACAAAGACAAGCAGAACAGGGGCAAAATAGGGTGGTGGTGGCCACAGCCAGAATAGTCCTTGGAGCCCAAGTTCTACCTGCCCCCATGGCATCAGCAGCTAGATATACTAATACAGAACAACAAACACACTAACGTAAGAAGAGCCCTGCTGGATCAGGCCAAAGGCCTGTCTAGTCCAGCTTTCTGTATCTCACAGTGGCCCACCAGATGCCTCAGGGAGCACAGGAGACAGCTACTAAATCTCTCTAAAATATTTTAAATATGCAGAAATCATTGCAGAAAATTAGCATCCTATTTAGGCTCACATTGAAAAGGAAAGTGTCCTGTGCCCCCAGCTTCCCCTGTGGGCTGTGAGTCCAGCAATAACCAAACTTTGTCTGCATCTGGCCTCCCTCTTATCTTACCAAAAATTGAATCTAGGTGTTTACGATGAAGTTCAATATGACAAGGGCAATACAACAGCATGCACTCAAGTGTTTCAGTTGCACCTATTATACAAGAGCACTGCCTGCTGTCATCAGCAATCCCACTACATCTGCCATAAAGCAGGGCTGAGGGTAAAGCATTACATCTGGCCAATGACAACGCCCTACTCTCCTGTGGGCATTGTAATATTTCGAAAAAAGAGTCTGGCTGGCCAAACGATAGACATGTGCAATCTCAGCGGAGAACGGGTTTTGTTGGCAGCATAGTGACATATTGTTTCTCCCAGGAAATAGATACATAAACTCTAGTTTATAAAGTCATTCCTTGGGTTATGTTTATAGTCTGTAAACATTTTGTTGTTGTTCTAGTCAATTTCTGACAAAATGAATTCTGATCTTAATTCTTCCATCAAAATATTTCCAGTATAACCTCTGTCTACATTATAGTAACCTCTAATCCAGACCCCTCATTTTCGTTTCTCTCAGTTATAGTGCTTGTCAACTCGCATTACAGATGAATAAAAGAGAAACATAAAAACGTACCCTTGGGTAGAAAACTTGCTCAGCTTTCCAGGATAAGCAACCTTAACCACACAGAATAATTGTAACAGTCAGTGATAATAACTGTAAGCTTTTATAATCCTGACTGAACACCATCAGCACACACTTTTAGGAAGTAAACTATGAACACAGAAGAAAGCTGAAGAAGAAAGAAAAACACTCTAGAAACTATATGTTTAGGTCAAAATGTCTCTGAAATAGTCTATTTTCCTGGGTGAATGATGTTTGTCTGACCACCATATCGTTCATAAGAAATCAAGATATGTCTCTGATCATCTGAACAGATGAAAATGAAGACATACATTATTCATGAAGCTTGCGTTCAAGCATTCTAGTAGTAGAGAACTTATTTGTCAAACAAGTATGTGAACTTGATATAACAATTGCTCACATCTAACCTCATAATCTATGTTGGAATATGGTAAATTTAAAGGATGTCATTTTAAAAAGTGGGTCCCAGTGCTAAGAGGTTTGGGAACCACTGATTTAAATAATTATTGCCCTCTCCATATCTATAAATGATAATCTATTTTGATGTTAATAACAAAGGAATTTGTGTTTTTTTTTTTGCTTACCATATTTTAATAGGAGGATTACCATATTTTAATCAGGTTTACTCTTAACTTCACAAATTAAAAAAAATTAAATTCTAAGAGATGAAGCGATGATTCTCTTAGATGAAGAGATGAAGAGATGAAGGGCACAATCCTAACCAGGACTGGAATAGGAAGGCTGACTGGCCTGCACCTTATCCGGCCCTGGTTAGGTGGCAGCTGTGGCACAAGTCAGACTTATGTCACCTTACCCCGAATAAAGCCCTAGCCACCCCTATGAGGCTAATCATCATTTAGTGCCAGCTAAATCATTGATGCAATTTCTGAGAGGCCTCTATAGGGCCAACTGGGGTGAGGACAGGAGTTAGGATCCGGCCTACATACCTCAGGTCAGTCCCACCCCACCTCCGCAGGCCAGTCCACTTATGGGCCCACCCTCCCCCCGCCTTTCTCCCACCCCGATTCCTCACACCAACCAAACTAACTCAGTACTTCCTTATCTGTTCCAGTACTTCCTTATCTGTTCCAGATGGCCTGGGATCTCCCAAGTTCTCACAAGCACACTTTATGGCGTATTTGTGACAATTCTGGGCCAGCAACAGAAATTTGTGCAGGAACAAGTGCAATCTAGGATTGCACTGTGAATGTTACATCAGCCTTGGGATTTTATACTCCCTGCTCCTACCAATGCCATGTCTTCCAAAATCAAGGAACCCTTACTACTATGGTGCCAACTGCATTGTGGAGCCTGATTATCCATACGGATGTCATGTTATGCATCAAAATTAAATAGTGGCCTATAGAAAACTGAAGGAGAGAGCCCTAAGAATGAAGTAAGACACAGCACTGACAATGAAGTGAGACAGACGTTGGCCATCCTTACTTCAAAGGCGGCTTTGTGAATTGCCTTCATTATAGCAGGAATGCAAAGGACCATTCTTCTGGTTTTTCTCCCCAAAGGAGTCTTTCAGCAACTGTTTCTTAAGCAGCAGTCCTCAGTTAACAGCATAGCAAAATATTTCTGAAACTGAAGGAGTATGTGTGAAATTGTAAACGTGGCTCATGATATTGCATATGGGTTTGCGCAGTCTGTGTTTTGCTCAGAGGGAAAAGTGAAAGATTTGACTGGATTTGCTGGTTGAGATGCAAATTGTGTATCTCTTTAGATTCCAACAACTTTTTGCCTGAATACAAATATAGTTTCACGTCACATACAAAGCAGATCATTCACATGGAGCAGCAAGCCAGGTGCGTCTGCCAAGTTCATTATAATTACTAGAAATACATCACTGTTTGTTAATCATACCATAGATCTATGGGTGTATAGATTTAAACATAAACAACTAATCATGTGGAGCATGTGATGAACTTTATATAATTTTAAAACTGAAGCATTAATAGCAGTAAAACTATTACTAACATAAATAATGTCACCAAAAAGGCTTTTAAATCCTACATTGAATAATCAGTACAAAATTTGGAATTCTGAATTCAACACAAAAATTTTATTGATCCCAGATCCTTATCTAGAGTTAATCACTTTAGAGATTAGTACATCACATTGCTATCCACCAATTTCTTCCCCAACATTCTCTCACTGGAGTCCCATTTGAGACTAAGGTTATTTTGAAATAAGTATGGATTATATTCAAATAATATACAGTTATAAACTTCCAGAGGCTACGTGAGCCTGTGGAAAATAGTTTTGCATTATACTTTGACAGGTTCTCAGCTGCAAAAGACGTTCAGTATTTATCTTAAGGGGACAATAGGGAATGATAGCTAAATCCGGAGTATGTATGCTGTTTCTGTTGAATTGATTTCAAATCTCTGTAAGCAGGCTCCTTAACAAGGCTCCCTCTTCAGCTCCCTGACCTCCCATAGTGGATCTTTGACAGGTGCTGAGGGCTACTGTGCAAAGGAAGCATTAAAGTAGATCATTTTATGAGCTTTCTTCTGCAAGTGCTCCTTAGAATACAATCCTATCCTTCAGGGGCTATTTTGCCCTGAGGAAAAGCATGGAAGGAGAAGCCCAGGCCACGGAGCACTTGTCATCAGCCCTTAAAAATAATTATGGACCAGTGACAACATTGCTTTTTAAATCTTCTGTAACATGTTTGTTTTAACATTGTATGTTGCCTTGACTGCTTTTGCTAAGATTATGCATAAATGCAGTAAATATTTTGTTTAAAAAACCCAGTGGCGCTAAATAGCCTTGGAATACAAGCGGTCCAGGCAGTGGTGTCATCTAAATGATTTAAGAACAGGTACTCACTTTTGATTGGCACGTGTCGGGACCCGCCCACCAGAAGTGACGTCATAAGCCAGAAGTGATGTCGTGGCAGGAAGTGACATGAAAAAAGCCTTTTTTGAGGCCTCAGATGATTTTAAACTGACCCAACAGTTGCAACAGTATTCCACAGCACCCCCAGAACCTGTTAAGGAGGCCTGGCATCATGTTAAAACCCCAGAGCAACTAATTTTTCAGTGGCAAGGAAAGGAAAGGCTCCGCTCGCTGCCTGCCTGGCTCTGAGAACATGCAGGCAACTCAAACATGCAGGAAACTCAAACGTTGCAGAGGGCGGAGTTGACAAGTGGGTGGGCGAATGGGCGGGGCCAGCTGTAATCCTAGAAACCGGTACTCGCGTACCCCCGCGTACCCCCTGCATGACATCACTGGGTCCAGGGCTGTATCAGCAGCCATGGCTGTTCCCATTAGAACAGTGGTTCTCAAATTTATTAGCACTGGGGCCCACTTTTTAGAATGACAATCTACCTGGGCTGATCACCGGAAGTGATGTCATTAACCTGGAAGTGATGTCATGGCTGGAAGTGCTGTCATTGTGATGCCAGAGCAGGCTGCTTTCCTGAGAATGCTGCAAAAATTTAGGTTATTTCTCAGCCCTTTCCCAACAGCAATGTAAAACAGAATGAAAAAGAAAGCTTATTTGCAACCTTGACACCAACAGAATAACCACACAGCTCTCTCCAGCATCCCATCTTCCCATATTTTCAAGACAGCTGAGCTAGGTGTTACACGACCCACTTCAAATTGGCTCCTCCTGGCCCACAGTTTGAGAAACACTCCATTAGATTATCTGAGATTTACATACATCAAGTCTGATTGGTCTCATTGATTTTAGTTATATTTAGTCATTACTAACTTTCTTATAATACAACCTATAGACTATGACCATTCATGTTCAGAATTCACTCTCCTGTAGAACAAACATTGAACACAAGAAGGTTGGGTATGGGGCAGTGGTGTCATTCAAATGATTTAGGAACAGGAACTCAGAAGGCGTATCAGAAGGCGTTTGACACAGTCCCCCATCAAAGGCTGCTGGAAAAACTTCATAGTCAGGTCCTCTTATGGATCCAGAATTGGTTGAGGGCCAGGAAACAGAGAGTGGGGGTCAATGGGCAATTTTCACAATGGAGAGAGGTGAAAAGTGGAGTGCCCCAGGGATCTGTCTTGGGGCCCGTGCTTTTCAATTTATTCATAAATGACCTGGAGACAGGGATAAGCAGCGAGGTGGCCAAGTTTGCAGATGACACTAAACTTTGGTAAAAACCAGAAAGGATTGTGAAGAGCTCCAGAAGGATCTCTCCCAGTTGGGGGAATGGGCAGCCAAATGGCAGATGTGTTTCAACGTAGACAAATGTAAAGTGATGCACATTGGGGCAAAAAACCAAAACTTCACCTATAGGCTAATGGTTTCTGAGCTGTCTGTGACAGCTCAGGAGAGAGATCTTGGGGTATTGGTGGACAATTCAATGAAGGTATCAACCCAGTGTGCAGCAGCAATTAAGAAGGCCAATTCTATGCTTGGGGTCATTAAAAAAGGGATTGAGAATAAAACAGCCAATATTATTATGCCATTGTACAAATCGATGGTCAGGCCGCACCTGGAATATTGTGTCCAGTTCTGGTCGCCGCATCTCAAAAAGGACATAGTGGAGCTGGAAAAGGTGCAGAAGAGAGCGACAAAAATGATTACGGGGCTGAGGCACCTCCCTTATGAAGAAAGACTGCAGCGTTTGGGGCTCTTCAGCCTAGAAAAAAGGCGCCTGAGGGGGGAAATGATTGAGATGTACAAAATTATGCATGGAAGGGATAGAGTTGATAAAGGGATGTTCTTTTCCCTCTCGCAAAACACCAGAACCAGGGGGCATCCGCTAAAACTGAGGGTTGGGAGAGTTAAAACAGATAAAAGGAAGTACTTTTTTACCCAGCGGGTAGTTAATCTGTGGAACTCTTTGCCACAGGAGGTGGTGATGGCATCTGGTTTTGATGCCTTTAAGAGGGGATTGGACAGATTTCTGGAAGAAAAGTCCATTGTGGGCTATAGGCAATGATGGGTTGTAGCCTCCTTACATTAGTAGTAGGCTACTTCAGAGTACTGGGTGCAAGGGAGTGGCAACAGGATGCAAGCATTTTGTTGTCTCATGCCTCCCTGGGGCACCTGGTGGGCCACTGTGAGATACAGGAAGCTGGACTAGATGGGCCTTTGGCCTGATCCAGCAGGGCTCTTCTTATGTTCTTATGTTCTTAACTCATTTTTGATTGGCACTTGTCGGGAACCCGGAACCAGCCATGGAGCCCATTCTGGTCTGTTCCCCCTGAATGACATCACTGCCTTTAACCCTCTGAGTGCCAGCCAACCAAGAAGAAAAGCTCTTTGCAGAGGAATTGGGAGGGGGGAGGAGGGAGAGTGAAGTGGGCAGAGTCAGCCCTAATTTTAACTAGTGGAACTGAGTTCCCCCGCGTTCCCCCTGCATGACATCACTGGTGTGGGGCTTGACCACATGATTTGGGGGAGAGTGAAGCCTAAATAGAGCTTATGTAAAACTGCTTTTTTAGTAGCACAGTTGCTCAGCATTGAGGCTGAATATAAACTATTAGTAGTTAAATTTCACCCTGATATAACATGTTGCTTTAGTGCTAATTTTGTTGCCATAGTTACCAAGTTCCTTTTGATACATTTAGCAATAAAGGCTTAGACTGTACCAAACATTTTTGCTTTTGAGTTCTGTTGTCAGGCCATCTCAGTCGACTCATATCGGAGAATTATTTGGACGTTTCAGAGTTATGCAATCTGCACGATGACATGCAAAGATCTGAGTAAGTGTACATAGGATTGTGCTGCAAGAAGCCCCGCTACACTTTTCATCTTCATGCATAAGATCTTCTGAACAGCCAGTGTGGTACAGTAGATACTACATTGTAAAATGGGAAGAAGAATCACAGAGGTGTACTTGACAGGGGTCCAGGGGGCCACATGGTCCTAGGTACCATGGTGGACACCCTGTGAGTAGCTGCCACTGCTGCTGCTACTGCTGCCTCCCCTCTGGATCCACCTTCCAGGGCCCTACTGAGGGCCAGGCAAGCTGCACACAATGTCTGCAGCAGCACACCATGTCAAGCATACTGAAGCTTTTGGGAAGCCTTTCAACAATACTTCTGTTTTTCTGACACAAACCGAATGTATTGCTTAAAGGCCTTGTGAAAGCTTTAGAGTCCTTTCAGATGCCCTGTGGACATTGCCTGAAGCTCTGGAGGCTCCAGGTGAGTGGGAAGGGGGAGGACACCAGTCTGCAAGGCAGCGCATGGGCCAGGGACATGACTAAGGTCTCATTGCTCTCATAGGCTTATTTTACTTATTTATCAAAAAGATACAGGGCACTGTCCTATCATGGAAGGCCCAGCCATTAAGCCAGTTGAACCTTGCATCTCAGGTGGTAGGCTAGTGAAAAAGCCAAGGTGGCAGGCAGCTAATGCCCTACACCTTATGCTGTATTGGAAAAGGCAGGCGATACCCCATTCAATCAAAGACCATTCAATCAAAGACCATCCAATCTAACCTCCTGCCCAACACAGACTGTCCACAAACTACAACATCCCTGATAGATGGCTACCCAACTCCCGTTTAAAGACCTCTAGTGTTGGAGAATCTACAAACTATCTTCCGAGGCAGACCTTTCCACTGCTAACACTGTTGACTGTTCCATAAGACACTTGCTACTGTCAGTGTCAGGAGGTGGTTCTTAGTATTTAATCAAAGTCTCCTCTGTAATGCAAACTCATTTGTCCTGATCCTACTCTCCAAAACTGAGAACAAATCCACCTCATCTTCCATGTGACAGATATTTATAGATACAGGCCTGCCCCGGTATCCACTGGGGTTCTGTTCCATACCCTACCGTGGATACAGAGGATGCTTTTTTAAAGATGGAGGAACCTAAGTAGTTTTGCTGCAACAGGGTTAAAAAAAAGAGATTTGTTTAAGGTTCCCCTAGGCATCCCAGTATCCATGGTACCCATGGATAGTAAATCAGTAGATACCGAGGCACTCCTGTATGTCTCATGAATAGAATTAGGAACTGGCATTTATTGCCCTTGAAACTACATAAGATTTACATAGCCTACTTTAGAATGCCAGATGCAGGGGAGTGGCAGCAGGATACAAGTATCTGGTTGTCTTGCATGCTCCCTGAAGCCTCTGGTGGGCCACTGTGAGATACAGAAAGCTGGACTAGATGGGCCTTTGGCTTGATCCAGCAAGGCTTTTCTTATGTTATTTATAATAAGACGATAGATGTTGGCATTATTAATATCATAAAGATGATTTTTATCACACCTGGTGGAGCTGTAGTAGGGCTAAGAAATACTGGAAAAACACTATAAATGTAATCTTTATATGTTTTAGTTAAAAGTTTGCTTGCTGAATGTTATAAAGTTTTTTACCAGTTGAATAACAAACGTCAGTTGAAGACTGCAAGCCTGGTCTTACTGGAAATGCGGCCTAGCTCCAGGAAAAGCTAGATTAGATGGTCTTTGAAGGATGCCATGCCAGAACACTTCCATGGAGACAAGCCCCATTGAAAAAATAAGACTTAGTCCTGAATAGATGTGCATTGGATTGTGCTATAAGTTTGGGGTTATGTTCAACATGGCAAAATTAACGACAAGGGGTCTGAGAATGATTTTGGTTTTTGTTCTATAGAAGTGGGACCCAGGTCTGAGCTATCTGCATAGCAATACAATTAGTAATGATTTGAGGCATGATTCAATTACATTTATGAGTCTGACATAAAAGAGATGCAATGGTCTCTATACTACAGTATTTAATTTTTATTATGTAATACTTTTGTATTACAATTTGAAATTGATATGCTGTGGCTAAAATGTATAAATCAAGAAATATACCATTTAACCATAAAATGCCATGCAGCTGGAAAAAAATTATAAAAATCTACATGCTCATCACAAGTAAGAAAAAGTCATTTTTACAGACCTGATGTTTTACTTCCATAATTGACTACAGCCATTTAAAGGACAAGATGTATTAGGCTACAATCCTATCCACACTTACCTGGAAGTAAAACCCACTTACTTCTGAATAGACATGCATAGGATTGGGCTCTTAGAGAAGGTTTATGGAGATGGAGATGGAAGACTCACAAATGTGGCTCCAATTTTTTTAAAAGCAGAAATAGAACTGTATAGGGAAAAAAGGATAACTAATCATTTCTTGAATTATATGTAAGAGTCGGATTGCAAACAATAAAGAATCTTGAGGCACTAATACCTTTATTAGTATAAACATTCATTGACTAGAATTAGTCCACTTAATCAGCAGCAATGCATCTAGTGGACCCTAGTCCAAATGCTTATGCTGTAATAAATGTGTTCTTCTTTAAGGTAGGACAAGACTCCTTGTTACTTTTTCTGCAACAGGCTAACAGGGCTACCCCTCTAGAAAAGGGGATATTGTGTTTATTTTTAAAATGCGGTAGCATTATTGCAGCTGACAATCCCTTCTGGTGATTAGTGAGGAGGGCTGTTGAGGCTACAGAGACTAATTGCAAGCAGCTGGAACAGCTGGTCAATTTGGATTTTGCCAATTTGTTTGATCTTGTGGTAGATATCTTGCAAGTTTGATTGACCTTGAGCTGAGCTGATATTGCAGGAAAAATGTCAGTCTTGCTTTTTGATGGTTTAGCTTTTAATTGAAGTATGTGTTCAAAATAAATACTGTATGTAGGTATGAAAATTGAAGATAATGTTGTTGTGTGGCATTACAGCTTTTAAAAAAGTCTGCTTATTTCTGATCTCCCTCACCACAAAATGACCTCCCTGTGTTAAAAAGAGGGATTATTGACTTACTTTTGCCCTTACTTGCCCCTTTAATATTTTTGTTCTAGAGTGGCACCAACAAAAATCAAACTGTAGTTTTTGTAATAACAGAGTAACATGGCTATCCCTCTGGAATTTGTTTCATAAAGAGGTTCCTGACGTACTCAAGAAGATAGTCTAAATAGGACGTAAGTGCTAGCTGATTAATTTAGGACTCCAATTAAAATACTAGCCCTGATTGCTGCCCCAACATGGAAGCGGAAACAATTAAGAGCCCAACCTTTGATTCATATTGGTTGTGATTTGTGCCACTGCTGGCTCTCTGTCAGCTTGTCACCTTGGTTGGCCCAGCTGAAAGTAAAGAAACCGTCTAGAGGCTTTTCCCCAAGATGGCTATTGCCCATGTATTCAGATGCATGCTGAGTCAGCGAGCTGCTCATTCTCTCCAGGTGAGGAGAGTCTACTTGAATGCAGCAAGGAAATACTGGTACAAAGATATATAAGATTTTCTAAGGTATAGAAAGAAGAAAATGGCAGAGGCTCTGAAGTACAGGCAGCTTTGAATGAGGTTTTCTGGATATATACCCGTATTACATGTACAGTACATAAGAGGGAAATTAGAGGGAATATAATTTTCATCCTTTTTTACTTTATGAATTTTGTTTCCTCGTTATTAATTACATGAGACTGCACAGATAAAACTGTGCAGATTTTAAGCTCAACTGTTTCAGGGACTTCTTCTGTCTAGCTCTATCAACACCATGCAGTGTATAAACTCTTATGTTAGTTTTTGGAGATTTATATAAATTGTAGTTATCACACTTTTTATAACGGTGCTACATTTTGTTGCATTGTTAGTTTTAAGGTAATTGTTTTATTTTTAGCTAATATGCTCTTTTTCATTAAAATGCTAAGTTTTAGCCATCTGCACATGTAAATAATCAACTAAGTGACAGGAAATTCATGATTAATCAACCGAGGTTTCTTTAGTTGAGGAATAGGCCTAAATCTAAATAGTCTTCTGTGGATTTGAGTAAACCCCAAAGACATTGAGATTTTGCTGTTGGGGGCGGGGGGAGAACAACTATGGAAGAAATGAGTCGTTTCCAAGTCTGTAATGTTTAATGTCAGTGCTTCATTGATTTTCCTGTCTTTGCATTGATTTCCAGCTTCTGGTAGAGCTGGTCATTCATAAGGGGTGTGAAGAGGAACTAGACGTCATGAGGTTCAAGCTTTCTCATCTCTCTGTGCACGTGTCTGTGGGCAGTTTTCCCTAGTAAAGATCCATTCCTTTTAACAACTGCGCAACAAGCAGAAATTCAACAGGTGAAGCTTATCCTGTTACAGTTCCAAGCCCCTGGGTGGGAATCTTCATTTCTGCGTACCTGGAAGAATTACAGGAGGAAAGAAAAGTGGCAACCTTATTGGCTGGACATACGTTCGCGTGCCCTCTGCTCATTCTCAGAAACCCTTTCTTATGTGCGTGTGTAACGGTTCAGACTTGGCACTGCAAAGCTCTGCTCCTCCTGCGAGCGAGAGCATTTTATTCTCGCTCCATTTTAATTCCGTGCTAGGGAAGGCGAGGCCGGAGTGGCGCGGCACGGAATAGAATAAGCTCGCCGTTTAACTTCGTGGAGCGTGTCTGCCCGTTTAGGTGCCCCTGTGTGGCGACGCCTCACACCGACGCCTGCTTTTTGCACTGAGGCCGTGGAAATCTCTGCCTCTCTCCTCTCGGCTCCCTTTGGATGCTCCCTTCGGCCAGCTCGACTGGCTGGCTGGAGATAACACCCCCCCCCTCCCCGGGAAGCGACAGGGAGGAGGGAAGCCAGCTCTCCATACACGCATGTCGAGCGCCGCGCGCGCACTCGGAGGGAGGGTTAGTGCGCTCCAGCAGCGCGGCGACGACTTTGCTCTTTAAATTGGTCTCAAAGCCGATTATAGCTGATCTCCCACGTGGTATTTCCCCTTCTGGCTCCTGGCGGGGCAGGAGGGAGGAAGAAGGAACCGGGAACCAACGCGCCTGGCAGAACTTTTTGGGATGAAGGGTGCGCGAGGGAGCGTCCTGCACGAGGCGACTTAGGAGCGCGCCAGCCGCTTCAGGGCGGGCTGAGGAGCCCCTGTGGCTCTACGTGGACGAGTCTGGCTGCAGCTCTCGGCAGCAGTAGCGCTCGGGGTGACGGCGGAGGCAGCAGCAGCACAGGCAGCCAGGACGGAGGACAGCGCCGGCGCGAGCCGCCTCAGCAGCGCGCCACAGCGGAGGGTGGCGGTCTTGCCCTGCAGCCTCGCCTCCCCGCCAAAGGAGCCGCACTCATGAAGCGTCTTCTCTGCTTCTGTTGCTCGACGACGAGCTCTCGCTGAAAGGAAGGGGACTTCGAGGCGCCCGCCCACCGCCGGGTTTTGGAGACGGCACCATGCAGAAAAGCGTGCGCTTCAACGAGGGGCACGCCTTGTACCTGGCCGTGCTGGCCCGCAAGGAGGGCACTAAGCGCGGTTACCTGAGCAAGAAGACTGCGGAGACGAGCCGCTGGCATGACAAGTGGTTCGCGCTGTACCAGAACCTGCTCTTCTACTTCGAGAGCGAGCAGAGCACCCGGCCCGCCGGTGTTTACATGCTGGAAGGCTGCAGCTGCGAGAGGGCGCTGGCCCCTAAGGGCACATCCGCCGGCAGCGCCAAGGACGTGGCGTTGGACAAGCAGGTAGCTGCCCGTCCCCACAAGCCCCCACCGCTTTCCGGCTCTCTGAGAGCCCAATCCTATGCATGGCTACTGAGCAGTAAGTCCCATCCAGGGGGTTACTCGCAGGAAAGTGTGTATAGGATTGCAGCCTCAGGGGCGGATCTCCAACTTCATTCCGCAGCCTCGCGTACCTCGTTTAATAGTACCAAGCTGTCCAGTAAAAGGAGGCCCAGGGCGTGGTTGCCTACACAGGACGGCTATCGCTATCACGGGGCTCGCTCTCCCAGTTTGCGGCACGACCTTAAATCGTTTGTTGGTGCTTGGTGTGTGTGTATATGTGTGCTTTATCCGCCTTCTGTAAGAAAGCACGAGGCAACGAAAAGAGGGACCGGCGCCCCTTGGCGCTCGCTCTCCGAGCTCCTGAGTACTTGCAAGTTTGCAGAAGCTTAAGGGGGTCTACGAACGTTACCCTCTCTGCCTTTTCTGTGAAACGGAGGTGGAGGAAAAGAAGGAAAGGCGATGCTTCATCTCTGTCTTGTAATAAGGGAGGAGATGGCCTGCTCCGCTTTGGAGATAACTGATTCTGGAGCAGTGGTTCAGGTCGAGATGCTTCATGGTACCTGGAAACCACACTCTCTGTATTGGAAGCCCTTCCTCTAGCATGGCTCAAGGATTCTGCCACCTTAGGTGGCAGCGAAGTGTGGTACGGGTGTGGCAGGTGAGCTAGTACTGCCCCACCGGAGTTTTTTTTGACATGTCCCCCCACTGCTATGATCACACAAACACAACCCATGGACTTCGAGCAGCTGGAGCCCCTGGGTTGTCAGTGTTTGCAGGATCACAGCCACTGTAGCAGCAGTGGAGGCACTTTTCAAAGAACCAAGGTAGGGCAATTCTGCCTCACCTGCTACATCCACAGCATGTTGCTGCTAGGTGGTGTTGATAAAGCTTAGCCCTGCATGCACTGACAGTCCACCTATGATGGCCCTGACAATTCTATGCTTGGCTCAGGTTAAATATTTTAGAACTCAATAATAATTTTTTGGATAGTTGACATTTTGGACCCACTTGAGTTGTGTTGCAGCTATCTAGCCTGCCCTGCTGTGCCCTGTTGTATGGGTATCCTATGTATGGGCAGGTTTCAGTTAAATGTGCTGTGCACCTGTTTAAATCCATTTTGGTCTTTCTTACTTTGTTGTTCCTTAGGGCTGAGCAATTAAGGGTGCAATCCTAACCAACTTACCAGCACTGACATAGCTGTGCCAATGGGGCATGTGCTGCATCCTGCAGTGGAGTAGTAGTCATGGAGACCTCCTCGAGATAAGGGAATCTTGTTCCCTTACCTTGGAGCTGCATTGCCCTTACCCCCGTGCTGGAACATTGGTTAGGGTTGTGACCTAAACCAGATTTGGGGTTGAGAACTGTTTTAATGGAGTCCTGTGTTTGAGGCTTAAGATATCTAGAATCGGCAACTGTAAAAAGCCTCAGTGTGCACTGTGAAATATGGTGGGTTGCATCTCTTGCAAACCTTTAATGATTTTATCAAAGCTTTCCTCAGTGCAAGAGAGCAAAAATTCTGCACTACATAGGGTGAAGTGGTAAATGGAAGTTTGGCAGCCCACAATCCATACACATTCAAAATGATGCATAATGCCATATTTCTTACAGACCTAGCAAAATTTCAGTGCCCTTCAGCATGATCCTGTGCGTGTCTACTCAGAAGTAGGACTCATTGAATTCAGTGGGACTTACTCTTAGGTAAGAGTGTATAGGGTTGCAGCCTTAAATATGTTGCTGTGATTTGTTGTTGTTGATCAAATATAGCTTATGTATGGCATCTATTAATGTAGAGAAATAGACTAGAATTAGTCAGAACAGGCAGACCGTTTAAGGATTTAGAATGAGATTTTATGGAATAGTTGGAATGTGTAAGCCTTCAAAAATTACATCCAACTACTCAGTTTAAGTGCTTGGATACAGATCGAACTGGCACTGCTGAGCTCTTTTTAATCCCCTATGAAACAAAAGACCTCATAAAACAGAAAGTGTTCCTTGCACAAAAGTAGTTGGTGCACCAATTTATACCAGTCTAACTAAACGTATTGGATTTGGACAGAAGCATGTAACACATTTTAATTTAGTTTCTTTAAACATAATCCGAACTTGGATTGTACTGGGAAATGTAGGTCCCATTCTCTATTGATGCAGTTACACTTAACACACCCAAACACTTCAGTGGTTACTTGTAAGAACCATGACAATGTCTGAATGTAAAGCTTTGAAATATCTAATGATTACTGTAGATTCGTCAAGAAGTGATTAGATGGGCTCCACAGAACAGTGGAGAGCTGATTTTTGTTTCTAGAGATTTGGAAATAAACAGGAGGCTTCAGTAATGAATGTGTGAATGCACTACTTTGATTCTGAAATGGGGATTTTTAGACCTGATAGATTTACCCTTACAGTTTGAATGAAAGAGCCTTGAAGCTGACCTTGTCTGTAACTGGCTAACTGCGCAATCATGTAGTGTCCATGTCTACTCAGAAGTAAGCCCCACTTTGTTTAATAGGGCTTATTCCCAGGTAAGCATTTATAGGATTGAACTTTCAGCTACATTTTGCTGGGACTGTGAGCCCAATCCCAGTCATGTCTGCTCAGAAGTAAGTACTATAATAGTCAGTGGGTCTTATTTCCAGTTAAGTATGGATAGGATTGTAGCCTAAGACCTATTGAACCAAATGGAATTTCTGAGTAGACATACCTAGGACTGTGTTGTAAGTTATGTTCAATGAATGTACACATATTCAAGTGATAGGTTGCAAAATAATCTTAAGAATTGGTACTAAAGGATCAGATATTCTGTCCTAGCTTCTTAAGAAAACAGTATTTTAGGTGTCAACTTGGGTAATCAATACTTGGGTATTGCTGCAGTTGGAGTAAGAGCACATAAGACCTTGTACCAGGCTTGTACCTTGGTAGGTGTTGATTTCTTTCCTCTCAAATTGTGGAATCCAACAGATGTCAGTTGTTTTGGAAGTGCTGGATTCTTTCTTGGATGCTTTTTGAACTACATTTTGACCAGTGGTGGGATTCAAATAAATTAACAACCAGTTCTATGATGTCATAACTGGAGCAAAAAAAAACAAAACCCCGAAGCCAGCTGAGGTAAGCGAGTGGGTGGGGCCCGGCCATTTAACAACCGGTTCTATAGAACCTGGGCAAACCCCCTGAATCCCACCACTGATTTTGACCCTTTTCTATGAAGTAAGAATGAACATTTGATTGGCTTCAAAAAATTTCCTAGGTGTTTAAATTGTAATGCAGCTATTTTGAACTGCTGCGCTGCAGCACACTGGTGTATTATGAATGGTCACAGGTATGCTGCCGGAGTTTGGGGTGAGGATCATTTATTAGTAGAGCCAATGGGGGATGTAAGCCTCCTACCGGTAGTGTGGTGTGCCTTGTCAATTTTAGTGGCTTGTCAGTGTGCTGTGGGATGAAAAAGGTTGAAAATCAGTGATATAACGCAAACTTAGCTCCTCGTGTTTCACCAGTTTAGGTGATAATTCTACTGGCACTTTTTCAAGGAGTGTTCCATTGAAATCAAATGAACTTTCAAGTAAGTGTATTTAGAATTGGCATATTTTTCTATTTTTCAGTGTATGTTAGGTCTAGATTGGTGGTCATCTTTGCATATGAAGGGAAACACTAAATTTTGGAAATGTTTAAATACAGTACATTAACACAAAAGAACTAGTACACTTATGAGTGAGCATATTTCAGACTACTATGAACTCAGAGGGAGTTTGACAAATGAATTAAGTCTTGGTGGGGGGAAGGTGACTACGTGATTGGAATGATTGCGTCCCATGTGGTGACACGTGCTTTTTTACCTACCCTTGTCTGCGGCAGCCACCGGGGGTTCTGGGGAGCGCTCTGGATGCCTCCCCCGCTCAAACATTGGAAGAAAACAACTGTGACCCACTTCCGGTTTTGTGATTGCAACCTGGAAAAGAGTCACAATAGTAGTTTTTCAATGTTTGAGGGTGTGGGAAGCCCTGCAGAGGCCTCAGTTGGGCTCCTTGCAACCCTGGGTGGCCACTGCATATAAGGTTAAGTTTTAAAAAGGTCCGTGTTCACTGCAGTGTCTCAATCATTCCAATGCCCTCATCCTCAGCCCTTAAGGGAGAGAGGTAGGGCTTCTCAGGCTGGTGGGTCATTATGCGCCAGTTTGAGAACCCCTAATGTATCATGAATGTCATAGTTTTTGCATGTTCAGATAAACATTTAATAGACAGAACGCATTTTCAAAACTGGATTTGTCATTTGTAAAAGCAAATTGTTGTGGTTGGGGAGAGAAAAAAAGAATATATTGATTGCTTGATAGGATTACTAAAGCTGCAGATTTGTGCACTTTCCTAGGAGTAAAATACATACCTAGGATTGCACTGTAAGAACGTCTGCCTTGCATGTGTATAATGACCTTCTTCCACCCAATCTGAAACACCTTTATTAGTAAGTAAATTCATTTGATTGCAGTGTAACTTGCTTCCAAGTATGTTTTTTTTTTTAAAAAAACCACAGCTTAACCTATTAATGCCCAGCCCACAGATGTACCCATTTGGCTTTTGTTGCGTATATACAACCTTGGGCAGAAATGGTTGAAAATGGTTAAACTTCATTTTAATTAAACATCATATTTAATGGATCAGATTTAATGGGAAGATAATTTCCATTTAAATCAGGACTCAGAAGTGAAGGTGTTTATATTTTTGTAATAAAAGTACAAAGTTGTTTCTTTATTTTTAAGCAAATAGCTATGCTTGCAGACTATTCATTGAATTCAGAATTTAAAATTGCCACTTTTGTATCTGTTCAGTTCTCAATTTTTTAATGCGTAGAGTGTTTTCCACCAGTGAAGGCTGCATGAGGAGAGATGCAAAATGCATGGGAACCTTTTGTGTACCATCACGTGTCTCCATCCCGCCTCCATCATAACTTGCTGTTTAAAATGAATGTGAAAAAATTCATGAAATCTGTACATCTGTTTTTATGCTAACTTGGGTATTGGGTGAAGGGTGGGTGCTATCAAATAGTTTACATTTTGAAGAATTATGGGAGTCAAAATGGAATCCTTGTACCTGCCTTTCAATTTACAGTTTGTTTCTTTGTGTGGATTTATTTTATAAGGTGCTTGAGAGATAAAGGTGCTACACAGCTGCACACATTTTATTTAAAAATAAAAGAAAGGAATGTGAATTATCATAAGTATAGTGAATTATAAAAAGTAAAATAAATTGTAGTACAGTGGAGAACATGGAAAGTACTTATGGATTATTACATTAATAAAAACCCTTCAATAATTAAATGTTACTAAAACTGATACCCACTCATTTTTCCTCCTGATGAATTTTCCTTTTTCAAATAGCATGTAATGTCGATTTAATTCAGTAGTGTATCTTTAATTGGTGATATGTGTTTATCTAATACAGATTGTGAAATGCTGCATTGTAGATACATCACTATACATTTGACAAATTTAGCAATTTGTATCTCTTCATATTGTGGATGTGTGCTTCATCAAAACAAACAAGAAACCTCCACTTTTAAAAAATTATTAATTAATCTGGATTTTTTCTGTGGACAAACAGGCAGTTTTAGTGATACTGTGTCACAGATCAAACTGTTGAATATGACTTTTTATACAATATGTGAAACAATCGATGTATTAAAGTAATCAATTACATGTATATGCATTTGTGTAAGCAACTCACTGACTCTCACTACGCACAATTTGTTTAAAGACACGATTTTTTAACCACTAAAAGCACAGTCAGGCTATTCTACAAATCTGTCATAGAGAATTACTATACAAAGACAGCAACTACTTCGGTGTACAAAAAGCCTTAAGTGTCTCATTTTTATTGCTCCACTGTCCAGGTGAGTCTTGCCTGGACAATGCAGCAACGATGGTATTTTGGAGCATTATGTATATAGAAATAGTAGTAGAGATATAATACCATTCCCGTACTTTTCTGTTCTCTTTTGGTTAACCTCATCTTCAGGACTATAGCTCCAGCACTTGACTAGAATTCCTGGAACCCACTACCACACGAACCAACTTTTCAGCACTGACATTGCCGTGCCAATGGGGCATATGCTGCATCATGCAGTTGGGGGGGGGCAGTCACAGAGGCCTCCTCAAGGAAAGGGAATGTTTATTCCTTTTCCTCAGAGCTGCATTGCCCTTATCCCGGTGGTGGAAAGTTGGTTAGGAGTGCGCCCTAAGTCAGGCAAATAGAGGCAACTCTCATCCCCCCCTATGTATACATGTATTTTCTTGAACATCCTCTCCAAGAAGCCTCAGAATGTCTGGAAGGCTGATGTAATTCTGCCCAAATGCCCTAGCTGAAACCAATTTTTTTATTAGTGGTCTAGGCTTCTCCTCCTTCATGGATCACTGACTTGTGGTGGCGAAGGGGCTTGCGTAGCTCAATGAAGCTGTGAGCTATGCCATGTAGGGTTACCCAAGATGGACCTGTCATAGTAGAGAGTTCTGACTAAACGTGGTCCGCTGGAGAAGGAAATGGCAACCCACTTCAGTACTCTTGCCAAGAAAACCCCATGGACTACAGTATTAAAAGGCTAAATATGATGCCAGAAGATGAGACCCCCAGGTTGGAAGGCGTCCATTATGCTACTGGGGAAGAGCAGAAGACGAATAGAGCGGAATAGAGCTTTAAAGAAGTGACTCTCAAACTGTGTGCCAGGCTTCTGTGACAAATTCACAGGGGGTGTTGCAGGATGTACCTGCTGGCCTCTTCTGACACACCTAAGTGCCACCATTTTGGATTGTGTGAGATCTTGTGTGATGCAAGATGGTTAGCCAAGGAGAGCTGGGAAGAAAAGGCCGCTGAGAAAGAAGGGCATGGTAAGTTTGGGAACTGTTGCTTTAAATTTTAAAACTGCATCTTGAAATGAAATGAACCGGTAGCCACTGGAACAGTGGTCCAACAGAGTCGAAATGCTGACCCCCATTGCTAGGGGTGGGTTTTTTGGTGATATTTTTTCCAATTTTTTTTGATTAAAATAGCAAATTGGGGTGTTATGTGTTTGTTTTTATCCAAATTTTTATTGCAAATTGTACAAACAGTGCAATTAATAAGGGTAAATGGCCCTACAAAGGCAAGCAATTACATATACCCGAACCCAAAATAACCTGTTCAAAAATTCCCAACCCGCACTCTGGTTGATTGGAGCATCAAGAAACGTCTAATTACTACTTCCATATTTCATTAAAATCACCCCTGTGTGCAGTGTGAACTATGAACATGTGTTCATGCAAGTTTAAGCAAGTTTCCTCCTGTTTCTGCCACTACTCCGCCTAATCCTTAACTGAAAATTATGTGGATACCGCAAAACTGTGTCAAAAATAAAAGTGGTGTTATTTTTGTGAAATTTGGGTCAAAATTCGATCTAAACTTGGGTCAAACTCTGTCAAAAATAAGCAAAAGTGTTGTTGTTTTTTGCATTTTGACATAAATTCTGTTTTATGTAGCATTTTCAGTAGAAATTCTCATTATGGCAGAGTCCAGGGCCTGCTGGTCCATCCAGAAATGCCATCCTTCCGCCCACTCCCTCCCTTGGCCTGGCTCATCATGCTGGGCTCAGCTGGCACACAGGGAGACGAGCGTGGGTGCTCTGAGGCCAGCGTTGCCTGCAGCGCTGGTCTCAGAGTCAGTGCTGACTCGGGGGTGTCGTTTGGCTCCCCCGTGTCGGTGCTCTGTGTGTAGTGTCGACGCTACCATGTAGCATTGATGCTACAGGGTGCCTAGGATGGCACTCTCAAAGAGTGGTCCAAATGCCCTTGACAGTGGCCCTTGTGCCTGCCAAACTTTGCTGGCCTAACTGCGCTGGCTGAACTCCAGGTTAGGATTGTGCCCTCTGTGAAGAAGCAACTCTCCCAAAGTGGATATGGAACAGAAGGTTGCCAATATCCTAAGCTTATTTTTAAACGTCTATTATCTTAAAGTGAGGTTCAAATGTATATTTCCTTTTATTATCATGTGTAATGCTTTTCTGCCTATTTTAATGTTTGAACTAGAATGCTGGAGCCCACCAGAGGACAGGTGACTCTGGATATAATACTGTGTAACACCCAGGACCTGCTTAGGGATGTCAATGTTGCTGAGCCATTAGGGAACAGTGACCATGCTGCGATCTGTTTTACCATGCATGTTGGGAGTAGTGTGCCAAATAAATCTGATACAAAAACCTTTGACTTCCAAAGGGCAAATTTCCCACAAATGAGGAAACTAGTTAGGAGGGAAGGTGAAAAAAGTACAAACACTTGAGAAAGCATGGAGGTTGTTTAAAATAACAGTAGTAGAAGCGCAGGGGAAGTGTATCCCACAAAGAAAGAAGGGCTCATCTAAATGCAAGAGGGTGCCAGCATGGGTAATGAGCAAAGTTAGAGAGGCTGTAAAGGGCAAGGAAGCTCCCTTCCATAAATGGAAGACTTGCCCAAATGAAGAAAATAAAAAGGATCATAAACTCTGGCAAAAGACATGTAAGAAGGTGATACGGGAGGTCAAGAAAGACTTTGAGGAACGCATGGCTAGCAACATAAAGAGGAATAATAAAAGCTTAGGAGTAGGAAACCTGCCAGAGAGGCAGTTGATCTGCTAGATGGTGAGGGAGGGGAAGGGGGGAGAAAAAGGGACTTAGAGATCGCAGAGAAATTAAATGAATTCTTTGCAGCTGTCTTCACGACAGAAGACCTTGGGCAGTTACCACTGCCTGAACAGTCCCTTTTGACTAGGGAACTAAGTCAGATAGAAGTTAAAAGAGATTTAATTGATAAATTAAAGATAAATAAGTCACCGGGCCCAGATGGCATTCACCCAAGAATTATTAAGGAGCTGAAGAATGAAGTTGCTGATCTCTTGACTATAATAAGCAACTTGTACCTTAAAACTGCCACGGTACCAGAGGATTGGAGGATAGCAAATGTCACACCAATCTTTAAAAAAGGTAGGAGGGGGAACCCAGGAACCTATAGGCTGGTCAGCCTCATGTCCGTTCCAGATAAGATGGTGGTAAGTCTCATCAAAGACAAAATCCTAAAACATATAGAAGACCAAACCTTGCTGGGGGAGAATCAGCATGGCTTCTGTAAGGCCTCACAAACCTTTTGGAATTCTTCGAAAAGGTCAACAGGCATGTGAATGTTGGTGAACCAGTAGATATTATATATCTGGATTTGCAGAAAGCATTTGACACAGTCCTTTACCAAAGGCTGCTGGAAAAAACTTCACAGTCAGGGAATAAGAGGTCAGGTCCTTTTATGGATTGAGAAATGGTTGAGGACCAGGAAACAGAGAGTAGGGATTAATTGGCAATTTTCACAGGTGAAAAGGTGAAGAGTGGTGTGCCCCAGGGATCTGTCCTGGGACAAGTACTTTAAACTTATTCATAAATGACCTGGAGAGAGGTATAAGCAGTGAGGTGGCCAGATTTGCAGATGACACAAAACTTTTCCAAGTGATGAAAACTAGAAAGGATTGTGAAGGGCTCCAGAAGGATCTCTCACAACTGGGAGAATGGGCAATAAAATGGCAGATGTGTTTCAATGTAAATAAGTGCAAAGTAATGCATACTGGGGCAAAAAATCAAAAATTCACATATAGGTTAATGGGTTCTGAGCTGTCAGTGACAGACCAGGAGAGAGATCTTGGGGTGCTGGTGGACAGCTCGATGAAAATGTCGACCCAGCATGCGGCAGCAGTGAAGAAGGCAAATTCCATGTTAGGGATAATTAGAAAAGGGACTGAGAATAAAACAGCCAATATTGTATGGCCATTGTACAAGGCAATGGTAAGGCCACATCTAGAGTACTGAGTACAGTTTTGGTCTCCACATCTCATAAAGGACATAGTGGAATTAGAAAAAGTACAGAAAAGAGCAACTAAAATTATTACTGGGCTGGAGCACCTCCCTTACAAGGAAAGGTTTCAGCATTTGGGGCTCTTCAGTCTAGAAAGAAGGCACCTGAGGGGGGATGTGATTGAGACATACAAAATTATGCATGGAGTGGATAGAGTAGATAAAGGGAATCTCTTTTCCCTCTCACACAATACCAGAACCAGGGGACATATTCTAAAATTGAGTGTTAGGAGAGTTAAAACAAACAAAAGAAAATATTTCTTTACCCAGCGTGTAATTAGAATATGGAACTCCTTGCTGCGAGATGTGGTGATGGCATTGGGCCTGGATGCCTTTAAACGGGGATTGGATAGATTTATGGAAGAAAACTCCATTACAGGTTACAAGCTGTGATGGGTATGTCCAGTCTGAGATTAGGTGGTCGCTCATCATGAGGGCCGGGTAGGAATTTTTTTCTGTCATTCAAATTGGCCATGGATGGCAGTTTTTTTGCATACCCCAGATTGACGAGGGTGGGATGGGTGTTCAGTAGGTTACATTATTTACATTGTGCTTAATAAAGTTAAACCCCAACCTCAGTCTGGTGTCTTCCTTGGGGGTGGTGCAAGGGTAATAGCATACTTTAAAATACCGGATGCAGGGGAGTGGCAGCAGGACAGAAGTATCTGGCTGTCTTGCGTGCTCCCTGAGGCATCTGGTGGGCTGCTGTGCGATGCAGGAAGCTGGACTAGATGGGCCTTTAGCCTGATCCAGCAAGGCTTTTTCTTATGTTCTTAACATGCAAATTTTTAACAGGGATTTGGAGTAGGGAGCCATCAGTATGCTTCTGACACCAGATCTCTCTTCTTTCCACCTGATTCAAGAGTGGCTATTGAGGACCTGAAGCACTGCCTGAAGGTGGTTGGGATCTAGATGAAGGCAAACAAACTGAGATTTAGGATACAATCCTAACTAAATTTCCAGCACCAGGGTAAGGGTAATGCAGCTCTGAAATAAGGGAAAAACCTTTTTTTTTTTTTTTTTGAGGAGGCCTATGACCTACTCCACTCCAGGATGCAGCACATGTCTCCATTGGCACTGCTATATCAGTCCTGGAAAGTTGGTTAGGATTGCACCTCAAATCTGTACAAGATAATGTCATTTGCACAGTGATACTCAAACCTTTTAAAACGGTACCTACTTTTAGAATGGTACTTATGTCGGGACCCACCAGAAGTGATGTCATTAACCTGGAAGTGTTGTCACAGCTTGAAGTAAAATCATCAAGCAAGAAGTGCCATCATTGTGACATAATAAAATGACACTCCTGGAATGTAAAAAGGCATTCTTGGACTACAGCAATTGCACAGCCATGAAACAGTCCTGTCAGAAAGCAGTATTAGGATAAAATATTATGTAAAAGCACTGAACTAAATACAAAATTAAAAAAGCACCCCTAACTTGAAAATTCAAGTGGTTATCATCCACAAAAAGAATGTAGCAAGAGTAAGGTCTGCACCTTTCCGGGACCCATCAAGTGGGTCCTGACCTACAGTTTGAGAAATGCTGCATTAGCATACTGATGGCACCCCACTCCAAATCACCACAGATGACCTAGTGGTGTAGATATTGAATTAATATGTAGTCATTCAGTAACGTGTGGGGCAAGATTGAGCCCTGTGGCATCCCACACCTCAATTCACACCAATAAAATAACACAATCTTGTGATTCTGAAAGCACACAGGATATAATAAACACAGGATAATTGGGAGAAGCATTCTCTGTTGGTATTCAAAAATAGAGTAAAAATCTCTTAAAATGTACCCTGAAACATGAAATCAATTTAAAATATTTTATTATTTACAAGTTAATTTTCCATTTTTTTTACAGGGAAAGGACACATGTTATAAAGAGAAAAAGGAATATTTGAGCCATGGATATTTCAACAAATAAAAATAGAAATATAAACTTTTCACTCTGTTAAAATGTTGCATGCCCTTTAAATATTAAAAAATATTTTAAAAAGTCAAATCTTTGGTCATAGCATATGATTACAAAGGGAAATATACGTCCAAACCTTATTTTAAGATGATGGGCAATTTAAAAACAAGGTTAAGAAAGAGGCAACCTTTTGCTCCAAAACCTTTTTAGCTGTGAGAGTTGTTTCTTCATAGACTTAATGGTTGTTATGCTTGTGCTGCCGCTGTTGTAGATGGAAATTGTAGGGCCTAAGGCAGGGCTTTCAAGTTGGTATCTGGTATTATAGTCCAATATGGGCAGTGAACTGAGAAAGCTTTTTGATAAGCAATCTCAAAATCGCTACAATGATGAAAACATCAGGAATGTGTAACATTTGAAGGATTGTTTTTTAAAGCAGAGAAACAATTGTTTTTCTTCGTAATGCTCTGTTCTTTATTTTACAGCTTAGTGGTGCCTGGACATCCACTAAAATTAAGTTGTTGGGAGAGTTAAAACAGATAAAAGGAAATACTTTTTTACTCGGTGGGTAATTAAGCTATGAAACTCCATGCCACAGGAAGTGGTGATGGCATCTGGCCTAGATACCTTTAAAAGAGGATTGGACAGATTTATGGAGGAAAAGTCCATCATGGGCTATAGGCCATGATGGGTGGTGCAACCTCCTTACGTTAATAGTAGGCTACTTCAGAATGCCAGGTGCAAGGGAGTGGCAAGCGTCTTGTTGTCTCCTGGGCTCCCTGAGGCACCTGGTGGGCCACTGTGAGATACAGGAAGCTGGACTAGATGGGCCCTTGGCCTGATCCAGCAGGGCTTTTCTTATGTACTTTTCTTTGGCTGTAGGCCAGAAAAATTAATGGTCTAAAATAGTGGTGCTCAAACTTTTTGGTCTCTCAAGCTTTTTCCTAAATTGAATCTTGGGGAGCTCTGCTGGTGCATGGGTGGATCATCAAGGAGCCCCAGAGAGCCAGCACTTGCACAGAGTAGCACAGCGGCAACCAGATAATAGCCACTTTATGGGAATTATGGGGAGCTCTAGGGATCCTAGGAGCACACTTGAGAAACCCTGGTCTAAAAGTTTATTTTTATAATTGAAGGAACAGAGAATGAGTTTAAACTGAAAGGAAAAAAACAAAATTGACATGAGTCTTATTGTAATGTTTTGTTTATATGTCTAAAGTATGGTCAAAATTTTGACTGTCACATGCTTTCTTATCACAATGGCTGATTTAACTGTTAGTAATTTTTAGAATGAATTCTGGGAAGCATCAGGTTCCAATTTCTTTCGAATCCTATCTGAGCATTTTCTGAATGTGGTCAATTAAATATCCTTATTTGCAGCATATGGGAACCATTTATGTTGCTTTTTATCTTTCCCCTTTACGTTATCTACTTTTTAAACGTTTATCCTGAAATGTGTGTTTTTTCTAAATCACATAATTTTAAGAATACAAGTACAAATATCTTAAAATTAGGGCCCAATCCTGTCCAACCTTCAAGTGCTGATGCAGCTTCAATGTAGACCCAAGGTAAAGGAACAAACATGAGGACTCCATGACTGCCCCACCACCACCACCGTGCACACCACACAGCTGCACCAGTGCTGGAAAAGGATAGGATTGAGCCCTTAAAGTGGTTAGGTAGGCCATTTCCTATGTGGAAATACTGTATACCTAGAAATTTTGTCTTTTTCTCTGTAATTCTGTAATCTCTTTATTTAGTGATTTTGTTTTATGACCTATGAAAACTTTGTGACCTATTCACAAAATAAGTCCCAGAATTATTTTTAATTTAAAAATGTATATATTGTTTTTCCACTCAAGGTGCACAAAGCAGAGTACCATAAACTAAAACCCTCAACCTGAAAGCAGATAGCAGAACCATATATTGACCCAAGGCCAGTTTCATAGTATGTATGGTAATTAAAACAGGGAATGATGTGCTAGTAATGTTGGGAAGAGGTAGTTCTACCTCCCTTTTTTTAGAACCAGCTCTATCACATATCCACTTGCCACTGTGCAGCTTTATTCATTGTATTGCTAAATTGGCTAAGGAATGTTAATGTTGGACCAATCTTGTGTTGTCTAATCAGACCGCAAACTTTGCTTCTTGCTTTGAAATCTTATCTCCCAGTGTTGGTAACTGTAATCTTCATTGCGTTTTCTAAGCAGTGTTACCTGCAATTAAGGTAAATTGCTGAGCTGAGATCGCTAGACCACTTGGAAATGGACACAGCTCATTTGCAAGCTAATTCAGTTAACTTTATTACACCTGAGCTTCAAGACCTCAAATTTGAGCAACCTGGCCACTCATTTTTCATTCTTTTTTGAAAGCAATTCCTGGTTAGCTTATTTGGCCAGCAATCTAAGCAGGAGAAGCATAGATAAGAATTTCTAGGATTGAATATGGCAGTGTGGTTAGTAGATTGGATTTATAATTAATAAATAAATAAATAAATAAATAAAATACATATATTTATATACTGGCTTTCTTATCATTGGATTTCTCCTCTGACTTTATTCAAGGTAGTTTACACAGGCAGACTTACTCAACCCCATATAGGGGTTGATACAATCATAAATTCTAATCTTGCATAGAACTATCTTCCATTCCAGGTGGTATCCTTCTCAGTCCGGCATCTCTCTTTCTGCACGCATGACTTGACAGACAACTCCTCCACTCTCACTGGAAGGGTCGTCGTCTCCACTCCTCTCACCAGCTGGAAAGACTCATCTCTGTCAGCAGCGTTTATCGGCAATTTATGGTTACTTCTGGCTTGCTCAAATTACAGACTTAGGTGACCTTCAGGCTTCCAAGGAGGCAGGTTAGCCAGACCTCCTGCCCAATAACACCTGGGTTCAAATCCCTATTCAGAGTAAAACTCCATGTTACATTAAGAGCGCAATCCTAAACTGGAGTTAGGACGGCATAAACTAAGCCAGCACAAGGGCCACCATAAAGTGTTTTTGGACTACTACAGGCATCAAGGAGGATGGCACACATCTGTGTGCTGGCCTCTTTGACTCAGAGAGTGGTCCAAACATACTTTACAGTGTCCCTTGTGCTGACCAAACTTTGCCGGCCTAACTCAATTTAGGATTGCGCCCTGAGTATTTATGTCAGCAAAGCAACTGTTGGTGGGCTCTGATTAGAGCCAGGATCACAGTATATAGGAAAGGACATATAAACCTTTCCCCTCATTCTGTGGCCCTAATGAAATGCCCTCCTGCACAGTGGTCTAAAATGTTGGCTGGATCTTTATTGCCAAATGAAAATTGCCATCACCTACCAAGGTCTCCCTGCCATAATTCTGTTTCCTACTTAAGAGCAGAATGGGATGGCCAGTGGTCAGATGGTTTGTGAGGTTGCTGCTTTGCTGTGTCATTCCAGAGCACTGTGGCTGATCAGGGACCGCGTAAGCTCTCCTCTCCCTTTCCTGCTCCTAAGCTTCCTTGTTCCAAATGTTCACCTGGATCTTTCCAGCTCCTGAGCCATGAGCAAAGGGTGGCTCTTCTGTCTGTTGTGCCATGGCTAATAGATGTCCGTGATGGAATGGCAAAGAGCAGCTCTTCCCCTCCCAGCAACAGGGTTTGTTTTTTAAAAATAAAAAATACAGATAATTACCCCTTATCTGGAGTATTCTGAAATCCAGACATTTTTGTCCAAGATTTTTTTCTTAACTTTATGCAGCATGTCCCATGTACTGTGCAGGAACAGGTTGCAGGTACTCTCTGCTCTGTGGTGTGTGCCTGCCCAAACATAGTTGAGGCCAGCATATGGGTAACAGTGAAAAGAGCAAGAGGAAGCCTTTCTTATCATGTTTATGCAATGATTCCATAAGCCAGCCTAATCAAAAGTCCAGACATGTTCCTGTCCCAAGGAGTATAGATAAGAGATGCTCAACCTGTACCTTAAAGTCAGCTCATGGCCAACTAGCAATAGGGGCCTGCTGAACCTTCTGGAAAATGACCTCACCAGCTGCTTTACTGCCAGTCATTCACTATGACCCTTCTCAACTGGCAATTCACAGCCAGCTCCCATTTCTAACTAGCCTGGCAAAAGCAAGATTCCTGATAAGGAATGGGTTTCTCATCCTGCTAACAAGCTCTGTTCCCACAACTGCTTCAAAATGGCGGTGGGCCTACTAGGTGGAGTCAGAACTAATCATAAGCCAGTCATTTTACTTGTTCTTCACATCTGGCATCTGATGCTATGACTTTTCTTGCTCCATATTTGGGAGAAAGACTGGGACTTTGGTGTTGATGTTATTGTGACAATTGTAATAGCACAAGGGAAATTTGCCCCGAAGCTATCTTTGGCCTGAATAGGGAAACTTATCTTGATATTATAATACCTCAGTAGGTGTTTTAAGAAAGCCGCCACATTTTCTACTGTGGCGGTGTAATCCGTTGACAGAATAATTCCTCAGGATTACATTGTCCAGGCTACCATTCCACTTACTCAATAAGGGGGCTAAACATTTCTTAGGAAGAGTCAAGCAGAGAGAATCATATGGGGAAGTGATTCAGTTCCACCCAGTTCATAGGAAAATCATATTTCGTTGAAGGGTGTCCCATTGAATCTGCCAAATAGTACTGCAGGTGGAATGACATATTTCCCCTTACCCTGAGTAAAGCCCCAGCCATCCACGTGGGGCTTCTTGGATCTCTGCCAGCTGAGGGTGTTGCAAACATGCCATAAAGCAAGTAAGCAGTTCCAGTGTAGTGGCTTGCGCCGTCCCACAAGTTGCTCCAGAACACCCTCCCGCCACCCTCTTCAGGCCCCTGCACTGGTCACCGATGTACTTACATCTGCTGGCAGCTGGGCCTCTGAACACAGTGCTGGTGGGGCAGCCAGCAGACAGGGCCCAGGAGAGGGTGGGATTGGAGCTGTATCCTCCTCTGCTGTATCCTAAACCTGCTCCCAGCCTGGCTGGTATTTCTTGAGGCTGCTCAGATCCCCACTAGCTATATAGCTGGCAATCTGAGTCGCCCCATAGGACAGGCTGGGGTATTCCTTGCGAGACTTCCTAATCTGCCACCTCCTAATCTGCGCTGAATACAGTGCAGGTCGTATGGCCTGGCTGTGCCAGCCCAGGTTAGGATTGGGCCACCGACCAGCCAATGCTGGTGGAAATTTGAAGTACATATAGGATGATGGTATGTTGTAGTTGCCATAATTAATTTTAAATAGACAAAAAAAGTTCGCTTAATTGTTTTTGCATGTTGGATGGCACTGAAAAAATGATTTGCTTCTCAGTCCATATGCTAAAAGTACAAGTGTGGTCACCAACCATTTTCATATGCATGTACTGAAGTTTTCTCTGAGTTCAAGGTTATTTTTAAGTGACCCAGAACAGGAAGGATATTGATGGGGTGGAGTGCAGTGCTGTGGGAAAATGATTGCAATAAATGGAAAACAATCTGCAAGATGGTTTTAGAATTACTTTACTATTTGCGTAGTGCAATGTGTTTTGGAATTCTTCCCAAAATTTGTTCCTTTCTCTCCCCCCCCCCAGAATATTTTAATGAAATAGATGAAAACCAAGTACATCTAGGGCAAAAAAATCTGGTGTGTCTGTTGGGAAAATCTGTTAAAAAGGTTTAATCGGCATGAAGATTGAAAGGTTTCTCCTGTGAGGTAGCTTCTGTATAGTGCTCCTAGTTCAGCTCAAAGCCTTAGTTAATGTTAAGTTAACATTTAGTTAATGTTTTCTGAGAAAACAACTTTCATTATTTAAGTTCTTTGTAAGTCAGGAAATGTTTTTAATCAAAAGCTAAACTTTTGATAAATGCTAAACTTGTGGAACAGTACCTAGATTCTTTGAAGAAATTGTGTATGTAGTCAGGGGGAATGGAGTGGATTTTATTAAATTTTATTAAAGATTTATATTCCGTCTTTCCAGGTTGAAGCAAATGCTCAAGGTGGCTTACAAAGCACCATAATAAAATGTACAATGTAAGACAACAAGTATGATAACTATTTATTAGTTATCTCTTTTATTACTTAAAAAAATACTTTTTTACCTAGAGGGTGGATAATCTGTGATGGCATCTGGCCTGGGTGCCTTTAAAAGGGGATTGGACAGTTTTCTGGAGGAAAAGTCCATTGCAGGCTGCAGGCTATGATGAGTTGTGCAACTTCCTTTTTTAGAATGCCTGATGCAGGGGAGTGGCAAGTGTGCTCCCTGAGGCATCTGGTGGGCCCCTGTGAGATACAGGAAGCTGGTTTAGATGGGCCTTCGGCCTGTTCCAGCAGGGCTGTTCTTACGTTAACTAAAATGAATTAAAAATTCCAATTTTTAAAAATGTGTTTATTCTGTTTTTGTAAGCAGCCTTCATTGTGGGAAAAGGAGGGGTAGAAATCTTTTAAATAAACAAAACAAAAATGAAACCTCCCAAAAAGAAACACACACAGACGAGCCATAAGGAAGGGGTAACAGTTTGGTCCAGAAGGAAGCAGTCAATCCACTTGCAGACGGCAAACACCCACTCATCAACCAAATGCCAAATGAAACAGGTTTGGACCCTTGCTGAAAAGCCATGAGTGAGGGATAAGTTCCAGGGCTTCTCCTATAATACGAGTGGTGACATCATCAGCAGGAACACTTAGGTGCTGCATCTACAACTTTCTCATCATGTCACCCCAATTTCTTCCGTGTTGGCACAGCCAGGCATCACACAAGGGTCATTCCCCCCACTGCTCAAAGTTGGACCATCTTGCTTTAGATCCTAATGTTCTCCAATTTATCTTCTTCATGCCATCTGTCCTGCCATTCTGATTTTAATTTGATATTTCTTTTATTCCTACACATTTTAGGTGTTAGTGGCTGCAACTTACAAAGAGCTATATGTTAGGTTAGTTGTCAGCCGTCTTTTCTTGGAGACGTAATTATGTGCTTCAAAATGTCATTTTTTTACAGAGTAGTTTATCAAAGAAATGAAATGTTTTTGATCCTTGTTTAGCTTCAAAGGCATGGTGTTAACTTTGTTGTAAAGCTGTAGAGATGAAGTGGAGGACGAGAGCAGCATGCGATTTCTGTCAGCAGAACTGAATCCTGATTGTATGGTAACTTATTCTTGTTTGATTCAATACTTGGCATTTTAACACTGCAAACACTTGCAACATGATATTCTGCCATTGTGTGTGGCATTGTGACATAATAAAATGACACTCCTGAAATGCAAATTGGCGTTCTTGGACTGCAGCAATTGTACAACCATGAAACACCCCTGACAGAAAGCAAGGTTAGGACAAAATATTGTGTACAAGCACTGACTTAAAACAAAATAAAAACAACAACAACCCTCACTTAAAAAATCAAACTGTTAACACTCATAAAAGAAATATAACAAGAGTTATATATAACAAGAGAAATATAACAAGAGTTATATTTCAAGATGGCTGCTCCCAGCTTTCTGGGACCCACCAAGTAGGTCCTGATCCACAGTTTGAATAACACTGACCTAACATTTACAGAGCAATTACTCTTGGACCAACCAGTGGTACTCTTATGATGGGTGATACTTTACGTGTTTCTGGTGGTGTTCTGCCAAATTCCCTGCCAGGCCTCCCCAAGGGCCCTAATGCTCACACTAGGCTCCAGAGCAGCCTCAGAGATAGACAAGAGAGGGGGGGTTCAGTCACCCACTGGGCCTCCTCTCTTCCAGCAGCTTTGACTGGGATCACCAGCTGGCCAGCCTCCTCCAGACTGCTCTCATCACTGACTTAGCTCCAAACTTCTCTAGCACCAACAAACCCCACCACCAAACAATAGGCAGAGTAGTTTATCAAAGTAGTAGTTTGATCAAAGTAGCTTGCCTAAGCCATAACTGCCTCCTCCACTTGGTGGCTCCAGGGGCGTGGCAGCCATACAACAATGCCCAATGGTTATTCCAAAACAACCTTAGCTTATCTAGTCCTTCAGCCAGTTCCTCAGTCCGTCCGACAGTCCTTCAGGCTGTCCAGCCAGCACTCCATCAGTCAGTCCCAATCTATCCACCCAGCACATTGATACAAGGTGCCCTTCTCCAGCACCTACCAAGGTCCTTTAGTCCAGCTCCTGCCTCCCACTTTATACTGAGGCCAGCAAATCGGTGTCTGTTGCTAGGCAGGCTCTAGCATCAGCCATGCCCATCTGCACCTGTGCTAACCTCTGCCTAGCAAGGAGCCCCATCAGCCTGCAGCTGTGCTCCCAAGGCTTGCCAAGACCTTTGGGGTTAACCCTATAATCCTTGGCTAATCTGGGACAAGGAGCCATTGCTGGGACCGCTCCCTATCTCCTCAAGGTATCTCCTGCCTTTTCTAACACAGGTGGTACACATAGGCCCTCTGCCTGGCAGTGAGACCAGCAATGCAACATGACAGGCAGCAGTAGGAAACTTAGTGGGCAGAGCTTCAGGGTGTACTTCACATGCTAAAAAAAGCCCTCCCATCTGCCCTGAGCTTCATATGGGTGTTTGTTGCATTGTGGCTGGCCTTTCAGTCTGGAAGTAATTGGTGATGACATAATCACCAATTACATCTGGTGGTTCTTCCAATAGGTGGACCATGTAAAGTGGTACGACAGGACAAACATTACAAAACTCTTGGAGATCAAGTGTGAAACATGTATTTTTAAAAGTAGTATACAAGAGATAAATGAGCAAGAAAAATGGTCAGAGCCATCCTAACCCCCTCTTTGCGACAACACATGCCATCTGCATTGGCCCAGCCCTGTCACAAACATGCTGTAAGGGACCACCATGTAAGTCAACATGGAGTATTTTGGGGTAGAGAGAAGGTGAGGGAGGGGTGGAGCCAGGAATTGGCCAATAGGCCAGATCCTAACCCTTGTATGTATGTATGTATGTATGTATGTATGTATGTATGTATTTATTTATTTATTTATTTATTTATTTATTTGAAGGATTTATACCCCGCCTTTTCCATGCCGAAGCAAATGCCCAAAGCAGCTTACAGAGAACAAAGTACAATGTAACCACAATAAGTAAAACAAGGATTAAAGAAAACAACAACATTAAACATTAACGGGAACAATGAGAGTAACAAGAATAAAATTAGACCCAATTCTCCATATCAGGTCGTTTGGGGAGAGGGAAAAAATATTTGACTGGGGAGTGAGCAAAACTATGACACTATACCAGAGGGCAGACAGCCACATAATCATCCAGACAATAAATAGGTATGATTTGAGCTCTCCCCGAAAGGTCATGAGGGAGTGTGTAGTTCTTAATTCTTCTTGGCTATTATGAACTTCTCGGGCTGGGCTAGCTGACTGGATGGAACCCATTTAATTGTAAAAGCATCCTTGTGGGAATGAGTGATGCCAAACATCCTGAAGACTGCAATTGTGCGCCCCCTCCTGAAAAAAACCATCCCTGGATCTCACTAACAAACAATTATCGACCAGTTTCCAACCTGCCTTTCTTAGGGAAGGTGATTGAGTGGGTAGTAGCATCCCAGCTCCAAGGGTTCCTAGAAGAGACATATTTTCTTGACCCCTTTCAATCTGGCTTCAGACCAGGCTTTGGGACAGAGACAGCTTTTGGCGTCCTCATGAATGACCTTCACCGTGAACTAGTTAAAGGAAAGGCATCCCTACTGGTCCTGCTAGACCTCTCAGCAACCTTCGATACAATTGATCATAGTATTCTTCTGGATCGGCTAGCAAAGCTGGGGTTAAAGGGAACTGCTCTGAAATGGTTCCACTCCTTCCTGGCTAACAGCATCACCAAATGGTGATGCTGGGGGACTCCTGCTCCGCACTTTGGCCTTTACAATGTGGAATGCCTCAGGGTTCTATTTTATCCCCCTTGCTCTTCAATATATACATGAAACCACTGGGGGAGATCCAGAGGCGTTTCTACAGGGATGGCAAAGCTCTAAGTTTTGCAAGAAGCCTTACCCTGTCATGTAAATCCCTCTTCTCCCTTGCTGCTGTAGCCAGTAAGCAACGCCAAGATGTTGCTATTCCCTGTGAGGATTGGCTAAAATGGTGCAGGAGAGGAGTAATTTCCACTGCAAAGTAAAGCTTCTTGCAAAACTTAGAGCTTTGCCATCCCTGTAGAAACGCCACTGGAGAGATCATCCCGAGGTTTGGAGTGTAGTCACCAATATGCTGATGACACTCAACTCTCTCTCTTTACCATCACATCCCAAACTGAAGAGGCTGTGAAGGTCCTGGGACGCTGCCTGGAGGCAGTTGGGGTATGGATGAAAGCCAATAGGTTAGACTGAATCCAGAAAAGACAGAAGTTCTGGTCAGGAAATCCTGAATGCGGACACAAATTCTTTCACCCACTCTGAATGGAGTGACACTTCCCCTGCAAGAACAGGTGCACAGTTTAGGAGTGCTCCTAGACTCTCAGCTTTGTCTGGAGAACCAGGTAGCAGTTGTAGCTAGAAGTGCATTTGCCCAGTTTCGATTGGTGCGCCCAATCCAGGCCACAGCAGGGCTCTTGGACTTGCACCTGCTAAAAAGCAGATGCAGATCCGAGAAGCCCCATTGGTCCATCTGGGACTTACCCCAGGGTAAGAGGAAACAATCCCCTTGCCCCATGGTGAGCTCCAGCGCAGTCCTAACCTCCACTTGGATAAACGCAGGCCTCACAGCCTGCCTGTTCCTATGCAAGTTAAGATTATGCCCTAGAGCTAGTGGGCAATCCTCTAATTCCAATAGGGCTATATTTGATGAATTGCTGTATACTCTTTATGGTAGTGATGAGGCAACTTGCTTTGCAGTGCTTTTCAGAGATTCAAAAATATTGGTTTGTCTTTTATAGGTTGAAAAGAATTCTGTTTGCCAATGAATGGTAAACATAACTAGATTGCTTCCTGTCCTTTAAAAACAGAGCAGTTTTAGGTTTACCACATTTATAGCATGCTTGGCTTTCAGTTTTCATCCCTGGTATAAAATGTTACTGGTTGAGGCATGTTTCCCAGTGTGATTAGTGTGCAATTTCTTTTCACTGTTACTATGCATTTAGATAATGGCTTCATAAAATGAAACTGCCTTGAATCCTTCTACAAAATCAGCTGTATCTATGAACAGTTTGCAGGTGTAGTTCCATTGCAAGTTGAAATGGGAGATATAATGAAATATACATTTCAAATACATAAAATATATATATTTACAATGTTGTTGTTGTTCAGTCGCTAAGTCGTGTCCGACTCTTCGCAACCCCATGGACCACAGCACGCCAGGCCTCCCTGTCCTCCACTAGCTTCCGGAGTTCGCCCAATTTCATGTTCAATATTTACAATAAGATTCTGTATTGTGTAAAAGTGTTTTAGTTTTATATAACTCATATAAAGTTTTGGGGAGTTTTATGGTTTTGCAATGAGAAATGCTTTGCAGTTCTGTCTCCCTGCCCCCCCCCCCCAAATCAGAGTTGGTTCCAGTCCCAAAGGATTGGAAAAAAGAATAAGGATATTGTGGTGAAGCAGGATAGTTGCTCTCCCCCTGCTAAATATGTGAGTCGGACACGACTTAGACTGAACAACAACAATCATTTAAAAGATGCCTCTAGTCCTGGGCTACTCTTCCTGGGTGTGTATGTGTGAAACAACCAATTCAGGCAGCAGGTGGGAGTGCCATGTGCTGCCCGCTGCCTTCTCTTGCTATCTGTCTGGCTCTTCAACCAACCAGAAACTTGGCTCCCCCCCCCCCCACTCTCCAAACTCTGAAGAAGATTGGGAAGAAAGTGGAATGATTGCTACAGCTGTAAATACACACCCTTTTTAAAAAAATTGGTTTCTAGTCTTGAGTGTGATCCAGAAAAGATTGCAATGGTACTGGAAGATCCTAAATGCCAAGAGCTGTTGGAAGTTTGTCACTGTTGCAATTCCTTCTGGATTGCTTTGTAAGCAAGTATTCTGTAAATAGGAGGGTGGCAGTGTATGTGGAACTGGATGGGGCAACCTGGGGCAACCTTGTACTGCCTGTGGACCAGTGGAGAATCATAACCACATAGTAGAGCCCTGTTGCTCCTGCCTCTCTGTATTAGAATTGAGCACAGGCAGGTACTGCACGTGACTGCTACATAGAATGGGAGGCTGGTGTATGTATTATGTACTCCTTTCCAGGCTGTCTCCTCTCATTAGTCAGAAAACCTGTCCATTTCCTGGGGCCAGCTTTAGGAGCTGTGGGGTTCAGTGCTGTGGCGCCCACCCCCACAGGGCCCCCTCCCCACCAGGGTGAGAAGCAGTGGCAAGGCACCTGGCAGAGGCATCACTGCCAACTGCTTCCAGGGGGGCTGATTTCAACCCAGTTGGACCAAGGGGTGGTGAGAAGGAGGGCTGTCTAGTGGAATGCTCCACTAGGCATGCTCTCTTCACGAGGCCGCCGCATGGAAGAGTCAGCTGCAGAGCAAGGTGCTGGCTGCAGCTACTCCACTCACTGCCCCAGTATTGGGCCCCAGGTGTGAGGCTCAATTTGGTCAACTTGCCCTAAGGCCAGCCCTACCTGTAATGATTTGGTGTACTCTTTTGATATGTGCCCAGTTGCGTGGAGCAGGCAAATATTCTTCCAGTTATGCCCTATGATGATCCCACAGTGCCAAGGTGTTGTGCACAGGGTTGACTGGATTGAACCATGAGAGTGTGTAGACCTGGGAACAAATTATATGCTCATTTGTCCTAAAATACTAAGATAAGTGGTATCTGTAGCAATATGTTGCATCTCCCTGACCCTAATGTCCCATTGGCTGAAGCAGGCCAATTCCCTCTTCTTTCCCTCACATTCCATAGTATAGCTCCTGGGGGTCATTGAGCATTCTCAGCCCACATCAGGTTTGTGTTGCTTGTTTTTCCCCCTTTGCAAGCATGTAGAAACCACTATCTCGTCTGTTAGTGACCCTTGGTGTGTATCAACTGGGAGGTACTCAACCATCTGTTAGTACTGTATAGATGATGATGATGATGATGAGGTTTTCCTGTGCCTGTTTAACTCATTTCAAGTTCAGGTTTGTTAATTAAGCAGTCACATAAAGATTTTTGGGTTGTGCAAATAATTAACTTGATTTTAAGTCTGACCACTGTTTTTGAGACCAGACTCACTGTTGCAAAGGGAACGAGCACCATAGGAATGATACACAGCAGTAAAGGACAAACTATTGCCTTTCTCCATCTGTTGTTTGTTTCTCTTCTTAGTGGCTAACTTCCTTTAGTAGTTGTGAGGGGAAGAAGCTGGGAAAATTAGCTGCTGAGAAGAGAGATAAGGAGAGAAACAGATGGAAAAGGAGTCAAACATCCTCTTTCATTCTGTGATTTTTAAAAATCCGTTCCAGGTTTCTACGTGGCTGGTTAGTGGGGGAGCCTTCAGATTCAGAAATCTCAGAGCTTGTGTGGTGAGCTGTTGTCATGTGGTGAATAGTGTAAGGTGTAGCCAAGCTCTTAGATTCTAATCTAAACAGATCAGGGAAACAAATACAGGCTTGTTATTTCAATTTTTTAGATGGGAAGAGTCCAAGAACATTGTGTGTGATTGATTTTGCCAATGTCATATAGAAGGTTTGTAACAGACTGTTACAAGCCCTTAGGCTTATGTGCTCTCTCTCTCTCATGACTTAACTACAAAACAAAACAACCTTTACTCTCCAGCACAGCTTGTGTAGAGCAAGAGCGGTAGAGGAATGCTGGGTCATGCAGAGCTTCCTAAGCAGCAAGTGTCAATATGCAAGCACAGGATCTCTGTGTAATACTGAAGAGTGCATTTCTGTATACCACTGCTTATTTCTGTATTCCTCGTATATTAAGATACATGAAGAAAGGTAGATTTGATGCTCTTGACTTCCTTCTTCTCATTTATGTTTTTCCAATCATGGAATTCTGAACCATGGAGATAAGCTCATAATAAAGTGGTAGAAATTGTACTTTGCCTGTAACAGGTCCCAGATTCAATCCCAGGCACTTCTTGATTGGGGGGGGGGGAAGACCTCTGTCTCAAACCTAGTGTGCTGCTGCTAGCCAAATTGATTAAATTGGCTGATCCAGTAGAAGGCATCTTCATTTATGAAATGCACAAAATTTTTCTAGAATAGCATCCAACTGTGCATGTTTTTTAAAAATACTTATTAAAACTGCAGATAAGAGTGTTTTTGAGTTCCAGCATATTGCTTTCCAACCATGACTAGTTCTTTTGCTAAGTCTATATATAATAAGTTAACCACAACTGTGGAAAGCTCAGGTATGGCAGCTCTGCCTGTTGAACTCTCCTGTATTTGCCCCATGCCTGAGTTGGATGACAAGTGCCCAGTTAACCAAATTTTATGTTTTCCAAACTTCAAAAACTTCTTTTTGTGGTCTCATAAATGGGATCAATGGTTGTAGCTGTATCAATGACAGCTGCTAGATACCATAATTACTGCTAGAAGCCCAACTAGACATACTGCAAAAATTAGCCAAAATGAATAGTGATTCTTTTTGTCTTGTCTAGGGTTTTTTGTTCCAAATTAGCTATTGCAAAGTCCACATCAGTATATCTGGAAGCTTTTCTTAATGCCCATTAAACAAACCTAGCTTTTTTTTTTGTACGTCCTTGCAAAACACAGAACTTTGTAAGTCTAGTCAAGGGCAGCATATTGAACACATTTACTTAAATTTGTGTGTCTTGGATCTTAGTTCAAAAGGTTCAGACTACTTCCACAGAATTAGTGTGTGTGCGTGTGCGCGCATGTGTGTTCGTTCCAGTAGCCTAGGGAATCCAAATTCATGCCTAAGTGGCAAATGGCATAGTCCAGCACACACCTATGTAAGCGTCAGTCCTGTTGGTTTCAATAAAGACTAAGGATCTGATCCTATTGGGCTTAGTGTGGGTGGTACAAGTGTACTGTCTGCTCTGCCATCGTAAAGATGCTGCAAGGCACCTCCAGTGCTGGCTGTAAGCTCCTTACTGCTGGTGCTGGCCCAGCATTGCTCCTGTGCACCTGGAGGCAGCAACACAACGCCAGTGGCTCATGAGTTTAACCTTCGCCAGCATTGTGCTGATTCTGGCCGGGACAGGAAGGCAGAACTGGGCAGGGGGAGGGGCGGTCTTATCCTCTGTGTCGGGCCCCATGGCCTGATACAGAGGCACTTGCGTCTGTGCTGGCAGAGGCAAGGAGACCAATTGTCTGCCCTGCGCCCTTACCGTAAATCCTACCCCACTTCCTGGGCCTGATAACATAAGGCAACTGGGACTTGCACTGCAGCATGCTCAAGTCTCACTTAGGATGCGCCCCCCCCCCGGCTACGCTGGCCATGCTACATCAGCATAGGTTAGGATTGGGCTGTAACGTTCACTTCCTCCTGTTGGATCAGTGCTTGAATGAGTATTGGGTATTTTTCATTCTTATATATAACCCAGGGATGTTAGCTGATGGAAACTTAGAATTTTTGTGGGGTTGGTACCAACTTCTTCAGCAATAACTGATTTAAGGGCCCAGCCTTCCAGCACTGATTCAGCTTTCCAGCACTGATTCAGGGTGTCCTGTCGTGGGGAGAAAGTCATGAAAGCCTCCTCAAGGTAAGGGAATGTTTGTTCCCTTACCTTGGGGTTGCATTGCAGCTACACTGGCACTGGAAAATTGGATAGGATCTGTATCAAGACAGGTGTTACTTTTAAGGTCTGCGTTGAGAGCAGCATCGTATTTCTTCTAAATAACTTACTGAGTTCTGCCCAAAGTAATTGTTCCTCATACCGGAGGTCTCTCACCATCTTGGAATGACTTCCCATTCATTTCAAGGAAGTCACCGACAATATATTTTTTAACTTTCTAACACAGCCCATCCTGAAGCCTCGGCATGGGTTTCAATAGATTTAAAAAATTACAGTCCAAAATAAACAGCGAAAATATGACTTTAAAACCACCAGTCCTAGTTTATACATGCTCTTCAAAGCCTGGCCAAATAAAAATATTTTATTGTGCTTCTAAACATGTTGGCTTATCTCCAAAGGAAGGGAGTTTTGTTATGATTAAGTTTGTTACATTTAAACAGTTTTGAGCACATAGAAAATGGAATATCAACCAAACTTGGGTGGCTTGATTAGAAATTCATTAATATTTTAAACTTGAGATTAATCCTTTGATAGGCTCCAATTTGTTGTGAGTAAAAACAAAATAGTGAGCAAAGGCACAGGGCATGTTTGCTAAGGCTTTTTCCATAGGAGGCCTTGTTCATAGAGGAATGTGAAACTGTATGTTTCAAATGACAGATCCCAGAAAAGGCTGGCATTTGCCTGTTTCTAGTCTCCACCTCTTGAAATCATTAAAAAAAATTAGCAGGCATATATGTGTAATTGCAAAAATATCCAGAAGCCAGATTATGTATGGTAGCTGCCATCTGGTCACAGTGAAACCACATGATGCAGTTTGGCTGGGCTAGGTTTATATAGAGTTACAGTATATTTGTTTGAGCTTCCAAATTTTGAGCTTCCAAATTCCATATTTGCTTCCAAAGTGGTGGAGTGAATGTTATCTCTGTTCCTAAGACAGCAGAGGTTGTTTTTGGCTATTTCTATGTAGGAAGGGCAAATTTGGAGCAAGTTCATGCAAATGACACCCCTGTGCAAGTCCAATCTAGGCAAAAACACAGCTAAAGCCTTGTTTACTCCCAAGGTGATAATGTGAAGGTTGTGCGCTCTGCTAGATCCAGGAAGAATATTTTCATTAAATTGCTCTTTGTCCAGTTTTCATCTCTGCTTCCAAGGCATGTGCATTTTTATCTGAAAAATCTTGAGAAATACACCACAGTAGATGGCATGATGAATCATTTATCTTGAACTTACGTTAGTACCTGCATATCCATCAGATGGGAAACTATTCAAACTAGTTGACCTTAAGATAATTTATGTGATTGAAACACACAAACCCTGTTTAGAATTTACCACCTCCCATCTACCTTTTCAAAATATGCCTCCATTAGCAGAGCAATTGAATAGTTGTGAAACTAGTGACAATTATTACCTGGCAATTTTTAAAATATGACCCATTCATGCAATTGTTGTAAAACTTATTTATACTGAATAATTTCAAACCTATTATTTCATATGGCTTTAACTGGTAATAATTAGAAATGTTATTCTCAGTTCATCAGTACAAACATAATTACCTCCCTTCTTCTGCTTCTGCTTCTTCTTCTTGACTACACGTAGCAATCATTCCTACAATGAGGCACACACTTCTCCAGACGTTGCTCTAATCTCTTCTCTACATAGTGCATTCCTTGCCAAAACTATGGGTACCATCCAGAGCGAATCTTTCTCTGGCCCAGGCGACTCTGAATCCTTCCAAATGTTTCATTTTACCAACAGCCCCTGCTGGTTGCACGATGCTGACCCAACCAGTTCTCTGGCTCCCATGGGCTTAGGTCAGACAGAGCTACAGTTCGTATGTCAGAAATGGCATGCTCACAGAAATCTACAGTACATCACCAAATGCCATTTGCCATACTGTAAGTGGACATTCCGTCTAATAGTAATAGGAAAGCATAATGGAAAGCATAATTTTTGTATCTGTTAAGTTTTAAAAATAACCTTTTCAAATTTCATTCCTACTCCCCTCATCTTCGTTGCATTTTTTGTTGCATGTTTCTAATTTGGTGTTTTGCTTTTTTTATTTAACTTTTTTACTGACTTAAAAGCACTCATAATGCAGTTGAGGGTGATTCTGAAATAATATTTTATTTGTTGGAATAATAAAAATGAGTTTTGTTACATTTTTGTTGATGTGCTTCTTTCTAGTCTAGGAGTCTGTATTCTATTCACCAGTGGTCATCCAAATGCCTCTTGTCTGCATCTGGTGGTGATTATCCTCTGTTTATTCTTAGCATCTTGCAATCAGAGTTATGCTGCCTTTGAATATGGATAAAAATAAATTGTAGAGGATGTTAAACTGTCCACAGTGTAATAAATATTTATTTCCAGTCACTTAATGAGAAACTGGTACCATTAAATCACTTATACTGTTAAGGGCGCAGTCCTAACCTGGAGTTAGGCCAGCACAGTTAGGCCAGCACAGTTTGGCTGGCACAAGGGCCACTGTAAAGTGCGTTTGGATCACTCTTAGAGTAAGGGAGGATGGCGCAAGTCTGTGTCCAAATACATTTTATGGTGTCCCTTGTGCCGGTCAAACTTTGCTGGCCTAACTGTGCCGGCCTAGTTTAGGATTACGCTCTAATTCTAATCCTAAAACCTAATCCTTAGCTTAGGTTTACGCTCTAAGTCTCCGTGTTGTGAAGAAGCTGTTTACTTTGCATGTTATTTCCAAGAAACCTTATGTGTGAGTCCCAAGCAACAGGTGTTAGGAACTTGCAACACAAGAAGACACAAAGGCCTCCACCTTTGTGGAGATGCACAGATATTCTGTGGGAAAATGCATCCGTGAGTCACATTCATGAGTGTCAATGCATATGGGACTTGCATCCACACCTTCACCCTAATCCAGCATTTCTCATGGCAAACGTTATGCTAGTTCCACCTCTGGTGCTGTCAAACATGCTTCATCAGACTTCGTTTATCTGCATGTATTCCAACAGCACTTGCCCACCAAAAGGGGCAGAAGTTTTCCTCAAAGGCTTGCTTGCCCTTCTGAGGGCAGAAAACTTCCTTGTTCCGGCATATAATGTGACTTGCTGCTCCAATTCACAGGGAAGTCTTCATCCCTCATTGTTCAGTTGTGTTCTTTAACCAAAAGGGGGGTTCCCTTGAAAGGAAGCCCCTTCCAGCTCTCTCCACTCTTGCTGACTGACCACTCCCCCCATATTTCCAAAACCGTGGATGGAGGACTACTAGGACCTTCCAGGTGGGGTCAGAGGTTTACAGCTTCCCCACAACTACTGGTTTTTGCGAAACTGGCAGCTCTGACAGGCATTCTGAGTTTCAGGGAGGCCACATGGAGCCTCCCTGTGACTCAGAAGACCTCCTGGATGTGACCTATGGTTGTGTCCAGGAGGTCCTAGAAGGCTGGGCTGGTCCATGGGTTTTTTTTTTATTTTATTATCCACAGTTTTTGGTGGAACCCCCATAGATACCGAGGATATCCTGTATTCTCTACATCAGTGGTATTCAAACTTTTTAGACCGGAGCCCACTTTTCAGAATGGCATTCATGTCGGGACCCACCAGAAGTGATGTCATTAACCTGGAAGTGATGTTATGGCAGGAAATGACATAATCAAGCCGGAAGTGCTGTCATTGTAATAATAAAATGACATTCCTGAAATGCAAATTCATTCTTGGGCTGCAGCAATTGTACAGTCATGAAACATCCCTGACAGAAAGCAAAATTAGGACAAAATATGATGTAAAAGCACTGAAGTAAACAAAATTAAAAAAGAACCCTCGCTTGAAAATTTTTGAAAAAAATAAAAAATTTTAACAGTCACAAAAAAGAATATAAAAAGAGTAAGGTCTGGAGTTTCCAAGATGGCTGCTCCCAGCTTTCTGTGACCCACCTGACATCAGGCCACGACCCACCAAGTGGGTCCTGACCCACAGTTTGAATACCACTGCTCTACATAGAGAACAGTTTTCTGGTTCTGAAGATGTGTATTGCAACAGTTCAAGTAACAGTGGACTGTTTATGGGAAGGAAGCCTCCTCTGGATTAATAGGAACTAGTCTCAAGACCACTTCTTCACTGTTCACTCCTTTCCCCACATGGCACTTCTGTGCACCATTTCTGCAGCACCACACTGAGACACTCATGTAGGATATTACCTCCCCACAGTCTATGCAGAGGAACTGAACAAGGATGTTGAAGTTCCTTGACATTGCTTCTGCATGCATCAAGGTCCGCCCTGTAACCCAGGTTCTTGAGCTTCTCCAAATTGTTGTGGATGTGGTCCACGTTTTGGTGATTTCTGGCAAGAGCTGCCTGGACAGCCTCTTCCCATCAAATGTCTATGAAAGTACTCAATTCCGTCTATATGGGACTCATTAGATGGCAAGGAAGCTCCTCATTGCTTACTGGAGTAGTTGGAGCACTGGTTTCCTCTATCCTGGGTTGATTCAAAGATCCTGAGATTCACTCAGAATTCAACCTAGGACCATTTCCTACTCACTTCAAGCTGCCTTTTACAGCAGGAAACAAGTAAAGGACAAGCTGTGTTGGTCAAGGGCTGTGCCGGGAGACAGTGTCACTTCCTCCAAGGGTTTGAAATGCATGGGTATCAACAGCTGTGTTGCCAACTTGGGCATCATACAGCACAATTCTACCCATATCTGCTCAGAAATAAGTCCTATTGTATTCAACAGGTCTTACTCCCAGGAAAGTGTGTATAGGATTGTAGTCTTAGTTTTGAAGGTATTTTGAAGAAGGTATTTTGATAACTGGTAATAAAATGCAGTTAAAAATGACTAGAGTGTCTGTTAATGCAAGAAGCCTGTTAAATCTGAGTACCCTTTCTTTATTCCATTAAATCCCTACCTTGGAAAAGGGGCATATCTGCCCTGTGGCAAGACTGAGCAAGAGCCCTGGGCACCAGTTGGAAGTGGGTGCCAGCAAGTATGCTCTAGTCCAGTGATGGCGAACCTTTTGGGCTTGGTGTGTCAGAAATTTGGAAAATTTGTGATTCAACTCTGCTGGTGTGTCACACACACACACCCGCCAGAACAAAAAAAAATGCTTTAGATATTGGAACACAATGCTTTTCATTTGATTAATTAATGAGCTTCTAAGACTTTCATGACCTGTGTGTGTGTGTGTGTGTGTGTGTGTGTGTAATATATGAGAAAGTCCGGATTAGCGGTACCAAAGGCTCACTGAATCCACATGATATCAAATCAAACCCCCCCCCGCACTTCTTTAGCCCCTGCCGGCAACTCAGCTGCAACTTCTGCTGGGGGAAAAGGGCTTGGTGCGAGCGCTCCTCTCTCTCTCTCTCTCTCGCACGCACGCACGCATGCACACGCACAGGCCAGCAGCAGCAGCAGTTTAAATTGCCAGTATATCAAAACCCCTCACGCGCACTTCTTTAGCCCCTTCTGGCAGCCACACACACACACACACACACACACACACACACACACACACAGGCCAGCAGCAGCAGTTCAAAGTGCCAGTATATAAACTCGAACTCCCACATTTCTTTAGCCCCTGCCGGGCAACTCGTGCTGGCGGGAAAGGGCTTGGGGGCGGAGTTGCTTCTGATGCTTGCGTCTGAAATACCTCCCAGCACCGGCAGCCCAGCTGCTTGCAAGACCTCGCTTGTGGGTGGGGTTGCTTCTGATTGTCTCCCACCCAGCACCGGCTCAGGGAAGCAAGTCTTTTAAGTGCTGGCAGCTTCAGCGGGGCTGCGGCTAGTTGCTAGCCTGCACATGCGCGCCCCTTCACTTCTCCAGCCCTGCGTGTCACTCAAAATGCCTTTGTGTGTCAGCTGTGACACGCGTGTCATAGGTTCGCCATCACTGCTCTAGTCGCTTCCCCAGACAGGAAGTGATTGGCATGCATGCATCCTCTCAGCAGCTGCTCAGGTGATTTCTCTCCAGGCGCTCCTGATGCTTCCCTGAAGTGACATCAATCCATTGCTGCCTGGGATCGATATGCTGCTCCCCAGAAAGCTCCATCAGTGCTCCTGCTCTGCGCTGGCCCCACCAGTGTGCTCTAGGAATACGCTGGTGGAGAGAGGAGCAGCATCACCAGTGAAGTTCTCTATCCTTTCCCTGCATTGCATACTATGGTGGTGATGGGCCACTTGGGAGAGGCAAGGGAAATATTTCCCTTACCCCTCCATAAGTCCCTCAAACACAAAGAGGCACACGTGGTGTGTTTGCAGGCTGTGGGGGAGACAGTATCTGGTGCAAGTTGCTCGTGCTGGGTGCCAACCCCTTCTGCCTCCAACACACCCCACTCCTCCCCCTCTGCCACTAAAATCATCCATCTCTTTCATAATTTATACTGTGGTAACCCTTCTTAAATCCTTATTCAAACTTTCTTTCCACTTGTGTCTCCAACGCTCTGCTGTATTTATATAAATAATAAAAATAAATCTGTGAAACTATGCCTAACTGTGTCTTGATATTAAGACAAAGATTGTGATCCAGCAAAAGTTTCAGATGCTCTTTACATCAGTCTTACTAATTTATAATGGAAACCTGGTATCAAACAGGGTTTTGTTTAGGTATTATACAGAGGTTTCCTTGTGTTGTCTTCATAATTGATTGTGAACACAAGGTAGAAAATAAAATATTGATTAGAAGCTTATTAACAGCTCTTCTGTTTAGAACAACATCCTGTCTGGCACAAAGAAGCAGCATTAATTATACTGCTGACTATTATGATAAGCACCATAATGAAATGTAGGTGAATTGTTTAGTCATAAGGATTTTCTGTCTTGTGTATGAAGGTACATAGATTGATTTTGTACACTTCTGTATCTCAATATCCCTGAATATTTTAAAAACACTTGAACCTCCCATTAAATTCAGTCATAATTCTGATTGTTAAAGAGCAGACGTTATATGTTGTGGCAGGCAGTGGAGTTAAATAGACTTGAACTGCCTTTTTAGTTTTATTTTGTTTTAAAATATTTATATTTAACAAACTTAAAGGCTGTTGTGGGCCAAGCTACCTAGCCAGATGAGGTTGTCAGTGGTGTTGCTGCTTCATGGTTTACTGTTCTAGCCTTCTTTAACTTAGCCTCCACTGACTTATCTCTGCACTGATTGTGATTTACAGCCCAATTCTACCTGCACTGAAACAGATAGGTCAACTGGCATGCTCCATATCCAGCACAAGTTAGGACAGTGATGGCAAACCTTTTTGCTTTGCTATGTCAAAAATGCCTAACTTGACCCGGCTGGTGTGTCACTCCCCAACCCCAACAAAAGAGAAACAATTATTTACATATTCATGTATTAAAAAACAGTCCAATCATGTGTGGGACTATGCATTACATAAAGAAACATCAAATCATTACAAATAAATCATTACAAAGACAATGGGTATTGGGTGTTGGTGAATACTGGCATGACACCTAAAATGTTGTGGCGTGTCATCTTGGACACGCGTGTCATAGGTTCGCCATCACTGGGTTAGAAGGTGGCTGTGGTGCAACTTGGAGTAAGGGGATATTTATCACCTTACCCCATGTCGAGCCCTAGTCATCCCTATTGGGCTACTTAGATATGTGCCAGCGAAATTGCTCACACAAATCTGAGTGGCCCATGTAAGGATGATGGACTAGGGACGTGGGTTAGGATCTGATCTAAGTTGTAGAGACCTGTCCCATCCTCCTCTCAGGCCCAGTCTCCCCACCGGCCCTCTTTCCCCTCACCCCAAAATGCCTCTTTTCTGCCCTTCCACTACTTCGTCCAACCTCCTGCGCCAGTTTACCTCGGCTGGTGTACAATATTTGCAACAGTAATCTAGAATAAAAGTGTTTCTCTGCTATTAGAACTTGGGGAGAGACTGTATTATATTGCTATGTTTTTCCTTAACTTCAGTTACTTAAACAGTTATGTTACAAGCAACTCAGATGAAGTTCCTTGTTGTCCAAACCCTGTTTATTTTACTTATCATAGAAAATATAATTGCTTTTTAACACAGAAGCTTTCTATATGAAAGCAAGATAATTACTGTGTATCTGTATTGTAATATGCGTCTTAAGAACTGCTTATGAGCCGGCCCAGCCACTGAAATCCTCAGTGGATCTCTTTGTTGTGTTCTGATACCATTGGAAACATATATGCAAAGCACTTAAGACATGACTTACTATATTTTAAGTCGTAGCATCCAGGTTCTGCAAATATTATTTTAGAAATACGTTAAAAATGTGCCACTCAGTCACAGTTCTTTAACACATCCAAAACTTTTCTTTTACCATTTACAGTATTATTTTACTGTGCTCTTTGGCCATGAAGGACAGAAGCCACTTGAGCTTCGTTGTGAGGAGGAAGCTGATGGAGAAGAGTGGGTGGATGCGATTCACCAAGCCAGGTATGAACCCTCTCAAAACAATTACTATCTAATTTACCTTTCTCAGCATGTCTTTTTTTATCTGTCTGTCATGTCTTTATTTCTTTTCCATACTCTGCCATCAGTCTAGGCCAGTGATTCCCTAACTGTGGGTTGGGACGTAGCAGTGTGTTGCGAGTCAATTTCAGGTGGGTCGTGAAACACTTAAGGCAGCCATATTGAAAATATGGGAAGATGGGATGCTGAAAAGCGGGAGAATTGTGTGGTTGTTCTGCTTGTCTCAAGCTTGTAAATAGGCTTTTTTTTTCTTTCTGATTCACTTTGCTATTGGAAAATGCCTGCAAAATATCGCAGGAAAGCAATATTTGCAGGAAATATTCTCAGCAAAGCGGCAGGCTCTGGCGTCACAAGGATGGCATTTCTGGTCATGACTCCACTTCCTGTGGGTCCCCGACAGATTGTTGTTCTAAAAAGTGGGCCCCAGCACTAAAACGTTTGAGAACCATTGATCGAGGTCAGGGGTCTCCAATCCCTGGCCTGGGGCAAGATGCAGCCCTTGGAGAGCCTCTATCCAGTCCTTGGCAAACCTCTGGTCCCCTATGAGCCTCTGGCCTGACCTTGCTGGCATGAGTTGCACCCTCTAAACTGTGCTCAGGTTGTGTGTGGAGGGTGTTCTGAGGGCCAGGGAGGCCGTGCGCAACCTCCCTGGGACTCAGAATGCCTCCGGAAGGTCACTTCCTGGTTTTCCCAAAGACCCGGAAGTGATGTTTTTAAGCCCTTTGAAGTATTTTCTGAGGGTCAAGGCTGCCTCCTCAGCCCTCAGAACATGAGTGTTTCCTTTCCTGTGATCTACTGGTTCTGAGATATTTAGTCCAGCATATTTAAGTAAGCGGCTTGTGGGGTGGGGGAATGGGAGTCCATTAAAGTGTGTGCTATATTTCTGTGGTGTGTATTAGTGCTTGGAGGAATCCTGGATTTTGAGCCCATTCATTTATTTACAGTGTTTCCCCAAGTATAAGACGCACGTTTTTCCCAAAAAAATGGGGGCTAAAAATTGGGTGCGTCTTATTCAAGGGGTGTGCCGGGCAGCGCTGCGTTCTCCGTGCTCCCGTTTGTCTTAAAGAACCGGCGGGAGTGCGGAGAAGGGAGGGCAGCACTCCCGCCGGCTCTTTAAGGCAAGCGGGAGCACGGAGAACGCAGCACTGCATTCTTTGTGCTCCCACTTGCCTTAAGAGCTGGCGGGAGGCCGGCGGCTCTTAAGGCAATCGGAAGCATGGAAAACACAGCGTTCTCTGTGCTCCCACTTGCCTTAAAGAGCAGCCGGCCCCAAAAATGTATTTATCAAATTTCTGGCCCCAAAATTAAGGTGTGTCTTATACTTTGGTGCGCCTTATACTTGGGGAAATACGGTATCTAGGTTTCATGTGTTTATTTAAATTTTATTTATTTATTTTTCTGGCCCTTGACATTGTGCCAGATGTTTGATGTGGCCTTCCAGCTAAAATGTTTGGAGACCCCTGATCTAGGCAGTTTACTATTATATTCATGCAAGAAAAGCACCACCATTACCTCTCCTTGCAATTTGTCCTTCTTGACATACTAGAGCCAACAAGTAAAAAAAAAAAAAAAAAAAGCACAACCCCTCCAACAAGTAAAATGTTGTCTTTTTGCCCCCTTTTTGCCTTGCCTTTTTGCCCCCTTTCTTCTCCAGCACAGTCAGTGAGTCAAGCAGCAATCTCACACACATTACAATACACAGGGAGGGATGCAGCCAGCAGCTGATTCGCTGCAGTCATGGCTGGCTTCCAGTGAAAAACAGGCAGGGTGCCTTTGTGAGCAATCACTGGGGAGGCAGCAGGCAGATTTGCCTCTGTTCTGTTCTAAGAAAGCCATGAAAAAAAGCAGAGACCTGCACAAAGGGACCTGATCTCTAAAGCACTAAGAAAGGCAGCTATCCAGTTGCCCAGGCTGTGTGTTGCTGAGCTCTCCCTAGCTATGTGTGGGAGAAGGTTTATTTCGTGGGGTGGGGTGGGGGAGAATATACATATGGCCGTGCTTCCCCTGGTCTGGACTTCACCCAACGTCACTGTTCTCCATGCTCATGTTATTTTCATCATCAGTTATCATCGGCTTTCCTCCCTGTGTATTGTAATGTGTGTGAGATTGCTGCTTGACTCACTGTGCTGGAGAAGAAAGGGGGCAAAAAGGCAAGGTACTTTTACATTTTACTTGTTGGAGGGGTTGTGGTTTTTTTTTTTTATTCAACTATAAACTGTGATACAGTCTTAGAAAAAGTCCCACAGGGCCAGGGAGGTCTGGCCCCCTTCCTCTTGGCATCCTACCCAGGACAGCCTCTGTGAGCAAGAGGCAGCAGGATTACATTTGTCTTGGTGGGAGGAATTATGGTCAGTCTTAAACTCATCAGAGAGCTGTTGCTTTATTAGGAATGAACATACAGAACAGTGAAACAGAATATTACTAAAACCTGACTGTAGCCATAGGAGAGCTGGCGGGCGGCTCTCTGGAAGGGGGAGAAGCCCAGATGCAGCTGTTAGTCCGCATCCACACACACCCGTCCCTGGACCGTGTGGCCCCAATTTGGGCTGCTACGGCCTGCTCAGACGTGCACCTGCTAAACAGCAGGCGCAGGTCCAAACAGCCCCATAGGGGCAGCTGGGCTCCTACCCTGGCGTAAGGGGACAAATGTTGCCTTTCCCCATGGAGGCTCCAGCAGCCTCCTAACCTGTGCTGGATACAGCACAGGTCAGTTGGCCTGGCTGTTGTAGCAGAGGTTAAAATTGCGCCCTAAGATGAACAAATCAAAGGAGAAGACTAGATGAGAACATAGTGACAATGAGAATAGATTAACTGATAGCTCAAGCACAGCAAAGGAGAATGTGCTGTTCAGGGGGAGTTTCTGCCTTTAGGGGAAGGGCCACTTTTGTGCAGTAAAGCACTGTGGGGAACTATTACCACACGTGTGTAGGCATGTTCTTTTAACTCATACCAGAGTGGCACCTTGTGTTAAAATGCTGTCTGCTTTCTGCTGCCACTAGAGTTTTTTTGTGGTAGTGTGGTAGAAAAATTAAGCCGGAACTTTCTTCTTCAGTTTGAATGGTTACATACCATGAATAGATTGTGGCTGGCATGTTGGTAACTGAAATATTTTCTCTTTTTTGTTTGTAGCTACTCAGATATCCTGATTGAAAGGGAAGTATTAATGCAAAAATATATTCACCTAGTTCAGATTGTAGAGACAGAAAAGATTTCAGCCAATCAGTTACGACATCAGCTTGAAGATCAAGACACAGAAATAGAAAGATTGAAATCAGAGGTATGTTCATGGTTTTGCTTTTATGACTTCATTTTTACTGCACTGCCACTATTGGCAAAAAAATTATACTGAATTGCCTATCTATTTAAGGCAAAATTCCCATTAATTATAATGGATTGTCACCAAAGTATAGCAAGAGAAGTTGGTATTCTTTTGAGTTTAGGTCACATGTTGACATGACAGCCCAATCCTATCTTGCACTGGAACAGGCAACTAGCCTGCACTATATGCAACGCAGGGTTGGAGGTGGCTGCAGCGTGACTAGGAGTATGATGTCCCCTTAATCCGAGTAGTGTCCCAGCCATCACAGTGGGGCTGCTCGGATCTGTGCCAGCAAAAGGCTGGGCTACTCTGGAGGGGGCTTAGAATACATCCTAAGTGCCAGAGGCTGGTCATACCCTCTCCACCTTCCCCCCTCAGCAGTCCACCCCCTCTGCCTTCCCCAACCCCCAATCACCCTTGGCTGGTGCAAACTTACCTTCTTGGGGTGGCATGGAGACTGGATTTGGCTTCCATGGGCTGGCATTCATCCTTGCATCAGCCTGACTTCTGAGGAGGCACAAAGGAGGCACTTCCTGGCCGGCATAAGGGACTTACGCCAGCCCAGTGCAATCTCAGGATTGTGTTTTCAGAAATTGTCAGTGGCATAAGGTAGAATAGAATTGAAGGCTTTATTTTAGTAATTTGCATCTGGTTGAACAGAGATTCTGTCTGTGCTTTTTCACGGAGTAATTGTTCAATCTTTTCATGAAGCTTTGTGAAACCATGGAGATTATGTTATGCAAGGCTAAGAAAACTTGGGTGGCTTGAAATTATAGCTTTCAAGTCTCAAGTTAGATTCTGGAACTCATAAACAGTGCTAAAAACACTTATCTTTTTTGCCAGATTGTAGCTCTCAATAAAACTAAAGAACGAATGCGACCTTATCAAAGCAACCAAGAAGAAGATGATCCAGATATTAAAAAAATTAAAAAGGTAAATTTCTATTGGAGAATACATTTAACTTTAATGGAGAATATATTCATCTTTGTTTTTTTCATAATTATTTAGTTTCTTTAGTGTAATAGTTCCATTCCATTCACTATATTGACAGAGTTGCTTGCTGTTTGAGAAGAACTGTTCAGTAAAGTAGGCAGAATTAAATCCTAGGGCTAGGTATGGGGACGTTCCTTGGTTCTGAAACCAGAGCAGAGCATTATCTTACTCTGTGTAAGTATTATTGAAAAATATTTTTTTAATCATTTCTTTTTCTTGACCCTAAGGTAGTGGTTCCCAAACTGTGCACTGTGGCACCCTAGGGTTCTGCAGTGCGCTCAAAGGGGCACCACAGAATGTCTGCAGTGGCTCCTGCCTCCCAGCTCTCCCAGATACCACCATTTTGGCCAAATGGAATTGCGCATGGTCTGCACTATTATTGTGAGATCTGCTGTGTGCTGCCATGCCACCATGGGCGCCAGGGACGAAGGACACTGTGGTCAAGCTACATATCAGTGGAAAAGAGCTACTCAGTTCTTGCTTCTTATGTGTATACCTGTATCGTTTTCTCTCACATATTGTGCATAGAAATGGTATTCCCAATTTGTTCTAATCCTCAGATTAGAACAAATTAAAGCCTGACATTTAGCTGTTGGCATTTTTTTTTACACAATATTTAGTTTTCATAGACATGATTCTGAATGGAAATGTTAGCAAAAGTAGATTATTAGATCAGTCTTACTTCTTACTCTTTTACTTACTTTTTTCATGCGACTGCTGGACATCCAGAAATTATTGTTTGTGCATGCTACAGTTTTCGTGAGTAGCATTCACGAAAAGGATACAGATGAGCCTAGCCTATGGCTGTGCCAGAACCAGCAAGTATAGCACTGCTGACTCAAGTATATTCTGGGTTTGCTCACATTGCCAGCAGATGATGCCATAGGCTGTGGACATTAATCTCAGGGGTTCATTTGCTGGTATAACCAATTTGTATGATTGCTGTTGGGAGATTTTAGGGTAATGATTGTAATGTAGAATGATCCGTAGACTGTTTATACTGCTTCACTTAGTTTGCTGAGCTTTTGAAGGAATTTCTGAATGATTTGAACATTGTTTGAACGTTAGTCAGGCTAGATGAAATTAATTCCTTTGCCTAAAATTTGTCACAACAGTTCACAGCCTTGTGCCTGCTACAGTATACTTCAGTATGTCATAAACATGCAGACTTCCTTATTCTCTCTTCTATCAAGAGGGTATTCCCCACACCTGCAAAGGACCACTAGCAGCATTTGAGGTGGCAGCCAAATACAAGTATCTGGTTGTGTGCTCCCTGAGGCATCTGGTGGGCTACTGTGAGATACAGAAAGCTGGACTAGATGGGCCATTGGCCTGATCCAGCAAGGCTTTTCTTATGTTATTTTCTATAATGGCGTGTTAATTTCTAAAAATAATAATAATAGAAGCAAATGGAGGGCCACTTTGCATGTAACCTTTTTCCCTTATCAAAGCATGTATGCATGTAGACAAAGACATCTATTCCTCTATACACAGTCCTATATCAAGACTGCAAAAAAATGTGTCTTCTCTTCCATGTATATGTATTTCTAAGCCCATTAAGAATGTGTCCTTGATGTTCTAATTTTAGGTTCAGAGTTTTATGCGAGGTTGGTTGTGCAGAAGAAAATGGAAGACAATTGTCCAAGATTATATTTGTTCTCCACATGCTGAAAGCATGCGAAAGAGAAACCAAATAGTTTTCAACATGGTTGAGGCAGAATCTGAGTATGTGCATCAACTTTACATCCTTGTGAATTGTTTTCTACGTCCATTAAGAATGGCCGCAAGTTCAAAGAAGCCACCAATTAGTCACGATGACGTCAGTAGTATATTCCTCAACAGGTATTAGATATATTTTGTGTATTACGTTTTCCATTATGACGGAATGAAATAGACCTGAGCATTTTCCTTTTTCTCCTGCTACTCATGAGCTTTTTCTGCATTGAGTATCTTGGTCACAGTGTTACAAAAAGGAAAAATAAAGATAGAATTTCATTTACCTATGTTGTGTTTAACCTTTTAGTAAACAAAAGCATAGTCTCCTTCTCTCTTGCACAGATAGATGAAAAACATTTCTTGGTGCCATACTCTGACTTCCTGGAGCAACATAAATGTTGAACACTGACCTAGTGACATGTTCTCCTGGATGTTCTTAAAGTAATAAAACCTGCTAAATAAACAACCCTGCTTTTTTGTGATATAGTTAACACAGAAGGTTCACAAGAGTTAACTTTATATTTAGTGCCTAAATCAATAAACTATTATCAATATACATAACTTTTATATAGAATGAAATTCCATGTCCATAGATAAAGGGAAATCACAGAAGAAGGGGTAATGGGAAACAACATCTGATTGTTTTAGTTGCAGGCTAAATGTAATATGTGCTGATAGTCTTCAAACACTATCTTCAGATTTGTAAATTTGATTTTGTTTCAACTTTTCTTTCCAGTGAAACAATAATGTTTCTCCATGAAATATTTCATCAAGGATTAAAAGCACGAATAGCAAATTGGCCTACTTTAATTTTAGGTATGTCAATATCACACTTATGGGACACTGGACAGGGGGAGGGCTATGTGGTTATTTTGCTTGTGTCAAGTTTTAATATGCTTTTTTCCTATTCAGTTTGCTATTGAAAAATGGCTGAGAAATAAGCCAATTTATTACTGCATTCTCAGTTAAGCAGCAGGCTCTGGCGTTACAGTGTTGGTACTTCTGGCCAAGGCATCACTTCTGGTGTGTCCCAGACAGATTGTCATTCTAAAAAGTGCGTCCTGATGCTAAAACGTTTGAGAATCACTGACCTAGTGTATTTGACACCTGGAGCAGACTGCTCCCACCTCCCTGCCCTTGGCCGCTTGAAACCACAAGACCTGAAGACATGATCTCTGCAGCAAGATCCCTTGGTGGCTATTCAGGCTACTGGCCATTCAAAGTCTTGCCCTGTCCTAGAGATAACCCTGGGTGAGGCCAGATCTACCCAATGTTAAAATGACAGGCACATGATGAGGGCATTCCCTTATTGCTGGTATTTGGGGACCATCCCCTGCCCTGTCCTTGGTACACCACAGATACTTTCAATTATTGTTATAGCTCATAAGCAGCCAAGTGGTAACAATTTACTAGGGAAATGGGTGCCATCTTTGTCAGGACCTTGGATCATTCAATTCCCTAAATGTAGATTATATACATTAACATGCTTTAACATTATACTTGCTTCCAATGAATATTTCCTTTTTGCTCTTTATAGCCGATCTATTTGATATTCTGCTCCCTATGCTGAATATTTACCAAGAATTTGTTCGGAATCATCAGTATAGTCTCCAAGTGCTTGCAAACTGTAAGCAGAACAGAGATTTTGATAAACTCTTGAAGCAATATGAAGCCAACCCTGCATGTGAGGGCAGAATGCTTGAGACATTTCTTACCTACCCTATGTTTCAGGTAATGTCTTATATGTTTACAAAGGCAGTTCATATCATTTTATCATTTTAGTTGCAATTTGGATCTAGCAGTTGGGGAAAAGCCCTCCCCTTTGTAAGTGGTGCTCACTGTTCCACTGCAGTGCCGCTCCATTTCCCAGCTGATCTGGCACCAGGGATGCTCTGGGCAGTTGCATCTGCCCAGACATTCTGCTGCACAGTCTTTTGGGATGCTGGGCTATAGACAAAACTGCCCAGAATGTTCCTATCACCAGATCAGCTTGAAAATGGAGTGGCACTGCCACGGAACAGAAAGTTCTGCTTGGGATGGGGAGGGAATTTCTGGGACGTAGCGGTCTCCAGTTTGGGATAGTGGTGCCATTGGAGAACTCTGTTCATTCTGTTAGAAATGCCTTTATTAGGTTTGCCGTCTTGACTTACAGGCAGATATGAAAGATTTTGTTAATATTTGTTCAATAGTCATTTTGAAATTTTTTAAAAATTATTTGTGTCTACATTTAAATTTTTTTATGGTGTGTGAAGTCATCAGCCATAAATACAGTATTTACAGCATTTGGAATAATAGCAAAGGTGAAAAATATAGACTGGAACTGTGCCCAGATAAGTCCCAGAGCTGGCCTGCCTCATTTTGGATCACTCTTCAACCTGGAGTGTGATAGGGAAGAGGCAATGATGGTTACTGGAGTTCTTGACTGACAAGTTTTAGCTTTCACTCTCCCCCACCCCCACCCTTCCAGATCGCTTTCCAAGTTCTAGAGAATGATTCAGAAGGAATAGCAGCAGGAACCGAAGCTCCTGATGGCTGCAAATTGTCTTGCATCCCAAATGTATTTATGTGGGCAACTGAAAATATAAAAGTCTATTCAATTATAGGAAGACATTTATATGTAATAATGAGCACACTCAAATGGTAACGTGTCTAAGCTGTCCAAGGGGTCTGGATGAGCATTGTGATGCAAGTGGGGATGCCTATTCAGATATGCATCTCATCTTCCATACATGTGGAAGACTTTTTCTGTATGCAGATTCTCTCATTGAGAGATTGAGATTAGGACTACTCAATTTCTAAAAGATCCCATCTGAAGATTTATTGTACAATATTGTATATCAGGGTTATTTAACCTTGGGGTTGGGACCCTAGTGGAGTCTCAAAGCCTCAGTTGTGAGGTCTCAGCAACGTATGGGAATGAAAATGGTAAAAAACCACTGGGCTAGAGCAGGTCAAGGGGGAGGCATCTGGTGTACCCCTTCAGGTACCAGGAGATCATGTCCCAGTCCTGTACAGGTTCTTAGCAATTGTGCTAACATAGCTTTCACTAGTGCTAGGCTTCATGGTAACTTTTTTGTTCTATCAAACAAGAATATTTGGCTACAGTGAACAGTGCTGAGATGGCATAAATGGGGTGGGGAGTTAAGTGGACGGATGGGGCTCTGGGAAGAGGGGGCATGGGATCTAAAAAATACATAATTAAATTTATGTATTTATTTAATTATTGGGGCTGAGGCACAAAAAAGGTTGAAACCTGCTGCTGTATATTATTGTATAGTGTAGTATTGTGCTACTGTAAGAAACCAAGTGGGGAAAAAATGAAACCCCTATTTGTTTTCTCTATCACAGCTTTTAAAAAGCCCTCTCTATTCTTTCCTTTCACTCGCTTTTAGATTCCTAGATATATTATAACCCTTCATGAACTTTTAGCTCATACACCGCATGAGCATGTGGAAAGAAAGAGCCTTGAATTTGCTAAGTCTAAGCTAGAAGAACTTTCAAGGTGAGATCATCTTGTTTTACGTTTTTGGAGCAAAAGCAGAGCTATAAACTGTGGATAATGGTGATTCCAGTTAATCAGCATGGGTACAATTTGTTTAGCCCAGGGTCATCTCAAGCTACCAACCTTGATGGTGCATTAAGCTACCAAGCTTGATGGTGACAAGTATGAGGTCAGAGCAAATTGTGCTATCTGCACTGCAGATTTATTGGTGTTTCACTTTCTGGGTGCTGAATGTTCGGTTATTCTTATGAGAATATATTCCTGTCTTTCCCCCTACACTGTCCTAGTTGTGTGCCACAGCCTGAATCAGAGGTATAGCAAGCTGCAATTTGGAATTTTTTTCTTAGAACCTATAGGGCATTGGGATGGAGTCAGTCAGACTTACACTGGAAGAAATTGGAAATTTTTGGAAATTTTTTGTAGAAACCATTCTACCGAAATGAAGTATACTGTTAGGCAAACTTCACTGAACACTTTGATTAAATGGAACCAAATATATCAGGGATAGCGTTAAACCTCGTTGAGAAACAAGGTTATATTTTGCATTGTCCAGCAGAAAATATACATTGTTTACATTTGAATACTGGACTACTAATAGGGAATTCATAGTGGCATTTTAGGCTTTAAGAATGACTTTCCAAGAACACTCAATGAGATTTGAAGCCAAATGGAAATTTTCTATATCCATGTTTGCCATGTTTGAGCTCATGTCTTATGTTTTCAAGTTTACCCGCTTGTGGGGCAACGTTCTGGAACCCTGACTATAAGTCAATCTCATGGATAAGTCAAGGGCAAGCTGTAAGCCAAAAATAATAGAATTTGCTATGACTCATGCATAAGTCGAGGGTGAAACTTAGGGGGCGGGTATGAAATTCTTTGAAAATGACTTATCAGTAATTGTTCTGAGGCAGCAACAGAAAGCCAACCAACAAAGGAGCTATTTCAGATTCTTCTGAGGCAGCACAGAAATGGAGCTTTTCCCCAAACAAGAAGGGAAAGAGATGAAGGTGCTTATTGGAGTTGTAGGTTTTGTGAGGAATACAGCACAGCACCTCCATAGCAGCAGCCTTCATAATGACTACAATTCCCAAAAGCACCTTCACCGCTGCCTGTTTGGAGAAGAAGAAAAATAGCTACTGTTTTTTTTGCTTGCTTTCTGTTGGTGCCTAAGAACAATTACTGGTAAGTAAAATTGCTCATTGTTTTCTAACCCCCGCCCCAGCTTTCTGCTTCTTAGCCCAGCCCCTACCCAAGCTGCTGTTAAAAGCTTTATCAACTGTATTGACCCATGTATACATCGATCCATGTTTTCAGGGTCAATTTTCAGGCATAAATTTTTAGACTTATACATGAGTATATACAGTATTTTATGTATGCACTGACAGATTGTTTTCTGGAAGTTTAGATTCTCATTTGCTCTTATTTCGTGCTATAGAGTGATGCATGATGAAGTGAGTGACACAGAAAACATACGTAAAAATCTTGCAATAGAAAGAATGATAGTGGAAGGTTGTGATATATTACTGGACACCAGCCAAACGTTTATACGACAAGGTAAGCCTTTTTTTTTAAGCTGGCATTGATAGAACGTTAAGAATTGAAACTGAATTCAGGAGGATTAATGTTGGCATCATTGGGAAAATAAGGGTGCAATACATAGTTGGCATCAGAAGTCTGCATTTGTTCAGGTATGATTCATGAATATTAGCCCCCACAGTTTTTGGCGGCTGCTGAGCCCCACCTCTATGCTGTTTTTTTTCCAGGGGCCATGAAAAACAGCAGCACAATAATAGTAAAGCACCCATGGGAAAGTAACATACAAAATAACCGGACTATCGTCTTCAGTGGACCAGAAATTATCTACAGCGCTATGGAAAATAAGCCTGTCTGGCCAATAGAAGTTGCAGTCCCAGATGATGCCAACATGCAGGCAAAAGCACAAGAGAAACTTGAAGTACTCGAAGCTTTGTCAAATGGTGGCGAGATTATGAGGAATGAAAATAGCTGTCTGTTGTTCCCGTTTTTCATCTGTGCAACAGGAACAGCTCAAAATCATACTATTTGATTTTTTTTGTTAGCCAGATTGGTTTTTCAGTGCCAGTGGGGTATTTGTGTGTGGAATACTCACCAGGGTATATGACATTGTGATCTGGTGTACTTGAAATTTCTAGAGACATGAATTAGTTATGCCTGCTGGAAGACATTGTCTGTGGTTCTTGTGGAAGTTCTGCCTATATAGCAAAAAAGTTAACTGTAACAAGAACTTCTATAATTGGAAAAAAAAACCTGCTAAATGAGCACAGTAAACAGTTGCTTTTTTTGTTTGGTAATTGTGCCAGGGTGACTTTACCCCACATAGCCACTCTACTTCCACTGTACATTGCTCATGAGTTGAGTTCTAAAAGTAGTTTATGAAGTGGTTTTTGGAAAATAAGCATAGTTTTTGGAAAATAAACACTACTGGCCATTCTCAACAATATTGCACAATTGTCTGGATGGAGTCTAGGACCATCCCAAGCTATCCTGGTACCTAGGGCTGAGTGCAGGTGCTTCTGACGCACCCTTGAATTTTTTTCCTTGGTGATCTCACTTCCCCACCCCCTTTCCAATCCCACCCCCTTTGCGATTGATGGCAGTGGCAGCTACTGCTCTAGCTGTGCGTTGCCACCTTCTCCTCAGTCTGCTCCTGCTGCTTAAAAAGTGCAACTAGGAGCAAGGAAAATCTAGAGTGGGTCACAGTCAGCGGCGGCATTCAGCCGATATGCTGGGCAGGACTTACCTTTGAGCGGCAGTCCGCCCATTACGCAATAGGCGGACTGCCGCTCAAAGGTAAGTCCCGCCCAGCGTACCGGCTGAATGCTGCTGCTGGTCACAGTCTTTGCTCACCTGCTGTTTTTAAGTGGCAGACAGGGGTGGACGGCAGGCTAGGATTCAGTCTGTGCATTGCCAAATGAAGCTGGTATGCAGCTGGTATTGTAATTGACCCTGGGGCAGGGTCAATTACTAAGTATTCAGATCATGTTTATAAACAAATTTCATACAACTTGAGTTGAAAACAGCTCTCCTCTTAAATCCTACGTATAGAGCTTGGCCTCAGCTGTTGGATTTCATATTAAAAAGCCAGTAGATAATAAAATGAAAGCAAGAAATTAATAATCAGGCTTTTTGATCTTTTATACAAATACTTTCCACTGATGGAAGAATCGCAGGGAACTAACAGTTGATTCTGATACCAAGGCATTTGAAGGGTATGTCTGTAGCTTTCTGAAGTTTGGGTGGGAAAGTGCAAAAAAACAAACCTCAGCTCAAAGAAAACAGTTATCTTGTCCCCTAAGAATTTAAAGTATTTTTCCAGCTGTCGTAGTTTTCCCTCTGATCTTCAGTATTTTCATCAGCCTTTTCTGCCTAAAGTTTGAAAGTAAAACAAGTGCAAAGCTGTTAGATATTGCCCTTGTACAATGGTTGATGTGCATGAAACTTAGATTTATTCACTAACTCAGAGCATAATCCAATCTGTGCACTGGGCCAGCACAGCAGGCACTGTGCCAACAGAAGGTGTAGCAAATATGCCCTAACAATCGGTGAGTAAAAAGCACCTGTGAATTGGTCTTTGCCAACCCACCTTCATTCGGAGGCTGCTGGTGCAGGCAGGGCATGGGGGAGGCAGGTCGGGGGCATTTCTGTGTAGGGAAGGGTGGAAGGGGGCAGAGCAAACCCAAGGGGGCGATCAGTGCAAGCATCTTCCTCCATAACCTAACCCCCTTCTTGGGGGCTGCCACACATAGGGCTGCTCAGACATCCACCACCAAGTAGCGGAGATTTGAGACATCCTACAGGGCAGGCTGGGGCATTACTCATGGTAAGGGTAACCTTACCCTGAGGTGATCTCTAGCTGGTGCCCAACTGGTGTTGGAAACACAATGTGGCCTGGTTGCACCAGTACTAGTTAGGAATGGACTCTCTGCATATTTTGTCATATACAGTACAAGCCCCATTAATCAAAATTATTTTTACTCCCATGTAACTGTGTATGAAGGGACGTGGTGGTGCTGCGGGTTAAACCGCTGCTGCTGGGCTTTCTGACCAGAAGGTTGGGAGTTCGAGACCATGCAATGGAGTGAGCTCCCATTGCTTGTCCCAGCTCCTGCCAACCTAGCAGTTTGAAAGCACCTAAAAATGCAAGTAGATAAATAGGTACCACTTCAGTGGGAAGGTAACGATGTTCCGTGCGCTACGGCGTATAGTCATGCCAGCCACATGAACACGGAAGCTTGTCCTCGGACAAAACGCCGGCTCTACAGGCTTTGAAACGGAGATGAGCACCGCCCCCTACAGTCAGTCACAACTAGACCATTTGGTCGTGGGGAAACCTTTACCTTTAACTGTGTATAGGATTGCAGCCTAAGTTTGATCAAGCAGGCTAATCTACTGAATGTACAACTAATATAACTATATAAATATCTTGTGCTAAACATCTGTACTGCAACTCTTTTTAGCTTCTCACATATTGAAGTGTCTCTCTAGCATACAAAAGTTGCTGAAATTTGGCAGTGTATTTTTGAGTGCATCAGTCATCTGCAAGAAAAGCTGCTAAAAATTTATTCTTGTAGTGTTTTATAATAAAAGTGTCCTTACTAGAAATATCCATGAACATTTCTAAACATTTTATTCCACCTAATATTTCCATTCTTTGAAGTAAAGTTATTTCTGCTGGGCATGCTGATATTAAATAAATAAAATTATAGATAAAATAAGTAAGCCTTTTGAGACATGCACAAGGTCTATACTAGAAATGTTTTAGCCTAGAAAGCTTTTTTTGGTTTGTCAAGGCCAAAAACAATTCTAAGCTATAGTGTAACTCCATTGAGGATGGCCTATGTTAGGGGGAAATGTATGTGAATTCTTTATGCTGTATATTATTTTCACTATACTTCAGTGTATTAAAGTGTATTCACAGCAAGACTGCTTTTATCCATGCCTTAGTCATTATTTTTACAAGAATAAATAGGTTTGTACTGAGCCTTAAAGTTAAATTAGATTTCAGGCCTATGAAAAGTGCCTACTTGCATGCAAAGTTCCATAACAGGTGGCATCTAAAGGGTTCTTATCAGTGAAACATACCTATATGTGCATTGTTTGCACATCAGTGACTGAGAACAGTGATTCCCAACCTTTTTTTCACTTGCATACCCCTTGGCAGCCAATTTCCATAAATTGTACCCCTCCTATTAGCAAAATGTTTGTAATTAATATGGTAGCTGTTATTTCAGATTTATATGTTGTGGAAATAAATGGCCCAATAATGGGATTAAAAACCAATGGAATAATTTTTATAAAACACACAACACATATTTTATTCACAACAAATGTTCTGTCCAATCCTTGAGCTTGTTTTGAAGTACATTTTTTTAAAAAATCTGGTTCAACGGATGTAAGATATAGTCTTAAATCTGGAACTGAATTGCCTTCAGCTCATTTTGTTCTGTTTTTTAAAAACGCAGCAAAAAGCCCTCAGAAAAAAAATGCAGAGAGAAAGCCCACTTCACCACTCCACAACACTGTTTGTATAGCTAGCATGTTTTGTTTGTGCAGTACTATAAATGACACAAGAGTACAGAAGGTTTCATGCTACCATTGGTTAAAACTTTTCCACACATTACACACTGGGAGACCTTGAGACAGTAATCATCTCCTATATACAAAAATCCATGCTTCATGTATTCATCACAGTACTTTTTATTTGTTTGAAGAACTGCAGACTCTGCCTTTTCACTGCTTTGCCCCAAAGTGTGTCCTGAGAAATTCTTATGATGGATTGTTTTCCACATTATGTTTCAGCTTTTTTACTGTGCCAGTTTCCAACCATTGATCCATATCTGATAATACATAAATTGATGACAGAAAACTAGCAATGGGTGGGCTTTTGCAGATAGCTAGCTGCCTTCCTTCCTGCCTTGCCATTTCCAAAGGCATCCTAATAGAGACCTGCCTTTTCCTACCATTATTCAGTTCTTTCTCAAGTATCCCTAAAGGTCCTGGCACGTATCCCTTGGGGGGGGGGTACACGTATCCCAGATTGGGAACCATTAATTTAGAAGAAAACTGTACTGACATGAAAATAGATGTGTGTGGGGAGACCGAGTTCGTGCATACATGAACCATTGCAAGATTCTAGGCTGCATGGGTAACCATTTCACATGCACCAAGGGGCCCATCCTGAGTAATAATTTTGTTGTTGGAAACTCCCTCCCTGAACAGAAGCCTCCTTTATAAATGGAAGGAGTATTCTGCTTGCACAAGGAAGCCTCTCTGTGATTGGAACGCTCCTTCCATTCATGGAAGGAACTTACACTGATGTAAGTTTTAATCAAGATGCTACCCCGAATGTCAATTTTTATTAGACCATAACTTCCTAATAAATTTGTATGAGGAATGTTTCCTAAGTCTTTTACTAGTGTCTGTCTTCGCTTTGTGTGTCTACTTAAAGTCTGTCAATTTAATACACTGTAATATGGAAAGAGGTTATCTAGTATATTTTTATTAAGTACGAAATGAAACTCTCTACCCAAAGGCACAATTTCTAGAGCTGTGGATATTGCTGTTAAAAAAGAGAGTCAGTGATCATTTGGAATCATTTAGTTTCCTCACAGCTGCCTTTGAAAAATGGTGTATTATTGTTATAATTGTTTTTAGGATGTTTATTGGTTTCAGGTTTTGTGTTACAATACAGTATACCCCTAGAGAGAAAGTGATTGCCCACATGCTCTGAGACACATGCTTGCAAATGGGCTTCAACTTTATTGAAAATTCAACACATACTGCAGAGATTCCTAATGTCAGGGCAACAACTGTGTCTACTGCCACTGTTACACTCTCAGCAAAAGAGATGGGGTTGAACTCACTGATCCACAGCCTCTACATGTGCAACTGATCTCTGAAAGCAGCAATAAAATGCTCACTGTCTGACCTGAAATCCTGAATAGACTTGGCAGGCAGTCGTGTACACCATTAATTGCTTAACTCTCATGGACGTCAATAGACTTGGAACAGCCTGTGTCTAACATTGCAACTGAACATTTTTTTTGTGCGAGTGAATTTTGGGTTCTCATATAGATGTACTGTGAACAACTTACTTAAAATACAATAATGAGTATTAAGAATATTGCTTACTAATTGTATATTTACAACAGGCTATTTGCTTTTGTGATCACCAGGTACGCTTATTCAAGTCCCTTCAGTTGAGAGGGGAAAACTTAGTAAAGTTCGCCTGGGATCATTGTCTTTGAAAAAAGAAGGAGAAAGACAATGTTTTTTATTTACAAAACACTTTTTAATTTGTACAAGGAGTTCTGGAGGAAAGTTGCATCTACTTAAGGTACAGCATTTTCATAACTACCCCATTTATGATCAGGATAGGGAAATGTAGAATGTATGTTTCCTAGATCTGGTGTCTTCCAATTGCAGATGTAATTGTGATATGTGATTATGTCATTGCCCCTTTGTGTGTTTATAAAGTTTGGAAAGAAGAGTTGGTCTTTGTGAACAAATTATAATTAAATTGGAAAACTATTCAGGGAAATGTTATGGGGATACATTTATTACAAGAAAGTTGAGATATTTGCATCTGCATTGACACCGCTAAGTAGTTTCCTTATTTCAACCAGAAAAAAAATGTACCTGTTTTCTGTATGTATTTTTCCTTAATTCCCCCCCCCCAAAAAATCTGTATTCAACTTTTACTTAAATTGTGTTGAGATTTCTCTTAGGAACTCAATAGATAAATTTCCATCACTAATATGTGCTTCTATATTTGGAATATATGCAATAGAACAATGCAATATTAACAGCCCTTTACAGGTTTAGGACTGGAATACCTGAGGTCTTCCCTTATGAGACATCCCATCCCCTGTAGCCATTTGGAGGGGGGCTTTCCCATATTTGCCATAATTAATTAAAGTGAGATTGACGGCAATGAGAGGTAGGATCTTTCTGTAGCAGCACCGCTGCTCTGGAGCTCCTATTTGAGCTTAGCACTGCGCCCTTCATGCTGACCTTCTTTCAGGGGCTGAAAACTTTGTTGCTTATTTCTTGTGCTGCTGTTCTTTTTATTTTATGTAAATTGGTTGATTATATTGTTTTAATGGATTATGCCAGCGGTACCCAAAGTGGTGGGTCGCGACTTACCATTGGATACATAAACTTGGCCATAGGACCAGCCCTGCTGGATCAGGTCAAGGCCCATCTAGTCCAGCTTCCTGTGTTTGACAGTGACCCACCATATGCCCCAGGGAGCACGTAGGACAATAAGATACTTGCATCTCCCCTGCATCTTAAGGGGGTTCCTACATCCCTTAATGGGGGGAACTGGAAGTGCACTCTGTGCAAATCAGGGTTTTTCCCAGCATCGAGGAAACCTAGTAGCAGACCTTCCCAACTCTGCAGGAGGTCAGTGCTACCCTCTCCCAGGCATTGGTGCCCACAGTGCCAGGCTTGCTTCAGTACCGTTGGGAAAGGGCCCCCTCCCATTCCAGTTCCGTCTCTGCAGTTACTTACAACGGTCCCAGAGTCTGAGTAGGACTTTGGAAACCACTGGATTACACTGTTATCCGCCTTGGGTGCTTTATTTCTAAGAGGAAAGTGAAATAAAAATGTGCTTAATTAAATGTGCAGGTTTACTCAGAAGTAAGACCTATGGTGTTCACTGGGGCTTACTCCTAGGGGTGCACTGCTAAGCATTTGTTCTAAACCCTTGCCTTTAGAAAGACCTTACGCATCCCGAGCAGATATGTCTTCACCTTTTTCATTTTAGGAAGATTAAACGAAGTACATGGATTACAAAGAAAGTGACCAGAGGTGTCAGAGTCAGTTTTCATTCCCATCCTATGAGGTCTAGTGATGGTATAGAAAAATGCTGTCTTCGTAATAATGAGAGTAATAAAACTGCATTTGTCTACATTTGTTATCATCATTATAATTGGTTATTATTAATCCTTTCTATAGAGCATCTCTGAAAGGGCTTGATCATTTTTTCTCATTTATCTTCCTGATAACCCTTAAACCCAACAGTGCCAGTCTTAAACCCAACAGATAACGAGTGTGTTGGTTATCACTTCGCTAGTTCTGCATTGCAAAATTTGTTCAGAAATAATTTAAGATTGCCTGAATATAATATATTTAGATCTACCTTAAACACACACACACACACACACAAAACAAACAAACAAACAAACAAACAAACACTGATCGTCTTTTTTGTTATAATCAGTCTTACTGTATTGGATCAACTAAAGTAGGGGTCAGCAACCTTTTCAGGAAAAGGGGCCGGACATTTGACAATGACATCATTGTCATTGCTGAACTTCCAGGTTCTTAAGTCCCTGGAAGTGGCTGTGCACATGTAGCAAATTGGGTAGGCTCCCAAGGCAGGCTATGTGGCTAGATTATTTTGGCCTGCAGGCCATAGGTTGCTGACATCATTCTGATCTAACACTAAGCATTTATTCTTTCAAAGGCAGTGCTACATTGTAAGATTGCTGTGGGAACATGCCCCACAGCTCTTATATTCATCTCCAAAATGGAAACACTCAATATGGCTTACTTATGAAAATTAATCAGGAGTAGTACAGATGGGGGCCTGCATAATCTCCAGATTAGACATCTGCGAATTTGAAAACCTGGAAATGCCAGCCACCAACCAGGCCCACCTTATCCTCTGAACCTGACTGGAGCTGCATTCCTGTTGGGTCCAGACTGTTTTCTGAGGCTTGCAGAGGCTGCGCTTGACTGCCTGTGGCCTTTGTGGGCCTCAGAATGCCTTACAAAAGATTTAGCAGAAGATTTAGCCGAGAGGGTTAATGCCTCCGTTTGCCTGAAGATAACACCTGAAGATCTCAAGGTCGTGAGCTCGGGACTGCGAGCAGCAGACCTTGGAAACTGCGGCTGATTACAAGCTGAGTTTCAGCTGCCTCGTGAGAGGAGGAGTCTGCTGAAATCAGTTGCATCTCTGGTGGCAGCAGGGAAGCCTCATCAGCCAGCAGACGACAGACGGGTGGCTAAAGAAAGAAGGCTAAATCCAGAAAGAAAGATCTGTAGGAGTGTTGTTCTTGGAAGATAGAACATTCTGTAAATTGTAAAAACCTTCGGGTTTGTGAGAAAGTCTGCCTATGTAAACCGCCTTGAGTTCAATCATTAGAGAAATCTAGTGATCTTAAGAAAGGCGGTATATAAATAAATGTATTATTATTTATTATTATTATTTACAAACCCATTAAAAATCACTTTCAGTTTTCACTGCTAAACGGCCATTCTGATGCCACAGAGGCCATGGGTAGTCAAGTGCTGCCTCTGCAGTCGTCAGAAACCCTCCAGACCCAATGCCCTACCCCATTCTTCCCTCCTTCCTGTCTTTCCCCTGCCCAGAATAGCCACTTTGCCAGCCAAATTCGGCCAGCACAGGAGCAGCGTACCTATGTCTGCATCGTGATGCTTGCATCGGCACTGCATGTCTTCCACTGGCATGAAGGTGCCCAGCAGGCCCAAGTGGCTTGCACTGGCCAAAGGGGGCTTATTTAGGATTGCATCCTTAATGTCTGTATTCGGTGCTAGATGAAAATGTATTCCACTTTGTCCGTATCAAATAATTTCATTTTTGTTTGTTCAACAAAGATGTATGTTTTTACATTTGATGCATTTGATGCTTAATAGTGATATTTCTTCTAATTTATCTGGGACAGAAGTTAAACTGATAGTCCTATTCACAGAATCCTTCTGTGTACCTGTGTTTGTATTGATGTTTATTATGTTCTGCCCTATGCTATAATTTTAATCATTTTTTTGGTCTGTGACATAGTGGGTATTTAAATATCAGTCAAGGCAGGTGCAGATGACTCAATTTTTGTCCAAATTTTGCCTTCCCTAGTGTTCCATTTATAGTTTTGTCATCTCACAATCCAATTGACTCTCTGACCAACTTCCTGTTTATGCCGTATTTAAGGACTTTTGCATTTCCAACAATCTGTCCGTTTAGATTTGTTTTTGGTTTGCTTAGTGATAGATTTAAGTTGAGCATGTCAGATTATTTACTTTTGCTCATATCTTATGCTATTTACAGTTTAGAGTTTTCTAATACAACTTTGAACTTCTAAATCCTTCTGGAATTAGGCCCCTACTAGATTATAACTGCGATTTATTCAAATCGGAAAAAACAGGTCTGCGCTAATCGGTTTCACATTTTTGGATTTAAATACCTTGCGGTAGTGTTTTTTGCCCAGGTTTCCTCCAACTCAGCTGCTGTATTAGGATGGAAGTGTATGCCATTCTATTAATCCTATCAATGAAATTAATTTCATTTGTGCTGGCTTAATATTACAAGGTTATTTTAATTGACAAAAGAACCACATGCAGTTTCAAATTCTTTTTATTTGTTAGAATTGTGTTCTTGATGCATGTTTAGCTGTCAGAATAATCGTTATGAGGCTTTGTAATAATAAATCTTATTTTTAAGGGTTAAAAATGGATAAAGAACTAGATTTCTGAAAAATGTTAACTTGTTTTCCTAGGCAGGAGGTGTTCTTTCATTGATAGAATGCACACTAATTGAAGAGACAGATATGAATGATGAAGACTGTAAGTTATCAAGTTGTTCATTGCATTTATAATATTCATGTAGTTTTTAAAAACATGAAATTGTTTTTATCTTCTGTAAAATTCATAATTAACAAATCTATAGTCATGTATCAACTACATGTTGCATTAGCATTCAAGCAGATCTTTAGTGGAGGAGTGCTCCACTGTCAGTCTCCCACTGTGAACAGACAAAGCATTCTGCTCATGCACAGAATCCTTGCATGAGTAGAATGCTCCTTTCGGTCGGGGAGGGCGCTTCTAAAGATGGAGCACCATTCTACAAATACTTTGGAAGCCATCCAATGAAGTGAACAGAAGTTGTATCAAGAAAGTTATACGAAGAGGTATTATACTTTGTGGCAATTTGATTATTCTCTTGCCCAGTTTTTTTCTGTTTTATCTCTTAAATGCATGATTGCAGCTTTGTTCTTCTTGTTGGTTTAATAGGAGCTGGGTTAGGACCCTCATGGATACAAACCAAGGGATGTTTAACCATTTAATTTGTCCCAGCGTGGTCCCAATCAGATTCAGGGGCAGGGAGTTTAAAACCCTCCTTACATTAGAAGTAGGCTACTTCAGAATGCCAGGTGCAAGGGAGTGGCAACAGGATGCAGGCATCTTGTTGTCTCATGTGCTCCCTGAGGCATCTGGTGGGCCACTGTGTAATACAGGAAGTTGGACTAGATGAGCCTATGGCCTGTTCCAGCAGGGCTCTTCATATGTTCTTATGTTAACCCTCCTTGACTAAAAAGCTGACACAAAACAGATTTCACCAGCTCCACTCATGTGCTTTAAGTAACTTATCATTTGACCCTTTGCATTAAAAAGCCAGTAGATCTTGGCATCACAGTAGAAGCAGGTGTAGTTTATCAGTCAGTTCCCAACTGGGTGAAGTTTCTAATTGTACCAGGCATGACTATGCTCAAACAAAACTTTATGGGCACATCAGAGCTGTAGTTTGTGCATTTGAACCATGCACTTTTGTATTTCTAAATTGTAGTTTGTAATTCAGGTTGCGTTTTGGGGAAAGCTTCACCTAGCTTCTTGTTTTGCAACATCATTTTCCCAATTCCATTACTTCCAGAAAAGATCCTGCTAATCCGACTTTCCAAACAAAAATCCACCAATTTACATGGTACATTCATTTTAATGGCAGGAAGAGCTCTTTATGTGCAGGGCAGATACTTCAATGAATCTTTGTCCAACATTGAATTGAACGGGAAACTCCCACACCTACCTCCATGCCTGCATCAAAATTCTATAGGACTTTACTTTGGAATTCAAATAAACCATTAACGAATGAACTAATTCTGTAAACCCCAGAATGCATTAAACTCCTTCTCTGTCAGCAGCCTCTTATGCTGCATGGCAAATTGTTTCTGGAATTAACGGAAAATCCAAAAGCAGTTTGTGACATATATAGTATGATATAGAAATTTGTTGTGGGAAAGAAGAAGTACAAGAAGTTAGAAGTTAGTACAAGTCCTTTTATGAGCTGAAATAGCTCTTTGGATTCTGGCTATTTTATTTGTATCAGTATGCATGGTGCTTTACAATAGAAGAGAGGACAGGTCCCTGCCTCAAGGGACTCAGTCTAAAATACACAAAAGGGAAATGACAATGGAAGGGGAGGGAAATGGTGCCAGTGAATATGGGAAGAATGTATGCTTATTTCTCCTACCAACCTAGCAGTTTGAAAGCACGTAAAAATGCAAGTAGATAAATAGGTACTACTTCGGTGGGAAGGTAACGGTGTTCCGTGCACTGTGGCGTATAGTCATGCTGGCCACATGACCATGGAAGCTTGTCCTTGGACAAACGCTGGCTCTTCAGCTTAGAAATGGAGATGAGCACCGCCCCCTACAGTCGGTCACAACTAGACCATTTGGTCATGGGGAAACCTTCTTAAGCTAAGGTTACAACCCAAATGTGCTCTTATTCTGTGAGAAAATACACCTGTGAGTCACTACCCATGTGGGATTTGTGACAACCACAATACAGGGCTTTCTTCATGCACAGTCTGCTCTAGGCCTTCCTCACATGTTGCCAGTCATAATTTGGCAGACTTCTTGGGTCTGCAGAAATCCCAGCTTCAGTTGCCTATGGAAAGGGTGCCAGAAGTCCCTTTGAGGCTTTGTCCTTTTCAGGGCAGGATATTCCCTGGTTTGGGAACATACTGTACAGTGATTCCCATTTGCAAATGTCATAGGGTACACATGTTTTCCCCAGGTTTTCTGTATTTCTGATCTTCAAACAAGGAAGCAAAGTTCACCAAAGGGAAACTCCTTTTGGAAAAATTGGTTCCCTTCTCTACTTCCAAGCAGGAAGGTTCCCCCAGAACCAATTTTGATGTTTGGCTGGCCAGCCTTCCCTTTCTAAATCAGTGAGGGGAACTTTCAGAATTTGTACAAGCAAGCAGTTGCCCTACCACAGTTCTACCACAGTTGAGGCTAAGGCAATTTGGTCAGACAAAGAGAATCCATTCAAAACCCTGAGGTGGGTGGTGGGGTGAAATGGCATCCTCCAAAAATGCCACAATCTGATATTAATTTTTAAAAATTAAAGTTACCAGGGAGAACCAATTTCTTGAGATGCTCCAGTCCAGACATGTACATAAATAAGCCCAATTCCACCCAATTCCCTGTAGGGCTGGGCAATGATGCCAGCATTGTATCCACTGAATCCTTCCTTTTTGCCCACCCCCTACCCCATTCCACTTACCAAAAGTGGCGGCTCTGCCAGTCTGTCACCACGCACATCTTGCTGCTCGCCACTTTCAGCAATGATCAGGCCATGCTCCCTGGCATTATCAAATTTGTGACAAATAGAAACTCGTGTTCTGGTAGCATAACATCCAGTTAGGATTGGGCCAAAAGCCATCTAAAATTCCTCATTGGACAAAAATTGTTCATTGGCACTGTATATGTGATGTTCTTCCCAATAACTGTGTGTTATATGCCTGCCGAAATCTCAAATTGATTGCTCGTTATCCAGGAGGACCTGACACCAGTAGCGCCGACTTGGGTGCGGCACATTGGCCATCTGCCACCCCAGTATTTTTTTGGGGTGGCAGAGCCTTCCCAATATCTGGCCGCCCCCTGCCCCCCCCCCAAAGAGCTGAGCCAAGTGAGAGCAGCCGCAGGGAGAGCAGGGAGAGCCAGAAGCAGGGAGAGCCACTGGGATGCGGCTGATCCCAATGGTTCCTCCCCTCTGGCCTCCTGATTGGCCAGCTGGCTACCCAGAGACTTTCCCAACTCCGGGAAGGCACACGTGTTCCCCCCATCGCAGATTGGGCAGTTTTGCTAAGCGACGGGGGGGGGAACCATGCGTGCCTTCCCTGCTCCGGGAGCCGGCAAAGTGCATGGTTTCCCCCTGCTGCAGTTCGGGCAGTTTTGCCCAAGCGGTGGCAGGGGGAAACTATGCACGATCCAGGAACGGGAAAGGAGCACATGTGTGTGTTCCCGCCGCAGATCGGACAGTTTTGCCTGAGCGGCAGTGGGGGGGGGGAAACCATGCACTTCTCTGGCTCCCGGAGTGGGGAAGGCGTGCATGTTCCCCCCCCCGCTGCCGTTTGGGCAGTTTTGCCCAAGCAGCGGCGCGGGGAAACCACGTGCACCCAAACCAGGCAGCCCCTATCAAGCCCGGATTGCGGTGATCGAGGTTAGCTCACTCGCTCAGAAGGGGCTGCCTGTCATTGCGGCACCTCCATGTTCGGTGCTGGGCTGGAGTGTGCCTGTTCGTTAGAGCTATCAGGTCGAAGCGCGCCTGACCGCTCCAACAGGTGCGCTCCCGGTCCAGCGCCAGACATGGGGGTGTGGCCACATCAAGGGGCATGGCCACTCAGCCCCCTCAATGTTCGGTGCAAGTTGGTGCCCCTGCCTGACACTATTACACCAGCTCAATTCCTGATTTGGAGACTACTATAGTGGCTGTGAATGTATGCTTTTGTGACTTTGGTGAATGTGTAAGGATTGTGTCTTGGTTTCCATTAAATTAGATTGTAATCTGTATGTGATATTCTTTCTCCAATTGTGAAGCAAAAGGCTCTGGGCAAGTATTTGGACATCTTGACTTCAAGATCGTGGTAGAACCAGCAGATGCGCCTCCCTTTACTGTTGTTCTGTTAGCCCCTTCACGGCAGGAAAAAGCTGCATGGACAAGTGACATTAGTCAGGTAACTGACTTTTCTTCTATGCTGAATGTTTTGCTAAGCATTTAAAGTTCTCTCACAGCTTGGTATATAATAAGTATAATATTTAGGTATTATTAAAATATAATTGCTTTAAAATTATGCCGTATCTGCCTTGATAGATCTTCATAGATAAATAACAATTGGATCTGAAAGTCCTACACAGTTCAACAGGAGTTTACTGTGTAACAGGAGAAATTCGTGATCAAGAAAACAAGCCCAAGCTTTCACTTGCATGCATAAAATTAGCTGTACTCTTCTTTGGATCCCAGCCTTTTGTCATATTTCATTGTAGTTCACATTTTAGCTGTTCATTAGCCTGTGATAATCCACATGCTTCCTCCTTTCAGCATTCATAGACTTTGTTTTGTTGTCAAATCTGCACAACAACAGTAGATCTAGGGGTATGAACAGCTTCTCACACACTTTTAAGAAGTATGCTGAACATTTTTGTCATATTGCAATACAATTATGCCTAAGGAAAATGTAAGACAGGAGGTTTTCTTACCTGGATTTTAAAGTCACAAATAATGTTTGTGGAATATTATTTGTGGACTATATCTGGAATATTTGTTGGTATATTTGTAATTTGCATTTTCATAGGATTTTTATATATTATAAAACTTCTTAAAGTATTTATGCAAAAAGTTTAAAAATATATACAAGAAATATGCTGAACAAAACTGGGGGGAAGATGGAGAAATAATTTATTTTGTCAATAGTTAAATTTAGCAATGTGTCTGTGTGTTTTGGTGCATGGATTCAGTGGTATAAATTCAATAAAACCATAGCATGATAGTTAAATAATAAAGAGTAGGACAGTGACCTGAAAGAGGCAGACTGCAAGATCAGATGTATCCTTTCAGTAGATTTTGTATACGTGTTGTGTAGACACATCGGGAACTGGAGTACAAGCAGTTGATAGTTTATATAGGATGTGGGACAAAATGCTCCCTTCTCACATGAATAGCAGCAGTAGATTACATGAAATACAGCTGTTAAGGTCACAGCTATATATGTGTATCAACACCTTTTATGGTTAAAGTTGCAAACCTGACAAAACTAATTCCAAAAATGGTCAGTTGGAACCAGTAATTTACTTTGGATACTACCTAAAGCAAAAGATAGGATTTTTTTTTTCCTAATGGGTAATATGATTAGGAATGCAGCATTTAATCTATTTAATTGGTACATTAATCAACTAAAGCTTTAATCACAGATTAAAATTTGACTCTGATTAATTGGTTGGGCTGAAATTAAAGGACAAAGCTCTTCAGGCCAAGCAGATACAGCAGCCGTCTTCTCCTCCCCTTCCCTGTGCCTCTAGATGTGCCTCTCTGCGTTTTTCAACATTAGTAAATATTTGAATGTGATTTGATTCATGAACATGCCTTAAAAACATATTCCTGAATATTCATAAGAGCAGAAAGCTGAATGAACTTACTTCAGTGTTCTCCTATATCTCTGTATTCGTATAAATATCCCTTTCTTTCTATTTTGAAAAAAGTCACAGCTAGCTGTGTCATTTGAATGTTTCATATGAAAAGATGCCTGAAAGAAGACTGCATCTGTATCAAAATGTATTAACCTGAGAAATCCCAGCATATAACAATATCATTTAAATGGGAAATTACCATCTTGTTAGTATTAATAGAAGAAACTAGTGATGATACAGCCTTGTTATTGGGTTTAGAATCAATCAATCAATCAATCAATCAACCAACAGGTACTTATATACCGCTTTTCAACACGAAGTTCACAAAGCAGTTTGCAGGCAAATAGTAATAATAAAGTTAAATGGCTCCCTGTCCCAAAAGGGCTCACAATCTAAAAAAGGCAGACCGCCAGCAACAGCCACTAGAAACACTGCGCAGGGGTGAAAAGGGACAGTTACTCTCCCCCTGCTAAATATAAGAGGAACACCACTGGAAAAAGTGCCTCTTGTCCAGTTAGCAGGGGAAAAGTTAAAATGGGTTTCGAATAGAACTCTGGGATTTTGCTCTTAAATCCATTATGAACTGAGCCCAAACCTCAGGCCTGGTTAATAATGAGCTTGACTCTGTGCAGCCCTCATTGGAGGATCTATTTGTTTTTCTTAAACATAACATTGACATTATGGGAGCACGATATTGAGATGGCCTTAAAGCAACAGAGATATCCTTTGCTGTCAGGAGCCTTGGGAAATAAATTTTTCAATTCCTCTTGAATCAATGGTTTAAGATAGGAGAAATTGAAAACTACGTTTGGAATTCTCAGCAACAATTGATGCTTCTGAGTATAGTTGGGAGCTTCTATTGCTGCAGAGAAATTAGGAAGAATGAGACATCTACCACTGGCAACCTTTCTTGTTCCCATTTTCTCATCCCTTCTTATTGAAGTAAAGGGAGGGGGCTTGTGATTGCATAGGGATGGAAACAACCCTCATATAAACAATGAAACGGAGAGCAAAGTACAGCTCTGAGTGTAATTTAAAGCTTGGAAACTCTCTGCAAGCCCAAAAGATGGTCCGCAGACAGTGCAGAGTTGAAACCCCTGACACTCAAGAGCTGACATCCACAGGCACTGAGCAAGCAGCTGACACCGCTGAACTGCCCTGACCCCTGACTGGGGCAAAAATTTATTGTCTTATAGTTGGGTATCTATGGTATTTCCTTTGAGTACAATAACAATAATATTCAAGGGAAAAACATTTTCTTATAATTGTTTTTATTGCTTTTCTTTATTAACTTCTGCAGTGTGTCGACAACATACGGTGCAATGGGTTAATGACCATAGTATTTGAAGAAAACTCCAAAGTTACTGTGCCACATATGATCAAGTAAGTGTGACAACTTTCTCATAGGGACATGATGTAAAATTTTCAAATTTTACTCAGATGCAGCACCTAAAACCTTGTAGGTACATTTTCATTAGATGATGAATCCCATGTTTCCATGGGGAAATGCTGCATTATTTCTGTGACTTGTCTTGTCTGCTTTTGAAAAAAGTCTCACAAAACTGTTAATTCTATACTATACTTCTGTTAGTACTACTAGTTTTCTTTCAGAAAGTATAATTAACGTTAATAATTATATTTAATGTAGTGCTGTGTAAGAAGTGCTTGCTATAATCTTTTTAAAACTGTTGTTTTATCTGGCAGAAACATCCAACTTTAGAACCAATCAGGAGGAGCTGTTAGGGCTTCTTTGTTCGGGCAGCCCCACAAGGGGCCATTTTATTCATGATTGTAAAAGACCCAATCATTATAGGAAAGGTGGAAAAACACTAGTTCCCCCAGGAAAACACATGCATTTTGCCCCACTTACCACAGATATGGTGGTTTTGATTGTGTAGGTATTGGTTCTCGAAGAATAGAGTCCAGCTTGTGTCTTTTTGTAACTGCAGGTATATCAGAAAAAAAATGGTTTCTTATTCTTAAACACTGAGGATGCTTTCTTTTTTAAAGCAACTTTTTAATAACACCTTTGAAACATTGTATTATGTAGATCTGATGCTCGTCTTCATAAAGATGACATTGACATCTGCTTCAGCAAAACACTAAATTCCTGCAAAGTGCCCCAGATTCGTTATGCAAGCGTGGAACGCCTTTTGGAAAGATTAACAGACTTGCGATTTCTCAGTATTGATTTCCTTAATACTTTTCTACATACGTATCGCATATTTACTACTGCAGCAGTTGTACTGGAGAAACTGACGGATATATACAAAAGGCCTTTCACATCAATCCCTGTTAGGTGAGTTTCCTTTTCTAGTCTTGCTTTTCTCCTAAGATCACAATATTCAACTTTTGTTACCCTGCTATAATCCACTATTTATGATTTTTATATTAAATAAGGTCAATATGGGAAATATGTCTTCCCTAAAGGTTGCAGTAGAAAGATTGTTGAGGGAATTTCACAGTGTGGATGAAATCACAGAAGATAGTGACTAGTAATTAACCTTGGATAAAGATGGCATTTCAAGTAACATCCTTCCACTATATCTCAACTAAGGAGGACATATATGGGAGAAGTCATTCTTTTCAGTATTTCTGGTCAAGCTTTTGAGGTTATGGGGTGCAATCATAACTTGGAGTTAGGCTGGCACAAGGGACTTGTGCCAACCCAGGAGTGTTGTAAAGCACCGTAAAGCGTGTTTGCACACTCTTGGAGTCAGGGACTTTGGCACACAGATGTACACAGTTCCCTGACTCCAAGGGTGGTCCAAACGCACTTTACTGTGAGTTGGCACAAGTCCAGGGCTGGCACAAGTCTCTTGTGCTGGCTTAATGCCAGGTTAGGATTCTGCCCTTAAAGGTTAAAATTGGCAACTTGAATTTTAACTGGAAAGAAGCTGGTACACAGCTGGAAGAATAGATGTTAAAATGACTTGAGAAGCCTGCCCTCAACACAGCATTGAGGCTTCAGCTGATACTCAGGAGTCCAATAGTAGCAAATGGTCCAGGAGTAATCAATCTCAGTCAATCAATCAAATAGTATTTATACCGCTTTTCAACACAAAGTTTACAAAGTGGTTTACAGGCAATAGTAATAATAAAGTTACATGGTTCCGAAAAGGGCTCACAATCTAAAAAATGCAAATTACCACCAGCAACAGCCACTAGAAAAGACATTGCGCAGGGTGAATAGGGACAATTACTCTCCCCCTGCTAAATATAAGAGGAACACCACTTGAAAAAGTGCCTCTTGCCCAGTTAGCAGGGGACTAACTGAGCACTATCAAACTCTGTCTCTATGGGAGAGGGTAGAAATGGCTATGCTGTTTCCGAAAGGAACTAATTCTATACTTTTTGTTTCTTAGGTCCTTGGAATTGTTTTTTGCTACTAATCAAAACAACAGAGGAGAACATTTGACTGATGCAAAGTCACCACATCTCTGCCGCAAGTTCTCTTCCCCTCCGCCTCTGTCACTCTCTAGGACTTCTTCACCAGTAAGAACCAGAAAACTGTCATTAAGTTCTCCAGTGAATTCAAGAGTAGGGGCTTTAGATCTATCTACTTCCTCCCTTGCTAGTAGTCCTACCTCAACATACAGTCCTGCCACATCGCCACCACCCACATCTTCTAAAGTACCACTAGACCTTAGCAAAGGTCCTTCATCTCCAGAACAGAGCCCAGGCTTTGCAGAAGAAAACTCAGAGAATCCACGCATTGAGCTTTGCAACAAGCTAAGAAGAAGCATTAGAAGAGGTATTACATAAATACACTGTTCCATATAATGTATTGACAATGACTGGTGTTATTGTGTAAAATTCTGAGATTGCTGTGAAGTAATTGGGTATCCTGGCAAAGTGGAATTGAGCACCACCCGTTGCACCAGTGTACTGCCTATGTGTGCAAGAAGGCTAGAGGGAAAGGAATAGTAGAGGAATAACTAGCAATATTCTGAAACTGTTTAAGGCTCTGAAAACAAAACTCCTGAATATGCAAGAAGTTTGAAAGCAGATAATTTTCTAGGCTGTAAGAAGCATGTTCCTGCCTTCTGTTATACAGGGGCCTTATGTGGGTCTTTAGGTGGGTCTTTAGGAGTGGCTGGAGTATGTGGGCGCAATCTTAACCATGTTTTCAGCACCAGGGTAGGATTTGGGCTGTGGCCCAGTTCTCCCTTCGATATCTTCTGCAATAGGATTTTTTATTATTAGTCCCTCCACCCTTGGCAGTCAGGTTGTTTGAGACATGGAACAAATCTCTGCACCTGGCTGCTCATCACGGCTGCTGCCTCTTGATGGCAACAGGACTGACGGTTTAGGGGGTTGGATTGGCCAGGTGGTTTCTTGGTCAGTACCCAACCTGGCTAACCCTGGATGGCACACCTGACCTTTTAATTCCAGAGTCACTAGTTGCTAGGCTATCTCCTACACCCTCTCCAAATGACTTTCTGCCCATTCAGTTCCATTTGGTTCTGAGCTGAAACAATTCTGTTTAGTTTCAGGTATTTTGAAAGGTCAGCGCTTTTTTCATCTAAATACAGTTCACTAATCGCAGCTCCCACAGTGGTGTGTAAAAGCCCCTCAGCATTCCAAAGCCCTTCAAACTTTTGTATCCAACTGACCTGAAGCTAAGGCAGAGTTCCTTTTATATACTCTCTGTCAGATTTCCCCCAGGACATGTGATTCTAAGCAGATCTGGGATTAGGGAAGTTATAGGTCACATTTGCTGGGGCCAAATTTACTGAAGCTATGCAGTCAGCTTTAGCTGTGATTGGGATGTTTCCCCTAATCCTCATTGCACAAGTTTAGGATTGCATAGTTTCCCTATTTTCCAGAACTGGAACTCTTCTCTTTGGTCCAGACCAAACTGTGGAGCAAATGTGGAGGTCCCTAGAATTTTAAAAATAATCCCTTGAGGGACTCTGCATAGCTCTGTTTAAGCTGCAGTTAATGTCCAGGACAGAGAGATACAAACAGCAGAGAAATACTTTACAAATTAATTTTCATGTTATTTGCTTAGTTCAACAAAAGTGCCTCTCTGATAACACACAAATTTCAATCTTCAGGTTGAAATACATTAACATTCAGGTTAGCTCCAGTTGCGTTACCTTCATGGATCATATTACAAGAAAAAAGGATAATTTCTAAAGAGGAATCTGACAAGATTAGTGAAAAGAATTACAGTCATGACTAAAGAAGAAAAGATTACTCCCTAGAAATGATCATTTTTATAAAACCCTGGTGAGACATTTAATAGACTTTTAACCAAAGAATTTGTCACTATAGAAAGTAATACATTGTTTAACAAGAGATCGTCTAAATTGACGTTAGTGATTATGGCAGGGGTAATTAACTAGTAATTAATAAAATAACAAGCTCAGGCAATGATAGTATGAATAGTATGAATACCGGTGGTGAATAATGAAATAAGGCAAGGTTTAGATTTACGCTTTAGTTGGCAGATAAAAAATGACTGGGATATTATTTCCACAAAAGTTATACTATACATCACTGTTATATTAGTTGCTGCCAGTTGCTGTTCATATGTTAGGAGAGCGGGATTCATTATATGGACTGAAATAAAGACAACAACATAAAGATAATTTCCATTATGTTTGATTATGATATAAGTTTGTTTCAGATGAAATACTATAGTGGCTGTAGACACTACATGCGTGTGCTCAGGGAAAGATCACATGCTTTAACGTGGTAGTGCTGGTTTTAGAGTTGCATCTAGAGTAGGTGACTAACCGCAGCTCACAAGCCACATGCGGTTCATGACATATAATGTGCAGCTCTCAGTACTATGTTGGTTGAGCTCCTTTTTGCATCACAAGTAATGTAAAAGGTAAATGAGAATTTTTCAAGCTTTATAATTATTTACTGGGTATCAACTGAGAGTCCACTGGATTAAAACGTAAGTTTAATGCTAGCTCTTGATTTGTAAATATATTTAAAAATTTAAAAGCTTCTTAAATATTGTGACTCTCAAGGTGCAGTGCTAACGCCGAGCTGGAACAGGCAGGCCAACTGCCATGCCCCATATCCATTCTGGGATTGTGGCTGGCTGCAGCGTAACCCAAGGGGAACATTCCCCTTCTCCCAGGTAACACAGCAGCAGCCTGTATGGGGCTACTTGGATCTGCACCGCTGAAATTGGCGGCACAAATCCAAGCAGTCCAGATTGGGGCCAGGCTGTTTGGGATGAGGGGTTAGGATCTAGCCCAAGTGCTGGATCTCTGGTACTAACCCCCTTCCCGGGCTGTTCCACCAACAGGCCCATCCTTCTCCCCTGTGGTTCTTATGTTAAGAAAATTTGGTCACCCCTGATCTAGAGTAACGCTTCTGCTAATGGAAGCACACTCCACATGAAAGCCCTCTCTAAGAATAGAAGGAGAGTTCTATTCCCATAAAGAATCCCTTTTACTCCTTCTGTTATTGGAGGACACTTGTATACACAGAAGCCTTACTCTGGATGTGATCCTTAGTAGTTATAGTTTTGGAATATATTTAGGGTTACCAGATACAAACAGGGACAGAATGCCTATACTATACTTGAACCATTGTAAAGTATATGGAAGAGGGAATTTTGGCAGTTGCTGCTTTTTCAATGCTTCCATGCTGAACTGCACCTGCCAAAATTCCATCTTCTATACCATGGTTAAATGTATAGGCACTCTGTCCCCATTTGTATCTGGTAACCCTAACTATATTTCCATTGTTAGCATTCTGTAGTTGTACAGGAAAACTATGGATATTTGGACCCCAGTAATTTTATTTTTATTGTTTTCATTGTCCTTAATGTGTTTTAAACTTGTAAACTGCTTTGATTGCCCTTACTGGGAGAAAAGTGGGATAGAAATTCTTGAAAAAAGTATTTTGAACTGCTTGATTATGCGGAAGCATTGTGCGTTGGTTATGTAGCTTTATATGCAGAAAAGATGAACTTTACATCTTTAACTCAGCCAGTCTGTTTAGGAGTTCTGCAAGTTTTTCAACTCCACAGGGTCTTCATTAGTCAACATTCACACACACACAAAAAGCTAAAAACTGGCATCTGTTGTGCCAGATGCCTAGGTTGGTGGCTGGCTGCCTTGAATATGCAGCTTTGAGAATAAAGAGCTAGCCATGTGAATTAAAGCTATCAAAATGAAACAGAATTATGTAAAACAAACTAATACATACAAATACAATTAATTTGCATGATTTATTCTGCTCCATTTTAATTTCTGAGGTTGGGAACTTGGATTTTGGTATGGATATGCATAGCCTTGATCAGTTTGAGGAATTCCCCTTGATGTGGAAGTGTCAGACCCTGTGATAATTTTGATAACAAAAGTGAAAAACTTTAAAGTAGCATTAGGATATGGTATAGTAGAGGAATATTTGATAGCTTAACCTACCTTTCCTAATTAAGTACAAACAAAGAGAGCAAAACAAACCAATGTTTGTTCACATGCAAGTACGATTTGAATGCTTCATTTTGCTCAATTTTTGTTTTGGAGGTGGGGAACTTCGTATTTTTGTTATCGTATATGTACTGCATTCATCATTGTCAAGCACTGTCCCCTAAGGCCCAAATATCAGACCCTGTGAAGTTTTTGATACTACAACTAAAAAAAATTATAGGGTAGCCTTCAAATTTAATAGAAAGGTCAAATTATATTGTATCAAATAGGGTAATGGAAAATATTATATGTGTCTATAGTGGTGGTCCTTGAAATTTTGTGTTCGGTTTTTGTGGTTTTGTTGTAGTTGTATTGTTCTTTGTTTTTATTATGTACTAGCTGTTTGTGACCCGGCGGTGCCCGGGGGCAGAAATTATCCCCAGGCTCTATTAGGAGGAGGAATGAGTCTGTTCTGCAGTGCACCCCCACCTCTGGGGGCGTATGGGGGGCCCTACCCCCACAGTATATCTGTCCAGATCGTAAGGAAGCAGTGTACCACGTGTGGTGCACATCATTCCAGGCGTTCCAGAGTAATGGTGGAACATACACACAAATATGCAAACCTCCCTCAAAAGCATGACATAGTGAGATCCATATGTAGACATATAGAACCCGTCCCTGAAATAAAACAGTATTGATGACCTGGAACCCACAATGCACACTATCACTGTGAAATGAATGAGGAAACAGGGACAGCATCAACTAAGAGAGCAACATGAAGGTCCCACTTACTGTCTGCAGGTCCAGCCCTCACGTATGAGAAACAGGCAGAGGTGGCCTGTGAGCTCCCTGGACATAGGCCCCTGTCAGATCCGACTGGCTGCTGGAACTCTGTGGATCCTGCTCTTTCCTCCCTGGCCCACTCAGGCCACGCAGGCCAAGCACTTTATATTAGTTTCACTTTCTGTTCTGCTCAGTTTCAGCTGAGCTGCTGCAGAATCGTCTGTGACCACAGGGTGGCAGCAGACCTGTAGCCCCATGCAATCCCCTTGGTTCCTGACGATCCGGCCCCCTCCCTGAAAAACGGGGGGCCGTAGGGGGGTCTGACCCCCGCAGTGATTCCTTCCAGGCTGCAAGGAACGTGTGTGCCAAGTTTCGTGGCCGTGGGTCAAGGGACGGAGATTTGTATAAGGAACATACATACGTACATACACACAAACGTCCATTTTTATATATATAGACTAGCGTTTTGTGACCCGGCGTTGCCCGGGGGCAGAAATCATCCCCAGGCTCTATTGGGAGGAGGAATGAGTGTGTTCTGCAGTGCACCCCCACCTCTGGGGGCGTATGGGGGGCCCTACCCCCACAGCATATCTGTCCAGATCGTAAGGAAGGAGTGCACCACGTGTGGTGCACATCGTTCCAGGCGTTCCAGAGGAATGGTGGAACATACACACAAAAATGCAAACCTCCCTCAAAAGCATGACATAGTGAGATCCATATGTAGACATATAGAACCCGTCCCTGAAATAAAACAGTATTGATGACCTGGAACCCACAATGCACACTATCACTGTGAAATGAATGAGGAAACAGGGACAGCATCAACTAAGAGAGCAACATGAAGGTCCCACTTACTGTCTGCAGGTCCAGCCCTCACGTATGAGAAACAGGCAGAGGTGGCCTGTGAGCTCCCTGGACATAGGCCCCTCTCAGATCCGACTGGCTGCTGGAACTCTGTGGATCCTGCTCTTTCCTCCCTGGCCCACTCAGGCCACGCAGGCGAAGCACTTTAGTTTCACTTTCTGTTCTGCTCAGTTTCAGCTGAGCTGCTGCAGAATCGTCTGTGACCACAGGGTGGCAGCGGACCTGTAGCCCCATGCAATCCCCTTGGTTCCTGACGATCCGGCCCCCTCCCTGAAAAACGGGGGGCTGTAGGGGGGTCTGACCCCCGCAGTGATTCCTTCCAGGCTGCAAGGAACGTGTGTGCCAAGTTTCGTGGCCGTGGGTCAAGGCACGGAGACGTGTATAAGGAACATACATACATACCCGCATACACACACACAAACGTCCATTTTTATATATATAGATTTTGCATTGTATTTGATTTGTGTTACTTAGAATAAAGAAATATGTCTGCAAATTTAAGACCTACAAAGAAGTGGGAAACAGTATAACAGTTGATTAAGGCTGCAATCCTGTCCACACTTACCAAGGAGTAAACCCCATTGACTATGTTGGGTCTTACTTCTGAATAGACATGCATAGGATTGGGCTCCCTCAATACTGTTCGTTGTAGTATCTGAACTGCCTTGTTATTCTAACCACTTATAAGGATAAAGTTGGAATGGGAACAGTCTCGTGGACGGGATCGACCACATCTGATCCTGATAATTTTGAAAAATATATGTATTGTTTATGTTTTAATTCCACAATACATGCATAGTTATCTCATACCTCCTCACAACAACCATGTGAAGATTAGACTGTGAGAGGGTGATTGGCAAAGGATCAAATGAATGTCTTGACTGAATGGGGATGTGAACCCAGATCTTCATCCCTAGTCTGACACACTAACCACTGCATTATGCCGGCTTTCCCTCAAATATTAAGTGTGTGGTACCTGATATATGGAAGGAATTCGTCAACTGCTACTGCTGCATCAAACCCTTCTCACAGCAATGACTATGTCAATTCTTTCCCAGTATTTATAGCAGAAGTATTTCTTTTTCAAGCTATAAACTCTGTTTTATTATCAGTCTGTTGATGTTGTTTATTAGACTATAATAGAATCCTAGTCGTTTTCTTGTTTTCAGTCTGGATTAGCATTTTCCATTAACTATTCTTCTGAATAGATTGCCAACCATGAAACCAATTCCTTCCCAAAACGAAGCCTGTTTTTTAAGTGTCTTCAGTTCCCTGATTTATAGGTAGTGTTATGATTATGTCATTAGTACCTGTCAAGTAGTAAGATAATTCTATCAGTGGTTATACAGTTGTTTGAGAAATTGTCATACCAATATAATTTTAACTAATTTATCAAATTTCTTTACCAAAGACATAGTATAAAAATAGTTTTAACTTCTCACAGGTAAGTTGTAAATGATAACTATCTCTATATTAAAGTGTTTCCTTTTTTTTAAAGCAGCGGTTTTAGAGTCTGTATCAGTGGACCGCACAATCCCAGAAAGTACCTCAACTGCAGATACACCTGAGCTTTCCCCATGTAGATCCCCATCAACTCCACGGCATCTACGTTATCGACAGTCAGGGGGTAAGATTTAAAAAATTGAGTCTAATGCATAGTATACAATTGTATAGGTTTTAGAGATTGTAGTCCGACTCAAGCATGTTAATACCAGGTTGCTGGATGCCCTGGAAAAAAGCCCAGAACTAGGCACTCTTGGATTACCAATGGCAGGGGGACAGGGATGATGAGCAGAGTATAGAACCTTTCACCCACTGCGTTGGTAAATGAGACGGGGAAATCGCCAGAGACTCTGGTTCTAGGGAGTTCAGGAGGTCAGCTGGACCAGGTGGGCCCACTGATGGGTGTAGAGCCCAGCCAATTTTTGACCTACTGCCTTTGCTTTTCCCAATATTGGATGGTAATTTTGGGTTTGAATTAGATACTGTTTAGTCTTTTTGGATACGATATTAAACTTGTAGGTAGTTTATTGTATGTTTTTGTTCATCACACAGAATGTGAACATCATTCTGAATGATTAGCATATGAGCAACAAATGCATATTTGCATTACGATGTGATGAAATGTTCTGTAATATTTTGAACAAGATGTACATTTGTTCAAGAAAAATATTGACTCAGTTCTCATTCCTGGCAGATTGGAAGTGATTTATGCTTTGTGTTCTCTGTGCTTTTTGGTAATATCCAAGTCTATTTTCAGTCTCTCATTGTAACCATATGTCATGCACTTATGCAACTGTGGGCCCAGTCCTATCCAACTTTCCTGTGCTGATGCAGTTGTGCAAACAAGGCGTGCACTGCATCTTGCAGTGGGGGGAAGCAGCCATAGAGGTAAGGGAAAGTTTGTTCCCTTATTTTGGGTTTGCATTGTGGCTGCATCAGGGCTTGAAAGTTGAATAGGTTGGTCCCTGTCTGTAGGATGAATTTTAAAAGTTCAACTCTATATTTGCAAAGAAGCACAAAGAACAGAAAGTGAATTTCACATCCAAAGCTGTTTCAAGTGGCCATTTTACTTAGGCAAGAAACCCTTTGGATATGCTCATTTTGGCACCCTTGGAATTCCAGGATCTTGGGTTTGTGCCTGATCTATAAAAATAGTTTGGAGCTGGCAGATATTGGCTCTGCAGACCCAAAACTGACAAGGGGAGTGTTATGAGTTTTGAACAGGATTATCTCTGGGAGTGCAATAGTTAAAGGTAAGAAATTATTTTATACCAAGTTAGACCTTTAGACTAGTGGTTCCCAAACTGTGGGTTGGGACCCACCAGTGGGTAGCGAGCCAATTTCAGGTGGATCGCGATGCACCTAGAACAGCCAGATTGAAAATATGGGAAAATGGGATGCTGGAAAGGGAGAGGGCTGTGTAGTTGTTTTGCTTGTGTCAAAGTTGTAAATAGTATTTTTTTTCTTCCTGATTCATTTTGCTTTTTGGAAAATGGCTGAAAAATAACCCAATTTGTTACTGCATTCTTAGGAAAAGAGCAGGTTCTGGCATCACAATGACAGTACTTCCAGCCATGATATCATTTCTTGTGGGTCCTGGACAGATTGTCATTCTAAAAAGTGGGTCCTGGTGCTAAAAAGTTTGAGAACCACTGCTTTAGACCATTTAGCTCAGTATTTTATGTGCATTGATTGACAGCAGCTTTTCAGGGTTTCAGAGATGAACTTTTGTCTCCCCTAGCCAGGGCACCCTTTTTCTCCTGGAGTGCCACTGTACTGTCACTTGCCCAATTCTCTTCTCACTTAGCAAGTGGGAAGACTGACCCGAGGAACTCCCTCAGCAGTAGATTAAAGAAGGGAGTAGAGCTTCTCATCAGTTTGTCAGCCCTTCTATGGCACTGCTCTGTGTGATGCAGTTAGGGCACAATCCTAACCAATATTCCAGCACCGGGGTAAGGGCAATGCAGCTCCAAGGTGAGGGAACAAACATTTCCTACTCCACTGCAGCATGCAGCACATGCCCCATTGACACAGCTATGTTGGTGCTGGAAATGTGGTTGGGATTGCACTGCATAATCAGTGGTCTGGCTATGAGGAGGAGGTAGGAAAGCCCCAAACACAGCACGTGATTCTCTGGATCAAACTCATGTGGATCAGCCTCAGTAGATACTTCTGTTATTTATCACCCACTTCCCAACCAAAACTTAGAAAAACAAAAATGCAGAAAAGACACGAGTAAACAGCCATTGAAATAGGTGAATAAGAAATTTGCTCTTTCCCTGCTAAAGATGAGCCCCGACGCTACTTACAATTCCCCTCCCCAGTGCGCAGGGCATAGATGGGAAAGTGTAGGGCTGTCGTTGGCTCTCGTGCTGTTGCCAGGGGCTGTGACTGGGTTGAGGGGTACTTACATTGCTCAGTCAGGAGTGTTTTTTTGAGCCCTGCCCGCCCTATGTACATTTTGAGATTAGCTGGTTGCCTGGTTTGGGGGACCAAGTAGGAATTTTTTGCTATTACTTTGATTGGCCTTGGGGGCAGCTTTTTCACCTACCCCAGACTGGCATTTTTTGTCAGGGGCTTGTTGTTCTTCAGGGGCAGGTGATGTGCTGGCTAGGGTAGCCAGGAGGAGATCTGGCATACATCCTGAGGTAAACAAGACCAAGGGGCTGTTCCGCCAAATCCCGTCCTGCAACAGAGAACTTAAAGTTAGGGAAGACAAGTGTTCCGCCAAATTCCCTGCTGTGCCTACGCAAGGACCTCAATGCCCACATTAGGCTAACTAGTTTCCCCACAGAGCAGCCTCAGAAATAGGCAAGAGGGAGGGGGTTCAGTCACCCACTGGGCCTCCTCTCTTTCAACAGCTTTTGTTTGGGATCACTGGCTGGTCAGCCTCCTCCAGACTGCCCTCATCACTGGCTTCGCTCAAAATACCCCACCACCAAACAATAGGTAGTCAGCTTGTCGCAGCTACAACTGCCTCCTCCACTGGTGGCTCCAGGAGTGTGGCAGCCAAACAACTGTTTCCCACAGTCACTCCCCACAATGAGCGTACCTTAGCCAGTCCAACTGTCCTTCCTTCAGTCCTTCCAACAGGCAGGCAGTCCATCCGGCACTCCATCCCAGGTACCATCCTCCAGTACCTATACAGCTTCTCCCTTCCAGCACCAGCCCAAGTGCCTTCCTAGGACCTATCCAGGTCCCATCCCAGATCCCATCTCCTGCCTCCAGCTTTATACTGAGGCCAGCCAATCCATGTCTGTTGCTGGGCAGACTCTAACATCAGCCACGCCCATCTGCACCTGTGCTGGCCTCCCTTGTAGTTGGAGAGCCTCAACAGCCTACAGCTGTGCTCCCGAGACTTGCAAAACCTTCTGGGATTAAGCCTATAATACCTGGTTTATCTGGGACAAGGGGCCATTGCTGATACCACTCCCTATCCTCAGGGTATCTCCTGTCTTTTCCAATACAGGGGCATGCCAGGGCTGCTCTGACTATGCTTGTCTGAGTTGGGAGGCAGGATAGCAGGTCCCTTGGCTGGCTTGACAAGGACCAGCAGTGGCTTGGCTGGTGGGTCTGTGCAAGCCAGCTGCCTCAACCTTTCGGGGTTGGCAAGGATACGCTAATCCAGTCTCAAACCCTTGAGCCAGGGTGTCATGCCCCTGGGGGCTCGCGGGAGGTAGACCACTAGGCAGTGGTGGTCCGGGCCGGGAGCGCGCCCCATGGCAGGCGCTGACCACGTGCCCCCCATATCGCCCCGCCCCTGCGCGAAAACCCCAGAAATACTCTATTTCAGAGCGTAAGGGAGGTGTGGGCAGGGCAGAAACCGCACGGTCTCTCCCAGACCGCCCGCAGTGGCGCCCCGCCACTGCCCCGCGCCCCATGGCTTGTGCCATGGGGTGCTACAGGTAAGATACGCGCCTGCCACTAGGGCTGTTTCCCCCATGCATTAGAGCCAACATGCTGGGGTAATACTTATGTTAGTTTTTCCTGCTGCAGATCTTTGTTGAATAAAGAATTTTATAATCCCAAGCCTCTGTCTTGTGTGATCTGTATGTGTGTGTGGATGGCTGGGTGGGTGGGTAGGTGCTTGTGAAACTACCACATATGACGTCAGGCAGCACCTAACACTTCTGGAAAGAAGAGTCAATAAAGGCTGTACTCCCATTTTGTAGAAGCTATCAAAGCTAGCAGTTTTCCTCTCTTATGTCTGCAGCACTAATTGAAGCATATGAATCTTGTCAATCTGATGTAAGAGGGAAATGCAAGATTAATTTATCACATCTACTCATGTATAAGTCGATGGCAAGTTTTAAGCCAAAAATAATAGAATTTGCTGTGACGGATGGATAAATCAAGGTAAAGCTGGAGTAGGATATGAAAAACTTTGAAAATGAGTTACCAGTAATTGCTCTGAGGCAGCAACAGAAAGCCAACCCCGCAAAAAACCTGAAGAAAGTGAACTTTCGTCTGAGGTAGCCCAGAAATGGAGCTATTTGACTTCCTTTTACCACCAAATACCTGTATGTTCATGTTTTGATTTTTTTTCTTTGCAGGGCAGACAACAGACAACAGTCATTGTTCTGTATCTCCCGCTTCTGCTTTTGCCATTGCTACAGCTGCAGCTGGACATGGAAGTCCACCAGGTGAGCCTAACAATGCAAGAGAAAAACATTTACCTTGCAAACTAATGAACCTAAGCGTAGTGTAAAGAATACCTGCCCCATTTGTTTGGGGTACTAGTCATGGTGATCACTGTGTATCTACACTATGAACTGTAGCTAAACATGTTGTGGTGTGAGGGGTCCAAGGGCGGGGGGGGGGAATAATTACAGAACAGTCAAAATATAAATCCAGATTTCCCAATATGTTAAAATGGATTCTGTTACTACGTAGAGAGGGTTGGGAGGTATATTGCCTGAATGCATTTACTTACATCTCCACATCAGTGATGTCATTCAGGGGGAATGGACCAGAACGGGCGTTCCGGATCCTAACAGGCTCCGTGGCTGCTTCCAAGTTTTTTTTTTTCAACATTTGAATTTGAACTCAAAAGTGAGTTCCTGTTCCTAAATCATTTGAATGACACCACTGCTCCACATGTCAAAGCATTAGAGACTTGTTTTTAAAAATGAAAGCTGAAAACTCAGGGAAGGTGCCTAGAATTTTCCTGAAGGGGGAGGCCCAGCTATGGCTACAGTTCTGCATGGTGCTATTAATGGAAGGAGTTGTATGAAAGCACAACTCCATGTGGTGTTGCCTTGCTGTCTCGCATGTTCCTTGATAGAGGAATAATTTTTAAAGCAGTAACATTATTTAATAATGCTACATTTGGTTGTTTTTTTTAAAAAAAAAAATCTGGCCCTAAAATGGCTGGGTGCTATGCAAAGATAAAATTAACAGTGTCCTGTACGCAAATTTACAGGCTAACTACATTTAAAAGAGAGGGAGAACCTAAAAAAAATATTGTCCACAGGATAGCACTGTGTAACACACAAAATGGTTTATATTGCATTTTTAATGTTTTTACTACAACTCAGAAGTACTGATTCCAACAGTAGTCTTAGGGGGGTTTTGTATCATCAAAACGTTTTTTCGGCTGCAATCCTATACACACGTTCCTGGGAGGAAGTCTCAGTGAACTCGGTGGTACTGACTTCTGAGTAGATATGCATAGGATTACAGTTTTATCTTAAAGGTTGTGTTTTTATCTATTTTGTTGCCTAATGCATTGTAATACACATCGTATTATACAATTTCGTAGTGTGAATTGTAGCAAAACTATGGATGCTATGCTAAAAATAGCAGCAGTCTGAAATCCTTGCACCAAAATTAATAAACATTGTAATGGTCAGATAAACATGAAATTGTTCAAATTTTGTCACATGGTGTAATAATACATTGTGTATATATGAAGCCATTGTTTTTAGATGAAAAAAACATAGCTGGAAAAACTATGACCAAAGAGAAATATTGTCTTGAATTTTTTGTTTGGTTAGATTTTCAAATATTACAGTAATGCACGCACACACAAAAAGGACATTACCCATGAATTTAGATGAGAAAGAACTTAAATTTAGTAAAGCATTAAAAGAACAGAGGTAGCATGATAAAAACTGGTTATCGCAGAGCAAAGATCTACAATTAAGACTAAAATGCATGTTATAGGAAACACAAATTACTCTGAAACATGAAGTATTATATATCATAAGCATACTGTTGAGTTTTTAAAAAAATCTATCTTAAACACAATTTTTTTCAGCTAATTATACTGTAGATTACAAGCTTCCATTTATCACATTGTGATAATAATTCACAATTTACATGTTGTTCCATTACATTAGATGTTTCCATTCACACAGATGAAACACAGGCCCAATTAAGAAATGTCTATAATTATAAAAATAAAATTTCATGTAAGTTTTTTCTGAGTATTATTCAGCCACTTCAAGTTGTGACCAGCAATTGCTGATCAGCAATAATTAAAACCATTAGCAAATCCCTGATGTCATAATATTTCTGTTTTCATTTTCCTTTCTTGGTACAACGACTATACAGTATTTGCAGGAATGACATGACACCATTGTACAAATTATGCAAATATTTCCTTTGAATAGAATTGTGTGGGTACATTGCAGATTTTCTCGGTAGATGTCTTTGTCTACCTTTGTTTGGGCTGGCACAAGTCCCTTGTGCTGGCCAAGTCAGGTTGCAAATGCGCCGTAAAATGCATTTGTGCTGCCGTAAGAGAGGAAAGGCCAGTGTACAGATGTGTGTGGCCTCGGAGAACAAATTCCCAAAGGTAAGGCCGGCCTTATTAGGCCGGCACAGGAGCTCAGGGAGGGCAGCAGGAGGTGAAATGGGGTGGGAGAGACAGGCGGAACGAGGGAGGCAGGGAACGGGCAGGCCTGTGGGCAGCCCAGCCTGGGACGGGGGGGGGGGGAAGACAGGATCTGGCCTTAGGGCTGGATCCTAATCCCTGCCCCAGTGGCCCCAATCTGACCACTTGGAGCTCCACCACCAATTTTGGTGGTGGAGCTCCAAGTAGCCCCTTCCTGCTGTTGCATGTTATCCCGGGGGGGGGGGGCGGGCGGGGGGGGGGGGGGGATTTTTTTCCCTGAGTTGGGCAGCAGTGACTCCTTGTCCCGGGCTGTATTGTGGGGCCGGTGTGTCAGCCTGCCTATTCCAGCCCAGGGTTTGGGTTGAACATTTAATTTAATGTATTGCTGCCAAATGCATTCAGAAAGTTTTCCAAAGATGTCTGATAGAATTAAATAATGAAGATTAATGTTTAGCAACATATTAAATAAATGTTTTGATCATTTAAAATGTATTGAATTTTTTCTTTTGTATTTTTTTTCTTAATTTACTATATCTTTTGTTTAACTGAGGCAAAAAAGAATCCTTGTACATTAAGCAAAAGTTTTATAAGTGTGATAATTAATAAGTCCTTGCTCTGGTTGATGTTCATCACACCTCTGAAGGCACTTGGAGCAAGGTGAAGCCATCTGAGAGTGCGATCCAAATCCCAGGCTGGAATAGGCAGACTGACATGCCTGTCCTATATCCAGCCCTGGGCTTGGATGTGCTGCCTTGCTACCTGTTCAGCCCTTCCCCGTCCTGTGTCCCACAGCCTGCCAGGAGTCCCTGTGGTGGCTTTGGAAGGTACGTTTGCAACCAGATTGGGCTGGCACAAGGGATTTGTGCTGGCTTGGGGTGGTGGTAGATTGCTCTATGAATGAACTGCTGAAATAAAAATGGCAGATTAAGGGCCCAATCCTATCCAATTTTCCAGCTCTGATGCAGTTGCAAGGCAGCCTCAAGGTAAGGGAGCAAATGTGAATACCCCCTCACTGTGCAGCACACACCATATTGGGATGACTTGACTGGTGCTGGAAAAATTTGGATAGGATTGGGCCCTAAAATGCATAGTTTCCAATCTAACCCTACATGGTAGTAGTCAACGAACAAAAGAGTTAATGTTGTACCCAGCAGAATTCCCAGGAGCTCACCAAGCTCACTAAGATAAAATCAAAATCTTTGTTCTAATAATGCTAATAAATTTAGTCACAGAACAATCCCATGCAGGTTTATTCAGAAGTCCTATTTTGTTTGATGTAGCTTAGTCCTTGGTAAGTGTGTTCAGTATTGCAGCCTCAGTGAGTATCAAGGATTAAAGCATTCTAACACGTTGTGACCAGAATCTTCCTCTGAGGCCTTAGCAGAATGAAGTCAGTATATCACTCTTCAAAGCATTAAGAGCATATTTCCTCTCTTCACAGTATCCAGAGTATGTAGCTCTGCCTTAACTATGATTAAAAAGAAAAACACGATTAAGTAAAAAGACAATTTTTAGTAAACAAAAATATTTTCACCATTATGTAAAAGGCTGTTCAGTCTGATTTGAAAAAAATAATAATGTTCAACCTGGTATTTGGCTAGTTTGTTGAATCAGAATATGAAAGTCAGGTCCCACCCCCTAGAAAACATAACTGTTTTTTTCTTTTCTGTGTATCCTTGGTTCTCTTTCCAATCCTTCTTTATCTGTCCACTTTCTGCTAGTAACATATAGACCCCCTTGTTCCCTTGTGGAATGATGCCTGGGCTGTACTTTCACCCAGTAGCATACCTGGGGCAGGGGCCAATGGGGGAAAATGCCCCAAGGCACTAAGTAGGGGGCACAAACATTGCCACCACCACCACCCTCCGGGAGCCATCAGTCATCGTCCTCCTCTACTGGGCGGCAGCACAACTGTGCTGATGCAGGATGCACAGCCAGCATCTGCATGGCTCCACCCTGCTCAGACAGGGCAGCCAGCTTCCCTCCTACCCAAGGGGAGAAGAGAAGTGGCTTCCCTCCAAGCAGGTGGGTGGCAGAGAACCATGATGATCCTGGCTGAACAGCCAGCATTGGCATGGTTCCGGCCCACTGGCAGAGTTCCTTCCTTTAAAAATACCTTTAATCCCATCTCTCTACCACTAGTGGTTTCCTCAAGCCTGTGTTCTTTCAGCCTGCTCTCTACATTGTCCTACTTCTTTTGGTCCACTTGTCTCTTGAGACTCCCTAAAACTCCTGTCTTCCCTTGCCCCTCAGAACACACAGTATCTGCCATCTTTAAGCACTCTGTGGTTTCTTACCTTTACCTTTTTGCTTCAGTTGCCTGTCCTGTCCGTGACTCTTGTTATGGGACAGCTTTGAATGTTCTTGACTTGGACTGTTTGCCTCATCTTATTTAATGTCAGAATCTACATTACTGGAAAGTTCAATGCAAATAGATGACAGATAATTTTACTTGTCTGGCTGTACTCCTTGGTGGATAGTGTGAATTAACTGTGGATAGACAGGAGAGTGAATTAACTCCTTCGTTCAGTTTTTGAATCTTAAGCACAAAAATGAATTCTTTGTTCACATACAGTGGCATGTGGCTAATTTTCCCATTTAAATCAATTGGAATTCTTAGCTTGAGCTGCATCCTACCCATAATCTTCAGGTGTGGAGTAGATATCAATGTTTTGCCGGATCTGACCAAAGGTACATCTAATTCAGCATTTTGTCTCAAGAATGACTAGCCGGATGGCCTTGGGAAGCTTACATTGTTGACAAAAAGCCTTTAGCATGAAGAGGATCTTGGTTCTCATTCTCACAGTGGCCTTGTGTATCATCTCTCCGCTAGTTTAGTTTAAAACAAGATAGAAGTATATGCCTCTTAAATCTAATGCAGCAGAGTTTTGGCTCAAAGGAAAAATGAAGATGCATTGCAGTAAAGTAGTTAGAGGCATGGAGTTGAGCTTCCAGTTCATGGCTATCTGCACTCTATTTCCCTTGGTATCACTCACGTAATACAGGAACCAGTCTTTACAAATACCACTTTAAGACGGAGCTAAATGTTCCAAGAGAGACAAGAGGAAGCTTTTACTCGTCTTTCTCTTAATGGTTAGTCTATCACTACATGGGACATAATGGAATTTTGTTGTGAATTTTCCTGGCCCTGCTAGCAACAGTCAGTGATGCCAGGCATGGCAGGGCTGTACATGGTTCAGTGACATAATATTATTTATTAGATTTGTATTCCACCTTTCTTCCCAGAATGCACTCAAGGTAGCTAACAACCAGTTAAAAATACATAAATAGCAAACATAATTTTTCCTTCTGTAGTGTAGCCAGTCATATCAAAAGAGACATGAAAAGAGGAGTCTACTAGCTTTGTGGCCAGCTATGTCGAACTCAGAACTTCTCTCTGTTTTGTGCTTTGAGGGGGAGGTGGGAATGACTCTGCTGTTTGACAGCAATGCAGTCTTGTGGATGCTGTTTGGTTTTTAGAACTACTTCTACAGTAAGGTTTCACTGAGCAAATATTCTAAGTTTTCAACATTCAGAATGGGACACCATTCTATTTCTTCAGAAGTTGTGGAACAGAAAGACACTAAGCAGGTACAGAGTTTGCTATGACTGCAACACCGTAGCTGAAACTACACCTGGTGATAGTCTCCCTTTTGCACAACTACCAAAGGTACATGAACTCTCCTATTTACAATCTGACACCCCTGTATCATGCACAATGTGTGGTCTTTTGTGAGAATAAAGTATGGCAGTGTCTTCATAAATAAAATAATAATTCCCTAGCCATTATCATCTTGGTTTTGACATTTCCTCCCTAATTCTCTTCCATCTGAAATGCATCCATATATTTTTCACAGAATCTGATGCTTTCTTGATAGTCTGAGGCACAAATATTAGATAGAAAATTAATTTTTCAGTCTCTTTGAATTTTATACCCGTGAAACATTCTTTTTCCTCCCTTTCAATATTCACGAACTCTGTGATGAATTTGAATAGACTTCTATTTTTGTTCCTGAATCAAGAGCTGTTTTGAATCTAACAGAACTGTTGCTTAGCAATTCTATCAACTGGTTGAGCAAAATGCTTTCTTTCAACCTGAGGTAAACTTCAACACGCAGCTGTTGTTAAGTAATAACCTTCGTATTGAAAATTGTAACTTTTTAATAGCAGCACAATCCAAGGCCCACAGTGGGCCAATGCAAGTCCACTGCGTCGGCCCAGCACTGTCGCAAACGTGCCGTAACTTTTCATTGCCTTCTAGTGTGGTCTTTTGGAAGAGACAGCACAACACTACTGTCACACATTCCCCTTTTGTTGGATGCTGCACCCTACGTGGATCAGTCAACCTATCATGGCTGACTCTTGCAAGGAGAACATCAATTTGCTATACTTAACCTCTTGCCTGGACTATATCTGCCAACTCAAACTAAACTATTATGAAACAGTTTATTTCATAATAATCTGAAATTATAATAGTCTGAAATCCCCTCCACAGTCTGGAATAGGGAAAAACCTCCCCTGACCAACAGTCAGTTGGGTCATGAGCACAACATTCTTATTTAGCCCCTCAAGGCAACCAGCTAGTCTCAAACTGCTTCTGTGGATGGACAAAGGTGAGTTTTGTCATCTTTCAAGCCAGACTGGGGCAACAGGTAAGGAGAGCAGCCTTAATGTTTACAGAACATCTCCCTTGAGCCCTAGTCCCTCTTGCACCCTTCTTCTTGTGCCCCAGTACTATTAGAGTACCTCATTCTCCCACCTTGGCATGTGTATGGGCAGTAGCATAGCCTGGGCAGCCAGCTAGGATGGGCTGCCCTCTGAAGCATTTCAGAGGTTTTCTGGGTTCCCCATAGACTGTGTGTCACTTACCACCTGAGTACTTAGAGTAGCAGGTGGAACATTGATGAGCCCTCCCACCTGCCCTTGGCTCTTTTTGGCTTAAATAGGAGCAGGAAGTGGGTGACTTTGGCTGGGAGCAGGAAGTGGGTGACTTGATGACATGGGGTTGACATTACAGCGCCATCAAATCACCCTGTCTTGGGCATTGGCCAGCCCCTCAATGCTACTGTGTATGGGAGTGAGGGCCAAGACTCTGCACTGAGATTACCTGGAGCCTTATAATATTCCTTCCATGGCATGGCACAATATAAACAGATGGCCAAGTCCAGTAATTCTTGGAGAGCATGGAGACTCCAAGGATCATCCTAGGCTTCCCTGTCCACATATTTCCATTTTATTGTTATTTTTCCTGGTAAACCCCTTTGTGAAAAGAGGTCTATAAATACAGTTTGATTGATTTCCCCGTGCAACCTACATTCTGAAGTCAAGTGGGAACTACTTCCTGAATACAGAAAAGTGATGGTGGCCCCAATTCTTCCCTCATCGCCCAATGGCGGTGAGCCTCATGCAACTGTGCTGACCTCCATAAAGCAGTCAGTGCCTGTTGCAATAGGCACTCCAACAGCATGTGAGTTAGCGTGAGTGGGAGTGGCGGTGAGAAGACATGTGCTTTACCGCCCCCACAATTGGAAGATTCTCTGCTCCTCCAAAGTCCCTCTTCACTGTCCCTCTCCAGAGCAGGGAGGGTGTGGTGGGAGGGTGGAATAGAGGCAGGGGGTGAAACAGGGCAGGAGAAGGTAAGGAGTAGTCATGATGGGTGGATTGGATCCTAAGAGGGGACAGGATCCTGTGGGCCCAATCCTGTGGCACAAGACAACACAGACATCTATTTAGCTGTTGTAGGTCTGAGTAGAACCACCTGTGCTACTGAGGCTTTCCTCTGTGTAAGGGAACAATTTTTCCCTTACCTAGAGGAGACCTCCTGGACTGCATCTCAACATAAAATACAACAATCACCATTTTGGTGTTGATGGTTGGGGGAGGATAGGATTGGGCTGTATGTGACCTGGCCAGATACGGGAATATCAAAATGTAATGCTAAAATGATGCTCCGAATCAAATGAGGTAGGACAGTCAAGTAGGTAGTTGCTCATTACAGTACATAATGATCCACACATAATTGAATTTTTCATCAATTACAGGTTGGGTCTTTTTATCCGCAAGAGTTCTGTTCCTGGAACCCTCAGGGATTAAAAACCCCACCGGTAACTGAACCTGCAGATTTTTTTTTAAAAACCCAACTGACTGGAGCAGGGATTCTTTCAGTGAAAACCGGAAATAAACTTTTGGGCCAGAATAGCCATTCTGAGGCAAATCGAGGCTGTGGCCAGGTGCAGCAGGCCTCAAAAAGCACAGCTCTGGTCACCTTCAGAGGTTTTAGGTTGAGTCCAATGTGGTTCAACATGGGTCTGGGTGTGTTGAGCCAAATCCTCAGATAATTAGGCTCCACCTGTGTATGGATAATCTTCACTGTTATTGAACCCACCCCGTTCCCAGGCTCTACCTATCCAACCCATCCCCCTTTTGTGACCCTGTTCTTTCTTCCCCCCCATTGTCACTTCATTCCACTCCACTTCCTTTCTGCCCTTTAGCCACCCCCTTCCTGCAGTCTCCCTCATCTTACCTGGATTAGTAGGCAGCTCCTGTTCCGCTGGTGCCATTGGTAAGGCTCTGGCCTTCCCACCAGCATCTCTGGCAGTGTGCTGAGTAGCATGCTGCCAGAGCACCTTTTACAACAGGTGCTGGAGGCAGTCAGCAAGATGGCCAAAGCAGATAGGATTAGGCCATAAGAGACAGGCAGCACAATCCTAGAAACTGTGCAGTGTTGACACAACAGGGTTGCGTTGATGCTGCACACTTAGCACAGACACAGGAGCGCTGATCGGCACCCCTGCGTCGGCACTAAGGCAATGGGACCGGTGCTGCAGGCAGCACCTGACCCATTGCACCTGCACTGCGCCTTCATTCTGTCGGCTGAAGCCGGGCGGTGCAAGGGAGGCGCCATTTTGAAATGGGACGGTGGGAGGGCGTTTCTGGGCAGGAGGTGGGCGGCCTGGCAGGGGGGCCAGTTTGGGACGAAGGCCGGTCCAGGATTCGACCATAAGGCCACGCGATCTCCTCGGATCTGCGTCTGCTGTTTAGCAGGTGCAGATCTGAGGAGCCCATAGCGGAGGCTTGAACCTCCCCTAAGGTATGGGTGTGAATGTGCCCTTGCCGTGGGGAGGCTCCAGCTTTGTCTATATTGCGCTGGATTTGGCACAGGCCGGCCAGCCTTGCTAATCCAATGCAGTATAGAATTGCACCCTGAGCTATGAATTGGCATCCTAGGCTCAAATCTTACCTATGCCATGAACTCTCTAGATGGCTACTCCCTCTCAGCCTCAGCTACAATGATGGGGTAACAACACTTATCTCAGGCTTATTGTCTTACTAGTGCTCTATGCAGTCCTGATCCAAGTGAATTGAAGTTAAAGGTGTCTCTAAGAGCAGACCGGATGAAGCTGCATTCACAGACTTTATGAATATGGGCAGACTGTACCTAAAATATAGAAGAGAAATGTAGAGGATAGATAGCAATGGTCTCTTCATGCATTGAAAAGATCCAAGGAAAATAAAGATATTAGTAAGGTGTTGACAACTTGGAATATTCAGCCAGAATTAATGAGTGAAAATCGAGTGTACTGAAAAGACTGATATAAGTGGACTATCCTATAGTTGTGACGATATAAAGTATACTTGTGGATTACTGGAAAATCTACCTCCACATAAACTTCATTTTGGAATTCACTAATAGTCTCTACTTCTGTCTTCCTTTGTAAAAGCAAGATTTTTATTACCAATATGCTGAAAATGTTATATTTTTATAACGAAATATAAATTGTACTTTTATTTCATTTGACCTTTTGTACAAAAATATTCTTTGCTGTCTTGGTTGATTGTTTTTTTTCCCATGGGTGTTTTTCTATACTATAACAAGCTTAAAAGCAATTTAAAGACATTAAGCACACATTCAGTGTGATTATAAACTTTATAGCAATAAGTCAGTCTTTCATTGCAAAATTCTTATGCTTATGATAATGATCCACAAAATATATAAAGATGTTGATTTGTCATTGGTATTGTTCATGATTATGAGATAAATATTTCAATTGGATCAACAATATTTCAGTCCGCATATTTATTTATTATTTATTCGAAGAATTTATACCCCACCTTTCCTATGCTGAAGCAAATGCCCAAAGCAGCTTACAGAAAACAAAATACAATGTAACCATAATAAGTAAAACATAATAAGTAAAACACATTAAAACAACATATTCGAACAACAACAATTAAACATGAACGGGATCACCAAGAGTGCCCAGGAATGAAAGTTAGACCTAATTCTCCATATCAGGACGTATTGGAGGGTGGACAAAACACTTGACCAGGGGAGTGAAACAGACTATGACAATATATCAGAGGGACAGAGGGCAGACAGCCACACAGTCATCTAAAGGCCAGACTAAATAGCCCTCTACGAAAGGCCATGAGGGAGTGTTTAGTTCTTAGTTCTTCTGGTAGGTAATTCCATATTTGTAGAGCTGCTATAGAGAAGGTTCGTCCCCGAGTTGTCATCCCTTTAACTGGGACAGAGGAGGCATTTGAAGGAGAGCCCCTTTAGATGATCTAAGAGGGCAAATTGGTATGTATGGGAGAAGGCGGACCTTTAGGTAGGCTGGGCCTAAGTCATCAAGGGCCTTAAAGGTCAGAACCATCATCTTAAGTTGGGATCGGAAGTGAATGGGCAGCCATTGCAGCTGCTGAAGGAGTGGTCCTACTGAGTCAAACCTTCTAGCACCTAGAGCTTCCTGGGCGACCTTGGTCCAGTCACCATCTCAGCTTCTCCTACCTCACAGGGTTGAAGTGAAGACCTGCACACTGCCCTGAGCTCCTTGGAGGAAGGATGCTATAAAAACATAAAAATTAAACTGTCTTGTAACATTATTTTTCTGAGCAAATTTGCAAAAAAAGGCAGCTTTGTGTTTACCCATAAATTCTCAATACAAGAGAAAAGAACGGAAGATAATGTCATCAAGGTGGGTGCCAGGATCCACTACACCTTCTGGCATGAAGATTTTGGAGACCACTTCGTTCATGTAACATAAGAAGAACCCCACTGGATCAGGCCAAAGGCCTATCTAGTCCAGCTTCCTGTTTCTCACAGTGGCCCACCTGATGCCTCAGGGAGCATGCAAGACAACAAGATGCCTGCAGCCTGTTGCAACTCCCTTGCACCTGGCATTTTGAGTATCCCCTGGCTCACCATCCTCCTAGGTTCCTTTCTGCCTTGTCTCCCCCAGTTACCAGGCAGGAAATTGAGATTGGCAGCAATGGGCAGGCAGTTCTTTGCCACTCTTGCATTCTAGCATGTTCCCAATGGCACTGACCTCTGGGAAGAGGAAGGAGAAATTGTCTAGGGTTTTCTTTCCTCCCCCCACCCCTCAAAAGGCAAAGCACTCTAGGGGAGGCCAATTCTCCCAGGAACCTTAGGGATTCTTCCAGGGGTTCACTGTGACTCTATATTTTCTTACTTAAGTTTTCTGTAGAGGGGGTACAATGGGACAGCCAGAGTCTTATCAAAGTAGGTCTTATCAAAGTAGGTCTTATCATTCCTGGGTAGGTCTACCCCACTGAAGCCTGCCCTGCATCTACAGGCAACACTGTATTCTTAGAATACCAATAGTGAATATATCTGGCTGTTAATATGTACTTTGGCACCTTTTTTTCTTTACCTCTTATTTACTAGTTTAGACAAATACTAAGGGAAAGTTAACCCCATTGAGCGAATGGAAGGGTCAGGCATGTTCTTAAATTTCTCTTAGTGAGCAATAACAGTAACTGCTTTGCTTTAGCAGACTGTGCCCTAATATCTGCTTAAACATACTTGAACATACTCAGTTTCCATAATTATTTTACTACTAGCTGTTTGTGACCCGGCGTTGCCCGGGGGCAGACATTATCCCCAGGCTCTATTAGGAGGAGGAATGAGTGTGCTCTGCAGTGCACCCCCACCTCTGGGGGCGTAAGGGGGGCCCTACCCCCACAGTATATCTGTCCAGATCGTAAGGAATAAGTGCACCACGTGTGGTGAACATCATTCCAGGCGTTCCAGAGTAATGGTGGAACATACACACAAATATACAAACCTCCCTCAAAAGTATGACATAGTGAGATCCATAGATAGACATATAGAACTCGTCCCTGAAATAACACAGTATTGCTGACGTGGAACCCAAAACGCACACTATCACTGTGAAATGAATGAGGAAACAGGGACACCCTAACCTAAGAGAGCAATATGAAGGTCCCACTTACTGTCTGCAGGCCCTGTTGCAGGGTAGCCCTGACGTATGAGAAACAGGCAGAGGTGGCCTGTGAGCTCCCTGGACATAGGCCCCTCTCAGATCCGACTGGGTGCTGGAAGTCTCTGGATCCTGCTCTTTCCACCCTGGGCCACTCAGGCAACGCAGGCAAAGCATTTAGTTTCGCTTTCTGTTCTGCCTCTGTCTGGTAGCTGAGCTGCTCAGCCCTCCCACATAACCTGCAGAATCGTCTGTAACCACAGGGTGGCAGCAGACCTGTAGCTCAATGCAATCCCCTTGGTTCCCGACGATCTGGGCCCCCTCCCCGAAAATCGGGGGGTGTAGGGGGGTCTGACCCCCGCAGTGATTCCTTCCAGGCTGCAAGGAACGTGTGTGCCAAGGTTCGTGGCTGTGGGTCAAGGGACGGAGACGTGTATAAGGAACATACACACATACGTCCGTTTTTATATATATAGATATGGATTCTCAACCTTATTTCAGAAATGCAAGCAGCTCAGTGATAGTTTATTCATTATTCAAGTTATGAGTCCACAAGTAAAAAAAGGCTCACTTAACTAGACAAACCAACTAACAAATTGTGTAGGGAAGGACAAAATGTAGGACAGAAGTAAATTCTCTGGGGTTTTGTGAAAAATTACATTTAAGTACAAGCTCATGAATTACAGCTTTATAAAAAGTATTGGTAATTATAGTGCATATGCTGAGAATGTAAAAAAAAAGTTTCTATTTTCTTATGACAAAAAACAAGTAAACTAAATACATGGAAGTTTCAGAATTACTGATGGCATGATGAGAAAAAACGATATTTATGATTAAAACGCCCTTCTAGAATTTTGTGATTCCTTTCTTGGCTTTGTTTATCACAATTTCTCCATAGAAGGGTAAAGATTTCAGAAGGCCTTTCTAATTATTCCCTTTTTATTTTTTTTTAATTCAAAAACTTGAAATACCTCTCTACAGGTTTCTCAGTTTTTGTCTGTACCAGCTTCTCAAGTATAGTATTATATTCTTCTCCTTAAAAATTCCTCTGAAATAAGTTGCAGCAGTTCAGTATATTATCCATTTAATTGTTACTTGAGGCTGCAAATAAATGGCCAATTGAACAATTTATGATGTACATATCTACTGCTTTCTTCAAGAGGTTAACAGTAAGGGAAATAGATATTTAGCATCAAAATGTTTCCAAGGTTACCCTTTATTTGCTAAAGTGACTGAAATGTTGATTTCTTTGATGTCTGAGCAATTAAATTACAGAACTTGGTGGATATGAAGTTATGTTTGAGATATCAAGGAATACTGATATCAAGTACAATATTCCCTTGTGCAAAAATACAGTATCTGGAAACGTTTTTTTGAGATGTTGACTACACTTAAAAAAAATACAATGCTTTACTATAGCAATTAATTCCTGTACAACTTTCCAGTACATATAAAAAAAGAAAAATATGATGATGGGGAGGGGGCTTGTGCATTCTTCCCATATGAGTTCAGTTCATTCAGCCTTAGTTGAGCTAGCAGTAACAGTTTTTATTTTATAAAAAGCTATTTTGATATATCAAGATTCTATAACCAGGTTATCTGTTGGCCTTTGCTATGAGCAATGTCAAATTGAGTGATCAGGTATCAGTAAGAAATGTTGAAGTATACTTAAGAGTTTTTACGATAGAAGAAAACTGTGAAATCTACCAAATTCAACTTGGGGCCCTATATACACATTGGTCTATGTGGACTATTTTGATGGTAATCTGTGTGGTCAGATGGATGAGACGTGCAGTTGTCCACTCCAGTTCAATTACTGCGAGCCTAATCATACGGTTTTCCCCACTATAGCATGCAGACATGCCAAAATGGGTTGTTCTTTATGGCGGGGGGGGGGGCTGATTGGCTTGCTTACAAGAAGAGAGGGAAAATATGGTAAGTCCTCACCAGCCAATGAGTCCCCTCCGAAAAGCAGACCTGGTAACAATTAACCTGTGACTTAAAGATGGCCATGTGGCCTCCTTCTGTTGGAGGCCTCCTTCTGTTCCTCCACTGGAGAAATATTTGAGATGCTGTAAATCTTTTTGAAGAATAAACAGGATAAATGATGTGTCAGTATAAAATAAACTGGGCATGTGGCTACCTGGGAAAAAAATATTTTTTTGCTTAGTTATGAAGCCAAGATTGTTATACCTTACTGAGTATTATTATTATTATTATTATTATTATTATTATTATTATTATTATTAATTAGATTTCTATCCCGCCTTTTTGCCCGGAGGCACCCAAGGCGGCATTACAATATAAAAATACAATATAAAAGTTAACATTAAAAAGCAATTTAAAAACAATATTAAAACAATACAATAAAACAAAATTAAAACAAAACAATATGATTTAAAAACAACAAGCCCAGTGGATCATAAAATAAAATATAAAAATGTATGACTTACTCTGTGACATTGGGATAAGGTGCAGGGAGATTATATTTAGGGATATTTCAGTTGAATTGGGTGTGCAAGAATGGATGCATAAAAACTGGATTGAGCTTTCTGGTGGTAGAGTTATCCACTTTTTTTTTCTAGAAATATACAGCAAATGTATATTTGCTGAAAAGCCACCTTAGCCAAAGGATGGGTGTCTCTAAACAATGAAACAATTCCTATTTGTTGTTTCTCATTGTTTTCCTGAGCAAACTATGATTATTTTATCATAATATATATTTTTAATTGTGTAGGATTTAATAACTCTGAGCGAACATGTGATAAGGAGTTCATAATACGTCGAGCAGCCACTAATCGTGTCCTGAATGTCCTTCGCCATTGGGTCTCAAAACATTCCCAGGTATTTGGATGTTATTGTTTTTCAGCAAGTTTCTGTCATATAAAAAAGTTTCTGTCATACTTCTTTGCATTGTTTGTGTATTGTGTACGTTTTTATTTTGTGTTTTTCCAGAGTGCTACAGAATTGTCTGCTCTGGTTAGATATCAAGACTTTAAAGAGCTCTAAAATAACACATTTTTGCAAGGCTGACTTATTAAAAACAGTTCTTCTGGATGTTGCTGCTGTGTAACAACCAGGGAACAAGCTTTCACACAAAACATCTCACAATAATTGCAGGAACTCTCTTGCAAGCTGCGATCATGACTCAGCTAATAATGAATTGTGCACATCTGCTTGTGAGATATACACTTTAGTGAGATTTCTGAACAGAGATGCCAAGGATCCAATCTAGATCAGCAAAATGTGTGTTGTCTTCCATGAGTAGTCCAAAGAGTTGTAACAGCACCTGTTCATAGCTATGTAATCTTCATCAAGCCTCACCAGGCAATCACAAGTCAAGCCTGGGCAGGTCCTCAAGGTTCCATTCTTTGCTGGCTGGCCTCCTCACACACTCCACCACAGCTCTCACTTATAGTGAGCTAATCAGCTCCTCAGCGACTCTGTTCTGCCACCACAGGTATTGCAGCTTGTCACCACCTGGTATCCGTCTCCAGTAGTGTCATTCATTAACCAGGAGACGGAACGCGAGGCGGGACTTACCCCTTGATTGACAGGGAGCCCGTGATGTGTCGCCTCCTGCCGTTCCGCCGCGGGGACTCCTTCCGGGTGGTGCGCCCCTCCGCGGCTCTCCTGAGCACCCAGCGCGCCACCCAGGCAAGCGGGTACCCCCTCCGAGGCCAGGGGTGCCCGCGCAGCGCGCGGCAAGGCAGCAACGCATCAGAACCGAGCAGCCAATCAGGCGGTAAGTCCCGCCCCGCTTTCCGTCTCCTGGTTAATGAATGACACTACTGTCCGTCTCCCATCCAAAATCAAACTGCAGATTTTCCTGCTTAGCTTCAGGTAATACCAGCAGCTCAACCATCAGTCCACACCTCCTGCCCATACACAATACTGATGTATGGCAGTTCTTCACCACAGAGTATAATATTTAAATTACTCTTATCACATGAATTTGCCTCCTCATATTGATCCATTTTACTGGAGCTGGTATGGTATTGCTATATCTGATTGAGCTGACACCTGCGGTGAGTCAAATACAAACATCATTGTTTGTATTGCTCCGATTTTTTAGAGTGAAAATATGACCTGTCATGTACTGTAGAAAGCCATTATGGTGGACTGATGTTACATGAACTACTTTGCCTTAGTGGAAAACTGACATGATATCCCACTCCACACATGCATGTGCCTTTCTGAAATTTTTATAAATTATCTTTTTTGAAAATGTATCTTTCACTTTTATTGCATTATATTCCAGCTTTCTTGTATGGTGGAACTCAAAAGTGGTGCACATGGGTTTTCAGGTGCTGTCTCGTCCAGCCATTTACCCCCAAACTTGCTTAGTTTCAGCAAGGTGGCTACATCACGCATGCCCATATATTCTGGAATATACTTTCCTTTCTGCTTGAGGTTGTTTATTCAGTGCTCTCATTAATGTGAAGAAATGAGAATCACAAATTTATTTCATATTGTTGCTGTAGGAGGCTACCTACCTTATCTATGACAGGGACACCTTAACATCTATGATAGGGCAATTATGCAGCCACCTGTATCAGCTCACCAATTATATGCTATTTGCATGAGAGGCTGGCACTTTTAGGATTTAATCAGTAGATAGTAGTTTCAGTAAGGCTTGCTTACTGAAATCAATCATACTGTGGGTGGAACTAGATGTTCTGAACAAAATGAGAGACACTGAAAATAACATATCCATGTTTAGTTGGCCTCTTCTTTCCTGTTATATCTGTTGAAGCTCACTATGTAATGTGACAGTGTCATGCTGTGAGTCTCCTTGGCTCCATGAGTGGCAGTGGAACAGAGATGCAGAAACAGCATATCATATTACATCATATCACATGGTGAGTTTCTCTAGAAGTTTTAGGTAGGAGAGGAGGAACACACTATGGTGATGCCATTTTCACTGGCAGGACCATGTTGTCTATCACATCTAATTCTGCCCTTGACTACATAAAGAAATCCATTGGTTTTGATAAAGCACATAACTTATTTCTGTACTATGCCCATTGACTTTTCTTGAAGCCCTAGACTTCACTAGCCTATCAAGAAAGAATTTTCTCTGGCATCTTTTATTTTTCTTGATGCCCTTGATATTATTCTTACCAAGAATAGGCGTGTGTTTTTAGTGATATTTTTTCCAAAATTTCTTGATTAAAATAGCAAATTGTGGTGTTACGTGTCAATCCAAGTTCTCATTTTTATTAATTTTAAATTCTTTAAAAGTATACTAGGTAGATGATACAGGTGATATAGTTTCAGCAGATGCAGCCACAGTATTATTATTACTTCTAGTTGGAAAAGTAATCTATTTTAATTTCTGGAAAATAAACACCAAAAGGCAGTGTTTTCAGATATTTTAACCACCAAAATGCTGTTGTTAATGCCCAAAAGGTGGTTTTCAACAACAACAAAAACCACTCCTAACCATGGGACATGTTTAGTGCTTTCCAGATTTTCCTCTCCTTTCTCGTGAGTGTGTGTGTGTGTGTGTGTGTGTGCGCGCGTGTGCGCGTATGTGTGTGACAAAGAGAGAGAGAGAGAATCGCAAGTAAGTTTCCATGGTGATGTATTATTGGATGTCCCATAATGTGCAAAGTGGCCATTGCTGTGGGTTGAATATAGGTGTTCAGCTCTTACAGTGCCACGCTTTTATGATTTTTACTGGCAAAGAATCTCAGAGATGATTTGCATTTCTATGCCTCTTCAAAGCGCAGACTTATGTAACGAGCTGTAACAAATGTGCTCTCACTACATATAAGAGATTAAGAATATATATTCAGGAGAAGCTTTCATGGGGGAGTTGTTAGATTTATCTTGACAAGCAGTACTCCTCCACCTCATTTTTCACATGGAAGTTGAAAAATCCAGTAGCCAGCTACCCTGAAACGTACTGGTGGGTGATGCTCATGAACCAGGTGAAACGTTATCTATGTTTAAAAGATCTGAAGCAATATGGAATATTAACCGTCACTGCGTAATCGTACGTGTAATGTGAGAGATTTGTCTCTCACAAATTTTTATTTTAAGTTTGTCTATAGCTCTCATTACCTTCCAGATAAATTTGGTTTACATGTGTGATAGGGGTTGTAGCTCAGTGGTAGAACATGTGCTTTTCATGCACAAGTTCCCAGGTTTTCTCTGGCACCCCCTAGTAGGACTAGGGCAGGGGTGTCAAACGTGTTTCATTTGGCTGAAGTTTCATTCATGGCACCTGCTGAGGGCCGGAAGTCACATCATTAAGCAAGAAGTGACATATTAAGCAGGTGACAACCAGAAATAGGCACTTTGTATAGGATTGCACTGTAAGAAGCATTCTTTTCATTTTGAACATTTGTTTTTTTCTAAAGGCTAAATAGAAAGTCTGCATCACAAAAAGGGGTTAAAAGCCCTAAAAGGAGAAGAATGAAAAGAAAATGCTTCTATTAAATGTACACATAAAGACTGCTAACTAGAAAATGGACACAAATACAAGTGGACTGTAAGGAAAGTGAAAAGCTTTTTTGCTGCATAGCAACAACTTACTTGTTAGGTTGAAATAGCGGTCTTAACATTTACTTACTGCCTTCTTGATACCTTTTCGGTTTAGATACAGATAGAAAAGTACTGCCTGAAAATAACACATCTATATTGCTCGTTGAGGAATGTGGAAGTTGCCAAAGCACCACAGGGCCAATATACTGCACTAACGTTTTATTTATTATATAATCATGCGCCAAAATGCCTGAAGAGACAAATAGATGAAGAGTGAAGTTCTGTTGAATTTTGTCCCAGTGATTTCCTGCTGTGAGATGAAATTATTTTTGATACGCATGTTTTCACTTTCACTGAGATGGCTCAATTTGATATGCATGTTTTGTACACTCAAAGCCACACCCTTTAATGTCAGTAGTCACCTTTGATTTAAATTGTTCCTGCATTGCTGATCCCAAAGATCAAAGCTACCAAGGAAGGCAAAATCTTTTACAGAGCCAATATCTATTGGTAAAGGAGCATATGTGGAGTGCTCCACTTGGTCACATAGTAAAATAGCTAATTAATTCTCATTGGATTTATTTTATAATGTGAACCACTTTGCAAACTACTCTTGTTGAAAAGGGATCTACAGGGGGCACATGTTATCCATGAGTTTGACATCCATGGATTTCAGTGAATCCACAGAGGACACACATGTCTGCCCATGACCTCTGCAAGCTTGTGAATGAAACCCAGAGCCATTTAAAGGCAATTCTGGTTTTCAGAAAAAACCAGAAGTCGCCTTGAAATGGCTCTGGTTTCATTCTGAAGCCCACAGAGGCCGCAGGCCAATGTGTGCAACCTCTGTGGGCTTCAGAAAACCTCTGGAAACCTACCTCAGCTCTTGTTGGGTTTGAAGGTTGGTAGCCCCCAGAAACCACAATTTGAATATCTGCAATTTTTCTTACCCGTGGGGGTTCCTGGACCTGAACCTCTGTGGATAACGAGGGTCCATTATATATTCGTAGCCATAGTATTAAGAAGTTGAGTTGGCTGCATGCTAATGCTTTGAAAAATGAAGGAGAACATAATTCCTCTTCCCAAGAATTTAAGCACCATGTTGGTGGTTATCTGATTTCTGATTTTCATCATAGACCACATGTGTTCCCTTCCATTAACTGCAGGGAACTAATAGTTTATATGTATCAGGAAATATAATTTCACCACAAACAATTCAGAGCATAATCCTAACCAGAAGTTAGGCTGGCACAGTTAGGCCAGCAATGTTTAGCCGGCACAAGGGACACCATAAAGTATGCTTGGACCACTCTTGGAATCAGAGAGGCCAGCACAGAGACATGCGCCATCCCTCATGACTCCGAGAGTGGTCCAAACACGCTTTTACTGTGTCCCTTGTGCCAGCCAAACTTTTCTGGCCTAACTGGGCTGGCCTAACTCCAGGTTAGGATTGCACCCTCAGTGACATTTCTTCTGTTCTTCTCCCCTTCATCACCAACATTTGAATTATGTGTAAGACTGATTGTTTCTCCAGCTCCTAGCATACTTTTTTCTTAATATTTTAGTGCAATTGATCTCTTCTACATTCCTGATTTTAAATAAGAGATCTTAAATCCATTATAAATTCACACATGCATGAATATATGTTCCTGACCCAATACTTTTCCCCCAGTCAATTCCTTTTCTATATTATCTTCCATTGAACATGCTGATTATTTCCATACTGGTCTTTTCTCTGGAATATATACAATCCAGTCACATAGTAATTCCTGGAAATTTTAATGAGTGTCACAACTAGGAACTCCATTAATCAGAAATGACTTAGCAGAAAATGGAAGGTAAATCTGCAAATTATCTTTGAAAGCTTCAACACTTTGTTTTGTTCCCTTCACTGATCAGGCTATGGAGTTGTAAACTGTTGTAAAAATAATAGTAGCATTATTAAACCAAAACAAATTCCACAAAAAAATTAAATGAATTGCATATGCAGTGATAGTTCTAGGTAATTAATCTTTTTTTATTGCTTCTCTTTAGTATTAGCCTCTCCATTTATCCAGTTATTGTTTTGAAGAAAGAATTGCATGGGTTTAAAATACTGGAAAGGAATACTGACCTTTGTCTTTTGCAGAAGCAGCATTTCTTCATGTAGAATAATTTTCCTTTGTAGGATTTTGAGCTGATCAATGAACTAAAAATGAATGTTCTAAATCTGCTAGAAGAAGTTTTGAGAGACCATGACCTTTTGCCACAAGAAAGGAAAGCTACAGCAAACATTTTGAGGTAAAGAGGTTAAAATGAATTAGTGTAATAATGTGTATAGGAAACAAAGAAAATAGTAATCCATTTCATCCACAAGATGTTTGTTTTCAAGGGGTCACAGAAAGAACATGAAATGTGTCTTTGTAATAAAAACATGCTAGCTATTAGCTATTTCTTTGGAAAATTAAGGGTGCAATCCTAACCAACTTTCCAGCGCTAGTATATCTATGCCAGTGGAGCATGTGCTACATCCTGCAGTGCAGTAATAGTCATTGAGGCCTCCTCAAAGTAAGGGAATGTTTGTTCCCGACCTCAGAGCTGCATTGCCCTTATCCTGGTGCTGGAAAGTTGGTTAGGATTGCGCCCTAAATCAGTTTGATTCTCCTCATTTCTGATCAGTTTGATGAATTACAAGGTGATAGCTATTGACCAGCCTGTTTCCTTAATGTCACCAAACTGGTGAAGTGGACTGAATGCCTTTGACACTTTTGTATACAGCTTTTCAAAAAGTCAGATACAATGAGATTATACAGCCATAACCAGGAGCAGCATCAGAGTTTAGCCAGACTGGAAATTACTAAGGGCCCAGGCTTTCTTATGGGTGCCCCATTTGGGGCACCACTGGCAGACAGAGGGACAGTCACTGCAGCATTTCTGATAGAGGGCCTCTGCAATTGGTGTCATCACTGCACAAAACATTTGCTCCTGTATTTCCATCTAGATCATCTGCATTTCCACCAAAGTTTGGCCTACACACTGAAGTCATAGTGCAATTCTAAACTTGTTAATATGTTACAAGCATATGGGATTTCACAAGGCTAAATCTCCCCAATAACTCATCCAGCATGATTTCTCCCACTACATATTATCAGCAACAAGCAATTGTGTGATGCTGTAGGATCCAGCAGACACCTTCCTCTAACCACTAACTCCCATACCCATGGAACATACTAGATTTTTGTACTCTTTCACTTCAGTGCAGTCCTGCATATAGGAAAGGCATTTGTCTACAGGGAAACTCAGCTATTGCTTATGGCAGCAGTGTTCAATCTTTTTCAATTCATGGCACACTGTCAAGACACTAAAATTGGCAAGGCACACCATCATTTTTTTGATAATTGACAAGGCACATCGCACTACTGGCTGGTAGCTCTTGTCTCCCAATGGCCCTACTAATTAATGATCCCCCCAAACTCCCATGACATACCTGTGGACCACCTGTGACCATGTGCCATGGCACAGTAGTTGAAAACCGCTGGCTTATGGAGTTGGCGTTTGGTGTTGAAGAGTTTCATGTTATGTAGTTCGTTGGTTTTCTTGCTGGAAGGGTTAGCCCATCAACAAAAACCGACTGAGGTGGTTGCTTCGGACAGCAGATTGGCAGGAGCATTCATTTACTTCTACCCATTCACCTTCACTGCTGTTCCTCCTCCTCCTCCTCCTCCTCCTTCTTGAATTGGAAATGGAAGAAGGTAACAAAGCAGAAGTGTGAGGAAGAAGAGAGTAATGGTTGGAGTGTCTCCAACACTATAGCCCACCATACTCTTCTCTTCCACAAGCTCTTCTGCTTCATCTGCCTCTTCATTTTCTAATCTAAAAAGTGGGAGGAGCCAAGATCACCAGGTGAAGTGGGGGGCAACACTTTGGCTTGCTCCCTAAGGTGCCAGGAGGCTTTGGGCCAACCCTGCTTTCAAGTCTTTCAAGCATGATCCTGTTTGTATTTTATAGGGCACTTGGATGCAATAGAATAGGCAATCCATCCTGCAAAGTAAAAGCTTTTAAATTGCTTTAAAAATTAATTATAAAGTTGACCATAGTTTTTGTCTTGGAATTCCAGGAGTGATGTCTTGGAAAGTACTTTTCTTAATAGATTGATTTTTATCTGAAATATTTTGCCAATCATTCCTAGGGCACTTTCTCAAGAAGATCAAGATGACACCCACTTGAAAATAGAGGATATACTGCAAATGGTGAGTTCATGGAGATGATTGTGTTTTGTTTTGTTTGCGTTTTATGTAAATTGGCGTAAGTGATTTGAATGGTGTTTGGCTGCATCCTTAAAGTAGTCTTTATGGCAAATTACTGTTCCGTTTTGTATTTGTACTTAAATAGGGTCACTGCATGTTCACATTGTTCAACAACAATTGTGGAAATTAAATGGAATATGGAATCCATGGATAGGGTCATTGAAACTGTGGGATCAGTGAGGTTAGGGCAGAGGTTCCCAAACTTTTTCAACCTGTGGTTCCCTTGATCTACTGGCTGTAGATCTGCACTCCCTATTATATTACTTTGAGGAGGAGGTGGGATCCTGTGGGGAGGTGGGGAGGAGGTGGTGTAAGATAATAAGCTCATAATAAGCTTTTCAGAGGCCCTGATCAGCATGTTTGATCTATGGGCAGAGTGGGAGAAATTCGTCGATAGGAGCAATCCAATAGGGTTAGTTCCACTCTGCTGGTTCACCTTCATAATGGAGTTTAGGAAAGTCGCTGTCTTCATTATTAAAATAGGGTCCGTCGATGCCAACACTTTTCTCAATCTCAGGGCTTCGGGTAATTTTGAGGCCCTAAAAAACGCTGGGTCGAGGAGTTTATTCCAAGCTTCCGCATGGGAGGGACAATGGGAAAATAGATGTTCAATTGATTCAATCTCGTTCGTTGAACAAGAGCACAGTCTGTCCTGCATGGGTATACTGTTGAATCTACCTCTCATTACCGCCGATGGCAGGGTGTTACAGTGCACTAAAGAAAATGCCCTTCTTTCTTGGGGGTTTTCAAGTATTGCAAAGTATGATGGGATTTTCCCGATTGTGACCGGGATATGCAACTAGAGCGGTGAGCAAAATTTATTGGCTGAGCTCATCAGATCTTGTCGTTGGATGTCCAATAATCTTTTTTTGATGGTATAAAAGGCCTCATTCTGGGTAACCGATCCAATAATATCAGCCCAGACTCCAATACTCATCATTTTCTTTATCCAGCTATCAGCTGTAAAGTACGGATCTTTCAGTAGATGGAACAGTAGATTATTCTGGTCGGTGTTAAAGTGAACTTTGAGCCAGAATTTGGAAATTCTCAACCAAGCCTGCGTCTCAAGCAGGGGTTGGCCGGATTCTAGACATAGCACTAAGTATGGGACACATTTGGCGAGGCCTAAAATTTTCCTTAGAAAGATAGATTGTAATTGTTCTACAGCATAGTTAAAGGCTTTCATCCGTAAAGGTACTCCATATAAAATTTAGGAGGTGGTTTTGGCCTTGAAAACTTTAAGTGCTGCCAGTATATATTGGCCCCCTTTACTGTGGAAAAATCTAATAATGGCTTGCATCGATGTTCTTGCTAAATTTAGTACCGAGTTCGATACCACTAGAAAAGAAGACGCATCTCCATTCTTCAAATTGGTTTTAGTATAATTCCTTTTGATTGTGTTGAAATCAGTTCAGCATGTTTAATTTCAGTTGCAGTGTTCATCCTCTTCCACAGAGTTTTAACTTCTTTACTGCAATCATACATACAATCCTAATTAACCCCCTCCCGCACCCATGCAGTGGCACCAACAGAGCGCATGATGCATCCTGTGGTGGTGGGGGTTGCAGAGGTCTCCTTTTGGTAAGGAGCTTTTATTTTCTTATCCTGGGGCAAGCCTCTGCTGCCCAAATGGCTCTCCTTGAATATGAACCAGCCATTTTGCTGATGCAGAACTGAAGAGAGTAAGGGAAGTTGGAAAAGATCTTGTAGAACACAAAAGGGAGTTGGAAAAGATCTTGTAGTACACCAGTTCTGGCAGGATCCACTTCCTGTCAGAGTGAGCATCCTCATTCTGCCTTTCACCCACCCACCCTCTGCCCAGATATACCCCCTTTCCTCCCCCTCCCTGCCCCATTCTTTCCCACTGCTCTGCCCCCCCCCGGCTTACTTGCATCAGCTGCAGGCTGTTGATCCCACTGCCATTTGTGACAGTGGTTCCAAAATGGCCATCATCAAAATGCTCATGGCACCATAAGTCCATTTATGACAGCAGAACCCATGTAAAGCTTAGTTAGGATTGGGCCATATTTTTATTTTACCCTTTCTTCATGATGTAATATGTGACTTTCCCTGGCCTATGTTATCCTCACACTGTGAAGGATAGCTTGTGAAGTAAGAGAGATGTTGACCGGACAAAATTCACACAGTGAGCTTTATGACTGGGTGAGAAATTGAATCCAGGTCATCCCTTTGACCACTATACCATGTTGTCCTGTTACGTTTGCATGTCTTCCTTCTCTTCCTTTTATACTCTGGGCAATAAAAGTGGCATGGCTGTGATTTTTGTTGCAAGATAGTGTGGAGAAAACTGGAAGAACTAGGAAAAGAATAGAAATTGTCATTTTTAAAGGCTCATGTTTAAGTGATCACCAAATTTAATGAAAACGTTTCTCAAAAAAAATACTTCTGTTTCCTAAAAATAGTAAATGTTCACCAAATCTTAGACCACCTAATAATTCTAAAGTGATAACCATATATTGAGTTCTCATCATTTTCGTAAAGTATGTGACCGTTAAAAAATGTGTTTGTCTCCCAAAAACAGTAAATTTTTATAATAGAACCCAAACCTAAACCCCATGTTTGGGACGTATAATTCTGCTAGCTAAATAATAGTATTGTCGCATAAATGTCATGTTATACATTTGGTGAACATTTACTAAATTTGGTGAAAATTTACTAAATTCGGTATAACCATGGTTTGTTTTTGGACCACAGTGCTAGGGGCTCACAGTTTAATTTGGTAAGCATTTAATTTGTCCCCATTTTTAAATCTGGTCGAATTGTGTGTTTCTTTGCTTACAGTTAGAGTGTCCAAAACCAGAGTGCTTTGAAACTTTGTCAGCCATGGAGCTTGCTGAACAAATAACTCTCTTAGATCATATCGTTTTCAGAAGCATTCCCTATGAGTAAGTGCTTTCCCAATCATCATTATTGTGAAAATATTTTGTAAATGAAATTTTGGATGCTCCGGTGATTCATGCTAGTGAAAGGCCTAAGAAAAAATTGGCGTAAATAATTAATACATCACTGTACAACGTTGCTTAAGATCTGTCATAGCTAAAATGGACTATGGAAGACTAATATCAAAGTGCCAAATCACAGTACAATACAACTTTCAGTTCTTTGTTGACTTCCTGAAGGAACTTGCACATTTGTATATATTGCAGCTCCAACGAACATGTGACATATTTCCTTGTTTTCTGCCAGTTCAGGAAGTCTGTAGGATCGACAACAGAGTCTTACTGTAACAGACATATACCCTTTTTGCTACCTGATCTCAAATTTACCCACCTGCTTTTAAACAAGTGATAGTGCTGCTGCCTGGATATGGGCTTTAAAAAGTTGACGTTGTCATAGACAGCTGTGATTGGTGATTATATGTTTGTGGAGTCAAAACCTTAAAGCGTAGGAGAAATTGGATCCATAACTCGCATTATTTTTCACAGGTATAATTTCAGTCTCCAGACCAGTAAAACTACATTTGACTTTAGTGGAACTGCAGCAGTTCAGGAGGCCTGCAACTTATTTCTCAAGATTTCTTGCTTCAAAGAATTACATGCAGAAAAGATCTCAACACTATTTTAAGCTTTCCACAGCTTTAATAGAAGGCTTTTCTGTATATCTAGTACATTTCCAACACAACCATGTGTTGAATCCATGTAAAAGAATGGATGTTGTGCCCAGTGAAAGGTTCCTTCAATAGTATATTTGCTGTTATGATAAAATAGTTTCTATGACTGGCAAAAAAAGACCATCATGTTTTCTGACTCCTCAGTTTTGATAGTTTGATGTACTGCTGACTGCCAATCATTGACAGCATTGCTGCAGCTACAGGTGGCTGGCTATTATTTCCTCATTCCTAGTTTCTGTTCCCCAAGTAACATATTTTGAGTGGGCACAATAATTCACAATATTTTGAATTAAGGGCACAATCCTAACCTGGAGTTAGGCCAACACAGCTAAGCCAGCAATGTTTGGCCGTCACAAGGGACACTATAAAGTATGTTCGAACCACTCTTGGAGTTAAGGAGGCCAGCACACAGATGCGCTCCATCCTCCCTGACTCTGAGAGTGGTCCAAACATACTTTATGGTGTCCCTTTCGCTGGCCAAATGTTGCGGGCCTAACTGTACCACTGTAACTCCAGATTAGGATTGTGCCCTGAGTCTCCCTAGTGGCAACCCACAACCTCCTCAGCCCAGGGCCAGCCTATTCATGAAGTCAACTGGTCACTTCAGGCGGCAGATTGGGGGGAGAGCCCACTTCTGTCTACCTACTTTCCACCACTGCTCTTTTTCCTCTTTCCACTCCCTAGATTGGAAAAGTAAGAGGAAATGTGCAGGGGAGGACGATCCTGAGCTAGAACATTGGAGAGTGTTGAGGAACAGAGGCTGCCACATCATTGTGTATTTGCAGTATTTGGCATGCTGTCTCAGGTCTTGGGCTGGCCCTACCTCTGCCCATTCTGACCATGACTTGGAGAACTTCTTCCCATAACATCGTGCTACATGAGGCTGGAAATACAGGAAATTGTGCTTTGTGTAAGTTCCTTTGAAATACACAAACCTGCACAAAACTACTGATGTTGTAGCTCTCATTAATTTAAGTGGGGCTTATGCTGCAGAAACTTGTGAATTGTGCCCAATGCCTTTAAGTGTCTTGTGATTACAGGCCATAGTTTTAATTTGAAATGCAGTTCAATTACCAAGTGCCAGGCTTTTGTTGAAGTCTTCCCTTTTACAATTTCTTCTCTTTCTCATTTTCCAGAGAGTTTCTTGGGCAGGGTTGGATGAAATTGGATAAAAATGAAAGAACACCTTTTATTATGAAAACCAGCCAACACTTTAATGATGTAAGTTGCTATAAAAACAGAGAACAATTTCTAAGAATAGAAGAGCTCATGGTTATAAATGTTTTGAAGTCTTCATCACTAATCATGAAATCACCAGATTTTCTGGAGCTGCTAAGCCAAATAAGTTGAACGAACCAGAAGCTCTGAAAATTGCTGAAATATCCAAGCACTGGCATACAAAATTATAGTTTATATTTTATAGAAAATTATAGTTTCGTATTAAAGTTTATTTGAAATTAATGTCTTTATTAAAAAGATAAAGTAAAATAATACCAACTTTGTTATACATCCTTTAGTTAATATTTTCTCACTTAACTGTCCTCCCCTAGTTCTTGCTCTTAACTCATTATCCATAACACACAACCAAGAGTCATTGCCAACAGCAACATTACAAGTGCCAGCAACATTTTATCCTGTGAATATTGTTCCGCTTTTATTATTGTTGCCTTAACTCATTTGTTTTTGTCTTGTCCCCTTCAGCAATTTGCAGTATATATTTTCTTAGTTTTACCTTCTTTTAAGCCACAATAATTTTTCATTTATATTGTGTAGCCTTGTAGTTTGAAAACACAATGCTTTGCATATGTGAAATGCAAATATTTCAAAAGATTGTTTCTTTGACTCAGATGAGCAACCTTGTTGCCTCCCAAATTATGAATTATGCTGATGTTGGCTCACGTGCTAATGCAATTGAGAAGTGGGTAGCTGTGGCAGACATCTGCCGATGTTTGCACAACTACAATGGCGTTCTTGAAATCACATCAGCCTTGAACAGAAGTGCAATCTACAGACTGAAGAAAACTTGGATGAAGGTTTCTAAACAGGCAAGTATTTGTATTTATTGACACACTAGCTTTTTGTTACCCGGCGTTGCCCGGGTGTTTATATCTCCCATCCCTGCCCCATCCCTGACCCATCTCCCAATTTTGGGCGTTTTCAACCATCTTCACCTGGGGACCCCCGCGCACCCCCACCCCCAGGGGCACTGGGGGGGCCTGACCCCCAAAGTGTTTGTCGCCAGGCTGCAAGGCATACGCATGCCAAGTCTGGTGCCAATTGCTCCAGGCTTCACAGTGGGGCATGGTGGACATCTCGTATCGCACCACTTCCCGTCCCCCACATTGGGGGGTGCAGACCCAAACTCCCACAGCATCGCTGCTCGCCTCGGTGAGCCCGGAAACTACAGAACTGAGTACAATTTCGTCCATTTTCGGCCATGTCCACGCAGGGGCCCTGGCCCCCCCAGGGCGCTAGGGAGGCCTGACCCCCAGAGTGTCTGTTGCCAGGCTGGAAGGCACGCGCATGGCGGGTTTGGGGCACATCACTCCAGGCGTTCCAGCAGGGCATGGCAGATTGTGTGTCTTGCACCCCTTCCCGCACCCCATGCCGAGGGGGGGTGAACCCAGACTCTGACGGTGTCAGGAGCATCGCCGCTCGCTCCAGCAACCCCGGAAACTATGGATGCAACGCCGACTTTGGCCGTTTTTGACCATTTTCACTTGGGCCCCCCGCGGACCCCCACCCCCGGGGGCCTAACCCCCGAAGTGTGTGTCGTCAGGCCACAAGGTCTACGCGTGCCGAGTTTCGTGTTCCAGGAGGGCATGGCGCATGTTGTGTCTCGCACCCCTTCCTGCCCCCCACGCCGAGGGGGGGTGACCCTGAACTCGGACAGCGTCAGGACCGTCGCCACTCATCCTGGCGACCCGGAAACTATGGATTCGACACCGAGTTTGGCCATTTTCGATCATTTTCACGCGGGGACCCCCATGTACCCCCACCCCCGGGGGCGCTAGGTGGGCCCCAACCCCGCAGTGCTTGTGGCCAGGGTGCTAGGCTTCCGCATGCCGGGTTTGGTGCCAATCGGGCCAGGCGTTCCGGCAGGGCATGACGGACGCTGTGTTTTGCACCCCTTCTTGCCCCCCACATGGGGGGGGCAAACCCAGATGTCAACTGCGCCGGGAGCGTCACCACTCATCTCGGCGACCCCGAAAACTGTGGATTTGACTCCAAGTTTGGCCGTTTTTTACCGTTCTCACGTCGGCCCCCCCACGTACCCCCACCCCTGGGGGCGGTAGGGGGACCCGACCCCCGCAGTATTTGCGGCCAGGCTGCTAGGCTTCTGCATGCCGAGTTTGGTGCCAATCGGTCCAGGCATTCCAGCAGGGCATGGTGGACGCTGTGTTTTGCACCCCTTTTTGCCCCCCACGTCGGGGGGGGCTGAACCCGGACTCCAACGGCATCAGGAGGGTCGCCACTCATCTCAGCGACCCCGAAAACTGTGGATTTGACGCCGATTTCGGACGTTTCCAACGATGTTCATGCGAAGACCCCCGCGTACCCCCACCCCTGGGGACGCTAGGGGGGTCTGACCCCCGCAGTGATTCCTTCCAGGCTGCAAGGTACGTGTGTGCCAAGTTTCGTGGCTGTGGGTCAAGGCACGGAGACGCCTATAAATAACATACATACACGCATACATACCCACGTCCATTTTTATATAGATAGATTTCACATAGCAGTCTATCTGAATGCATTCTTGCAAGAAATATTTTACAATAAAAATGATAATGTGATGCCACACTGTACTTCAGGATGATATGATTGCATCACTAAACCAGTATTTTAACTATCAAGGACATGACCAGTCTTACGATGAGACAACAGGAAGCACTGATGTGATTCCTTCCAGATTGGGCACTGTTTCTATCTCTAAAACTTGGCTGACCTTGGCTTGCTAGCCAACCATTATTTTGATTGCCACTGACTTCCTTTCTTCCCCGAATCCTCCACTATGTTCAGAGGGTTTGGAAGAAAGAGGCAGAGTTTTTTTTCCTAACAGTACTAGGATTTAAACCCCAATCCTATCCAAGGTTCCAGTGGTGCTACAGCCATGCCAATGGGGCATGTGCTGCATCCTATGGTGAGGAGACAGTTACAGAAGCCTCCTTCAGGTAAAGGAATATTTGTTCTCTTATCTCGGAGCTACATTGGCACTGGAACATGGGATAGGATTTGGGCCCTTAAAGATGTTAAGAAACACCAGAACCCTCTCCCACTGCTCAGAAAAGTTATTCCTGCTATTATCGGAACTCAAAAAAGGAAATGTGAGCATTTCCTCTAGAGGTGGGGTCTGTGTAGTTCTGAGTGCCCTGCTTGCCAGAATGCTGGGGGAACTTCTCCCTGATGAGCTGACAAATAGGTTTGTGGATGCCTGTCTTGTTTTCACTATTGCTTATCCAATAGTTTGCCTGCTGTCTCCTGCTGCCAAGTTCTTGCATCTGGCCAGCAGGGAAGTCAGAACAAATGAACGCATACAAAAATTTGGTCGGGGTGGTGGTGGGTAATGTGTGTACAGATGAACAGGCTAGACAACCCCAACAAACCATTCAAATAAACTGAGAAAAGACTTACTTTCCTAGAACGATTGGTAAGATTAAATATGTGATGTTACCAAAGACCAGCCTTAGCACTTGTTGGCTTACATGGATGTTGCAGAGGTGAGATTTGAATTTTCTTCATCAAACATACATATATTTTTGGGTACATCAGATCCAATTTAATTGTGACACAGGCCAAAAACAATACACCCATGTAAGTGCTCCATGCAGCATAAATGTCATTTGCATGGTTTTATATGCCACATCATGCACTTGGACTAGCACATGGCATTTACCTGCACCAGTGGCACATCTATTCAAGCCTTTGGAGATAGGTACAGTGATAAGACTGCAGCATATAGGTTGATGCTTGTAGAATGACAATTTAGATGAGTTGGCAGTTGTGTGGGATGCCTGCATGGTGCTGCATATATTGAGCCTCAGTCAAACACTTACTTTTAATGACGATTAGTTCTGGTGCCATTTTCCAGTGCTGTGTATTTATTTGAAGTTAAAATTCATGTCTAAAAAGTGCATTCTGGACTCAGTGAGTGTTGTATTCCAATTCACTATGAGTGAATCTTTTAATTTCTTTTCTTTGTAGACTAAAGCTCTTATGGATAAACTTCAAAAGACTGTATCATCTGAGGGAAGATTTAAAAACCTCAGAGAAACACTCAAGAAGTATGTCTCAAATTATTGCGTTTTGCTGTGCATATATGATAGTTATTAAGATAAGTCTTCAGTTACAATATTACTTTCATGATAAAAGATATCAAAATTTTATTAGATTATCTGTTTAATATAGGCCTTATAGAGTTCAGCTCCAGTGTCTTGTTGAATGTCCTCCAAGTCATTACCACATATACAGTAGATTTTTGTAGTATTGCTGGAGAAATGCCAGGAAGTATTAAGCTATTATTCTGTACATAATACTTCCTGCTAGAACTGATTAACATGTCCAGTAAATCTGGGACCGCGGTAATCTTTAAAAACTGTCCTTTAGGAAAATTCTACAATATCCCTGTCATGCTGTTTCAGATTCATATACTCAAGGGTTCAACGGAGCCGTTGCTTGTACACAATTATTATTCTAAGGTGGCTTTTTTGGGGGGACGGGACTAATCTACCATGAACTGCTGCCTTGCAATCATCGTTCCTTATTGTGGAGTTTCTGTTCGAATCCTGTCAAAATGAGTGGAGGTTGTGCAGTGCTTGGGATATTTTGCAAGCACTAATGCAGAGCAAGCATGCTGGTTAAAATACATAATGATCAGTGTCCACAACTGACTTGGGGCCCAATTTTGTCCAACTGTCCAATATTTATGCAGCTGCAATATAGCCCTGAGGTAAGGGAACAAACGTTCCCTTACCTTGCGGAGGCCTCTGTAACTGACCTCCCACTGCAGGATACATTTCATGCCCCATTGGCACAGCTACATCAGTGCTGGAAAGTTGAATAGGATTGGGCTCTCACTCTATATTTCTGAACATTACAGTGGTCAGTTTAGTAATATGGTTCTTATCTTGACATACGCATGCAAAGAGCATTGTCTATTGAAATATCATGATTCAGAGTCCTTGCTGTGCTTTTTGGGACTTCTCTTGAACGCTAAGACAATATGCTACATTTGGAACTTGTGGGAGTGATGATTTAGCTATGCTTGCTTACGTGAATTCAAACGTAAGTTTTCTAAATGCTGCAATTCTGTATACAGTCACCAGAAAAAAAGACTCGTTAAACACAGTGAAATCTACTTTTACATCAACACGCATACAGATTTACTTGTAAATTAGTGAAAAATAGGGATGGGAACTTGAGTCACGTGACTGAAGCCAAGTTGTGAAAACACTTGAGTCACATGTCAATGACTCAGGCATGACTTCAGACTGGGGTCCAATGACTCAGAAATGAGTCACGAATTTCAAAAACTCAAGTCACAAAAGCATGTATATTTTCCACGTGAGTCTCAGTGTGATTGCTTACTTTTTTGCAGTTTCCACATAGAGCGAAAGGCTTTGTGGGGCAATCTGGAAGCCAACATTTAGATTGGGGGCAGAGAAAAGTTAATGTTTTGTTTTGGGTAGCATCAGGCTTGATGTGGGAACAGCCAGGACGTGGGGGAGGGACCGGGCTTTCTTGTCAATCTTAGAAGGAATATCAATCAATTGGATAAAGGATAGGTAGCCCTATTTTTTTTCCTCTGGACGAGGTAGGGGATAAAGAGGAGCCCAAGGGATGGGGGAAGGGGGTTCCTTCCCATAGGAGCAGTGGCTGGAGAAGTCAAGGGGGGAGGCAGAGGAGGTGGGCAAGCCAAGAGGCTGTTCCCAGCAATAGAAGAGGAACTCCTTCCAACGCTGTGGCTTGAGTGTAGCAACGTGCAGTCTTCCTATCTTGGAGGAAGCCTCATTGAATTACCAGCAGCATTGGAACGACTTCTGAATAGAACTGCAATTGGGTTGTACTATTAAGCATCCTGGCTGCTGCGCACAACCTTCCTGCTTGCTGCTTCTGTCCCCTCACGCTGTCTGTTTCACCCCCTCCCACTTTGCTGAACTCAGATGCCTCCCAGTTCCTGTAGGTCCATTGCATGCCTGGCACTCCCTCTGAAGGTGGAATTAGGAGTCATGATGTAAATGGGGGTGGTTTTGTTGCTGGGATTTGTATGGAACCTTACAAATTTCTGCACTGCATGGCTACGCTCACTCAAATAACAACAGAATGGCGTTTGTTAACATAAACGAAATGGTGGCTTGCTTCACAAAAGACTTGAACTCGAGTCAAAATGACTCAGGAATTTCCAGGAGACAAGTTGCCATGAGTGTGCGTTTTGACTCACAGATGAGTCGAGTTGTGGGGGGACAGAGACTCACAAATGATTCGTGACTCGAGCTCTGTGACTCCAGTCAATCTGTGCTGAAAAGACTCAAGAATTTGCATGAAAAGATATAATGGATAGACACCCCACAATAGTAATTCCTACCATTTCTTGTCGTGCAGTTGTAATCCTCCTTCAGTGCCATATCTTGGGATGTATTTGACAGACCTGGCATTTATTGAAGAAGGAACACCAAACTTTACTGAAGAAGGCCTTGTCAATTTTTCCAAAATGCGAATGGTAATCCTTTTTTTTATTATTATCTGCAACTGTTTGTTTCAAGGTGTACTATAGACATAAATTTGATGGCTGCTTGGATTTGTATTTAGGAGCAATGTTTTATCACCACCTACTGGAGATATCAGATAATCAGTTTTGCACTCTGTATGTATGTACAAAAGGAAAAAGATGGACAACTAACGCGACTGTATATGGGAAAAATGATGAAATACAAATAATGCACTGCATTTGCATGTAAAATATATTTCATTATTACCTAACCAGAATTAATCACATGTTGGAAGCAAACTACATAAAGTTTTCTGTTCTGGGTCATGCATTCTGACATGATTTGAGAAGAGGTGGGCTTGGCACAAAAGTATCAAACTGCTTTTCTTGTTGCATTCAGTGATGTACAGTTGATATTTAATTGAAATAGGCCATGTATCAGTGTTACTGTAATATTGACCAAGTGAGATGATGGAAAGGTGATGCCTGTCAAGGACCATAAGACAGAGCACTTGTCTCAAGAAAAATGTTTAATAAATGTATCCTGTATTTAGTTTTAATAAAGCCAATGTAAAATTAATAGAAAAACTTGTGTATATTTGATTATTCAATAGATATCGCATATTATCAGGGAGATACGTCAGTTCCAACAAACTTCCTATCGCATAGAACATCAACAGAAGGTACAATGCTCTTATCTCTTCTTTACTACGAGTATCAAGTTTCTCATTTGTGCTCAGTGTCATGTCATATTTATCATTAACTAGAAAGGAAGAGATTTGCAATTCATTGTTAGATGTATTCTGTTGGTTGGATCATTTGTTTCCCTAACCAGGGCTGGAATAGGCAGACTGGTTGGCCTGCACCATGTCTAGCCCCGGTTAGGAAGCAGCTGTGGTGCAATTTGGAGCAAGGGGGACCTCTATGGGGCTACTTGGAGCTGCGCCAGCAAAATCACTGGCGCAAATCCAAGTGGCTTATGTAGAGCCGACCAGGCCTAGGGACTGGATCTGGATCCAACACCACCACGGGCCGTCTACCCATGGGCCCGCTCTTCCACCTCTTTCCCACTTTCCCAATCTGCCTTCCTTCCACCCTCCCTTAATCCCTCATTGCGGCCTGGCTATGCTGGCCTTACCTGGCCCTGGACGCAGAGCAGGGAGGCCAGCACACGGACATGCGCTGGCCTCCCTGACTTCGAAAGTGGCACAAACAGTGTGTTTGCAACATTCATAGGCCAACACAAAGGACTTGTGCTGGCATACCAGGGAGTTAAGTTTATGGCCTGAATAACATAAAAAGAGCATTGACACAATACCTCCTTTAGTTAAAATGGTCTCAGCTATAATACTGGAATTCTGCAAGCAATGTAGGGACGTGGTGGTGCAGCGGGTTAATTTGCTGTTGCTGGGCTTTCCAACCGCAAGGTTGGGAGTTCAAGACTGCGTGACGGAGTGAGCTCCCGTTGCTTGTCCCAGCTCCTGCCAACCTAGCAGTTCAAAAGCACCTAAATGCAAGTAGATAAATATGGACCACTTCGGTGGGAAGGTAACGGCGTTCCGTGTGCTACGGCGTATAGTCATGCCGGCCACATGACCATGGAAGCTTGTCCTCGGACAAAACGCTGGCTCTACAGGCTTTGAAACGGAGATGAGCACCGCCCCCTACAGTCGGTCACGACTAGACCATTCGGTTGTGGGGAAACCTTTACCTTTTTACAAGCAATGCATCAGTGATGATTCTCCTAATAATTTTTGCTGGAGAATCATATTTATTGATGATGTTTGGCTTGGCTTGACTTGACTTGACTGAATTGCGTTCACCCAATCCATAGTTGGGCTGGAAAACTGCCAGTAACATAACACGCTTTTTATAAAGAACAATCCAGGGTTCTTGATTATTTAAGATTACTAAAAGAAACCATACAAGAATGTGTTCAGGTATAATGCTTGTGTTTGAAATGTAGAAAATTTTGTTTCAGAGAGGGTCTGAATTAACTCTGAAATTACCTTCCAAACTTTGTGCTCTGCAGGGACTTTATCAGAGTAGCAGTATATGTTTACCATCAGATATTATTACACATCAGACAAGTGTTCACATAGCATACCTTTGTCTTTCTAAACTAATTGCATCTCTGAATGCTTTTTTATTTGAAGGAAAGGGTGGTTAATACTTATTTTTTTAAAGTACTGTATACTGTTTAACTCAAATGTTCCAGTATTACATAGCAATCCTATTGTTCTTTCAGGTCACTCAGTACTTACTTGACAAGAGCCTCATCATAGATGAAGATACTTTGTATGAACTATCCCTAAAAATTGAACCCAGATTGCCTGCCTGAGAAATCAGCATTGTCCTTCAGCCTACAGAGAACTTTAGTGTTATGGAAAAATTATGCATGGCATGCCCCTACAGAATGCAAGGGGGAAAAGCTGAGAAGAATTCAAGTTCCCTTTTCCATTAAGGGACTCAAAAGCCTCATGGAGATTTGTTTTCAGGCAACAGGAAGCAGCTGTTGGAGGTGAAAGACAAAATGCCAGAGACGTGGGTTAAATGAATGTTGCTTTGCAAAGGTAGCATTGCATTAAAGGCAGACTGGAGTTAATGAAGAACAAAACTAATGGCTGTAATAACCATACTCATGGAGGCAATAAGGGAGCAAAATGAAATTTGGGTACCATATTCCATTAGACTTCAATAAACGGGGAAATGAGAAAGGCCTTGCCTACTCAATAGATGGAGACAACACAGGCTACAACACTGACTGAGCATGCAGACCTCATGTACACTGTCAACAATAGATGTTTAACCATGATACATTAGTCTACAAAGAAAATAGTATACCAATGTCAAATTGATTTTATTTGGAAAATATTTCCTTTAGAAACTCAATTTTATATTTAGATACACTAACTTATTTTCTCAAATAAACAGAAGACTGGGGGAAAGAGATGTTGCATATAAAAACAAAACTACTGTAAAAACACTCTTCATCCTTTAGAAATATAATGGCGCAAGCTAGAGTGCAGCTTAATAAACTGTTTTGCAAATTTGCCAGATCAACAAACTTGGCTGGAACTTTGATACTGGAGTTTCTTGGCAGAAGATGACCCTTTTATAGATAACATTTGTGGGGTGGTGGTGGCTCAATTTAGAGCCCCATGTGCACTCCAGTGCACACCCAGAGCACTTGCGTGAGTGGCTTCATTCAGTTAGAGGACTGTTTGAAGGAAATATTCCCAATGTGTGCACTGAACCATCTAATCCAGCTTCCTATACCTAACAGTGCACCATCAGATGCCTCAGGGAGCACATACGACAATGAGATACTTGCATCTCACTGCCACTCCCCTGCATCTGGCATTTTACCCTATTTACCCTCGCAACCCCCCCCCCCCAGTGACTAGACTATGGCTTCGGTTTAGCCTTATTAAACACAAGTAACCAATTTTTAAATCATGAAACCTACTGAACACACTCTCCCTCCCTTGCCATCCCCTTGCCAGAAGGGGAAAATTCTGCCATTCATGGCCAATTCAGATGACAGAAAAAAAATTCCTTCCCAGCCCTCATGATGACCCCTCATGTTAAGCAAGCTAATCTCAGACTGGACATACCCTTCATAGTTACTAACCTATGATGGAGCTTTCCTCCATAAATCTGTCCAGTCTCCTTTTAAAGGCATGTAGCCCAGATGCAATCACCACATCTTGTGGCAGAGTTCCATAGACTAATTATATGTTGGGTATAGAAATATTTTCTTTTGTTTGTTCTAATTCTCCTGACACTCAACTTTAGTGGATTCTGGTTCTGGTGTTCTGTGTGTTTATTGCTGTAAAAAACTACAGGGCACAATCTAGCCGCCTCCTAAGCACTTTTTAAGGCTCACTTGCAGTGGTGGACCCAGCCAAGGCTACACTCCGGTTGGGTTGATGCTCACCTGGGCCAGCTCCCCGCCCCCAATGCAAGCCCCGCTACACTCCATTTCAGAGCACTCTGAGTGGTGGTAGGTGGGCGGACGGGCCAAATACTGCTCACTTTTGTGCCTGTGGTGGATTGGGCAGGCGGGTGAGCAGTGGCGACAGCTCCACTACTGCTCTGGCCCCTGTGATCCCCCTGGACCCCCCACTAGGCCTGTCACTGCTCACTTCATTCACAAGGATGAATTTACTTAAATATTTACCACTGAAATGAGTGGGATTTAAAAATCTTTGTTGTTAGCTAGATTGTTAGTGAGATCAGTGGTTCTCAAACCTTTTAGTACCGGGACCCACTTTTAGAATGACAATCTGTCTGGGATCCACCAGAAGTGATCTCATGGCCAGAAGTTTCATCGTTGTAACTTCAGAGCCTGCTACTTTCCTGAGACTGCAGCAGTAAGTTGGGTTATTTCTCAGTCATTTTCCAATTGCAAAGTAAATCAGAAAGGAAAAAAGCCTATTTCTTGGCACAAGCAAAACAACCACACAGCCCTCCCCCTGTCCAGTGTCCTATCCTCCCATGTTTTCAATATGGCTGCTCTAGGTGCTGTGCAACCCACATGAAATTGGCTCGTGACCCACTGGTGGGTCCCAACCCGCAGTTTGGGAAGCACTGAACTAGACTGTTCATAGCAGTTGCCTCAGGCGGTAGATTAGTGAGGGGCACCAACTGCCTGCCTCTTTCCTCCCAACCGCCTTAGCCACTCCTTCCACACCTTAGGTTTGAAGAGGAAGAGAGGAACAAAGTCGAAGGAAGGTGCTTTAGCTCATGTTTCCTCTTTTCCCCACCTCCTTCTCTGTTCAGTTCTCCTCTTCCCTTGTGAATCCAGGTGAACTACTATATAAAGGGGGAGCAGTATTTGGTGCACTGCCTCAGGTACCAGGAAATCTAAATACCGCTAAGCTGCCCAATTAGTAGCTTTAAAAATAAGCCTGTGTTGTGATCCCATATTAGTTCCCTTTATTTAAAGTATGTATGGTACTTCCTATGGCTCCTTGATGAAAAATAACCTGTTCTTGCAGTGGCATGGAAGCGAACATGGGCACAGCTTAGAAACAATACAGATATTAGCACTGTTGAATAACTAAACTGGAAAAGTGTCCTTACTTTTCCATTCACTATCAGCTAGTTGATGAAATAGGGCTAAATATCAATATTTACCTCCCTTAAACACTCAGGGAGATAGCCATTTTAAAAAGATTGTGACCTAGGTATACCTGAGCTGTTTCTTACCACACACTAAGCTGCTAAATCCTGATAATGGAAAATGGATCTGTCTTGCTTCTGTTTTTTTAACTTTATTTGCACTTTAATTATATATTGTCAGCCCAGAAAAGGGCTGAACAATAAATTCAATTTTTGTCTAACTGTAAATGCTGGCATTGATTAATTATCTGTACAATCGTGTTATTTCCTACCTTCAAAGGGCCATGTTTATAAGTAATTGCATGGCTAAACATCAAAGATGTCTTGGAAACTTTTCAGTAAGGTAAAAAGAAATTAAGAAGAAACACATGTGTAAGTAGTTTTGGCTAATGAATGTAGTAGAAGTGAACATAAACAGTGTTATTTATAGATGCTTACTTATTTATTTTTAAAAAAATCTTGTTCCTTTCATTAGTGACCAATAAGAGAAGCTGACTGCAATCTGATGCATGATATAAAAAAATGGAAGCATGTGTTATTGGGACCAAGCAATTAACTTACTGCATATTTTCAGTGTGTTGGGTTTTTTTAAAATGCCATGTGTCAGTGACTTAAGACAAATACATTATTTTTAAAGAGAGTGTTCTTTTTATTTGTCTGTGTATTTTATTTCTTTTTCCATATCAACAACCCATCTCCATAAAATCTTTTTTGTCACTGTACGTGCAGAGGCGGATCTAAGGGGGGGCAAATCTGTAAGTTTTGCAAGAAGCCTTACCCTGTCATGTAAATCCCTCTTCTCCCTTGCTGCTGTAGCCAGTAAGCAATGCCAAGATGTTGCTGTTCCCTGTGAGGATTGGCTAGAACAGTGCAGGAGAGGAGTGTTTTCCACTGCAAGGTAAGGCTTCTTGCAAAACTTACAGGTTTGCCCCCCGCTTAGATCCGCCTCTGTGTACGTGACATTATTTGTCATGTATAGTGGTTCATTACTTATAATGTCTTTTACTTGTATTTCATTTTACAATATTGGCTTTGTGCTTTGCAGGACCCTTTACCTGTCCTGGTGGTCCAGCAGAAGGTTTATTTTTCTGTTGCCACCCTATTTATTTTACAGTTGTTCATTAAAATGTAGGTTGATCTTGTTGCAGTGTAGTCCTTGCTGTCAGTTATTTCAACTTCTAAGTTTCAAACCCTTTAGCCAACCTGAATTCCTCACTATGTGCTCTGATCCAGTGATAAGAATCTATGTGTGGAACAGGTTTGCTCGCTCATTTCCTGCTGTAGCATAAATGCAACATACAGCTGCATAGAGGGAAAAGCAGTTCCACTATGAAGTCTTACAGCAGCAATCACCTGTTAGACGAAGGAAAGGAGGCACTGTCTTGACACTCCTGCTGTTTACCTTTCATGAAAGGAGGCTGGCATTCAGCATTGTTGCTGAGCCCTTCTAGGCAATGGAATGGGGGCTGTAAGAGCTCATCAGAATGCGTGCAGGCAGCCTTCTGTGCGTCATGTTTAAGTCACAACATTTATCATTTATCAATGCACTACTGTTGTATATCCCTTACTGATTTGAATAGGATGTTGGCTAGGATAGGGCTCAAGTTATTGGTGCTCCATAAAAAGTAGTTTGTGTAATAGTTGATGAGATAATACTTCTTACAAATCCTTTAGCACCTCAGCACTCAGATTGAAGTGTCAGATCTCTCCAGGGTATCCTTAGCAATTGGCAAACCCAGCAAGCCTACTCTTTCCTTCCAAAGAAGGCCTCATTAGCCATAATTCAACAGTTAGACATGCTTGAGGCATGCTTGAGGCCTCATGCTTGAGGCTTGAGGCTTATGGAATCAGTGAAGCTTCTGGGTGCCTAACTCTTCGTTGGATTATGCTCAATGCCTATACGCTACCTGCCTCTTACCTTACTAGTGGCTTTGTGTTTCTCTTCTTACATTTCACTTTTGGTTATTTCGTGTCCCACCCTTAAGAAAGAACATATATGCATTGGAGTCATTTACTAGTATCCACCTAGTTAATACCCAGATGGCCTTGGCATATTTTGTGATGATCGCCTGTCATATGACTGTATTGCTAGTAAGGCATACTGCATGAGGCAATGTGCCTATATGGAATTAAACATTTTATGCTCCTAATGTTTCTGATGTTGTTGTTGGTTTAAATCTCAAGCACCTGAATAAATGAATTTAAATATTACAAAGTAATGTCTTTATTCCCAATAATGTTCACCTGCAAACGAAGGAAATATGATGCATGTATTTTTAATTCTAGATGTTCTTTGGCATCTTTGATTCTATAGCATCTGAGCATTTGGTAGGACCACTGAAATACTTTGTGTCTTTCATGTACAGATTTAGTGTTGTGGCAAACCCTAGCTAGATTGCACCTTTGCGGAGGCAATAAAATTACTGGGAGAAAAAAGGACACAACTTTATTGAAAACGACCAACCTTTAAAATAAAGGCTAATGTAGAGGGGGTTAAACTAACCTCAGGAAGAATTTGCCTCATACACAGCTAACGTCAGGAGTTAAACTGGTAACCAACAGCTGCTCCAGTTGGCTGAATGCCCAACACCTTTATCACAGCTAGTCATTCCTTTCTAATCCACCCCAGTTCCGGAAGGTATCATCCTATCCCTTAACTTTCCATTGGGATGGCACCCCAATTTTTGCCCTTCCCTTCATATTGGTCACAAACTGACATGAGAGGGCAACAACTCTCCCCCAACACTGTATTAACACACAATCTAATACCTCATTCCAAATTATCTAAATAATGGTTACAACTCCTAGAGCTTAATCCCATCTCTTAGAGAACTCATCTTGTTGAAAACCCAGTTGCACTATAATAATTTCTATTAGCCATGTCATTGTCTTAGCAACCTCCCTAGTTACCTTTCTCCATGTCCAATCAACTGCAACAGGGTTACAATCAGTGTCCACTCTAAGGTGTGTGGCTGCACAGCTGTGCACCTCCCAGCCAAGCTCCATGCAGAATGGAACTTGGCAACCCGGAAGTTCAGTGATGATGTCTTTGCTGACGGTCCAGAGGCAGCGCTGTGATGCTGTGCAGCTCCTGAAGGAGTTCACACACTGGTGAGGACCCCTTAGAGGAAATGCTGATTTTGAATCCCCTGCCACACCCAACAAAACGGCATTTCCATTCACATCAGCTTTGATAATCTCTCTCCCTGACCTAAAGTGATCTCAAGGTTACCACACAACCCTCTGAACCTCTTCAAGGTGTGATCACATGTGCCTAATCCCACCCTGCCTGTAAACAAAAGGTCATCCAGCTAGTGAGTTTCAGCATTATTTCCACGGTTTACTTTTAGGCAATGTTCCAAAAACAAAAACAAAACATTCAAGCAAAACAATTAATAGAGTAACCCTTTGACAATGCTCTAACTCAGTGGTTCCCAAACCTTTTAGCACCAGGACCCACTTTTTAGAATGACAATCTGTCTGGGACCCACCAGAAGTGATGTCATGGCAGGAAGTGCCATCATTATGAAACCAGAGCCTGCTGCTTTTCTGATAATGAAGCAATAAGTTGGGTTGTTTCTCAGCCATTTTCCAATAGCAAAGTGAATCAGAAAGAAAAAAGCCTATTTACAACCTTGACACAAGCAAAGCAACCACACAGACCTCCCCTTTTCCAGCATCCCATCTTCCCTTATTTTCAATATGGCTGCCCTGAAATTGGCTCGCTACCCACTGGTCAGTCCCGACCCACAGTTTGGGAACCACTGCCTTAGACTATTTGAACTATTATTATTATTTATTTTTACCCCACTTTTCTGTCCCATATTGGGGCACCCAAGGCGGTTTCCAATATTAAATTTATAAACAATAAAATCAGACAAACAAAGATAAAAAGTTAAAACAATAACATTTAAACCATTAAAAGTTAGAAGTTAAAAGTTAAAAAACAAACATGCCCGTAAATTAGAGTTAAAAATGCCAGCCAGCATGTCAGCAACTAAAAGCTTTTTCAAATAAAAAACTTCTAAGACCCTGCCGAAAAACTGCCAAAGAAGGTGCTGTTCTTAATTCTAAGGAGAGGGTATTCCACAACCGAGGAGCCAGCACCGAGAAGGCCATGTTCCTGGCTGCCATCCCCCTCACCTCTTCTGGTGGTGGCACAGTCAGAAGGCCCCCCTCAGATGACCTGAGAGTACAAGTAGGATTGTATGGAAGGAGTTGGTCCCTCACTACCCTGGACCTAAGCTGTAAAGGCCAATATCCCATCCTTCACAGGTAGGTTTTACTCAGGGTCCCTGAATAATGATGAAAACAAACCCACACACTTCCCAGGGATTTTCCTTAGTAGCTGGGAGAAGGCAGCAATCCCATGGGCAGGTACCTGCATGTAGGGATTGCATTGCTCTTCAGCTGGGGTACCCCAACTGGACCCACACTAGACATCAACTTCCACCCAAGCAAGTTCCCCAGTTGAGAGACCCAATTTTCCGCTTGGCCAACCGTCTTCCCTACTGGTGCATCTGGTAGGGTAACTGCCCATGCCCCAAATGCATTGGCAGTGACACCGGTAATCTCTATTATTTGTCTAAAAGCTGTGAAACCCACTGTTGCACCAGATCTGATCCAGAAATCTGCTCTGTTACTCTACTTGAAACCCACTGAGTCAGATGCCACATCAATATCTGAAAGGACTTTCTGGGTTCTGCTTCATTTCCTCGCCTCCCAACAGTCACTGGATTCCATTTATATACTCACCCCACCTCTTTTCTTGATTTGGATCCTGCTCTTTCTGCTGCTGGACCAGGCTCCCTGAACTCTGTTTGCGTCCATACGAAAGTTGAAACAGCTCAGCACTATCACTTCTGCATGAAAACACCAAAACAGACAGATTGTACCTGTGTGCTGTAAGCTAACCATAATCTATAGTCTTAACTCCCATTTTTCTTTCTATACTCAGTGTTCTATATACAGTATTCCCTCAATGATTGTAACTGTATTTAAAGTGTGTTGACAAAAACTAAACACAATAGTCCCGCTAAGGCCAAATGTACTAAATGGACGAGTACCATTATCTCCTGTAATTTGCATACAATGCAATACGTAACAATACAGGAAAACTTCCAAAGACTGAAGAGAATGTCAAGTATCCGTTATTTCTTCAATCTAAAACAAGTTATTTGTAATTCCTAAAGGACAGAGAATGCAATATCCCCAGAAACTCTTGGAGTGTCAGTTTCTTCCTGTGGAAGCTATAGAAGATGAACTGAACAGCATATTTAATGAACAAAAGTCTATGTTCAGTTCCAAAAATGGAGTGTGCAGCACTTCTACACTTTATGTCTATAGCTAAACAGATTTCCATCTTCCCAACAGAGTTGACAACATTTCCACTAATGATACATCAACATACTCAATGGGGAGAGAGACTTATTTGGAATTTTTCCACTGTACCAATGATATTGCCAGGGAACTTGGGTGCATCTAATTAAGACGAACATTTCTCACCCCTGCCCTCCCCTGGCAATTATATTAATGCTTAACATATCCACTACCAACAGTGTGCTAAAAATATTGGAAAACCTGTATTTTGTTTGCCTGCAATACCAATAATGTCAATCATAGGAAGCTGCCTTTACAAAGTCAATTCTTTGGTCCAGGGTTGGTTAAGTATTGCCAACACTGACTCGGAGCTCAATCTTGAGCTCTCCAATGCGAGCAGTACAAGTGTCCCGCCTGCATTGGTGTTGCAAACGTGCTGTAAGGCAGGTCCAGCATGGGTGGTAAGGGCTTACTGCCTACGTCGAAGCAGCGCCAGGAAGGAGCGCCTGGAGGTAGCAATGCAGGACCAGCATGCGGTAAGTTTGCTGGTCCCCAGTGTTGTGCCAATTCTGGGTGGGACGGGAGGGTGTTCCTGAGTGGGGGAAGGGGCGGGGTGGGGCGGGACTGGTGGCAAGTAGCCATTTCGCTACCACTGCACTCAGGCAGCTCAGAATTGGGCTGCCTCTCTCCAGAGTTTCAGGCTCTATATTCTTTTGCTAAATGCCTGAGAGATGCCAGGAACTGAACCTTGGGGCCTGTTGCATGGCAAACAGGCACTCTTCCACTCAGCTACAGCCCCACCCTTAAAAAAAAAAAAAAAAAAGCAACGCAAAACAAGTTTCCTGAGATATCCTGAAGGGGTGTCATTTTTCTGACTTCAGCCTCTTAACTACTTTTGTGGGAAAACGTAACCACAATCCAAATTTGGTGAGTTTAAGGAATGTCATTGTAATTTTTTGTGTCAGGTACAAAACATTGTACCCCCCACCCCAAGTGTCTGAGGGCAATAATAAATAACAAAATACCTTTGTTATAAAATATGAAATGCCTCACTAGGTCATCTTTCTTGTGCCCTCAAGGACACTTGTCTGGTCAAACATTTTGAACAGACCTGAATGAAACAGGATTGGCCAGTGGAAGCAGCACTTCTCCCTTTCTATCCCACAGCCCCTCCCCTCCTCCTCATATGACCTATAATTTTGTCACAGCACAAACTACTTATTCACTTTACACTTCTTGGCTCACAGGCTTGCAGGACGTGTCTGGCTTCAGCTTCAAGGTCAGTTGAACTTGCGCCTGTTTATTCACCACAGACACTGACATTTAAGATGGGAGGGTTATTAGTTAAAATGTATTCAAAGTACCACAGATTGCAGCCTTTTGGGACAGGCGAGTTACTAATTTGCATAAGTGCCCAGAAAACTAAGACAGTGAAATCTGTCAGGCCAGTGTGCTTTTGTTCCAAATGGCAGTATGGAAACAAACATGTTAAGTATAGGAAAATAAAAAACTGTCTCATGCATGTTATGACATCTCTACAGGAAACCTTTAGAGCAACCTCTTAAAGCATGTCTACCCTGTCCATAAATAGAGAAGGTGAAAATGTTATTGTGCATGTTTGTTTAGCTTGTATCAAAGATTCAAGCCCAAGATTCAGTCAGTAACTAGAATCAAGAACTCAGAATCTCTCCCAGCTAGGCCCAACGTTTTGTGAGGAGTATTATGACATTTAAAAAAAAAAAACTTCCATATTTCATGACATTTCTGCTCTGCAGGATTTCATTCCATACAACAATCCTAAGAGACACCCCTGCAGTACTCCTTGGTTTTGAAATTTTGTATCCAACAACAGCTTAGATCGCAACCCACCACCCAGGGAAGCACGGGCTTCTGCCCCTTTCAAGAGCGGGAAGAGGTTAAAGGCAGCAACGTGATCCCCTGGATTGCACTGCTGTCTTGGGCAAAGGGACTTGTGGCAGGCTTACCCTTTGAAGTGCTGGAGTCTGGGGTGTGGGGGGACCTCCCCCCCCCCCGGGGTCCCCAAGCCTCAGAATGCATTTAAAATGCAATCATGACCAGTGGTGTCATTCAAATGATTTAGGAACAGGAACTCACTTTTGATTGGCACTTGTCGGGAACCCGGAACCAGCCACAGAGCCCATTAGGATCCGGAACGCCCGTTCTGGTCCGTTCCCACTGAATGACATCACTGCCTTCGCCCCCCTAGGAATCCGGAATTGCTCTCTTTAACCCTCTGAGTGCCGGCCAACCAAGAAGAAAAGCTCTTTGCAGAGGAATTGGGAGGGGGGAGGGAGAGTGAAGTGGGCGGAGTCAGCCCTAATTTTAACTAGTGGAACTGAGTTCCCCCGCGTTCCCCCTGCATGACATCACTGATCATGACCCACTTCCAGTTTTGTGATTGCAAACAAGAAGTGGGTTTCAATTGCATTTTAAATTCATTTTGAGGCTTGGGGAGCCCTGCAGGGACACCCCAAGGCTCCCTACACCCTCTCTGGACACCAGCGCTGTGAGGGGTAATTTGCAACAAGCCCAGGGCAGCAGTGCAATCCTGGGAATTGCTTTGCTGCCTTTTACCTGCCCCTGCCAAGACTTGCCGGTACATGGCTTCCAACTCCATTGTAGGAGTTTGGGAACCACTGGCTTAGATCAAAATAATATGGAGCAAATGGTTCATGAACTGGTGTGGTTTAATAGTTTTTAAGGCAAAGTGCAACTTTTTGAAGTGTCTTTTTGCCAAGCTGGTTTCAATAATCAAACGGTATTGGACATTAAACTGCTAATAAATGGTGATGATGCATGCACTGTACTTATGCCAACACTGAAATTATTGATTTTAATGTAATTACTATAATTGCACCCAAAGTATAAAAGTAGTGTGATCAAAATTAAGATCTAATTGATTTTGGATCAGGACCCAAACGAAGTAGAGAAGCTTGTTTTGTTTGAAAAATAGCAAGCTTTTAGGTTGATAAATTACAGTTTTCTGTATTTACTGATGTTATATTTTTCTGCCACAATCACAAATACAGCAGAACTGTTTTTGATACATGGATATGCTGCTTGTGTTTTAAGATGTATCTGTACAGTTCTTTAGTTGGCCATAACATTTAGTGGCAGCTTAAGGTGATTTTAAAAAGTCAGCCAGTCAGATGGTGCAATTTGATTCCTTCCATGATGGTATTTAACCTACACTTGTTCGTAAGTGACCATCTTCCCTGCCTGTGGCTTCTTTTCCTCCCTGACAAACAAAAGAATCCAAGCCTCATGGGCTTCCTGATTTTAAGGACAGAGAATAAGAAGAGTGCAAAGAGTAAGGTTTGTTTAATATTACCACAACAGTCATTTCTCCATTAGAAAGATTGCTCTCAAACATCTCTACTACTTCAGAAGACTAGCTTCTCTGATTTAACATCTGACAGTTTATAAATTCACTGTACATAATCTGACACCATAAGAACATGGAAGCCAAGGGAACAACTGTCCTGGAAAATGCTGCCAATATAGGAGGTGATAATCTGAGGTCAGCTCTGAAAACTCCTGGTGAAAGTAAGAAAAGGGCTTTGGCTGAGCTTAAATTGCAAATAGATGATGTGGCGGATCTGGCTATTGGAAGGCATGCCCCTTAACCCCTAAGCCTCAAATGAGTTGGGAGTGGGGTGGAAACTGTGCTTACTCAGCAATGAGTGAAAGACACTTTGCAAACAGTTAAAATGTTTTGGTCTCAGCTAACTTGATATGGGAAGCTCAAGTTACAAAATCTGGCACTGGCTCTAGAAAGAGATTATGGGACCTGACATTGGTGACCTCTGAACTGAAAATGAAATGCTGAAACTGGCTTTCCTATTGTTCTAGCTGCAAAGTGGCTTAGCTACACTGACCTTGCTGGAGGCTATATAATGTTAATCCTAGTGAGGGTTAGCCTGAAGGAGAAACAGATAAAACATCCTCCTTTTTTTTTTTTTTGCTTTGTGCTCTCTGATCCCTGAGTGATGGGAAGTCCAGGGGCAGCACTTCAGGGTTTAATTGCTTTCGGATGAGTTAGAAAAAGCATAGAAAATGTGCACCATATTTATAATATCTGTATACTTACAAAAATACAAGAATGTGGGAGCAAACGGATTCCTGCAACTAGGTGGCATAGCTGATGCTCCAGCTTCATAATCCAAGAAGAGGAACCCCATCCTAGATACTTCCCTTGACAGCTCTCTCTCCCATCTCTTTCTCTTTCAAGGCGCAATCCTAACCTGGAGTTAGGCTGGCACAGTAAGACCAGCAAAGTTTGGCTGGCACAAGGGACACTGTAAAGTATGTTTGTAAAGTATGTAAACAAACGTGCACCATTCTCCCTCACTCAGAGAGTGGTCCAAGTGCTCTTTACGTTGTCTCTTGTGCTGGCCAAACTTTGCTGGCCTAACTGTGCCAGCCTAACTCCAGGTTAGGATTGCGCCCTCACCTGAGTTCAAATTGCATCCAACTGGCATTCTATCACCCAAATTCTGTATTGCATTTCAAAGGCCAGAGCCATCAAAGAACATTCAGAGCACAATCCTAAACAGCGCCATATCCGATGCAGCGCCATATGACCGGCCAGTGCCATATCCAATGCTGTTTAGGAGAGGCTGGAGCCTCCCTTTCCATAGGGGAGGCTCCAGCCTCCCCATGTGCTCCTCGGATCTGCACCCGCTAAAGAGCAGGCGCAGATCCGAGGAGATTGCGTGACCCGAATTGGAGCCGTGCGGCCTCGCTGACGGGCTTAGGATGCAGCCATACAGCCACTTCCCAAGCCTGCCCAGGTCCTGCCCAAGTCCTGCCTCCCCCCCTCCCACCACTCCCCGTCCCGATACAGGACAGAGAATCCCTTGCGCCGGCCAGCTTTGGCCAATGTGAAGGAAGCCAGCAGTGCCAGTTCTGTTGCTTTAGCACCGACGCGGGGGTGCTGCTAGGCACTCCCACGTTAGCGCTAATGGCAGAGCGCCGACGCAGCAACATTGCATCAGCGCTCCGCCTCCTCTAGGATTGCACTGTCAGTCTTGTCGTTTAAGCCCTTTCTCCCCCTTCAAGGTTGTCAGGCAAAACCAAAGGAAAGGATTCATTCATGTTAAACAAGTCAGCTAAACTTATAACAGTTCGGATGTCTACCTACAGAGAGCTGGCCCTCCTTTAGCAGGAGATACTAAAGCAGATCATTAATAGTCCACATATGTTCTGTGGGTGTGCCATTACTTCAGAACAGGTGGCAAGATGAGCCCTGTGGTGTTCTGGTGCCACTGTGACTCAGGAGAAAATGCCTCCAGAGCAAGCATTTTCTTGGGTTTCTTCATACATTACTTCCTTCACAAAACCTTCACAAAAGGAAGCCTTCCTTCTTCTGTCATTAGAATAAACTGCATGAATTAATGTGCACCAATTTTGGGTGCCTATTGGCAAGGTTGGAAGAGTGACCCGGAAAGGAGGGGGTGAGGAACAGAATAGAGATTGGAAAGCAGGCATATAGGGGCACAAGGGAATGGCATTAGGCAGAGAAATCACCTCTCTTTATTACCAACATCTCCTCTGACTTTTCTGGCAGATGCTGGTCACATGACCAAATTTCTGCCCATGGTGATGAAGGCCAGGATTATAAATTGAAAACTGAACTATTCGGTTGCTAGCTTCCAATTTGAGGTGGTGATAGTGGATGGGATGCAACAGGCCACTGGAAGATGTTCTGGAGAAAGCAGCAGGTGTAACTGTCCCTCTTGCAGTAGTGCAAGTGGGACTGAGGTTACTATGGTTCCAGCTAGTTCAGATAGGCCCACAGACTGAAGAAAGGACCTAACACGGATTTGGGTGCCATCAAGGATGAGATACTTGCAAAGGACTCTAATTGTTATATTGTTTGGGAATGAGTGAGTGAGGCCCAGGGTATTTGAGGGACTGCCTCCTCCCATATAATCCGACCCGTACTCTGAGGTCATCTGGGGGGGGGCTCTTTTGACGGTGCCGCCACCAGGAGAGGTGAGAGGGGTGGCGGCCAGTAGGAGAGCCTTCTCGGCAGTGGCACCCCAACTTTGGAATACCCTCCCCTTGGAGTTAAGAACTGCTCCCTCTTTGGCGGTATTTCGGCGGGGGCTGAAGACCTTTTTATTTCAGCAGGCTTTTAGTTGCTGACAGGCTGGCTGGCTGGCTTTTTTGCATTCTTTTTATATATTTTATGATCCTAGGGATTAATTTGTTTGTATGTTGTATTTTTAATATTGTTTTTATTGTCTTTTAATACTGTTTTTAATTGTTTTTTATTGTGTTTTAACCTTGTAAATGCCGCCTTGAGGGCCTTTGTGGCGGAAAGGCGGGGTATAAATCAAATAAATAAATAAATAAATAAAATAATCTTACATCCAATTCCAGAGGGTTAGCCATGTGTGCTGGTATTTGCTGCAAGACCTGCAAACCTACTGTTGCATAAGTTTTTTTGGAGCCCTCTTCAGAGGCAGGAAGTTGGAATACTGATACATACGAAGCACAGGTATAAGAGGGGATGTAAATAGCGAGGCCAAAAGATAACAGTATGTCAAAAGGAATCACTAATCTGTAGAATTCAAGTGGCCAGGATCGCCACAAAGTCCCTATGCAGCCCAAATCCAGACAATCTCATGTATTGAGACTGTGTGGTCACCATGTATACTTCACGCATCTGAAGAAGTGGGATTTTGTCCATAAAAGTTTAACTGTTTGTCTTTAAAGTGCCAGTAGAATGTCATGTTTAAACGAGTTTACCTTGGATGTGAACCCATGAACTAGTAAAAATTACATAGCCACCCTGGTTTAGGGCCATTTTGGGGCCTGGATCCCATGGAGGTGGTTCACTCTTCCAGCTTCTCTTTTCCCCCAAACTTAGAGCCAACTGCGAATTTAAGGACATGCCTAATTTACTATGGTAAGAAATCCCAGGTGGCTTCTGGTAGTTAACTCCCTCCCCCCACACACCCTTTTATCCCCACCCTACACCCCAGGTCTCACCTGCAGGCATAGCACCAGGCTGTGATGCACCGTTTGGAAGAGAAGACCACAACAGTTCAGCTTAGGAGCAGGGCGCCCACAATATTTCTGCAGTTCATTCTCGTACACCTGCTCAAACGTCATAAGCAGTTGGCTGAAGTCAGAGACCACCAGTTTGAGGGTCTGCAGAACTGTGGTACTGTCCGGTAATGAATCTGCACCAGCTGGGTCCCCACGCAGGAAGGAATACTGAAAGAGACAGGTTTAGGCTACATTCAGGATATTATGGGGAAACTAATTATTAAGAATGATACTGGGTGAACTCCTAGGGTGGGTTCAGTAGGGCAGTAGCAACATCGTGTACCTTCAGGCAATGCCATTTTTGAAGACTACAGAGGGCCCTGATTTAGCAAACATGGAGAGCAGGGCTTGTAAGAGCCCCCTATTCTTTCCTTCAGGATTTAAGCACTAAACTGTTTCATAAATGAAGTTGGGAGACATGCCATTAGCAAAGGGGAAAGAGAAAGAGAGCGCGCGCGAAGGGAATAGTCTATTGAATCAGACCACTGGTCTATATCTAGGTCTGCATTGTTTACTGTTCACTGGCAGCAGCTCGCTAAGCAGCTCTCACTACCTACTAATAGATCTTTTAAAACTGGAGATGCCAGGGAATCTGGAACCTCTTGCATGCAAAAAGATGTGCTTTACTGCAGAGCTGGGAATCCCTATTTTGTTTTCGGAAGTTGAAATCTTTGACTGGAGAATCCACAAAACGCTGCATCTCCGGAACAGCAGAAACAGGCTCATTAGCCTGTTCGTTCATACCACAAAACAGCACAGTTGCGACATCATCAGCTACTATACCAATCCTTCTCATCTTTCTGCCCCTATCTGCAAGTCTGTAAATTCCAAGGATCAACTGCCAAGATGGTCCATACTGCAGATTTCAAAAATAGCTGGAGCTGTTACATTTCAGCACATCAAACATATTTAGAAAAGCAACAATGTCTGCCAAAAAAAGTTGACAAACTTATAAGGAAACCAGAAACCCAAGAGAGTGTAATGGGCCAGCAAGTAGGGACATGGAAGTCTTGCCCAAATGAGGAGAATAAAAAAAAAAAGAACATAAACTCTGGCAAAAGAAATGTAAGAAGATGACAGCCCTTCAGCTATTTGAAGAGATAAAACCACCAAAGGCTGCTGAGGAAACTTCGTAGTCAAGGGATGAGGGCAGGTCCTCTCATGGATTAAGAACTGGTTGACAGGCAGGAGAGTGGGGATCAATGGGCAATTTTCACAATGGAGAGAGGTTGCAAATATGGTTATGCTGGTAGTTGCAGGAATGTGCACAGTCACTTTCTATCACTTCTGCTCTTGCATGAATACATTCCTTGCTGGTG
>JAJKFI010000001.1:49886387-49905282 GCA_029204185.1 Lerista edwardsae | reverse complement strand
GTATCTGGTAACCCTATGAATTTAGCATATATGAAAGCAGCCTGAGCAATCACAGTCCTATATCTTTCCCCTTGTTTCTAATGCCTTTCATTCCCCGCCCCCACTCAGTTCCAGCTTACCTACTATCAGTCCTCTTTGTACTCTCCACCCACTCTTGTCTCTCTGTGCCTTCTGTCATGCATGCCTCACATATGGGAGCACATTACATACTAATTTTAGATGCTAGTTAAGTGCCAAGGTTGATGCAAGGGGCATAAGGGTGAAAACTAAGGCAGCTCAGTTCTTTCCAGGATCAGATGCAATATCAGATAATGTCAAAAAATAAAACAGGTTAAGGACATTAAATAAGCCACTGAAAAAGGAGCTGAAGGACTAACAGCTGTTATAAAGGGACAATGTATAAGGCATACTAGTTCAAGGTACTGAAGATCATAACTGCAGACATATTTCAAAACTGAGTTCTGATGCCTAATATTTCAAATAAAGCTGGATTTCACGTTCTTTTGCAGCATATAAAATTCATCACGCATTGAATGTAAATACTTTTTGTCCAGCTAAGTGTTTGTGTCGAGTAGGCCCATGCTGAAAAACTAAATTGCCATGTAAAAGAAATTGCTCATTTTCAAGTGTTTTTCTCTGCAGAGGGGTTACTTCTCACAATGATCATCTGCTCTGGTTTTCAGACACACGAATCAAATAACTTACTAATATCATACCACAATGGGTTATGATTTCTATGGACTGTAACTTTTGTGTCTGCCCAGCACAATGTATTAATAGGGTTTATTAATAGGGTGTAAAAAGAATAGGTCAATCAGTCACTACTAGTACAATGTACTTGATTACTGTGTCAGATCCCATTATATAAGGAATGGGTGTGTTATGAAAGCAACTTTCTATGCAGTGCCTGTTTGCCAATGGAAATGACATGAGCTAACAAAACATGACAGGCTGTCTAATGTCATTAATGTTACCTGTTATTTGATGGAATATCCTATATTCAACAGAGGCAATGCGCTCATTGTTTTTATGAAGAACTAAGTTCATTGTCTTGTTTTATTTCCTTTATTCTGAGAGATCACCAAGCTAAGAAAATACACTGGAAAGGAGAATTCTATTGTTTTGTTTTAATTTTGTTTTTATTATATTGTTTTTATATTGTTTTTTAATGTTAAATTTTATATTTTTTGTAATGCCGCCTTGGGTGCCTTCGGGCATAAAGGCAGGATAAAAATCTAATAAATAATAAATAATAATAATCTATATATATAAAAACGGACGTGGGTGTGTGGGTATGCGTGTGGCTGGGTTTGTGTGTTTGTGTGTATGTATGTTCTGCATAGGCTCCGCAACGCCTTGCCCGAGCCGCACAAAACTCGGCACGCACGTACCTTGCACCCTGGCAAAAAACACTGCGGGGGTCAAAAAAGTGTTATATTGTTTTTCCAAACCATCACATAACTAAGCTGCTAGTGTATGTTATTGCTTTTTAAAAATTGTTTAGGGACTCACCTTCCAGACCAATCCTATGCCTGGCTACTCAGAAGTAAGTTTAAAGTAGACCAAAACAAGCATCAAACTGGCCTGTGTGCCACTGCAGACCTGCACCATGATATGTATAACTGCAAGAGTAACAATGATATAGATTGTATGGCTATACAGCCAAAAATGTTTGGACGGAACAGCTTTTTCTTCCTAACGAAGGAACTGAAGTACAGCATGATACTCACCCTAGGATAGACCAATATGATTATGAGCAGATTCAACCTGGGGCTAAAAGCATTGTTAGAGCCCCACTGGATCAGGCCAAAGGCGCATCTTGTCCAGCTTCCTGTATCTCACAGGCCCACCAGCTGCCTCAAGGAGCACACAGGACAAGATGCCCGCATCCTGTTGCCACTCCCTTGCATGTGGCATTCTGAGATAGCCAACTTCTAAAATAAAGAGGTTGCACATGGCCTGTAGCCTGTGATGGACTTTTCCCCTAGAAATCTGTCCAATTCCTTTTTAAAAGCACCTAGGCCAGACGCCATCGTCACCTCTGGTGGCAAGGAGTTCCACAGATTAATTACACACTGGATAAAAAAGTATTTCGTGTTATCTGTTCTAACTCTCCCAATACTCAAAACAATTTTAGTGGATGTCCCCTGGTTGTGGTGTGTGTGTGTGTGTGTGTGTGTGAGAGAGAGAGAGAGAGAGAGAGAGAGGGAGGGAGGGAGGGAGAGAAAGATCCCTCTATTCACCCATGCATAATTTTGTACATCTCAATCATGTCCCCCCTCAGGTGCCTTTTTTCTAGACTGAAGGGCCCCGATTGCTGCAGCCTTTCCTCATAAGATAGGTGCCTCAGCCCAGTAATCATCCTGATCTCTCTCTTCTGCACCTGCATTGTCACAGACAAGGTTCTGGGGCACAATGCTGACTTCATCAAGGACTTCAAATAAAAAGGGATGGAGAGATCATGAAGCAGAAAGCCCTGCCTGCTGGAACACCAAAGGAAAACTCCACGACAGACTGAATCATCCAAGGCCAAAGAATCTGACCAAAGACCCAAGTCTTTCTTCAGTCTAGGGCAGGGGCTCCCAAACTTTGCAGCACAGTGATCCACTTTGTCCTCTGCAGTGGGTCACAACACTCCTGGTCGTGCTCTCCAGGCCTGGCAACCGACACTGCAGGCCTCAGAATGGCCTTCCTAAGCCTTCATAAGCCACTTCCGGTTTTGTAAGCAAACAGGAAGTGGCTTATGGAGGCTTCAGAGGGCCATTTTGAGGCCTGTACTGAGGCCCAGAGATGCCCTGGTAGGTGACTGGCTTCTGGAGCAGCTCTTATTTGGAGCCAGACTGGTGCAAGGATGGGCAACAGGGCCCAGACTGCGATCCAATGCACTCAGGCTTGCAAGCTACACTTTGGGAAGTGCTGGTCCAGGGCAAGGGCCTTCAGCTGGAACTTTTGGACCCAGAAGTGGGTTGCAGCAATCCTGGCCTTGCCATTGTGTCTTGGGCTCAGGATAGCACAGTAGGAACAGTGGCTAGAGCTAGGGGTGCAGATGAGGGAAATCCCACTTGAGACTTGCGTTTTGCAGGGCTTGCCTTACTAAGCCCCCTATGTGCATCAGACACATATGTACACATCAGCCCCCTGTGTGCACCCCTTGATCTCCCACTCTTCTATTCTATACTTGCTCTACTTGGCCTTACTTCCTTTGTCTCCCCTCTCCCCTTTCAAAACTGAGTGCATGCCACTCTATCCGTGTGTCGTCGTCTGCCCCCCCCCCCCAAGGCTCAGGCATAAAGACTTTAAATCACCAACAGCCCTAAGGGTTTTCTGCTCCTTGCTAACTAGGCAAAGAGGCACTTTTTAAAGTAGGGTCTGGCATTTAGCAGGGGAAAAGTAATGGTCCCTCTTCACGCATGGCATCTTTTCCAGTGGCTGCTGCTGCTATCGCCTCTGCATTTCTTTTTGGTTTGGATTTAATTATGAGCACCTTTGGGACAGGGAACTATTTATTGATTTATTTAGCTATGCAAGCTGCTTTCAACTCTTGTTGAAAAGTGATATATAAATAGGGTTACCAGATACAAACTGGGACAGAGTGCCTATGCCTTTAACTATTGTATAGAAGCGGGAATTTGGGCAGGTGCAGCTCATCATGGAAGGGTTTCAAAAGCTGCACCTGCCCAAATTCCCTCTTGTACACAATGGTGAAAGGTATAGGCACTCTGTCCCAGTTTGTATCTGGTAGCCATACATATAAATATTAACAACAACGCTGCCACTGCCAGCATTTTTTGCAGAGGCCGGAGCCTTTATAGGCAGGCCAGAGGAAGAAATGAGGGCTCAGTTGTACCCCATCAGAGTTGTACCCCATTTTCTGCTCAGAGCTGTACAAGGTGTTGCTGGTCCAATCTGAGGGGCTCTACCTGCTGGGTCTTGTTGCACCTTCAGCTCCTGCTCATGTCTAGGTCAGTATCAGTAGGGTGTGATGTGGATCTAGCAACAGTTTCGGAAAGGACCTTGTGGGTCATCTAGTGCAGGTGTCAGTAGTGTCAGGATTTGACACACCATGATTGTGATCTTGCAAGCTTCTCTACATATGGAAGCAGGCTGGATGCACAAAAGTCTGTTACGTGTATGGATATCTGCATCAGGAACCAGTGATGTGTGTAGCGTTCTCAAGACTGGATCAAGTCCCTGATGGATGGATAGTACAATTACCGGTAGTCTTGACAGCTCTGATCCCTTTGCCTGGGCAGTAGGATCAGGATGTTTGTCTGCCAAAAGATTATTTGGTCTCTTTTCAAAAATGAACCCCAAATACTACACACTCATGCCCCCAATCGTATGAGAAAATACTATATGAATCACTACATACCGATTCATAAAGCAATTTTTGTTGTAACATACCATGATTTCAAAATGTACCTGTGCACTGCTGGTTCATGCAATACTTTTCAATGTGCAGCCATATACTTGGGAATGGGTAAAAAAAAGGCTACAAATTATCATGTGCTAAATCTTGCTAATTTCAAAGGAATTTGCAAATGGTTCCAAACATGTTGTCCCAGTGGTGTAGCCTGAGGGGGGAGAAAAATAGATTATACTGCAAACCATTGTGGTTCCATTCCTTTTTATCCCCCCAGCAAAAAAATATAGACTGTGCAACTAAAATAGCAAATAATGGTAATATTTCAAGCTCTTCTGTCAGTTGGTTCCACGATCATTTTTATTTTTTGTATCTCATGTCTCATTGCAGATTTGGTTGTGTTTGTATATCTTCCAGGAATATTACGTAGAAAAACATGGCTAGTACATTCTCTCGTCTCCTGGCTGGTCGGAGAACTGCTTTTCTCATTGCAACAGTTAGCTCTGGGGCCTTGACCACGGGGTACTTGTTGAATCAGCAGAATGTGAAAGCTGGCTCCTTTAATAGACAAAAACTATTTCCCCCAAGGTAAATACTTTTGATTTAAATCTTTGCACAAGTTCTGGGGCATGTTTCTTGAAGGTTGGTGGGATCTCTGTTGAGCAGTCTGCAAAGTTCCTGGATAGGTAGGAAAACTGAAACCCAAGAAAAAAGGAGCTAAGTTCCAGGAGTTAGGTTGGTTAAAGAAGCAAGACAGGATTGACACTGGGCTTAAAAGCAGGTAAGTGAGGGAGGGTTAATCAGCCACTTTTCCCATTAAGCTGTGCAGCCACTCAGCCATGTAGCTCCAAGCTGAGCTTCACACAGCATGGACCTCAGCAACCCAGAAGGTTGGTGATGATGCATGATATTGCTGAGCATCTGGAGATGGCGTCATCATGACACCGTTGTAATGCTGTGCACCAAAAGGAGAAGGGGTCTGCGCATACCAAAAGAAGGTGTTTGGATAAATCAACATTTAGAAACATAAATTCATATCATAGCACGGCTCCTTATTACCTGTATGTGTCATTTATAAAATCCACACATTACAGAGATCCTGGAGAACTAAAGACGCAATACTAACCTGGAGTTAGGCTGGCACAAGGGACTTGTGCCAGCTAGGAATGTAAAAAAAAAAAGTCGTAAAGCACATTTGCCCCACTCTCAGAGTTTGGCGTATGTCCGTGTGCCGGCCTACCTGACTCTGAGAGTGGTGCAAACACACTTTACGGCGCGTTTTTGACACTTCTGGGCCAACACAAGAGACTTGCGCCTGCCTACCTCCAGGTTAGGATTGCGCCTAAGACTCTCTTTCTCATGTGGATAGAAATACCATTAAGAAAAAATGTCTTGCTATTGTAAGGTTAAAAAATCCAAACTTGAAAGTTGCATCAGCAAGTGTCATGTTGACAATATCAAGTTTGAGCAATATCAATTTGTACCAGCCGCATATTGCATCACTGACGAACATATTGTGCCTGGGCATAAAAACATAAAATGCCAGTGCAGCCATCCTTAATTCAGGGAGCCTGTGTGTGTGTGCATGCGTGTGTATGGGGGGACTCTGAAGGTCATTTGTGTCCTTTCCATCAGCCTAAATGCTTTTCTATTCTATTGAAACTTGTTTTGTGGTTTCAGCTAACAACATACCCCAGAAAGTCTTCCCCTAAAAATTTCAACTGCATGCATGAGTCAACTGAGATGCTAGACATCTAGACAACTGAGATGCTAATCCTATTCACTTCCCCTTTCCATTTATGAACGGGAAAACAGAAGCAGAAGATCGATATGAATGTTTTCAATTTCTTTCTACCCAGTGCAGATTATCCTGATCTTCGTAAACACAACAACTGCATGGCTGAGTGCCTAACTCCAGCAATCTATGCCAAACTGAGGGACAAGATGACTCCCAATGGCTATACCCTGGATCAGTGCATCCAAACTGGTGTTGACAATCCTGGTCACCCTTTCATTAAAACTGTGGGCATGGTCGCTGGAGATGAAGAATCTTATGAGGTAAAACAGTTTTATATGCTATGTCCACATGTTTGGCTTGTACATTTAACTTCACAAATATAACTAAATAAACAGAGATCCTTCCTGAGAAGCGTAGTGTCTGAGGAAAATAGGACACTAGAGTGTACATAAAACCCAAGCCATATGGGTAACACTGATACTTGTTTCTCTTCTTTGTGGAATTTTACTGTCTTTTTCCCCTCAGCGGGACTTCAATGAAGAGAAAACATCATTAAAGGCACTCTCTGTATAATGATAGCCAGGATAATAAAATGCAGTCACAGAAGACAATATTTTATTTGTCTCCTGTAACTGCCTCCTCCCCTGCTGCTAAATTCAGCTTGAGGTAAAAAAAATGTGGAACCTCTTTAACTAAATGAAGTAGAAAAAATTCTACTGTAACACAGACTCAGATACACATACACAGAGCTATGTTGGCATATATTATTATATGTTTTCTCTTTAGTTTGTGATTTTTTAATATAATTCAAAGGTGATATTTTGACAGAATGGATAATACAAGTATCTCTTGATAGATGTTCTTTAAGAATAGAACGCATCCCACAAAATTTGGAAGGAAGCAACACACTTAAATAACACTCCTTCAAATATTTACACACTAGTTTCCTGGGTCCCACCAGCTGAAAATAAAATAGAATCTGATTTCATTTCTTCTCCTCATAACAAATAAGTACCTCACTGTTTGGTGGAGAAAGGTATCAACAGCCAATGAGGAAACACAAAAAAAACTGCAGGTTTTTTTGACCAAATTAGACAATAGTGCAGCCGTGAATTCCTCTTCCCCTCTAATAAACAAACCCAGAGCAGAGCTCTAATTTCCCCCCAGACACTGAAGAAAATAAATAATTGCTATAGGTTTTCCAAGCAACCATGTGCATGAGTAGAGTGCACATTTCCAGGTTTCTGATTTAAAGAACGGCAGAGCAGGCCACGTCGGATTATTTCTCAGGCGAATCTACTTTTCTGGTTATTATGTATAAAACAGTAACCGAAATAAAATTGGTTATTGACAGGGTGACCATATACAATGGAGAACAGAGGGCCTATGGCTTTAACCATTGTACAGAAGAGGGAATTTTGGCAGATGCAGCTTTTAAAACCCTTCCATGTTGAGCTGCATCTGCCACAATTCCCCCTTCTATACAATGGTGAAAACCACAGGCACTCTGCCTTCCATTGTATCTGGTCACCCTGTTATTAAAACTGTTTTGGCAGTTTGAGAACTCCAGAAAGCAGGTGTGAGTTTCTGGAAGACTATGCAGTGAAAGACTTTCCTGCTACCTGCTGGGGCAATGGGTATAGTTGGGTATAGTTCCGCTTCTATACCTTCTTCTGACCCCATTGTTCCTGTTTTGTCCAAATGTTTGCCTTTTGAAAATGCCTATTGTTAAACTAGTTCTTGTGAATTATTAGCAATGTCATTCTTTAGGGTTGAGCTGCTTCTTGAGGGTATCTAGAAATGAACCTTGGTAGCAGGGAGGAGGAGTGGATGCTTCTTGCCTTTAGGGTGCAGATTTGAAAACAAAAAAATGATCTTAAAGTGTTATCAACAGTTTCCAAACATTTGCTGCAGTATGTGAAATGGGAGGTTGCACATTTTGCTGTGCCTTCATATTCATGCATGTGCACTAGAGACAAGATTCTTAGTTATTCAAACCCTGAGATTGGGGGCGCAATCCAGCCCTCCCTCCATGGCCAATGGGAACTACTTGTGTCAGCCAAGCGCTGTTGCAAACATGCCATAAAGCCTGTCTGCACCAGCGCTTCTGGCACAGGGCCAACACAGGCAGTTGCATCGGCCCTGCACCACTGAAGCACATCTGTAGTACGTCGCTCCTGTGCCAGCTGAGTTTAGTTGGCGCAGGAGCTATTCCGGGCAGGGGGAAGGTGGAAGGGAGGGTGGAACAGGTGGAAGTGCGTTCCGGTGGGCAGGGCAGCCTGGGGTTAGGCCATTAGGCCGCATCCAAACCTTCATCCCTGTTCCACACAGCCCCTGTACAGCAGACGCAGATCCGAGCAGCCCCATCTCTCCTTAGCGATGACACTCATAACAATATTGTGTGTGGTTAGGCTCAGAAATATATGCTGGCCCAAAAACATCCATTGAGCTTCAGGGCTGAGCCGGAATCCAGTATTTGCCAGTTCAAATGCAACATATATACAGCATATTAGGTCTTTGAGTTGAGCTAACAGTGGGTCCCAATTTTGACACTGAGGGCGCAATCTTAACCTGGAGTTAGGCCAGCACAATTAGTCTAGCAAAGTTTGGCTGGCACAAGGGACACTATAAAGTATGTTTGCACCACTCTCAGAGTCAGAGACGTGCACCATCCTCCCTGACTCTGAGAGTGGTCCAAATGTGCTTGACATAACTTTGCTGGCCTAACTGTGCCGGCCTAACTCCAGGTTAGAATTGCGCCCTGAGTGTTCAAATATCCTGTCACCACACCAAAATGTTATCCCATAGTGGCTTTAAAATAATGATTTGAATCTCCTGTATGACTAATTTCATCACTGCATGGCATACCCATGGAACAAGCAGAACATTTTCAACAAATTCTTCGCTGACTGAAAAATTTTATTTAAATGAAATTGTTAGGTACAATGGGGTTTTTTTTCAGGCCACAATGAAACAATCAAATTCCAAAACCCACAAAAAGAAATAATAAACGTTCTGGAGGGAAAAAGAGGAGGAGGAGGCCATGTCAGGTGTTCACTAACACTTAAACTGCCACAGTCAGATATACTGGCTAATTAGTGTAATTAGAAGCAAAAAGTAGTGATAGGAACTGTAATTTTATAGGGGACTGAAAGAGACTTGTCCTACTGAAGAGTCAACATTCTCTATAAACTCAATTCATTTCTTCCCCCACCCCTTTGGATTTCAACACTGGTACTGTTTAAATAAAATGAAATGCAAAATAACATGCATACAGTGATCTAGTTCCCCTTAACATTTCTGATGTTGAGTAAAGCTCATACAGTATAGACCGCAAGGACAGAAGTCCATCCAAAGAAACACATCGATACTAAAGAACAAGGGTGGCCAAACCACAACTTGGGAGCCACATGTGGCTCTTTGACATATAATGTGGGGCCAAAGAAATGGATTGGCTGAGCTCCTTTTTGCATCACAAGTAATATAAAAAGTAAAGAAGACATTTTCAAGCTTTATAATTACTGGGTGTAAACTGAGAGTTCACTATCTTAAAAAATAAGTTTAATGTCCATAGTGAGTAAATTTATTTAAGAAACATTTCAGAATGTTTCTTAAATTTTGGGGCTGTCAAACATCTGATGTTTATTGTATGTGGCTCTTGTAAGCAAGTTCCTGCCATAGAAAGTTAGATCACTCTTCATGTGCTGTCCTACTGTGAAGCAGGTGAAGCCACTGCCTCAGAAAGAGGAGGTGATTTTAAAAGTGCAGGTGTCCAACATTAGCTACCCTGGAAAAGTGATTGCCTGCCTGCATCCTAGCAGAATCAGATTCTGTCTTTGAAAGTTAGATGGTCAACCCTGGTACTCTTTAAAGCATGATCCTTTGCATACTTACTTGCATCAGAAATAAGCCCCATTGAATTAAATACCATGCACCGCCGAGGAAGTGAGTTTAGGACTGCAGGCTTAGGATAAAATCATTTAGTAGTTTAAATGAGTGTGTATGGCAGTTTTTTTCTTTTAAAACCAGTGTTTTGGATGGTCCTGTGAAATACCATGCAATCAGAGCAGGGGTAGGGGGCCATAAGCACTTTGCCCTGCTGATCTGATTATGTGCTACCCAATTGGGGGGATAGAATTTAACTGATTTTCTACAGAATATTTTTCCTACTATAAATATCATGTAGGGGACAATTTGTGCGATTTGGCCCTTTTTTAGAAACAGTTGAAAAAAATATTAGTCAAGTATAACAATTTGACCATAGCATGGTCCACTGAAATCTCTGAAGTTTAGCTATCAAGTTTCACAACATACACATCTATCCTAAAAGGAAATACCTTTTTACCCAGCGGGTAATTAATCTGTGGAACTCTTTTCCACAGGAGGTGGTGATGGCATCTGGACTAGATGTCTTTAAAAGAGGATTGGACAGATTTCTGGAGGAAAAGTCCATCGTGGGCTATAGGCAATGATGGGTTGTAACCGCCTTACATTATGTTGTTATAATATTATTTTTTTGAGATGATGGAGGAATAATATATAAATATGAATATGCTGCTTCTCCTCCTGCAGAGTGGTTTACTCAGAGCTCCAACACTGATGATCACTGACAAGAAATAACTCAGAGACTTCTTTAACAAAACTTCTGTATTATTGTAGTTAATCTTCTTTACATCTGTTTCAGCAACTTCAGCAAACTCTGTATATAGCTTCTATAAATCAATGTTCAGCTCTCATCCAAAAGTCTTCTCTCAAGCACACACACTTCAAACTCTCTCTGTAACTGACAGTTAAGCACTTGACAGTTAAACCTGTAAACTCTCCAAACTTTCCAAACTAAATGGTAACTTGTATCCCTGGTCTTTATATACTCTCCAGTCATCACGATTACATGACCTTATCACCAGGCAAACTCTCCACTGTCTCTGGGCAAATTCACATGTTACCATTCTAAGTCTTGTCTCCGGGCAGATCTCTATGTTACCATTCACTCATATCACCGGGCAGAATCTCATGTTGCCATTTATTCATATCACTGGGCGGAACCTCATGTTGCCATTCGGGCTCCATGTCTCCAGGCAGAAACCTACCATACAAGTCTGTAAATTTCCTCTGCCCCATTTCAATATCCCACCACCTTAGTAGTAAGCTACTTCAGAGTGCCGGGTGCAAGGGAGTGGCAACAGGATGCAAGCATCTTGTTGTCGCGAGTGCTCCCTGAGGCACCTGGTGGGCCGCTGTGAGATACAGGAAGCTGGACTAGATGGGCCTTTGGCCTGATCCAGCAGGGCTCTTCTTATGTTCTTATGTTCTTATCCTCACCTCTACCAGTCTGCTGCTGCACAGCAAAAAAACATATTTGCCTGTAAACCGCTTTGTGAACTTCGTGTTGAAAAGCGGTATGTAAGTACCTGTTGACTGACTGACTGACTGATCATGATCAGTACAGCCCCAATTCAAACCAAAAGGCAAAACACGGGAGTTAACTGTACTTTTCCTCCTAACCCCTTACTAGCTATGCATCGCCCCATCCCTCTCCAGTATCTCCAGTACTCTCCAGTTTCCCATTACTTCCTTTATTTCTTGCTATTTCCACATGTAATGCTCTTTTTATCCCAGCGTAAGATCTGGTTAGTGGAATGGTTAGAAAAGTGCAGAGACACAGAAGTACATAGTTATGAGCATATATGTGATGAAGAGATGTAAACACAGGGAAAAATGAAAAACAAACATTAATACATGCCCTTGACTCTACAGGTATTTGCTGAGATTTTTGACCCAGTTATCAAAGTCAGACACAATGGCTATGATCCGAAACTACAAAAGCATCACACTGACCTGGATTGTTCTAAGGTAAGCCCTAACAGAGGATTCTTTTTTTTTTTTTAAGGTGGCCCTGCATTTGGAGAGAAGAGTCCACACTCATCTCAGCACTTTTATGATAGTCTTACCCACCCCGATTCAAAATTGTTTTTAATGTATTAAAGAATGATTTGAACTATTGGATGAGTAAAATTAGCAAAACAACTCTGTATCTTCAAGCATGTTTTTTTTAAGGTTTTAAAAGGCTCTTTTCAAAAACCTTTTTGACAGATCACCCAAGGGCAATTTGATGACCGTTACGTCTTATCATCTCGTATACGCACTGGTCGCAGTATTCGGGGGCTGAGTTTACCTCCTGCTTGCTCCAGGTCAGAAAGGAGAGCAGTTGAAAATGTTGTAGTCACTGCTTTGGCTGGTTTGAAAGGAAATCTCGCCGGGAAGTATTATAGCTTGACCACTATGTCTGACAAGGAACAACAACAGCTTATTGATGCAAGTACAATATTATTATTTATCATTATTAAAATGTTTTACTATGCCTTTATCCCTTTTGGTTCAAGGCAGCTTACAATATCATTGAAAAAGATATTCAGTACAAAAGTACCATCCAATAGCAGCCGTAATTAAAACAAAACCAAATACAAATGAATATATATTCATTTGCCTACAGAGCAAGGTCTTTAATCTACATCTAAATAAAGATGTTCTGGGCAGTGCTGTGTCCTATTGTGTATGTTGCTTTGTGGGAGCACATCTCCAAAAGGTGGGTTACAAATATATGAAGTAAAACAAATTACTTACGGAGCAAAAACAGAATTGGGAATGAAGAACAGAATTAATTCATAATGCAAAGGCCCAGCTGTGCTGCTTTTACATATCTATAGTGGATTCCTTAAGTCTCATGCTTCAAACATCTTATTTTTAGACTCTTGATAGACTCTCTGTAAAAGCTGTCAGTCTCTAGGTTTTATACTTTCATCGGAACCCTTATTCTGTATCAGTGTAACATCTTCCATGTTTCTCAGTGGTGATTCAACTCTTTTTAGAATCTCTTTTACTATATGTAATAAAAACCTAACAGATTGTTTTAGTACCTTAGGAAAAGAGTATTCTAATTTGCAATGTAGAAAAATCTCATTTGATTTTTATACCATCATTTGTATTGACTAGTCTTTGCCGTGATAAGTCTGAAACCAAAAGATCACTTTTCTTCCTTCCTTCTTTCCATATGCTGGTCTGCAGGACCATTTCCTGTTTGATAAGCCAGTGTCTCCTTTGCTAACATGTGCTGGGATGGCCCGCGACTGGCCAGATGCCAGGGGAATCTGGTATGAAATGTGAACAGTGCACGCTTAACTTGTGAGCAAATAGTTGTATTAATTCCCTCCTTAATTATCCTAACACATCAACTACTGTTCAAACTCTGACTGCATGCTTTGCATACATTTCTTTCTTTTTCTTCTCCTTCCATTAACAGCGCAATTCTAGAACTCATGTAGTGCTGATGCAACATCGTTGCGCAACTGAACGCAACTGAAGCCGGTCGGCGTGAGGGAGGCTCTGTGCCGAGGCGGCACGGGAATTGGTGTGAGGGAGGGAGGCGGGGACGGGATGTGGGCGGGCTTGGGAGGTGGCCATACGGCTACCTCCTAAGCCCGTCTGTGAGGCCGCGCAGCCCTGATTTGGGCCGCGTGGTTTCCTCGGATCTGCGCCCGCTAAAGAGTGGGCACAGATCCAAGAAGCACATAGGGGAGGCTGGAGCCTCCCCTATGGTAAGGGAGCACATGCTCCCTTGCTGTGGGGAGGCTCCAGCCTCTCCTAAACAGTGTCGGATATGGCACTGGCCCATTGGCCTTGCCAGTCCAGCGCTGTTTAGGATTGCGCCCTCAATCATTTTTTAAGGGAGGCATACTAAGAAGCACAAAAAGCATCCGAGATATTTGACATTCTAAATAACAAGAACAAGGCAACATATAGATATGTTTTGGATACTGTGAACTGAGTTGTTCTTTATTCAAAACCTTCCAGGAAAATGTCAGTGAGTAAGTTACTCATTTCAAAATGTATGATATGATTTCAAAATGCTTGTTTATGAATGGCAAACATTTTTTGAGACCTAGTATACAGCTGTGTCATTAATGTGAAGCAAAGTTAACATATCAGTGCTTCTGCTTAGTGTCGAAGAAATATCTCCACTTTCCGTGTAGTAGCCGTTTTTCATCCACTGAGCGCCCAACCCTACCCAACTTTCCAGCACTGATGCAGCTGTGCCAATGGGGTGTACTGCATCCTGCAGTGTGGTGGGGGCAGTCCCAGAGGCACTCACGTTTGTCCGCTTACCTCGGAGCTGCATTACAGCACCATCGGCATTGGAAAGTTGGATTGCATTGGGCCTTGAATTCGTCAATTACAGTTTTCTACACTGAAAGACTGAGAAAAATGAAATAATCAATAATTTTTTTATTTCAATACAGAATAGTCATTAATGCTTCATACCCATTTAGCCTTGAGTATTAATTTCTTTGAATGTGCTTCAATCAGAAGAGTTCCTCACAACATAGTTTTTCATTCACTGCAATCTTGGTTTTTGTAAATTGTAATAAAATATGCTGTGGAACAAAGATAGCAACATGGATGGGCTTTATTAGACTTGGGTTCTGTGGCCCTCTGTCCGTAGTAGGCTATGAGAATTTTTCCACTGTAATTTGCAGATTGGACAAAACAATTTTCAAATTATATCAATGCAAGATAAATCTCAACATAGTTTGCTTTTATTTCATTCATGCGACCTAGCATTACCTACTATAATTAATTCTGAAGAAACCTAGCAAAGGCGTGGAATGTTTTGAAGCAACTTCTGGTACTTGTGAACATGTTGTAGTCTGCTATTACCATAAAGTATGAAGGTCTAGAATGCACTCTATGGATGCTTATGCCCAGTCCTTAACATGTGCTAGAAAATGGAGGTCAGCACAGAGCTGGCCCATATCCAGCACAGAGTTGGGGCTGCATGCAGGGCAACTCGGAGTAAGGGGGATAAATTGCGGTGCGACCCCATGTTGCACCGCAGCTGTCCCAACAGGGCTACTTGGAGCTGCACCAGCAAAATTGCTGATGCAACTATGGGCAACCTGTGTAAGGCTGACCAGGCACGGGCTGGGGGGTTGGATCTGGCCTGTGTGGGCCAGGCCGGTCCCATCCCCCTCCCCAGGCTGGTCCACCCATGATCCACCCTTGGTATGCCCCCCCACGCCCCATCCCACCTTCCCCAGGTCCTCTCCACCAGCCTCCCTAGGCTGGCACTTCCTTACCAGTGGACGTCCTTGTTGCCCTCCTCCCTGACTTGAAAGGAGGTGCAGCGTGTTTGTGACACTCCTGGACTGGCACATGGCCCAAATAGCACATAGGATTCTGCTCTCAGGAATAAGTCCCACTGAGTTCAATGGGGCTTACTCTCTCCTATGTACATATAGGGTTGCAACACTAGAGAAGAATGAAGTATTGAAACATGTTCGGCACATTATATGTAATTCTTTTGTATCTCTGTTACTTGAATTGAGTTAAACGTTTCCCTTCGAATGTGTTTGCTGCTGTCATATGTAATCTGGACCTAAGCATGAACCAAAAATAATTTATGGCGAGCCTGCGTTGTCAGCTCTGTAGCTGGAACCCTATTTGCACTTACTTTTGCATGTGAAATACTTGCAATAAAAAGCTACATGAGTTCAATGTTATGAGGAAGAAACCTGCATTTTAATCTTGGTACTCTGAGGAAGCTGAACTTTGTGGACAAGTGAACAATACTATTGGAAATGCACATTTCTTAAATAATTAATGTTTCATCCTCTGCACCTCAAATTACAGGATGGCAGCGATTAAGAGAAGAGCTGCCAATCAGATTATATTCCTGGCAGAGCAGCTCCAGATCTCCTCAGGTGTCCTCAAATGTTGTGCTGTTCTGTTAAAACATGGCACAGGCGTCATAATAGAAATGGGACCATCAGTGAGAAATGGAGCATCTGCTTTGCAGGCAGAAGTGCCCAGGTCCAATCCTTGGCAGTACCAGTAGGACTGGGAAGGATTCATGTCCAAAAATCCAGGGGAGCCACTGCCAGCCACTATAGACAATACTGAGCAGGATGCTGTGACCAAGCAGAAGGCAAATTAATGTCACTTGCAATATCAATGTCATAGTGGTGCTCCACATAAAATCCGCAATTAGTTACTAGTACAATAAAAACAAACTAATAATAACTAATGACAGCAGCAAAAATGATGTTGGGCAAAACATCACATAATCAGTTTTTAATTTTCAAAGCTAGCTAAAATAAGGATGTTTTTATGTCTTTAAAAGGCCAATTGGGGTCTGTACTTTATCTATGAGCTGTCTTTAAGCATCGGTGTGCATCTACAGTGCAGGACCTGCTTGCCATAAAATGCATGCATGCTGCTGCATGCATAATTGCAATTACACATTTAAGTGCTATGGAGGTATTTCACTGAAACATGCAAATGGATTTGTGTGTCAATTCTGTCATGAAGTGCTTAGAACTGGTATTATGATTGTACAGGCATAGTCCCATATCTGCAGGGGTTCTGTTCTGGGTACCACAAAACCATGGATACCAGGGTCACCCTTTAAAAAGGTAGGGAAAGTAAAACACCAAAAATAGCTGTGCCTACCTCTGCGCAGCAAAATCACTACATTTCCAGGGCGGCAAGCATTCTTTCAAGCTGCCTGCAGCCTCTTCCTGGTCATGCCAAAGAGCCTCCCTTCATTCAATGTCTCCCAAGAATTCAATTCCTGGTCGCAATACATTCTGGGGCAGTGATGTGGGGTGACATCTTGTGCCGGTGAGGCACATGACAACACAATGACCTGGATGTGACGTCCTCTCTGCGTCACCCAGCTTTGCTGTACCTTGCCCCAGCTTCAGGAAAGGCCACTGGCCTCCCCTGAAGCTGGGAGAAGATGTGTCGAAGCCCCACCTTTGGAGCAAATGCCGAAGCATTCCCTCTGAAGGTGAGACTGGCGGCTTCATCATGCCTCGTCCCAGCTTTGCAGGGGGGGGGGGCAGGGAACTTCCCTGAAACCAGGACAGGATGCAGCAAAGCCACCAGTGCCCCCTTGGACGCAACCAGAGTGTGCATGCAGTCAGGGCAGGTGAGGCACGGCCTCGCTTGCCTCTAATAACCACATGTCCCACACGACCACAATGGGGAGACATTGAGCTTCAGAGTCTCAATTGAGGGAGGAGCCTTGGTGAGGCGAAGAAGAGGTTGCAGGCAGCTTGAAAGACTGCCTGTAGCCCTGAAAATGCCACTGTTTTACTACACAAAGCTAGGCACAACTATTTTTGGCATTTTCCTTTATTTTCTCTGCCATTTTCAAGAGCGTCCCCAGTATCATCCAGAGCCACAGATAACTGAAGCCACAGATATCAGATCCGTGAATACCAGGGCCTGCCTGTATTAACAAAAAAAGTTTTTTTAAAAAAGGATTTAGACAGAAAGGCCAGTGGCATTCCTACAGGGGGCAAAACACTAGGTTTGCAAGAGCCTGAGCTCAGTGTGTAACGCAGTCCCTCCCCCTCACCGTCAGAGCCATTCACAGCTCAGACAGCAAAGTCTCCAAGCAGTTGCAGACCTACCGTTATGTCTGTACGGTGCTCCTGGGGCAGGAGGATGGCAGTAATGGCGCCTCACCTTCCCAAGAGGTGAGTGGTTTCAGCCCTCCGGCCCACCCCTGCCATCATACGGCTCTGAAATGGAGCCTGGTGTTGAGTGGGGGTGGAGCGGAGCGGCGCAAGGAGGCAGGCAAACAGCGGAAGGGGCAGACCACCTCCACCTCTGTCCCTGGGCAGCCCATGGTCTGGGTCTGCATCTGCCTCCAAGCTGCTGTTCTGGAGATCTGGAGGGGCGCAAAATGTAACATTTTGTCGTCATCCCCATTGGAACGCCACTGAGAAAGGATGTAACTTCAAGTATTTCTATTTTGAAATATTCTAAAATTAAGGGGCAGCTCCCCCTCCCCGACTAAAAGGAAGTCCAAAGTTTCCCTATTTCTCAGTTCCCATAGCAGCACATGCCTCGTTCTGCATTCATTTCAGAGAACAAAATGTACTTTCAAGTATAAGCAGTACTTTAGCATCCGTGCAAAAGGAACTGAGCAGTGCTTTCTGTGTAACCCTAGAAACCAGAAGCATTATGCTATCACTTCTAGATGGTGGAATAAGATTGTGGAATTCCTCCCTGTCCCTGATTCTTAACCTTGCCACCGCAATATCATCACACACCACTTGTCCCATCCACAATAGTGATGGAAAAGGGGAAAGGGGAAATGAAGCAATTGGGTGTCTGTGAGAGTTGTTTGTGGAGGCTTGAGTGCAAATAATATGACTTTCTTTTCCTCTTCCAACCAGGCACAACAATGACAAAACATTTCTCATCTGGATTAATGAAGAGGACCACATCAGGGTGATTTCCATGGAAAAGGGGGGCAACATGAAACGGGTCTTTGAAAAGTTTTGTTGTGGATTACAGGAGGTGAGCACTTTACAGGACAATTCAAATAAATTACAGTATTTGATTTCTGTTTTAGGAGTCAGGGTAGCAGCATTAGTTTGACCTAGGATTTTGTCATCGTTCTGTTTCACTCATTGACTAGCTATAATTTTGTGCTATGCTGTTCTGACTAATCTTCCTGTGGATTTTAAGCAGTTCCTTGATCTTCTAAGGGCCCAATAAGACCCTTGAACTTCTGAAGATGAAGCCTGGTCTACAAATGTACTGTACTAAAACGAGGTGCCAGAATCCTGAGGTGGTAGAGAGGGTTGCACCACTTCAGACTGCACGGCAGGGCTGGCCAGCAATAAGACCAACTGAGGTGCTTGCCTCAAAAGGCAAGTGTGTGTGTGTGTGTGTGTGTGTGTGTGTGTGTGTGTGTGTGTGTGTGTGTGTGTGTGTGTGTG
>JAJKFI010000001.1:49872532-49886377 GCA_029204185.1 Lerista edwardsae | reverse complement strand
GTGTGTGTGTGTGTGTGTGTGTGTGTGTGTGTGTGTGTGTGTGTGTGAGAGAGAGAGAGAGAGAGAGAGAGAGTGAATGAGACACACACACAAACAAACTGATAAGGGGGTACTCCACACCTCTACTGCGCCAGTAGAGGTTTTTTGCCCCATTTTTCTCCTCAGTTAGTTTATACGTAGTAACAGGCTGAATTATGAGAACTGGTGTGAGCTGAGGTCCTCACATATTCAATATGTGTAATTCTTTATACATCAAGGCCAGTCCAAGACCTTCTGGCACCTGATGTCCCTCCTTACCTGGGGCTGCATCAACTGCCACCACTCCCCCCGCCCCGGTCCTCTTCATCTTGTTCGCTGAATTCAGAAATGTAGATGGAAGAGTTGTGGACTAAGCTGTCTGAGATGTTCTCGTCTGCTCCACACTTCTTCCAGTTCTGAATACAGGACATGGACAGAAGAGTGGAGTCAGGTGCCTCTCACTAATCTCTGCCTGAAGCAACACTTCAGTCAGCCTGCTGGAGGATCATCCTTGATACACCGTCAGCTGGGAGGCAGAGTGCATTTCATCAGGGAGCAAGCACCATTGACCAACTGTGTATCTGCTCGTAGAGGTTCACTGAGTTTTATTTTCCTGCAGGTTGAAAAGTTAATTAAAGAACGAGGCTGGGAGTTTATGTGGAATGAACGTCTAGGATACATCTTGACCTGCCCTTCCAATCTGGGGACAGGGTTACGTGCAGGAGTCCACGTCAGAATTCCAAAACTTAGCAAGGTATGTAAACCACTGAAATGCCATTGGGCTGCATCATAAGCAGAGAAATAAACCTTAGTCTGTGGAGTGTCAGTAAGTGCAGTCCAGAGAAAGCAGCAGTATCTGCGCCATCCTCCCAGATGGACAACATGAAGCGATGTTTCGAACACAGGCATCATACATGTATAAGCAGAAGCAAACTTTATTTTAAAAGAATTTGTCTTCCCTTATGGTAGGACCCTAGATTTTCAAAGATTCTGGAAAATTTGAGACTTCAGAAGCGTGGCACTGGTGGAGTTGACACAGCTGCAGTTGCAGACGTATATGATATTTCCAACCTAGACCGAATGGGCCGGTCAGAGGTAAGTTTCCCCCCCCCCTAGGAACCAAATTTGGAAAAACCATTTCATACAAAAACCATTGATGCTTTTACATATTTGCAAGATTATGTATTATTTCCAAATTCAAGTCCTATGTAGTACCAAGTAGTACCAACTGAAAAGCACTAGGAGATCATGGCACACACCTGAAATGGCCAAAGGTTTCTTCGCAGTAAAATAATTAAAATATTAGTGTGTTTGATTTGACCATCTAGTGATCCTTTGCTTGAAAAGGCAAGGAAGTTCCAGGGCCCACATGAAACTCTGCCACCCAGAATGGCTTCCTCCTTTCTCTTCACTCTACATGCACATGTTTGTATGCCTGGAATTGTTTCCCCAGTTGAAGTGAATGGGAAGGTGTGCATAATATAGCAACATGAAACTGGGCAACGCAAATATTTTCAGTGAAGTAAATGAAATAAAATCATGCAGGACTGGAAAGGAACTTAAAGTGGTTATCTAATGAGTCCTCTCTTGCTGACACAGGATTTATTCCCACACCATGCTTGTATTCTCATTTCCATATTCACATAAAAATTGAGGAGTTATCTGAAGGAAGAATCTAATAAATATCTTCAGTACCCCCAAATGCTTTCAACTAAAAAAAGATAAGACAGACTAACCTAAGATGACAGAAAATTTTTATTATCAAACCTATACAGTATGTTATATGTGATAAAATAAATTTAATTACTGTTTTAATTTAATTAACTAAAAATTTAATTAACTAATTATTTAATTTACTAAATGCTTTTTCTCAAATAATGTTATGTTAATGTATATCAAAGTTGTCTGATTTTTGTCTACTATTTAGTTGTCAGTGCAAACTAAATAGAAAGTTTTTTTCATTCTGCAATCTGGAAAACAATACCTCAATTCCCTGTATGATTGGACTTTAGAGGACAAACTAATTTCTAAACCACTGAAACATTAAAAAAATAAAATTTAGAATCAGCCCCTGTCACTGTCACTTGTGTGTAAATGAGGATTGAAAGCATCATCAGCATAGTTGCTCTTTGATTAGCAGCAGAGTTGATTTAATATCATCAGGGGAATGGAAACATGTTAAAGAAGTGTAACACATTTGTATACCTGGCTTTGATTCAGCTACCTAGAGCCTCTGTGACAACAGAGTAGATCAGCCAATGGCATCAAAGAAGGAAAACAGCAGGATCAAAGAGACCCCCTCTGCAGTGCTCCTGCTGGGAAACTGCTGGGAAAAAGAGAAAGAAAAACACTTCTAGTTTTGCAATGAAAGCAGAAAGTGGCTTTTCCTCTTTTTTTCCAGCAGTTTGGAGCTGCCAGGAGGGCTGGAAAGGGGGTCGCAGGCTCCCTGGATCTTACAGACAGGGCCGGTTCTAGCAGCGGTGGGGCCCAATGTGGGGCATTCCTGCGGGGCCCCCAACCCTCCCTGAGGGGCCCCCACTCACCAAGAAGAGCTCTGTTTGTGCCATGTGCAAAGTATGGCGTGTGCAAGTACTTAGTGGTGATATCATAACATCACCGCGAACTGCTTCCAGGTGGCCCATTTTGGGCTGTTCAGAGGCAGAGGCAGGTGGGAGAGACCAAGGTAAAGCTGCTCTTCTTGCCCCACTGACTTACAGCCCTTAAAGATCCTAGCTGCAGCCACAGGCAATATGTTCACCCTGCTAGTGCGGGGCCCCCTGAAGTGCAGGGCCTGATGTGACGACATTGGTCACATTGGCTTAAAGCTGGCCCTGCTTACAGAAAGCCATAGTGACCCCCAGGTGAACATAAAAAAACCCTCCCCGATCGGCAGCAGCACAGAGATCATGCTGCTACTGATTTCTGTGCCATTCCCCTTAAAGGGGCACCACCCTTTTCCAGTTTTCCTAGTGAGTAGTGACCCACCAGTCTGGGAACCACTGAATTAGAGGATAGGAATGGCAATATAAGACAGTTGGAGAATATTCAAAAAAAACCCACTAAAACATATTATTTCTACAGTTGTCAATGTGAACATTGTCATATCCAACCTGCTTGATGAAATAAATAATTCACAGAGCCCATGAGCTGCCAATATTCTAGATCAGTAATCCCCAGGCTTACTGCTACTGCAACATCAGTACAGAGCTCTCAGTACAGAGCTCGGCACCCAGAAGTAGTTGGTCATGACATGTAACTTACTTTGGGGTTTGAGATGGTGGGGCCCTAAAAATGGCAGTAAGAGGTTGGGTGGGCTTTTCAGGTGCCAAAAACCATGTGCAGGAACCCTGCCTGTCAAGCAGAAACTCTGCTCCATGGTCTTCAACATGTTATGGTTTCGCAGCCACGTAGCACATGTCTCACCACCCCTGAGTTCTGGCTGCTCTGCTTGGTTTCCTTACCTCTGGGCTGCATCATGACTGCATCAGTACTGGAAAGTTGGTTAAGATTGGCTTTTAGTCACCCACATTTTAAACACTTGTGTATTATTGGCTTTAGCTAGCCTTTCCAGTATGCTAATTTTCCACATGCAGGGATTTATAAACATGAGGGAGCAGTCACAATGTGATTTTCTTCCAGGAGTTTGAAGTGGTATAGTCCAGGAAGAACTCTACGGCATAAGTCCTTGGTCAATAGTGCCCATCCAGACTTTGTTCAGCTGTATAGCATAATCTTAATAAACATTTCTTCTTGTTATCTAAGGTGGAACTTGTCCAGTTAGTCATTGATGGTGTCAATTACATGATTGACTGTGAGAAAAAGTTGGAGAGAGGTCAAGACATCAAGATACCTCCACCATTGCCACAGTTTGGAAAGAAATGAAGCTATTTCAAATGACTGTTAAATGGGTCTGTTGTGACAGACTGTTAACTCTGTATATCCAGTTCCTAAAACTATATAACTGGTCAAACAGAAAAATAAGAGTGAGGTCCTGCCAACATGTTCAATAAAATGTTGTCTGATGCCTCAAATGTTGCATGTCTTTATAACTACTTTTTGAAATGAGTGGTATTATGCTGGCATCACATACAGTACATACACCGTCTGCAGCAAGATAGAAAGCAAATCAAACACAGTGGAAACATAGTAACACCAATAGCCATACCCACAGTATACCTTACAACTTTGCCATGATCCATCAATCACAACACTGCACATCACTCCCACAACATCCTTGCATATAAGGCAATGTTCAACACGCTACATTAGCAAATTACAGCATAAAACTTTATTTTTGTGTAAATCAGTGGATCCCAAACTTTTTAACACTTTTTAAAATGACACAAACTTTAAGCCCACTTTTTAAAATGACACTGTATCAGGATCCACTTGGCTTCAGGAGACTTTTTAGTCTCCTGAAGCCAAGTGGGTCCTGATACAGTGTCATTGTATGGCTATTGGTGTTACTATGTAAGGAGTTTCACCTTACCAGATGCACAAGCCTCTGTTTTTATCTTGTTTACTATGGTGGGGCAGCCAGCTTCTGGAGCATTTGTTGAGCTCTATGTGACTATTCTGATGGCCTTGTGTTCCCCTTCACTTGGCCTTAGACAGCAGCCAAGGCATGGTTGCTTGCTCATGAGTAAATGCACATGAGGCTGTGGCTCAGTTTTGCATCCCACAGGGCCCAATGCATTTTCCTTGTTTGCTGTGGGATGGGTTTCCTTCTCAGGTATATTTTGGGGGGGGGCTGTGTTCATCGGATCAAGACTGTTCTGGTGGTGTTGCATTCCTCTTGTCCTGCCTTCGAAGTGGACTGCTGTGCGGGCACCTACTTATGAGTAAATGCACATGTGTTGTTCAGTTTCACTTTCCATCAGGCTCAATATATTCTCCTTATCAGTGTCAGTTTCATGACCCACCAACAATCAGGTTGGGACCCACAGATGGATCACAACCCACCATTTGGGAAAGACTGGTATAAATGAATGAACCAATAATCCAGACTTACAACCAGTAGTGTCAGCCTACCGGTACGCTGGGCGTGTCTTCCGGGTGAGCGGCAGCACGATCGCTGCGTTCTGTTGCGTGACGGCGAAAGCCCGCCCGCTGGGGCGGGCTTTCGCCGTTACGCAACAGAACGCAGCGATCGCGCTGCCGCTCACCCGGAAGACACGCCCAGCGTACCGGTAGGCTGACACTACTGCTTACAACCCAATCCTAACTAAATGCACCTTGCCAAGTGAGAAAGTGGTGGCTTTCTTACATTTATCAACGGAAGAGTAACTCCTGTCCGTCCTTGCATGGACTGTGTTGCTGTGACTGTCGCTAATGTTCCTCTGGTGTTCCTTCTAAATTGTGAGCCATTTTATGAAAGGAAGCTATATTCTCACCCCTTTTGCAAAGTAAACAATTTTGAGGATTATTTTGTAGAAAAGCAGTACATAATTTTTTTTAAATAAACTAACTATGTTTACTCAGGGCGCAATCCTAACTTGGAGTTAGGCTGGCACAAGGGAAGTTGTGTGCCAGCCACCCTGAAAGCCCCTTGCTTTCAGCAGGCTTTACTTCCGAGTAAGTCTGCGTTAAGACTAAGCTGCAAGTCTGAATTATATGGGGGATTTTATGGGCGCAAATCTGAAGTTATTATATTCCCACGTTTCTTAATTACTTAAAGGTGCGACAGGAAGTGTGACTTCTTGCAAATTAGCCTACATTATTAAGCACAATGACACACAACAAGCACCCAAATATTTATCCAAATGCGCTCAATATCACCTTAAATTTCTTCTGTTTGCTCCTGTTTTACTTTTTTGTTCCTGTCCTTTCCAAGTTTGCTCTGCTTTCTGAAATGTGCCAAGGTCTGATAACAAGCAAATTAGATAGCGCTGAGAGAAACCAGATCCCTGTAGTTCTTCAATTGGCATGTACCAGAAAAATGATGCTTTGTTGTTTATATCACCCATTGGTACCACAGTCCCTTTGGCCAGTTTTCAGTGTTTATATCATCGCCAAGAACATCCTGTTTTTTGTTTCTGCTGTAAATCATTACTTGGAATGCCACAAGGGTGACAGCCCAAGTGTTTTTCAGAGGAAAGATTCTGGTGAAAACGTGTAGCAGGAAACAAACAGCTCAGAAAGCTTGCCAGAAATAAAAAGAGCATGTTGATTATGATTCTACGCACCAAAAAAAAAAAAAAAGCATTTTGAAATCTTCCTACATGCATATTGTGTAATTTTCCCCTTTGTTCCTACCTCCATTTCATATTTCCTACCACAAGGATTGTATTAATCTAATTTCTGATAGTAAGACTTTAAATTAAAACGTGTATTTTACTTCTAACAGGTATGGTTTCATATTGGTTGTACACTAAAAGCAAACAGAAAATACACATCAGAAAGGAACCAACACACTCAAATCTTTATAAAACTGTTGTATGAGTTCCAAATTCCATGAAAGCAAAGTATGTTGATAGAAAAGCTTTAGCTAAGGATAAAGATTGGTAGATATGCAACGGGGGAAAAACCATGGATACTGTGTGCAGTTCATCAATTACTGCTCCTATATAAGCTCTGCATAAAGAGGTTGTGTAAGCTCCACAGAAAAACAGAAAGAGGTTGAGGATAGAGATAAGCATTTGCTGACTAAGTTCTATGCTGCCCTAGTGCCCAGGGTGCTGAAATGGCCACCACTAAATTATGGGGACAGGGAAACATCTGGAGGCCTCATCGGGTAAGGGAACAAATATTTCCTTAAAGATAAAGGTTTCCCCATGACCAAATGGTCTAGTTGTGACTGACTGTAGGGGGAGGTGCTCATCTCCGTTTCTAAGCCGAAGAGCCGGTGCTTGTCCTAGGACAAGCTTCCATGGTCATGTGGCGAGCATGACTATACGCCGAGGTGCATGGAACACCGTTACCTTCCCACCAAAGTGGTACCTATTTATCTACTGGCATTTTTACATGCTTTCATACTGCTAGGTTTGCAGGAGCTGGGACAAGCAATGGGACTCTGTTGTGTGGTCTCAAACTGCCAACCTTCCAGTCAGCAAGCTCGCAGCTCAGCAGTTTAACCCGCTGCGCCACCACGTCCCTAAATATTCCCTTACTCTGTGTCAAACAATGGTGGCACCAGTGGGATTATTTGGATCTGTGCCTGCTATTGAGTAGGCGCAGGACTGAGGAGACCTGTGTCGGGTTTGTTGGCTCAAAAAGGGACATAGGATTCGGCAGCAGAATCTGCTGCTGTTTCCACTCTCCTCCTGGTCCGGCCTGCTCCACGATCTCCCCTCCCTCTGCCCAGTTCCGCCCTCTCCCCTCCCTCCCCCAGCCCTGAGAAGCCTGATGACCAGCAGCAATACCACCAAGAACTTGCCCACAACATCCTTCTGGCACTGAGGCCCAGGCCTGATTCAGCATTAGCCCAGCAGACTCACCACTGGCATTGGAGTGCCTTATGGCACTTTTTATGAGACCCAGAGCTGGTGGTAAGCCTGATAGAACTGGGCAGTTAGACACTACTCTCTTGGTAACGAGGAAATGGCCATTAAAGTTTTTTGGAGCTAGCAAAGAAGAATGTAGTTAGATTTTGTTCTTGCACAGTTATATGTAAATACACTGATTGAAAGGATGAAGAGAAGCCATAAATAAAACACAATTCAAAGGGCAAGAGAACTGAAATGTGATTAGGATGCTTAGCTTTGTCCTATTGCAGGCATTGGTCAGACTGTTAAAATTAATGAATGCAAAATTTTATCATCTGGTGCCATATGACAAAAACATGTACTGCTTCTTGAAAATGAGCTGTTGACCTTTTTCCTGAGACAATACTATTACAGATAAAATTATACCAAAAGGTCTGATATACTAATGAACAATAGGATTATGCATGCAATAATCACAAATACTACAATGCTCCCCTCACAAAAGGAAGAAGATAAGGCAAGAAGATGATAATAGCAACACATTTTCTAAAATCCTGGAAATCGCAATAAAAACGTATCAGGAAAGAAAATCAGCTGAAATAATACTAGTTGTTTTCTCAGCCATGACCACCATTCTCCGATGACACTAAAAATGTCAGATGACATTTTTTTCATCTGGGGAAAAAAAACTCTGCTACATGATGAAGCAATGCAAGAAATTGGTGCTTTTCTAAACCTAGCATTTAGAGCACAATCCTAACCTGAAGTTAGGGTGGTACAGTTAGGCCAGCAAAGTTTGGCTCAAGGGACACCGTAAAGTATGTTCGGACCACTCTTAGAGAGGCCAGAACACAGACATGTGCCATCCTCCCTGACTCCAAGAGTGGTTCATACACACTTTACAGTGTCCCTTGTGTATTGGAAAAGACAGGAGATACCCTGAGGATAATGAGTGGTATCAGCAATGGCCCCTTGTCCCAGATAAACCAGGGATTATAGGGTTAATCCCAGAAGGTTTTGCAAGCCTCCGGAGCACAGCTGTAGGCTGTTGAGGCTCTCCTGCAATGAAGGGAGGCCAGCACAGGTGCAGATGGGCATGGCTGATGTTAGAGTCTGCCCAGCAACAGACATGGATTGGCTGGCCTCAGTATAAAGCTGGAGGCAGCAGAGGGAGAAAGGGAGCTGGGATGGGACCTGGGAAGGCTGTAGGAAGGTACCTGGGTTGGTGCTGGAAGGGAGAAGCTGTATAGGTACTGGCGGATGGTACCTGGGATGGACTGCTGGATGGACTGCCTGCCTGTTGGAAGGACTGAAGGAAGGACAGTGGGAATGTCTAAGGTAAGCTCATTGTGGGGAATGACTGTGGGAAACAGTTGTTTGGCTGCCACATCCCTGGAGCCACCAGTGGAGGAGGCAGTTGTAGCTGGGACAAGCTGACTGCCTATTGTTTGGTGGTGGGGTATTTTGAGCGAATACCCCATGAAGTGATGAAGGCAGTCTGGAGGAGGCCGACCAGCCAGTGATCCCAAACAAAAGCTGCTGAAAGAGAGGAGGCCCGGAGGGTGACTGACCCCCTCCCTCTTGCCTATCTCTGAGGCTGCTCTGTGGGGAAACTAGTTAGCCTAATATGGGCATTGAGGTCCTTGGGGAGGCCCGGCAGGGAATTTGGCAGAACCCTTGTCTTCCCTAACAGGATGGGATTTGGTGGAACACCTTGTGCTGGCTAAACTGTGCTGGCCTAACTGTGCTGGCCTAACTCCAGGTAAGGATTGTGCTCTTAATTTGGTGCACAAAGATAGGGAGAGAAAGTCGACTTTATTTTGGGATTAGAAACCCAGAAGAATCACCAGAATTAACCAAAACAAATAAAATAATTGACAGAGAAGGCATTTGTAAAATTCTAGTAGCTCTACTTGATCTTCCATGCGACCCCCGGCTTCCATTCAAAACTATACTAATGATGATAAGATGCAGCTGACCATGAGACTCTGGTGCTTCCTTGTCTTTTGAAAAGCAACTGCTTGAAAGTACTATATTGTATGTAGTTCTAGAAGCCTAAGGTGAAGGCCCCATACGTACCAGTATAATTACGCAACTCTTCCTCTGCTATATCCTATCCTCCCTCCCGGGCAGGCTGTTTTCAGCCAGCTAAATATCCTCTTACCTCAAGGAGACCTTCAGCCAGCTCCCAGCTAGTGCTGGATACGGGCGCAGGACATACAGCATGGCTGCGCCGGCAGTAGTTTGATTGGGCTGCCAGTTAGCTTCTGCCCCACCAGCCTGTCCGCATCTTTGGCCAAGGTGGGGCCTCTCCCAGCCCACAGGGTTAGGAAACTACCCCCTGTGCCCAAACCCATCTCTGGCTGTGGCATATCTGACTGCAGTGGCACCAGGGCTGACCCTGCCATCCCTAGAGATGCTGCACAGGGCTCCCATTTAAAACTGGTACTGCACGCTACAAGAAAGTCTTATTGAAACCAACCACCAAGTTTCGTGTGCACGATTGACTATTGCTTTAAGTATAAAGCAGCAATTTAACCCTAAATATGCCATTTGCAAGACTGTCATTTTTAGGGTTGAACTGTCACTTTTTAGCAGTGAGTTTCAATGTGGCAAAAGTGCACTTTTTCAGTGATACGCAGTCATTTCTCTGAACTCACAAGTATTGGGGCTAAAATATAGTGCAAATTTAAAATGACAACCTGGATATTTGAGTATTTATTTTGCTACTTACCAAAATTCATATTTAAAGGCAGAATGGGAGAGAGGTTATTTATATATACTGTACCTCCATCTACTGGTAAAGCTCTATAAAACAGAAACAAGCATTTTCAGTAAAGCAAAATAAATATTATACACTACCAGAAAAGTCTGGTATCACCCTATCAGCAAAACCCAATGGCCAGCCCACATCCTGCACTCAAGTCTCCAGTTGAGCTTCATAAAGTATAAGTGTATATTTTGTGGCATATGAAAAACATATGCCACAAAACACCACATTGTCTTAAACACCACATTACTAAGGAGTACCAATATCCTTTTTGCCATCTTAACCCAAGTTTGGGTAACAGGAATGTTAGGAGAAATTTTTTTAATCAAAGTTTCACAGACATTAACACAATTGCTTATAAATGAGCAAGAAATTATTTTAGGAGGAATTTTTTAAAAATTGTGCAAAGAAATCAAATCAGTTTTCCTTTCTGCAATATGGCTCAATACGCAATATACAAGCTCATGTGCACACTCTATGGTAATTTTCACACAGGGCGTCCCAGGGCAACTCAAACAGTGTGGAGGCCCTCCTGTTATGGTTGTGTGAGAGAAATAAAAGTCACAGTCAGAATGCAGCCCATTCCACTATCTCTGTAACTTGCAACTGACGAGGAGAGGTGGTGGGCAAGGAGAAAGGCAGAGAGAGGGCCTGATGAACTGATGGAGGGAGTCTGTGAGCGAGAAGGAGTAGACTGGGGATTGTGCAGTCAATGCCTGGGGGCAGCATTGTGCTCCGAGAAGTGACAGAGAGGGATTGCATGATGAGACAGCAAAGAGGGCGGCGAGGATGAAAGGAGGCATGAGACGATGTGACGGGATGGCCTAACACGGAATGCGTCCTAAGGGAGGGAGCAGGCAGGTGAGGATGAAACTGCTACACAAGTGTATCCCGGAATCCACGGTTTCAGTTATCCATGGATGCCACGGATACTGGGTCACCTATTAAAAAGATTAAACACATCTCTTTTTCTTTTTTTTACCTTGTTGCAGCAAAACATCTGATGTTCCCCTATATTTAAAAAGGCTTACGCAGTATCCACGGTTTCAGGTATCAACAGTGGGGTCTGGAATGGAACCAGCGGACACCAGGGCAAGCCTGTATTTTTATTGTGCAAGTGAACTGGCTGTAAGGTGATGCGACTTGGGGGCATGCTCTGGTTCTGCTGGCACCTCCCCACAGCTTCCCCATATCTTGCACACACACCTGACATGCCAAAGACAGGACAGAGAAGCTGGCACTTTTTCCCTCTTTCTTCTCCATGACTGGTTCCCTTCAACATGGTCTTAGTGACAGGTAGGCCACTGTCCCCACTGACAAAGATGATATTGCCTTGTCAGGACCTCCCAAGATCATGGCGGCTGCCTTAGTTGTCCCCCTCAAGGGATGGGCCTGTTTTCATGTTTGTGTGTGTGTGTATAAACAATACAGGTGGGACCTTTTAATCCGTGAGGGTTCTGATAAAAAAATCTGCAGGTAATGAAACCTGAAGATTTTGCCCCTCCACCCTCTGAACCTGACTGAAACACAGCTCTGGTTGGATCCAAAGGTATTTCTGGGGCCTGACAGTGCTGCAGCTATCGCGGCGCTGTGGGCGTCCCAGGGGTTCGTACCGCATCTGTGGTTTGCGCAGGCCTCTGGCAAGGTCTGGGTGGCCCACAGTCCCTTCTGCAAGCCTCCCCGATGAGGTAAATAGCCCAGTTCTGCACTTCCTCTTTTCACGTGCAAACAGGAAGTGCTTTGCACGAGCAAAATGGGGCTTTTTACCTCATCAGGGAGGCTATTGGAGGGGCCTGTGGGCCTCCCAGAACTTGCCAGAGGCTAGCATGCTCCCCTGATGAGATAAGAACCTCTGGGTTACCCACAGCGCCAAGGTTGCTGCACCCATTCCTAGGCCATCCTAGGTTGGGAAACATTGGTGTAGAAGAAAACATTGTGTCATCTCACAGATGACAAGCTGCCCCTGCTAAAATTCCTTCCTCTACACAATTGTTAAGGGTCCAGAAGCCCTAAAGTTGAAAGGTTGGCCATTAAACCTTTTAAAGGCTGCAGTAAACCATTTAAGTAGTTAGAATTTGAAGAGGGAGAGATTGAAATACTGTTAGATTGAGAATTGTCTTTGAGTTAGTACAGTACATTATACAGCTTATTAATTAATGACAATGCCTGGTTACTAGTTTTACTTCAAGTACTTCAATTTTTGAGGAATGTCTCTGCCTTGAGAATAATTGTTTAGTTTGACAGTTGAAGCTGAGAAGGAAGTCCTCAGATAGCTCTGACACCCATTGGCCAGGAACAGTTGGTGAGAGCTACTTGAAATTTATTTATTTATTTATAATATTTGTATCCTGCCTTTCCTTTGCCAGAGCAAATGCTCAAGGAGGCTCATAATGTAAGAATAAAAATGTACAATATATAAAACAATTTAAGAAGGGGGGCAATAAGAGCAAAAGCTGTTTTAAAGCAAAGCACTTCTATAGAGACACAGGGGACAGACAACGTCACACAGAACATTACACAAACGCAAGACGAACAAAACACAAGATGGACCACAGCATTTTAACAGATGATTCTATGTAGATTATTCTATGTAGAGTTAGGCACACCTATAGTGTGTTCACTGAAATACATTTTCATGGGATTTGGTATAGGATTTGCTCTCCTATAAAGCTTAAAACATATCCAGCTACCCTCCTGCAAATTTGGGACTACCATCCACAGATGGCACACTCCCTCTAGTGGTAAATCAGATTTAGTAACATGCAGAAATTTCAGCAACTACTAGTATCCTAATCCTAAACATTTATGCCACAATACAATTAGCATGATAATTGTGCAGGACAAGCATGTTTACTCTGAAGTAAATCCAATGGGAAACAGTTCATACAAGTGTGTGTAGCCTCAGATGTTTTTGACATACAATATTGATGTACTGCTGCACTGCATCCTTGCAAGCAGGACAATATTTTTGCACTATAGTAAAGACAGGATGATTGACCATTTTTAGTAAAACAGCTTGTGTATCTCATCCTAAGCAACTACAGTAACATGGCCCTACAAATATTTGCTTGGAAGTAAATTCCACTGAGTTCAATAGGGTTTACTCCTAAATGATTAGGATTGCACTGAGGCACAGAACAAATACAATCAGTTCTTAATGTAATTTTAAGACAATATCACCATTTTCTATCACTGGGAGACATTTTCCATATTAACACATCAAGAACTACTGACCATCTGTTTTGGGGGACATTTCAGTTGAAGTAATATTAAAGATAAAACAATACCTGACCCACAACATTCTTCTCATTATGAATATACCCACATAAAACAGAGGTTAAATATACTTTGAAATAAGTCCCATGAACTCCACAGGACTCTCATCAAAGTAAGCACACAAGTTTATTTCAGAAGTGTCGAATAACCCTACCACTTGGGAATGTGTAAAATAATTTCATCCTTTAACTACCTCAATTATAAACTGACAAGGCAGTGAAGTGCAAAATAGTGGCGGGTAAAGGTTTCCCCACGACTGAATGGTCTATGGTCCATCTTGTCTGAAGGCTTCCATCATTGTCCCACTGCCAAAGAAGCCTTCTATAAACAGCCTCAATGACTATAGACCAGTGGCAC
>JAJKFI010000001.1:49803586-49872522 GCA_029204185.1 Lerista edwardsae | reverse complement strand
AAAGAAGCCTTCTATAAACAGCCTCAATGACTATAGACCAGTGGCACTTACCTCTATCATTATGAAGTGTTTTGAACAACTAGTCCAACGGTACATCATCTCCTGTCTTCCAGATTCATTTGACAGATACCAGTTTGCATACAGGGCAAATAAATCAACAGAGGATGCTATAAATATCGCTTTACACACTGCTCTAACTCATTTAGAGCAGCACGGAACTTATGTAAGAATGCTCTTTGTGGATTTCAGCTCTGCATTTAATACAATCATACCTCACAAACTGGTATCTAAACTCAAAGATCCTGGGTTTTCATATTCAATCTGTTCGTGAATTATGGATTTCTTATTAAATCGCCCCCAGAGGGTTAGATTAAGAGATCATATTTCTTCAGCCCGGATTCTCAACATGGATACTCAGCTCGGGTACAGGGCTGTGCGTTGAGTCCACTATTGTTTACTATCTATACTTTGGACTGCACCCACACCCACCCCAGTAATAAAATCATTAAATTTGCGGATGACGCAAAATAGTGGGGCTCATCTCTGAAGGGGATGAGTCCGCCTATCGAGATGAGGTGCAACGGTTGTTTCTGTGGTGCAGAAATAACAATATTAATTGTTATTAATTAGTCTTAATATTAATAAGACTAAGGAGTTTTTAGTGGACTATCGGAAAAAGAAATCAGATATTCGGCCCTTGTTCAGTGACGGTGACTATGTAGAGCAGATGGCTGAGTGCAGGTTTTTGGGGATCCCTATGAAGGAGGACTGACCAGGAGCACAAATACCGTAGCACTGGTTAAGAAGGCCCAGCAGAGACTATACTTTCTGAGACTCCTCAATAGGCAACAACTGACTGAGAAACTGCTGGTGACTTTCTACCTCAGCTATACAGAGAGCATTTTAACCTACTGCCTTTGTGTTTGGTTTGTGAGTTGTTCAGTGGTAGAGAGAAAGGTACTCCAGAGGGTTATAAACACTGCTCAGAAGATCATTGGTTGTCCTCTCCCTTCCTTGGAGGAGCTTTATAGCTTAAATTGTCTGAAGAAGACTTCTAAAATTCTGAAAGATCCATCATCAGTTTTTTGAACTACTGTCATCAGGCAGAAGATATAGGGCAATTAGAACAAGAACGAACAGATAAAAACACAGTTTTTATCTTAGTGCAGTGTCTAGACTAAATGCGGTGGTAAGTGACATGTTGAGTAGAGTTTTAAGCAAAGTGGGATTGTATGTGTTGTTTTTGTTGTAATGTATTGTGTTGTTTTTACCATGTGAAAGCACCTAATTTCATTGTACATGTGTATAATGACAAATGAATGTCTATTTCTAGTTGTGACTGACTATAGGGGGCAGTGCTCATCTCCGTTTCTAAGCCGAAGAGCCAGCGTTTGTCTGAGGACAAGTGTCCGTGGTCATGTGGCCAGCATGACTATAAACGATTGTGCACGGAACGCCGATACCTTCCCACCGAAGTGGTCCCTGTTTATCTACTTGCATTTTTACATACTTTCGAACTGCTAGGTTGGCAGGAGCTGGGACAAGCGACAGGAGCTCACTCCATCGTGTGATCTCGAACTGCCAACCTTCCGGTCAGAAAGCCCAGCAACAGCGGTTTAACCTGCAGCACCACCACATCCCAACAGTGACATGTAGTACAGTACAAAAATATAACATGAAAATTTTTTGCAGAACTGCAAAAAAGGTATAGGAAAACTAAAATACCTTTCTGAAGAAGAAAGTTGACAATGATCTGTGTGCTTAAGTACATAGAACTCTTTCCTCAGACTGGATGCAATCAAAAGGGGGGGAGCAGGTGTTGGGGGGAAGGTTGACATTTAGTCCACCTGTTTCAGTCTTAAGTCGAAAGTAGAAAAAGTTATTGCAGACTAATTAAGAATGATTAATATATTTCTATTATATATATAATATATTTCTAACATTTCTATATAACTTTTTGTCAAGGCAGCTCTCCAAAGCTATTTCAATAAAATATCAATAGATAATATAATCAAATAATAGTTTTCAGTGTATGCCTATGGCTGGGGTTTTTGAAAATGGTGTTATTCCCCCCTCCCCAATTTTGAGATTTGAAAGCCAGAAAGTGGTGTTATGTGTCTTATTCAAAGTTTTCATTTTTATTAATTTAAAATGCTTTAAAAGTGTACTAGGTAGGTGATATAGTGTCAACAGATGCAGCCACAGTATTATTTATAATTGGAAGAATAATCTATTTTAATTTCTGGAAAATGTATTAAACAACACAATACCGTGTTTTGTGTTTTTATTCATATATTTTCACACCAAAAAGGCAGTGTTTTATGTTTTAACAAAAATAAACAGCGCTACCTACAGAAGACGAGGGATGTGTGTGTTTCAGAGACAGGAATCGTGCAATTAAAATTTGCCATAGATGCGGGTGGAATCTGGGGCTGCCACGCTCTATTTGTTCTTATTAGGCTCTGAACCATCCTACTGAAACGAATAGAAAATACAGTACAGCCTCTTTCGCCTCTTTTTAATGTACACTCCCTCTAGCGGAGAATCGATGTATATCCTTGTACGGTATCGTGTGGTTTCAAGAGGCTTTTCTGGTGTTTTGCGCATGTGCAATTTTCTAGCGTTTGCGGACCGTAGCTTTACTTCCGCCCCGTGCCCTTTCCCGTAGAAACGCCTCTGATCCATGGAGTTATGATAAACGCTCTGATCCATAAAGGTTTAATAGCAGGAGGCGGCATGCCTTAAGAATTAATAGGAGCGAATTGAAGCCAGGGGGCGGGCTTAGCAGCCATGTTGGCGTACTCAAAACAATCCTTATTCCAAGCATTTCAGATTGCTTTGCTCGCACTGTTTAGGACTGAATAGTTTACTCCTGAAATAAAAACTCACGAAAATAAAAACGTGTGATCGTGTAGAAACATTATTGGTAGCCTTATTATGATTTAATATGCAATTACAAGGTTAAATTCCTCATAATTATATTACTGAACATACCGGACGAAATGCTGTCTATTTTAACTCAGATTGCACTATTTTGACAGACTTTATTGACATCTACACAAGCAGAAATAAAGTGTGAACGGGAAGGAAAGAAAAAAAGGGGAGGGTGGGCAAAAATTAGATATGTAGGAAAATTACATTAAAATCTCTTCATAACACAAGTAGTTGTCAATATGAGAGTAGTTCCTTTTTCACTTCTAGACTATTAAGAGTATTTTTTTTACACTTCTACACCCCCCCCCATAAAACAAATTCTGTTAATGTTCGGAATTTTGAAAATATTACAGTAGAAAATGGAAGGCGGGAAAAAAACTGTAAACTGGAAGGGGGGGAAAGGAGGGGAAGAAATATATATATATATTTTACCTTCTAGACCATTAACAGTGGGTGTCAGAAAATGGTGAATAAGATTGCTAGGAACAAGAAGAAATTACACAGCTTCAAAAAAAATGCACTCACTGTTTCAGTGAATTGTAGTTTTATTGAACCGATGTAATGTGAATACATGAATCTTTCCGTGGAAATTAAATCCCATTTTTCTGACAGCGATTCGCACATCCATATACAGAACATGCAGGCATGATTAAAAAGGTTGATATTAACTTTTACACACGTACAGGGAGATTTTTATTCGTGAATTCGCGGCAATCCTCTTCCTTGGCGGCAATGATCTGAGTCAGCCATTTTGGTAATCCATGGCTTCAAGAAAATGACGTCATGCCGCCTCCTGTCATTATAACTTCATGCTCTGATCTCACCCCACCTCCAGGAAGTGCAGGCTTCCGAAACCGGATGTTTCTGGCGTCGCTCTCTCACTGGCAGCTTGTGAGTTTCTACTGCGCGGGAGGTTCTTTCGTGGAGCGTGTAGTCTTGCGACGCCGCTGGTACCCTCGTGTTCTAGAGAGGCTTATTGGGGACGTTCAGGCCAGTGAAGCGGAAGGGAAGAAGAGCCTTCTGGGGCTGTGCGGATGCTGCTGTTGGGACGCTGAGGTAAATGGGGGTTCAAGAGGTGAGGGCGTCAGTGCGCAGCCGCAGTCACTCCTCGGACAGTGTCCTACACGGGAAAAGACCGGCTGGCTCCAGCTTATGTCTGTTGTGGAGCTAGTAGAATTCTGGTCGCCGGTGCCCTTCAACACCTTCTCGGTGTGCACGTGATTCTTGGAGCTTCACAGGGCTGTTCCGTGTTGCCAGCCACGTGCAGACACTCCATGGAGCCCCTGCTATGTGCAGCTGCCTTCTCATGGCTCTACCTGGCTGTCATTAATGGGCACATTAGCAGCCTGTAGGTTTGAGACATGTGCTGTGGGAAAGGAATCATGCAGTAAAACGTTTTGCAACCTTTATTTGGAAGGAACATTTTTTTTCTTTTCTAAGTTAAAGTGCTAGAGGAATATGCCTTAGTGGACCTGAAAGTAGGATTGTTATTTTGGGGTGCTTTCACACTAGGCATTTAATGTGGAATTGCCACTATTTGTTTACCCGTCCAGGGCATCTACATGAAGCCATGAGCAAAATATTGTTCTGGCTTTTCTCCTTCATTGTGTCCAACTCTTTTAAAGACAATAAAACAGCTGCCCAATAGCCTAGCGTGTGCACACGTACACACACAGAGTGAGTATAGGCAGGTGTTGATTCAGCCTTGAGTGCAAGGAAATAGCACTGCTTTCACTAGTGGTAGTTTTCTGAAGTTTCTCTGAACATTTTTTATAATCCTGGTGCTATTGTGTATTCACCACTTTAAGTGATGTTAATGTAAGTAACTGACAGTCCAATCCTGAGCTGCATGGGTGCAGATAGACAGCCACCGGGGACTCCTCGGTAGACACCTCCCCCGCCCCTGGCCAAAGCTGTGCCTCATGCAGTGGGATTCCTTGACTCTCCACCGGCTATTTTGCTGGTGGAGAATTGAGCAGCCTTGTATTGAGCTGCTTGGCCTGAGGCATGAAATAAGATCTGGCAGTTCAGGTCACAGTTCTGCTGCCCTGCCCAGTTCCGCCTTTTCTGCCCACCCAGAAAGCGTGCACCGCTGGCAATGATAAAACTCACCATTTGCTGGCTCCATGTGAGTGCCTCTGGGATGGTGCTAGGCCAGTGCAAGTAGTAATGGCTTATGCCCAGTGCTGGAGGTGTCTTATGGCACCTGTGCAACATCATACTGATTGGATCAGGCCTTGAATCAAGTCAATCTAATCAACAGTATTTATGTTAAACTTTTGTAGAACTCTTGGGTTGAAGTCATGACCAGGTGGGCTCGAGTCAATGTCACCCACAGCAAGAAGGCACTGGATGCAACACCATGGGAAGACTTGAAGAGTGATGCTACTGGAAATACTGAAGCGAATCAAAAGCAGAGCTCTTCAGGCAGGCTTTCTTTAAGGAGTACCCAGGGGAAGAAGAAAAATAAGAAGAAAAAAGACTATCTGAATGAAGATGTTAATGGTTTCATGGAATATTTAAAACAAAACTCACAGGTGTTACATAATGGAAATGTGATCGACAGCCATGAAGCAAAGACAGAAATAGCAACAGCCTTGAAAAAAGACAGGCGGCGAGAGGTGAGAAGAGTGAAGAGGCAGGAAATAAAGAAGAACACAATGGTAAGATGCTGTTCTTTTGCTTTTATTTCTTTTGCTCTCTAGTGCTGAGATTCATTGTAATTGAGCAAGCTTTTTGCATCCTTCTGCACTTTTTATTATCTTAAATGTGCTCTAAATGCTAATTGTTAGGAAGTGACATGACTGAAAATCAGGTTAAATATAAAAGGACAGAGATAAATTGAGAATGTTGTTGTTGTTAACAGCACCCCTCTTGAGTTATGTTGGTCTGAGAGACAAAAAGATGGCATCAGTATTTCAGTGGTTATTCATGCTGGTTGGAGGGCTTTAGCTATCTACTTTGCAAGATTCATGAAGCATTTAGGGCTGATTCTCACAATCTTGGAATCATAGGTTTTCTTGCTGGAAACATTACATACAAACTACTGCGGTGTGGTGTTCCGACTGTTATATTAGGACTAGGGAGACCCAGGTTTAAATTGCAGGATTACCTTGAGCTAGTCACTATTCTCTCAGCCTATCTACCTTGCTGTGAGGATTAAATGGGGAGGAAACAATGAATGCTTCCCAAAGCTCCTTAAAGGAAGGATGGAATAAAAATGCAATAATGAACGAATAGAAAATCTCTGGAGGGGGAACCTCAGCTGAGAACCAGACCTCAGTTACTACAGGCAGTGAGAATCGGTTATTCAGAAGTTTAAGATCCATGTAAAGGACTTTTCTGCTGTGGAGAGCAAAACTTTTTTTTAAACAGAAGGATTGAAATGCACAGTGCCTCTGAGCAGATTGCTAAAATTCAGACAGAAAATGAAAGCGGTTGGGCAGTTCTGGATTGGGCCGCCTGTCATCAGCAGATAACCAGTGTGACATAGCAATTTGAGTTTTAGACTAGAACAAAGGAGGCCGGCCTGGGTTAAGCATACCTTTTTGTAAATCTAAATTGTCTTTGGAAGCCAATCTTGGCTGACAGGCTGTGTATAAATAAATAATAGAATCATGGAGTTGGAAAGGACATTCACGATTATAGAGTCCAACTTCTTGCCAATGCAGGCTGTTCACAACTACAACGTCTGTGATAGATGGCTATCCAGTCTCTGCTTAAAGACCTCCAGTGATGTTCTACCACCTTCTGAGGCAGATTGTTTCACTGCTTGGAAGTTTTTCCAATCATTTTACTGAAACCTCCCTTGTTGTAATTTAACCCCATTTGCCCTGAATGAAAACAAATCATTTCCCACATGACAGCCTATAGAACAGTGATAGTGAATCTTTTGGGCTCAGTGTGTCAGAACTTAGGAAAATACTTAACTTGACTCTGCTGGTGTGTCAACCCCCCTCCCAAACAAAAGAGAAACGATTCTTTATAATCATTTATTTAAACAAAAACAAAAAAACCAGTCTAATCATGTATGGTGCTGTACATTATATAAAGAAGCATCAAATAATTTAAAAAATGAAAAATGAGTAAAACAAATTCAGTTTTTGTCAGGCATTGGTGAATGCTGGTGTGTCACCCCAAACATTGGGGTGTGTCAGCTTTGACACGTGTGTCATAGGTTCACCATCACTGCTGTAGAATATTTATAGATCCCATGTCTCCTCTTAAGCGTGTCTTCTTCAAATTAAACATTACTACCTCCTTCAGCAGACATACCTGACGGGACAACCAGTCTTCATCCAGCCCCCTCACTATCACCCTAATATGTGTGGCATGTGTGTATTCTTGTGTGGAATCATTGTCAAAAGGAGTTCAGTAAATACCACAGTTTATGTAGAGTGCTGGAAACATATTTATGCAACCCAGGATGCCAGCAGTATGTATTCAGGATCTAAGCAAGGAGGTATGTGTGGTTAGACACGTCACTTTCATATCTATTGTTGAACACAAGACCAGGTGAGAGGACTGGTTTTTACACTTTAGTAATCTTCAGGCCAAAGTACTGAAGCTTTGTTACCCTAGACAACACAGTTTCAGAATCTCCTTCACTAATCTCATTAGTATGTTGAGGGTGGATGTGTTATGTTAATTGGGAATGTGGCTAATAGAAAAAGAGTACTTTGAAAGCATATGCTCCTGTAATTTACTAATTCGTATTGTGTTGCCAAAGGTGTGCTTCCACTGCAGAAAGCCTGGACATGGAGTTGCAGATTGCCCAACTGTACTCGAAAGTCAGGATATGGGAACTGGAATTTGTTACCGTTGTGGCTCTACAGAGCATGAAATCAACAAATGCAGAGCGAAAATAGATCCATCTCTTGGTATGTACAATAGAATGTGCAGGGGTTGTGGGCTTGAATGTTTGTTCCTCTTGGAATATATGTCAACACTTCCATTAACATTAACCATTGCAGATTACAGAAATATTGTCTCTTATTGTAGATTTTCATTTCATTTTTGTGTGAATATTTCTCTGATAATATGAACATTACTTAACTTGTTCAGGAGAATTTCCATATGCAAAATGCTTTATTTGTGGTGAGATGGGACATCTTTCAAGGTCATGCCCTGATAATCCCAAAGGACTTTATGCTGAAGGTAAGTATAGTGTTTTATTACATAATGTTGGTTAATGAATGCACTTGATAGCCTTATAAAGAGAGAGATGTTTGTAACTATCTGGCCTCTTCTGACAGATTCTGCTTCTTCTTCAGCAGCAGAACATCACATTTTTTCCTCCCTTATTCATTACTATCTTAGCATAGGTTACTATAGAAACAGTTATTCCTGAAATTCCAAAGGGAGTGCCACAAAGGCTATGCAAAATATTTACATGGAAGAACAACACAAATGTGTGCTTTAGGGATATGCACTGAAGGAGTAGAGAGCAATATTCTTTCTGCATGTTGGCCATACTGGTCCTCATCCAGAAATCCCCATTACATATCTGAAGGGTTTGTGGGTTTGTTTGTTTTTTGGTGAGTTTCTGAAATACAGCTGCTGCTGACCTGCTGTGTCATGAGAAGCTCTGCAATGGCTCTTAAAAAGCCTCTTGTCCTTTTTGCCTCTTGCCCTATGGGGTCTTCTGTTCTGGAAAGTCAGGGCCAGAATTTTTGCTGTTTTGGGTTGCTTAGTGGGAACATCTGGATTATCTTTCAGTAAAGGATCAAAGCTGGCTGGGAAAGTTTGTAGACATTTCAAAATCAACATAAGAATTGATGTGGTAATTTTTCTTTGTTGCTGAGAGATCCTGATGTCAAAATGCACAAGACATAATCTATAGAACTTATTTTGCCCTTGCAATTCTGATTTAAACACACAAGCACGATTACTTTTGTTTTCTTGTATATGCATTATAAACCTAGATGCTAGCTTTCGTTAAAGGTAAAGGTTTCCCCACGACCGAATGATCTAGTCATGACTGACTGTAGGGGGCGGTGCTCATCTCCGTTTCAAAGCCTGTAGAGCTGGCGTTTTGTCCGAGGACAAGCTTCCGTGGTCATGTGGCCGGCATGACTCTACGCTGTAGCGCACACAACAACGTTACCTTCCCAACTAAGTGGTCCCTATTTATCTACTTGCATTTAGGTGCTTTCTAGGCACCGAATTGCTAAGTTGGCAGGAGCTGGGACAAGCAACGGGAGCTCACTCCGTCGCGCAGACTTGAACTCCCAACCTTCCGGTCAGAAAGCCCAGCAGCAGCAGTTTAACCCGCTGCGCCACCACATACATTAGACATGCACAAATGTAATCCATGTATAGTTCAGATATATTAATATAATTCACATGAATCAAGTTAGTATGATTATATTGATATGATTCATAGACTCATGAAATATATACTTCGTATTTTTCTCTCGTTTAGGAGGCTCTTGCAGGATTTGTGGGTCTGTAGAGCACTTCAAAAAAGATTGTCCAGAGAACCAAAACTCAGGTGAGGAGCAAGGAACTTTGTTTACTAATAATTGTTTTATTTATTTATTGGGTTTTTATACTATTCTTTCTCCAGTTAGTTCAGGTCAGTATACATGGTAACTTCCCTCCTTTTTGTCCTTGCAACAACCCTGTTGTTAAACTTTGTTTACTAATGCCCTGCAGCAGTATGTAGTGAGTTTCCCCCGCCCCTAAAATCTTCAATCAGAATTCTCCTATTCAGTGAATGTCTGCTTTGTAAATAGCAGTAAATTGAAAGGTTGATGTGTATTGTCAGAGGAGCAGCATTAACAATATTTTTTTCCAGGACTTCGCATTTTTCCACTAGAGAGACTGGAACATTTGAGGGACTGGAAAACTTCCTTCAGATTTTCCTGAGTATCTTCTCAGACTTTCACATTTCCAACTTTAAATTCGCAGCTTTTGCAAGATCTGTTTTAATTTGATAAAGGCTATTACGCAATTTATAATACACGCAGCGTATTGAGATGTATCCCAGGTAGCTTTCTATTCATGGATGAAGCCTTGTGAACAAGTGAGGACGACTGATTTTCACTGGCTCTTAAGGGTCTCCTTCCCTCTTGCACAAATAAAAGAAATCTGATCAGAAGATCAGTTTAGAATACAAATATGTTAACTAGATTAATGGCATAGGTCAATGCTGAATGATACATTCACACATTTTCATTATTTATATGGAATATCATGAAGCTCTCTTTTCACGTCTGTTTTCTTTTGCTTCACAGATCAAGTATTAACTGTTGGTCGATGGTCCAAAGGAATGAGTGCAGATTATGAAGAAATACTAGAGAGCCCCAAACTGCAAAAACCAAAACCAAAAGTAGCTAAAGTTGTTAACTTTTGACTGCCATCTGGAACAATTTCTCAATGTGTGACTTAAAGTAAGGAAACGGATTGCAGTTTTGGAAGAAACCATAATGGCATGATCACGCTGTTCTTGTTGACTTAGGAAAGGATGATCAGTTAATGAAATCCTGCTGTAAATGGAGACTTCATGGGGGGGAGGGAAGACAAGTGGTTTGTAGGACAACTTGTAGCAAGCTACTGCCTCTCTCTCTCTCTCCCCGAAGGCAGGTGTACTAACCAGCTTGCCACTCAGTAACATCCTGGTCCCCTGTGACTACTGATACCAGTAGCCAAATTGGGGACAGGATAAGTCACAGGCAATAGCTCAAACTCTTTTATAGAATTAATCTGATAATGGGGACAGGTGAGTTCCCAAAATAAAATTGATTCTTTTTGAACAGCTTTGACATCATCTCCCTTCTGCCATGGACATAGAAATGAGACATAAACTCAAGAACACTTTTATTTATATTAGCTGAACATCCAAGCCACATTTAAACATTAATAGCAGGGTTGATCTTGCAGCGTAATAATCTAGGTTATTAATAACCTAGGTTATTGTTTTGCTGGATCAGTGAGTTAATAGGGTAACGTTTTTAATGTCAGGATACCTAGGCTGCAGTCTTGTATACACTTACTGGAAGTAAGACCCCCATTAAATGGACTTACTTCTGAGTAAACATGCACAGGATTGCACTGTATATATCTGGTCCTTATGTTTTGTGAATAAGTGTATTCTTTGCAGTGTTGGATATTGATCTACAAATCAGAACCTCCTTGCTTTGAATATTGCCCCTATAATGAGCTTGGGGGCCATAGGTAAGCCATTCTCTCATAGCCTCAGCTGCAATACAGAGGCAATAATACTTGCCTTACAGAGTTGCAAGGATTTCATTAAAACAATACAGGTAAAAAGCTTTTCTTGCCTTAGAAATAAGGTTATAAGTGACATGGAAAATTTCCTGGACTTGGTAACTGTACTGCCCATGTACAGTAAATTCCTATTCGCTTAAGGGAAGGGTAGTAATCACAATTTGTGTGTCACAGTTTGAGGATCTCCAAATCGATTTATGGGAGCCTTTGTAGTCAAATTTGGTTCTTCTACAGACTTTAAAGCTACATAATTGTTTATTGCATAGTCTGGTTTATATTTATTCTATTTTTATGGAATGCATTAAATTATAATTTGACTACAGTGTTTGTGGATTCTGTTTTCTTTACCTTTTTGATCTTATTGCTTTTATGGCTCATTTATTAAGAAAATAAATGCTTATTCACTTATGTTTGCCCTCTGTACCTCTTAAGGTTTCTAAAGAGTTTATGAATCTGGGAATAGATACAAATATAAGCTGTGTGATTGTGCTTCTGGTCCAAGCATCAGATCATAATCCACAAAAATGTGAAGGAGAGCGTAAAGTACACTAAAGTTGAGTCATTTGGGAATCTATATATAAAAAATGAATGTGTGTGTCTATGTGCGTATGTTTGTATGTATGTTCCAGCATAACTCTGGAATGCCTGAAGCGATTTACACCGAACTTGGTACACATATGCCTTACACTCTGGAAAGAAATACTGCGGGGTAAGACATCCCTATCACCCCAGGGGTGGGGGTGCGAAGGGGGTGACATGTAAAAATGATTGAAAATGGCCGACCTTAGTGTCAAATCCATAGTTTTTGGGGTCGCTAAGCTGGAATGCCTGGAGCGATTTACACCAAACTTGGTACACATATGACTTACACTCTGGAATGAAATACTGCAGGGGTAAGTCATCCCTAGCACCCCTAGGGGTGGGGGTGGGAAGGGGGTGACATGTAAAAATGATCAAAAACGACCGATATTAGTATTGAATCCATAGTTTTCGGGATCTCTGAGATGAATAGTGACACTCCCGATGCCGTTTAAGTCCACATTCAGCCCCCATCAGCATGGGGGGTGAGAAGGGGTGAAAAATAAAATGTCCAAAAAGACCAACATTAGTGTCAAATCCAGTTTTCGGGGTCACTAAGCTGATTGGTGACAGTCCCGATGACATGTAAGCCCAAGTGTAGTTGAATAGAACTCTGTAGAACCTTCTGGAAATTTTTAGAAATCATTATGCCCCGGTCTTGGACTCCAATCAAATACTTGCCATGTGACCAGGCGTAGTCACTGAATACAAGTCTATCGATGCCGTAGTAGATGCCTATGAGGTTGTCAATTTCCCATCAGACTTCCTAAACTCACTTAATCCGGCTGGATTGCCACCACATTGTCTTTTACTTACAGTGGGATCTCCAATTATTTTACTATGGAACCTCGACCTGCCAAAACGTTGCAACGGCACAAGGCTGTGTGTCAAGACGATGCTGGGTACTGTGATTGAAGCGACTGAACAAGAAAGGGAGAGCGTGGAACAGTTTTTATCCCATGGATAACACTCAGTCCGATGAATCTCCCTTTTAATTTTAAGAGATTGCAATTTCCAGTGAGACTTGCCTTCTCGATCACGATCAACAAGTCACAGGGACAGTCTATTAAGTACTGCGGAGTGGATTTGAGATCGCCATGTTTCTCCCACGGACAACTTTATGTTGCTTGCTCAAGGGTGGGTTCACCCAAGAATTTATGTATTTTTGCTCCTGGAGGTGAAACTAAAAATGTTGTTTATAATCAAGTTTTCCGTTAAATTTATAGTGAATTTGTAAAAGGTTTTACTTCATAATTTTTACACTGTACTTATACTTTTAATTTCCTGTACCTCAAATTACTTCAATTTTACACTATAGATAGAATTCATTCCTTTTCCTGTCTAATACAAGCTTAGATACATAAATACCTGGGCAACGCCGGGTAAGGACAAGCTAGTAGTTTATAAAAGGGAAAAACGTTCTTCAGCCTAATTTATATTGGCCATTGGACCCTTTTTATAACCATTGTACCATGAGGTAGACAAAGAATGTGGCACCAAGAAGTAGCAAACATTGGATCTGGTAGGCAAGAAGTTTGAACTAGTACAAGGACCCTGGTACTTTGCAGTGAAATGTGGGGTAAAGCAAGGATGTCTTTCTCTGGCCTTTGTGATAATTGGGCTCTTTTAGCACTATATCAGCTGCTGAGCTGCAAAGTGACTCATTGGCAGAAGTGGCACTGATGAAAGGGCAGTGGTGGGAAAGCCCACCTATCATGTGGCCCACCCTTTCAGCAGTGCTGCTTCTGCTGAGGTGTTATTTTTGAACAGGTAGCTCTCATGATAACTGGGCTTTCCCAATTGCACCCTTTCAGCAGCACTGCTAATGCCAAGGCAATGGGGAGGGAGAGATGGAAGGAAGCCTTAGAAGGCATGGGGCAATAGGCAGACAAAGAGGGGTGAAAAGGGAGAAACTGCCAAGACTTTTAAAAATGCAAATGAAGCTCAGTATTAGTAATGTAATAATTTATTAGAAATTACAGTTGGAAATAATCATTGACAGGAGTTTGAAGTACATTGCATCCTTGTGCCTAATTTTATATTGTACTGTAGAAATGGAAGAGCAAGACAGTTGCACTGCATATACCAGTTACACAGCTACGATGTTGACATAAGTCTGTAAGGGTCTAGTTTTTACCAACAAATGCCGTATCTCCAGAGCTGCACATAAAAAATACTGTCTGAGTTTAAATCTAAATTTAGTCATGTTAAATTCTAAAGACTACGTACAGAATGCAACTTCATGTAATATTTGAAGTAGAATAGGTGGATACTTTACAGTAGCAGTGTAGATTTAAATCCCATGTGAACTGAGAAGTAGAGAAATGTGAATTTCAATGACATAAACATAATGAAGCTTTGGAAACTGCTCAGCGAATCATCATTCAATGATGCCGTAGCACACCAGATAAGTCCTGATCAAAAAGTACATGGCCATTGATTTGTGTGAGTTTAGGCATAAGATTTAACACTCTGTTAGTCATTTTAACGTCCTTCATTCAATATTACTTAATGAAATGCTGTTGATCTTCCTGCTCTCTAACTCCAAGAACTGGATGCATCTAGAAGCTGTCTTCTCAACTGATTTTGCTAGGCCAGCAACATTTGCAGCAAAATAAGGCATAATACCAGGTGTTCCTTGGTTGAAGTAAGACACCTTTAAAATACGTAAAAGATCAGTATGTGTTATTTCTTGAAATAATTTGTCAGCATTGAAATAATCTCTGTTGGGCAGAATGAGATCGTATTGGGCTTAGTATTGTGTCTCACTTCTTGGTGGTCAGAGTTGCATGTGGGCACAAGAATATTTAAATCCCTGCCTTAGTTTGCAGGAAATTCCCAGCCCACCATTTCAGGACCCCAGCAAAGTACAGTACTGACACTATCGTGTGATTTTGCAGAATCATCTGGGAAGGGAATTTAAATGTTCTTGTGATCAAATTGCATATGGACCACACAGAAGCTATTTTGGAAGAACCAAGTCAGGCTTTAGGTACAAAACTACATACTGTATTGTAACTTTCTCCTTTCAGATTGATGGAAGGTTGCATATGGTAGAAAGGCTCCGGGGACACTGCATGTTTGCAGTAGTGACAGAAATACTTTCATATTTTGAACTCTGCTAAACAGTCACTTTTTAGCTGTAAATTTCAACTTTAATATCTGAAAACAGTTTTTTTTTAAAGATTTGTTATCTGAACCGCTAAATATTTGAAGACGACAATTTGACATATGGTAGGACTGTTAACTCCTTGAATTCAAGGGCTGATGTTGGCTCCAGACCAAATGAGAGGTTTTAGCTTTGTTTGAAAGTCTACGTGTGACTTGGATGGTGATAGGAAATAATACATATACATTTGTATTCCTAATAGTAAAAAATCAGATTCTTTCACCGCAGCTTGAAGATAGCAGGTGAATAAAGCATATCAGATAGCTGTATTTAATTATAAAGCTGCTTACCAAAGAAGAGTTGTCATCACTGTAGATCAAGAATCCTGCACACTGGATTTCACTTCTGCAATAGTCCTTATTAGAAGGTGGAACAGATGTCAAGGCCACTGACCTCGCAGCTATTATGTAAGGGTCTCTAAATGTAATAAGAGTAGTGTTAAATCATAACACCAAAAATCTGGACTGCTGACATGCTTTTTTTCTGTTTGCAGCTGGCTTAAGAGTATTGTGCGGAATCTGGAAGGTGGTGTGTTTAAATCATAACCTCAGTTTTGCAGCTAAATTAATGTTAAAGAGGTGTGTATAATCTCTGAAGTGCTGCTGCTAAAAGTAGCCATGTTGTTTTTTTTGTGAGTGAGTGAGTGAGTGAGGTGGGGGAGAGACTCACTTTTGGCAAGAAAACAGATCAAGGGAATACAATTCCTTTCTTCTACATGCATTATAGTCCAGATTAAATTAGGTCCTGTGGCTGATTTTAGGGCAGCACTTCCAGAATAAAGCATACTTCTTCAAAATTCTGTTAACTGCAGGTCTAGTTTGATCCACCTGCTCCCAAACTGCACTGAACAGAGGATTTTGTCTTATATGTTCCTTTGTCACTTGGTGTAAGTGAAGATATCGGCATCAATTTGTGGCAAGTGGAAACCTTTGAAAGATGTCAAAATAGTACTTCCCAAACCTTTTAATACTGACCCACTTTTTAAAATGACAATCTATCATTCCCCGCTAGATAAAAAGATATCTAGAAAGAAATAATATTTAGTAATTAATACAATTGTGCCCGACTCTTCGCGACCCAATGGACCACAGCATGCCAGGCCTCCCTGTCCTCCACAAGCTCCTGGAGTTCGCCCAATTTCATGTTCATTGCTTCAGTGACACTATCTAACCATCTCATCCTCTGCCACCCCTTCTCCTTTTGCCTTCAATCTTTCCCAGCATGAAGGTCTTTTCTAAAGAGTCCTCTCTTCTCAAGAGGTGGCCAAAGTATTGGAGCTTCAGCTTCAGTATTTGTCCTTCCAAGGAGCAATCAGGCTTGACTTCCAGTAGGATTGACCAATTGGATCTCTTTGCAGTCCAGGGGACTGTGCTAGTGCTCCACCTTCCTTATGGTCCAGCTCTCACAGCCATACATGACTACTGGGAAAACCATAGCTTAGATTATGCAAACCTTTGTTGGCAGGGTGATGTCTCGGCTTTTGATTAAGTTGTCTAGGTTCACCATAGCTTTCCTCCCAAGAAGTAAACATCTTTTAATTTCATGGCAGTCACCATCTGCAGTGATCTTGGAGCCCAGGAAAATAAACTCTGTCACTGCTTCCATTTCTTCCCCTTCTATTTGCCATTAAGTGATGGGAGTTGTTGCCATGATCTTTACTTGGTTTTTTTAAATGTTGAGCTTCAAGCCAATTTTTGCACTTTGTTGTAATCAAAGCAGACACTGGCCAAAATATAAAGCAACTGGAAGAAGCTGTATGAGGCTGGAAATCATGGAGAGAGCTGGCTCATGGAATCGGCAAACATTGGATATGACTGAACGGATAATTTGATTCAATAACTGAATTTACCTGCAATTAGAGTTGAGTTTTTCAAACTTACCCAGCCTCACTGGGCTTCCTTTGAGACACAAGAACTAAAAAATCATTGGGCTTGTTTCCATTTTCAGATGGGGATGTAATGTGGTATATTTTGTCCTCTTTAGTCACACTTTCAAGAACTCTACAAGTTCTGCAAGTTAAAGAGGAATAAAGAAATGTTTATTACATGGGTGCCGTCTAAAATACCAATTAAAATACCTGTTAGTCCTGCAGGACCTCTCCGCGGCTTTCGACACCATCGACCATGGTGTCCTTCTGGGTCGGCTGGCCGGGCTGGGGCTTGGAGGCACTGTTTTGCAGTGGTTCCGCTCCTTCCTGGCTGACAGATCCCAGAAGGTGGTGCTGGGGGACGCTTGTTCGGCACCCCGACCTCTTAGGTTTGGGGTGCCGCAAGGTTCCATCTTATCCCCCATGCTGTTTAACATCTACATGAAACCGCTGGGAGAGGTCATCCGGGGGTTTGGAGTGGGGTGCCATCAATATGCTGATGACACCCAACTTTATCTCTCCTTTCCCCCTGATTCTGAGGAGGCGGTTGAGGTCCTGGATCGCTGTCTGGAGGCGGTTGGGGGCTGGATGTGGGCGAACAAGCTGAAATTAAATCCGGATAAGACTGAGGTGCTTTTGGTTCGGAAATCCACAGCTCGGGTATTGGACTATCGTCCTGCTCTGAATGGGGTCGCACTTCCTCTGAAAGAGCAGGTTCGCAGCTTGGGGGTTCTCCTGGATTCACAGCTATACCTGGAGTCCCAGGTGGCGGCGGTGGCCAGGGGAGCCTTTGCTCAGCTTCGGCTGATTCGCCAGCTGCGGCCGTACCTGAGCTGTGCGGACCTGGCCACAGTGACCCATGCCCTAGTGACATCTAGATTAGATTATTGCAATGCGCTCTACGTGGGGCTGCCTTTGAAGACGGTCCGGAAATTACAATTAGTACAGAACGCGGCGGCTCGGGTGGTTGCTGGGGCACGTCGGTTTGACTCTGTCGAGCTGCTGCTTCGGCGACTGCACTGGCTGCCAGTTCTGTTCCGGGCCCAATTCAAGGTGCTAGTTTTGACTTTTAAAGCCCTTTACGGCTCGGGTCCGGGGTATTTGAGGGACCGCCTCCTTCCATACAATCCAACCCGTACTCTTAGATCATCTGGGGGGGCCCTTCTGACTGTGCCGCCACCAGGAGAAGTGAGAGGGGCGGCGGCCAGGAAGAGGGCCTTCTCGGTGGTGGCCCCCCAACTTTGGAACACCCTCCCCTTAGAATTGAGAACTGCTCCCTCTTTGTTTACATTTCGGCGGGGGCTGAAGACCTTTTTATTCCATAAAGCTTTTAACTGTTGACAGGCTGGCTGGCTGGCTGGTTTGTGTATTTGTGTATTTTTATAATTTTATGATCCACTGGACATGTTTTTTAAATTGTATCTGTTTTTAATTTTGTTGTATTGTTTTTAACATTGTTTTTAATTGTTTTTTAATGTTGATTTTATATTGTATTTTTTATGTTGTATGCCGCCTTGAGTGCCTCCGGGCAAAAAGGCGGGGTAAAAATCAAATAAATAAATAAATAAATAAATAAATAAATAAATAAATAAGACATTCTTTACAATCCTAATTGTGGCTAGCATGTATAATTTCTTTCCAGACTAAGGGATTGTTGAAGCTAGGTTGCAGTGAATTTTTTTAAAAATAGACACCTACAACCATTGGATGGGGAAGAGGAACAAAAGATGGAAAGAAATCTAGAAATACAGCTTAATTAATAAACCCATGCTATGGGTTTCAGCTACCAGGGAACAGGTGTTCTGCTGGTCGCAGCTGTAGCAAAGCAGATGCAAATTGCTTTCCAGTTGCATGCTGCTGGAGCGGTGACAGGAAGGCCTAGGTCAGGGGTTTTCAAACTGGGCCATCACAATAGCCCAGCCTGAAGAGCCCTGTCTGTTTACCTTTAAGGGGCAGGGCAGGAGAATCGCAGCAATGCGATCGGCACGCTTGTGTCGCTTCTGACCACATACTGGGGCTGCGGGAGGACTTAGCAGTGCCAGCCCCAGTGTCCGGGAGGGTTGCGGGGCTGTGTGGCTCCCTGTGCACTGACAAACAAGAACCTATTGCAACCCACTTCCGGTTTCGCGATTGCAACTAGGAAGTGGGTCGCAATTAGGTTTTTAAACTTTTCTAACGTACAGGGAGCCCTGCGAAAGGGGTCTGCAGGGCTCCCCAACCCTCCCGGATGCTGGGGTAGGCACTGGAAAATCCTAGCGACCGAGTCACTGCGATTCCCCTGCCCCTGCAAGCATTTACAGCGGTTCGTGAACTCCCAGAGAGTTTGAGAACAGCTGGCTTAGGTTTTCCCGCTTGCATTGCTGGGCCTGCCGAGAGACTCGCTGAGGCAGGTAAGATAGCGGGGAAATGGTAGAAGCAGGGGCAGGACAGAATGGGGAACTGGGAGGCTGCGGGAGGGGCGGCGATGGCTGGATCTGATCTCCCTTTTCTGCAGTCTCCTCTCTGTCTTTCCTAGTGAAATAGCTAGTGCAGACTTGAGAAGGCTCATTGTGAAGTGGGAGGCTTACACAAAGGTAAAGGGATTTAAATATTCTTTCCCTGGCAAGGTTTCCCACTCTCTGCTGTTCCTCCTCTGGATACAGTGCGCCCATTTTTAGTGCAGCTGCACCAGTGGGGAAAGGAAATGATAGGATTGGGCTTTAAGCCTTTTAAACTCTGCCTGTCTAATCAGCTTTGCCTCTCTCTCTGCTTCCCCAACTGTCCACTTTCTAAACGCCCTTCTGTAAGATCTTGTAAGGAACAAAACCTTTACATACAATGTATTTAAATCTCTGTAACTAATGATTATCCTCACGTATTTCAGATATACTATAATTATCTTTTCAACCTTACTAAGGCTGCAATCTTGTACATGCTTACTAGGTAGTATCTCAGTAGGACTTACTTCTGAATTGCACAGGGTATTAACTTACTGAGCAAAACAGGAAGAAACGCAATACTTTTGAAATCTGGAAACACAAAGGGAACAAGATATATTTGGAAAAAAAAATCACTATAACTGCCAGACTGATTTTTAAGGCACGTTCCCAAAGTGTTTTTTTCCCCAAAGCACCCTTTCCAATCAAACCCCCTATTTGCTTGTTTTGAGACAGTCTTGATCTCTCTGTTACTACTGCAGAGTATATTTGGACTAAGAGGACACACTTCTGAGCAACAGGACAGCACATCTTAACAAGTTTTATTCCCTTGCTTGAGAGCGCAATCCTAACCTGGAGTTAGGCAGGCACAGTTAGGCCAGCAAAGTTTGGCTGGCACAAGGAACATCGGAAAGTTTGTTTGGACCTCACTAGGTGTCAGAGAAGCCAGCACACAGACATGCGCCATCCTCCCCAACTTTGAGAATGGTCCAAACGCTCTTTACGGTGACCCTTGTGCTGGCCAACCTGTGCCGGCCTAACTCCAGGTTAGGATTGCGCCGTGAGTCATGTAGTTTTAGATATTTGCTGAGGATACTAGATTTTTGTAGTTTTTATTTTATTTTTTATTTTGAAGGATTTATACCTCGCCTTTCCCATGCCAAAGCAAATGCCCAAGGCGGCTTACATGAGCAGGCTAGTCTAAACCACCATTTTTTTCAGTGGGGTTTTTTCAAGTCTACATTAGTCTTGTGATCTGACAATCCTCAGGCCCAGATGTCACCTTCCCAGTGTGGTTCTCTCCTTTGGGTGGCTGCCATCAAGCCTCAGCAGGCAATCGCAAGTCAAGCCTGGACAGGTCCTCAAGGTCGTATTCCATTCTTTGCTGGCTGGCCTCCTCACACACTCCACCGCAGCTCTCACTTGCAGTGAGTTTTAGATTATTTGTGAGATAATAATTCCTGCCCCCCAAAATTACAGGCCAAAATGAAATTAGTTTTTTATTATGCTCATTGTAACTCTAATTCCATTTACTAGAGAATAAGCATCATTAAGCTCTGTGGACAAAACATTCAAATAGATATGCTTAAGTACCAGAACTTGCACATAGAGTAATTCCCTAAGACCTGGCTGTTTTGGCAACACACTTAACTTGAATCTTTTAGAAGAAGGAAAATGAGAAAGATCCTCTTACAATATTCTCTGTAACATTTTGCATAAATTTGGCTTAGCTTTATCTGTTCTTCCAGAAGACTGGAAAACAATTCTCAGTTCTTAATATGTTTATATCCAGTAGCAAAAGTTCTATCTTCTTTACAAAAGTACCAATTGACAAGTGTTTGTAGCCCCTTCTAGCCATCTTTACCGAGATACCCCATTAGCAAAAGCTTTTTTGTCATTTCTATATAGAATGATTGTATTGGAAAAGGCAGGAGCTACCCAGAGGAGTGAGGGAATGGTATCAGCAATGGCCCCTTGTCCAGGTAAACCAGGGATTATGGGGTTAATCCCAGAACTCCTGCAGCAGAAACACAGATGCAGGCTGATAAGGGCTCTGGCTGTGAAGGGAGGTTAGCACATGTGCAGATGGGTGTGGCTGATGAATTAAAGCCTGCCCATCAACAGACACCCATTGGCTGGCCTCAGTATAAAGTGGGAGGCAGGAGCTGCAGTAAAGCACCTGGGCAGGTGCCGGACGGGAGCACCAGGTAGGTGCTGGATGGACGGATTGCTGAACTGATGGAGTGCTGGCTGGCTGGCTGGCTGGCTGGCTGGACTGCCTGCCTGTCTGAAGGACTGTCGGACGGACTGATGAGCTGGTTGAAAGACTGGCTAAGGTAAACTCATTGTGGGGAATAACTGTGGGGAACAGTTGTATGGCTGCCACGCCCCTGGAGCCACCAAGTGGAGGGTTTGGCTTAGGCAAGCTGACTGCCTATTGTTTGTTGGTGGGGTTTGTTGGTAGGGTATTTTGAGCTAAGCCAGTGATGAGGGCAGTCTGGAGGATGCTGACCATCCAGTGATCCGAAGCAAAGCTGCTGGAAGAGAGGAAGCCCAGTGGGTGACTGAACCCCCTCCCTCTTGCCTATCCCTGAGGCAGCTCTGGAGGGGAGACTAGTTAGCCTAGTGTGGGCATTGGGGCCTTTGGGGAGGCCCAGCAGGGAGAATTTGGCAGAACAATGATATAAACTCTAAAATATTCATTATACATTTAATTTTATTAATTTTATTAATACATTTAATTTTATTTGTCACACTGACTGATTTACCAAAAGTTGAGAAACAATGTTGTCAAGTTATGTTGGTCAGTAAGTTATGTGAAGACTTATTTACACCACTTAAACATGAACAAGACTGCTGGCACTCCCTTAAAATACAAAATTATACTCACAAACATTGTGGGTCCCAGTGCCCATGGAGAGTGAAGTCAGATAAAAGGGAGAAAGCAAGCTCTGAAGGTACCTGTACTTGCATTTCAACCTTGATGGACAAACTCTCTCTCTCCTCTAGAGTGAACACTTTGATCTGAAATAAAAATTATATATTTCTTTAAAAATGCAAACTTACAGATTCAGATGAACAACTTTGGCAAATTTTGTGACTGTGTGACACAGCCATAATTTATGACACTCCTTTGAAATATTAACAAAGGGGTCTCAGGAAAAGTATAGCTGACTACTTAAAATATCAGTCACCTAATTCTATATAGGTTATAGGACAAAGACGGTGATCAAGTATTTCTGTTACTTAGGGTGCAATCCTACCCAGCACTGGAATAGCATGGCTGGCTGGCCAGCACCATATCCAGTGCTGGGTAGGTGGAGGCTGGAGCCTCCCAGCAGCAAGGGAGCATGCACCCCCTTACTGTAGGGGAGGCTCCACCCTCCCCTATGTGCTCCTCAGATCTGCTCCTCAGATCTGCGCTAAAGAGCAGGCGCAGATTCGAGAAGACCGCGTGGCCCGAATCGGAGCCGTGCAGCCTCATGGATGGGCTTAGGCTGTGGCCTTACAGCCATCTCTCAAGCCTGCCCACATCCCGCCCAAGTCCCACCCCTGCCTCCCTCCCTCCCTCTCACCAATCCCCGTGCTGCGCGGAACCTCCCTCACGCCAACCGGCTTCGGTTGGCGCAAGAAAGGCTCAGCGTGGGCGCAGCAGGGCTGGCGCTGCCTGCAACGCTGGCCCTGCTGCTCTAGCGCTGATGCAGGGCTGCCGATCAGCGCTCCCACATGAGTGCTAAAGATGTCATGCTGCTATGATGTAGCGTCGACGTGACAGGCAGTGCAGGATTGCGCTGTTAATAATATTAAGGCAGTGTTTCTCAAACTAATCTTTTAGTAAGCTGACAAAACAATTTGCTTCATGATACTAGTGTTAATATCAGAAATGTCAAATATGTAAAAAAAATAAAGCACAAATAATTCCCAGATTTATTGGAAAAAGTATGCAAAACAGTCGCACAGCTAAAGGGGGGCAAAATGGTAAGTGTTGCAGATGCTGCAACAAACCACGTAAGCAACCCCTCCCACTTGCCGTTGGAGCCATTTTGGACAGCAACAGCTTCATGCAGGTGCTCGCCAAACCCAAAGGCATTTCCTGTATGTTGCCTTTGCCTGAAATGGCCGTCACCTGGAATGTCACCTCATGGAATGGCTCTGATGGTAAATAGGAGGGGCTGCTTACATGGCATGTTGTGGCATCTGCAGTTCTTACCATTTTTGCCCTTCCCTCCCTAGGACTGCTAATTGGTATGCTGCTAGAAGACAGGCTTGAACGTCAAGCTGTTGGTACTGATTATGTGACTGTTCATGTGACCATGTGTTGTTCTCTTTGCATCCTGTTCCTAGTGGTACAGGACAGAAAAACACCTTTACATTAATTATTTTAGACTATAGGGCCATCAAAATGCAACTCTCTTGCAATTCATAACTTACATTGCCTGGAGTGCTGGTTATTTCCCATCCAGACTTTGCTGCGAGGGCAGTCAATGCTGCAACGTTGCTTTTGATTATATACACCTAAAACGTAAGGAAAAACAATAATCAATAAGAATAAGGGGCTGAAATTTCTGGATTATCTGGAGTTTAATAAACAGTTACAAAATGCAGAAATTTTTCTTCTTCTTAGAAGAGTCAAGCTAGCAGCATTTGAATCAGTAGCGCCAACTTGGGTGTGGCGCGGGGGCAAGTGGCCCTCCCAATATTTTGAGGGTGTGGCTGTGCCACCCCTATTTGCATTTACTTGCAACCATGATGCATTGCACTAAAAACATGATTTCTTTGTAATTTCTCCCTTTTTTGAAATTGCACCTTCTAAAATCTCTGAGCGCAAAAACACGTAATAGACTATTGGGAAAACTAGACCTATACTGGTAGGTCATGCAAGTCACTGTAAGTAGGAAAGCAGACACTTGGTCTGCCCAACTGCCTGAGCAGTGTCGGGGGGGGGAGAACAAGCACGCCGTCCCTGCTCTGGGAGCTGATGTCACATTGGGTGACATCATGATGTTGGGTGCGTCAAGGGGCGTGGCTGCGTCAAGGGGCGTGGCTACGGGGCCCCCAATGTTGAACACAAGTTGGTACCCCTGGTTTGAATTGAATGCTTTCAATAATGATGATAATTGGGATTATATATCTTATGCCTCACTAATGACCAAGAGAAGGCTGATTAAAAGGAAGCTAGTCTGTGTTTCTCTAATGAATTAAGCAACCTTTTTGCCCACTGATCTATGACAAGAAGTAGGTTCCTGGAGCTGGATTAGTTGTGGGAGCTCTGGGGTGGGTGGGAGGCTGTGGGAGGGGAAGAGAACAAGTCACCTCAGAAAACACCACAATAACATCAAAACATTATCATGGAGATGGCTAAAGAGGGACATGCCCACAAATGCTAATTCGTCTTACAGCAGATAAGAGGAGAAAGGGGAACGTGCGACTGGTGAAATAGGGCAGAAAGGACAGCTGCTGTTTTGGTACATCAGAGCAAATAAAACTACAGACATATCACTGGGCTAGGAACTAGCACTCTAATTCTGTGTGACTCAAGAGTGCCCCTCTTCAACGTGCCCCTAATACTATAATACAGTCCAATCCTAAAACAGTGCCCAAACAGCTGCTGCTGTATCCTGCATGGACAGGGAGGCAGCCAGAGGTCTCCTCACGGTAAGGAAACATCTGTTACCTCCTGTCATGCCCCAGCCTGCCCAATAGGGCTATATGGATCTGAACCAGCTCAATCATAGGCGCTGAACCAAGTATCCCTATGTAGGGCTTTCAGGCCTGGAAGGGGTGTTAGGATCTGGTGGAAGCCTCTTTTGCCACTCCTGCCTCCCTCCCGGGCCTGAACCACTCTCCTCCCTGCCCTCCCTCAATCCAGTTTTGCCATTCCCCACCTCCCCTCTGCACTGGAAAGCTCCCACGCCACTCTGCAGTATACTGCCATTGGCTCCTGGGGCTGGCAGGAAGGCCCATCGCCCGGCCATGCTGGCCTTCATGCTGTTGCTTCCCTTTGTCTGCCTGTCACAAAGTGCTTTATGACCAGTGATGTCATGCAGGGGGAATGTGGGGGAACTCAGTTTCACGTTAAAATTATTTATTTATTTTAAGGATTTTTACCCCGCCTTTCTGCCTAAAAAGGCATTCAAGGCGGCATTACAAAAACAATTAAAAACAGAATAACAACATAATTTAAAAACAATAATTAAAAACAATATAAAAATACAATATACAATACAACGATTATCCCATGGATCAGGTACAGAAAATAAAAGAATACAAAGACCAGCCAGCCTGTCAGCAACTAAAAGTCTGTTTAAACAAGAAGGTCTTCAGTCCCCGCCGAAATACCGCCAACGAGGGAGCAGTTCTTAACTCTAAGGGGAGGGTATTCCAAAGTTGGGGTGCCACCGCCGAGAAGGCTCTCCTGCTGGCCGCCACCCCTCTCACCTCTCCTGGTGGCGGCACAGTCAAAAGGGCCCCCCCAGATGACCTCATTAGGGCTGACTCTGCCCACTTCACTCCGCGGCGCTTCCCCCCTCCTCCCCCTCCCGATTCCTCTGCAAAGAGCTTTTCTTCTTGGTTGGCTGGCACTCAGAGGGTTAAAGGCAGTGATGTCATTCAGGGGGAACGGACCAGAACGGGCATTCCAGATCCTAACGGGCTCCATGGCTGCTTCCGGGTTTTTTTTTTGTTTTGTTTTTTCGACATTTGAATTTGAACTCAAAAGTGAGTTCCTGTTCCTAAATCATTTGAATGACACCACTGTTTATGGCTCTTTTGCGGCAATCGTCTCCTTAGCAGCACATGCAAGATTGGCACTGCTGCCAGGCAGAATCAGGCCCTTAGTTGCTTTGTAACTAACTGGATATGAAGAGGACCCAGTTTCAGTTAACTTCAGTTCCCCAGCAGTCTACTATAAGGCAATCTTCAATTAGTTCTTTCTTTGCTGCCTCTGTGTTACTTGGTAGAAGTGGGGACAAAACATTGTGCCTGCAAGAAGTTCTACAATGCAGACTAGCTAATTTAGCATACTTAAATCAATTAGCATCACTGATTTGCATAAGAGGCAACCCTTCCCAAGGCTTGTACTGAAGCATTTGAGGATTGTTCTATCCATTATAGATTTCTAATAAACACTATTTATTCCTTTTAAATGAATTGGAGATGAATTAGGCTTTAAAAAGTCCTAAGCTACTATGCACGCACCTAATTGCTAAATAATGTTAATACAAAAACAATATAGACATTTAAAAAGTCACTATTTGAAATTTTCTTTACTGGAAGGCAATGTGGATTCGCCTATGTCTCTGACAGTAACAGAAAATCAGAGGGCAAGTAAATCAAAGAGAAAAGATATTTTACACTATATTCTTTCGGTAGCTTTGGGGCATATACTAAATGTCCAAGTGCACATATACAGACATGCCCTGGTATCTGCTGGGGTTCCATTCTAGACACAACCCCCATGGCAGTGATGTCATGCAGGGGGAACGCGGGGGAACTCAGTTCCACTTGTTAAAATTAGGGCTGACTCTGCCCACTTCACTCCACGGCACTTCCCCCCTCCCGATTCCTCTGCAAAGAGCTTTTCTTCTTGGTTGGCCAGCACTCAGAGGGTTAAAAGGAGCGACTCTGGATTCCTAGAGGGGCAAAGGGGGAAGGGCTGCAGTGGGGAAGTCCCATCCTGCACAGCCCCCTTCCTTGCTTCCTCCAGCCACACACGTGGAGTCAGCAGCCGCTCTGGTGAGTCTGCAGCCCACTGGGGAGAAGGGGCATCCTGGGAGTGTGGTGGCGAATCAAGGGGGACCCCGGAGGGGATGGAGGGGAGCCGGGACTTTTTGAAGCTGCCCTCCTGACATGCCAGGCGTAAGCGGGCTTTGGTGTGGGGAAGTGCCCAAGGGTGCTGTTCGGAGTGGTGCCGCCCCTCAGCCCCTTCCACAGGTTCCTGCCTCATTCTGCTCAGCCAGCCTCGGCTTCAAGGCTGCTGCCCCCGTGCCAATTTTCAACTTCCCTGGCAATTTTGATTAACTCCACCTCGCCTAGCCGCGAAGACCAAGGAAAGGCTTTCGCCGGTGTCTCTCCAGTCCAGAGCGTTCCACTGGCGCTCTGGGTGTGAGGCTTCTTTGGGAGACTGTCCCCATCGCTATGGAGCTGCAATTGGGGTGGGGGGAATTCTTCGTTTTCTGTTCTGTAGGCGCCAGGCGCTGTACAGAACCGGCTGGCTCCGCCTACTCGTCGCTGACATCATCACTGGCTAGGAATCAGCCACGGGTAGACCTGGGCTCGGCCAGCCTCCGGCTTATGACATCACTTCCGGTGGGCGGGTCCTGACACATGCCAATCAAAAGTGAGTTCCTGTTCTTAAATCATTTAGATGCCACCAGTGCCCCATGGTTACCTGAAACCGTGGATACTGGGGACACCTTTTTAAAGATAGGGAAACATCACTAGTTTTGCTGCAACAAGGTAAAAAAAAGAGATATTTAATGTTCCCCTATCTTTTTAGTATCCATGTATATCTGAAACCATGGATACTGAATCAGTGTATACTAGACCACACCTGTACTGTATAAGCACCTTCAAATGGTATCATGGTTACCTGGTTATTTTGGTCCCAACTATCGTGGATACAATAATCTTCCTTCTCTAACAGAGCATATTTCCTGTAGTTGATGTCAAAAAGAAGACCAAAAATAAACTAAGAAAATGTCCAGACTTTATAAATAAGTATACACATGATATACTTATAAAGCATTACTTCTCTTCCAAATATGTTACAGCTAAGTGTTTTAGGCTGCAACTCTATACACACTTACCTGAGAGTAAGTTCTAGCAAATTAACCGCACAATGGACTAGGCATGTCTACTCAGAAGTAAGTCCCTCTGTGTTCAATCCCCCAAGAAGGTATGTATAGGATAGCAGCCTCAATTGTAATAATGAACAGGCATATTAGATTTGCACTGTAATTCTTACAATTCACTGCAATTGAATCAATAGTCACACTTGTATTACAATGGGAAAGAATCAATGTTGTCATCTACTCTCTTGTAGACGGAACGCTGGGCGGGATGTAGAGTGATCGACAGCCCGTCGACTCACTTCCACTTTCTTCGCACGCCCCGCGCGGCTTTCCCTCGCCTCGGAGGGGGCGCCTGCTCGCCCAGGCACCTGGTGCACCCCCCACCCATCCCCCCTGGCAAGTAGGCGCTCCCTCCGAGGCGAGGGAAAGCCGCGCGGGGTGCGCGAAGAAAGCGGAAGTGAGTCGACGGGCTGTTGATCACTCTAAGTCCCGCCCAGCGTTCCGTCTACAAGAGAGTAGATGACAACACTGGAGAGAATGTACTGGACCCTTTCCCAGAAGTGTGTCCATACGTATAGCTCAGTACAGACTGTTTGGAAATAATTCATAGAGGAAGGAACAGGATCCTGCTGGCTGCCCCTGATGACAGAGTTCCTTATGCGGAGTCCAATCATATAGAAACTACATACATAGGTTCTGTATGCCCAATCTGTACCATAAAAAGAACCTATGCAGGGGCATAGCCAAAGAAGTGCAAGAGGGGTGCAATTGCACTGGGCAACAAGTTTTAAGGGGCCAACAAGCTGAGTTTGACACTAGTGGCCCAAAATTGTGAAAACCTTGGTATGTATGAATAATACCATCATGTTATATACCATTTGGTGCAGCACTTAATGCAAAATTCAATGAAACAAACCAGAGTGTAATATCTTCATTCTGTCAAAACAGCCAAGAAACTGATAAATATAACTGTGATGTCATTTCCTATAGTGACATCACTTCCACGGCATCATTTTGCCCTCTGCACTGGGCTACACTTTCATTAGCTATACCGGTGCATCTATGCATGGAAAGCACCTGTGTATAGCTTATTTGTGAGTAGGCTTTGCACAGAAGGACCGATTATCATGTTGAGGCTGAGGATGCCTCAAGACCAACTAGCATAATTACAATTCCCCTGCATTGTATTATGGCCAAATTTTAGTAGTTTGCTCAGGGTTTTCAAACAACCTGAGGCAGTGACAGGATATGCCTTCCACCTTCCTCTAATCATCTCACCTACCATTCATGGTCTGTTGAGAAACAAGCAGGTTCAGGAATTAGGAGGTGCAGAAACAGTTTCAGGCTGCAATCCTATACACAATTTCCTGGGAGTCCCATTGAACACAATGGAACTTACTTCTGAGTAGACATCCATAGGATTGTGCTGCCAAGTGTTATAAACTAGAGCAGTGGTACCCAAACTGTGGGTTGGGACCCTCCAGTGGGTTGCGAGCCAATTTCAGGTGGATCACAAAGCACCAAGGGCACCCATTTTGAAAATGTGGGAAGATGGTATGCTGGAAAGCGGGAGGGCTACGTGGTTGTGTTGCTTGTGTCAAGGTTGTAAATAGGCTTTTTTTTCTCTTTCTGATTCACGTTGAAATTGGAAAATGACTGAGAAATAACCCAACTTCTTGCTGCATTCTCAGGAAAGCAGCAGGCTCTGGTGTCACAATGATGGCACTTCCTACCATGACATCACTTCTTCTGACATCACCAGAAGATATCACACTTCTGGGGGGTCCTGGACAGATCGTTGTTCTAAAAAGTGGGTCTTGGTGTTAAGATGTTTGAGAACCACTGGAATAGAGCATTAAAGATACAGGCATCATTTCCAGACAAGATCATTGCAGCACACATTAGACAGCTTCTATTGTAAAAAGTAAAGCTTCTTGAGGCATAAAGGTAAAGGTAAAGGTTTCCCCACGACCAAATGGTCTAGTCGTGCCCGACTGTAGGGGGCGGTGCTCATCTCCGTTTCAAAGCCTGTAGAGTTGGCGTTTTTGTCCGATCATGTGGCCAGCATGACTCTATGCTGTAGCGCACGGAACGCCGTTACCTTCCCACCAAAGTGGTCCCTATTTATCTACTTGCATTTTAGGTGCTTTCGAACTGCTAGGTTGGCAGGAGCTGGGACAAGCAACGGGAGCTCACTCCGTCACGCAGTCTCGAACTCCCAACCTTGCGGTCGAAAGCCTAGCAGCAGCGGATTAACTCGCTGCACCACCACATATACATGTATACACATATATATTCCACGTATACACGTATATACACGTGTATATACACGTGTATATACACGTGTGTATACGTGTATACACATATACGTGTATACACGTATACATTCCAGCATACATGGCTGGAAAAGGAAAAGTCAGCTGTTGCAAATCCTGTTGGCTCATGCACACACCATTACGATCCTGACTGGAAATGTGGTGTCCTGAATCAGTAAGGTTCAAGCTGGATTTGTACCATGCTGATGCACTCCAAGATCTTTCTGAGCACAACCCATGATAAACTTCTCATGAGTTTTTCCATTGCTTGTAATAGTTTACTAATCAAATATGATCAGTTTCACAAAAGGGCATGTAATACCTTACCATCTATTGTATTGTTAATGGTATTAAACATTCACATTATCTTTGAGGTTCGTTTATACCTGGCTAATCGAATTCTCTTACGTGCAATAGCTCCATGGTACCTTCTTAAACCGTCCTTCAATAAGGAAAACGAGAAGGAAAACAAGAAAAAAGGGTTTTAAATTGTATTTTTGAAAACTTTGTTTAAATCAAATATAATCATAGTTAATCTAATTTTCAGAATTATGTACTGAGTTTTGTTTTGTCTTGTTTTTAAAAAGGAGCTACCTGAACTTTTAAAATGTGAAAAGTATGAAATGTATGTGAAAAATGTGAAAAAAGTATAAAATGTGAAAAGTATGAATCATCTAGTATGAAATGGACCCTTTAAATAAGATGTGCATATTAATTATTAAGCAGTTCGCAAAGTTGGGACACTTTCTAGACTGTGTGAATGTGGCCTAAATACCGGAAGTGAATTTCTCGCTAATTCCGGCCATAAAAGCCTTAGTGCCTATATTAAAGCATTATTTTTGGTTTTCACAGACATATACTAGGTTTTCAACTGGAAATGATAGATCAGTTCCTCCTTGGTTGGCATGGACTCAAAAGATAGCTCTGCCGGTAAAAAATTATCAAAAGGCACTTTTGAAAGACTGCCTATAATAGGAATAAAATAAATATTATAAACTTATAATGTAAAATAAATGTTTATTGTGCCTTGTATCAAACATTTGTCTTCCGCTCACATTGTCTTGCAAACATGCTAGGTGGGTGGGGAAAAATTCTTACTGATTCCCCTCTCAGTTTCTAGCCCCATCTGCTCCCTGCTTTTAAGGACTGAGGGCCATCACGAACAGGCTAGTACAGTGATGCCGAATCCTTCAGGCTTGCTGTGTCAAAAATGCCTAACTCTGCTGGCGTGTCACTCCCCGCCCCAACAAAAGAGAGAAAATAGTTACATATTAATTTAGTTTAAAAATTGCAGTCCAATTGTATGTGGGGCTATCAAATCATTACAAATCACTACAAAAAAAAATCAAATCACTATGAAAGAAACCCTCAGTTGTTGGGAGTTGGCAAATACTGGCATGTTAGCCAAAACGTTGTGGTGTGTCACCTTTGACACGTGTGTCATAGGTTCGCCATCACTGGACTAGTATGTGGTAGAAGGGAGCTTAACAGAGATGGAGCAACAGGCAAACACCCTTGCATGATCACAAGTCAATATGAGTGAAGACATGTGAAGAGGGATACAACCAAATTAAGTTCCGGAACGCTAGGTGGGACTTACCGCTTGATTGACAGGCTGTCCGTGATGTGTCGCTGCCTGCCCGCCCGCTGTGCAGGCTCCCTCCGGTTGGCATGCCCTTCCGCTGCTTGCCCAGGCACCCGGCGCGTCCCCCAGGCAAGCGGGCACCCCCTCCGAAGCCAGGGGTGCCCGCACGGCGGGCGGGCAGGCAATGACACATCACGGACGGGCAGCCAATTTTTTGGAGAAATTTTTAGAGGCCATGTTTGGAGAAGTTCAGAGGATATTTCTGGAAGTTGAATGCCCTCCTTGGGGTGGAGACAATTTCAGCTAACTGGCCCTGTCTCTATCTAAGGATGAGGAATTCTCTCTTTCTCTTCCCAAAATACAAGTTATGGAAAGAAACCCCCATTTTCCTCTGCTAGTTCCAAACACTCCTGCTATTAACCAAATTAATTAAATATTAATTAAGCAATTGACAACATGATAAACTTGTTCAGGCTAATCTCTCTTCATACATTTCTTCTTTTTAAAATCTCACCTTTGTAGTGGATCTTACTCTGGGGAAGGTAAGAAGCTCTCCGTTTTTATTTACAGCATTAAAAATAAAAAAGGCACTGTTAATATGGCGTGCTTGGCCCTTTGCCCATTCCTCACAATTGTAGGCCTCAACACGGACTCCGATCTCAACTCTGAGGGGGGGAAAAAGGATTCAGTGAATTCAATAGTCACAATGTGACAAACGCAGCAGTGACGTGGAGCGCAATCCTAAACTGGAGTTAGGCCATCATAAACTAAGCCAGCAAAGTTTGGCCAGCACAAGAGCCAAACAAGTAAAGCGTGTTTGGACCACTCTCGAAGTCAGGGAGGATAGCGCATGTCTGTGTGCTGGCCTCTCTGACTCTGAGAGTGTCCAAACATACTTTATGGTGTCCCTTGTGCTGGCCAAATTTTGCTATCTTAGCTTATGCCGGCCTAACTGAGTTTAGGATTGTGCCCTCACTGTGTTATAGACCGGGCTCCTCAGACCTGCACCTGCATAACTGCTGGCTCCTGGCTCCTTCCTTCTCCCCAGGCCATCCCGCCCACGGGAATACCCTCCCTCCACTTCGTTCCACCCTCCCTTCTGCCTCACCTCCACCCAGAAAAGCCCCTGAACTCAGCCAGTGCAAGGGCAGCTTGCCAGCTGTCATCTTTGGTGCGCCTGGCCCGACACTGCTGCCTGCATCGGCCTTGTGCCACTTGTGCTGGTGCAAACATGCCTTAAGGCACTTTTGTGACAGTGCTGGGCTGAGGCAGCAGACGTGCATTGGTCCAACAGGGCCTTAGGGTTGCACTGTAAGTCTCTCAAGTCTTGAGAATTGAAGAGTGGTTTTTTTTTGCAAATAAATAAAGTGGTACTTGCAAATAAATATATTTCTTTCTAGATCACATTTTTTTTTTAAAAGTCTCATAAAGCTAGGTGGGTCTCAATTGTAAAAAGTGCTAAAAAGTTTCAAAACTACTGCAATAGCACAAGAGAGCAACAGTGCATAGAGATGAAATCTTTACCTTTCCTGAAAAGTATTGTTAACTATAGCATTGAAAACAAGGCGATCACCAACAGTGGAAGGTCCTCGGAATTTAAACATATCTACGGATTTCAAAGTTGGAGGCAAGTGACACAGGCGACTGAATGGAAAAAGAAAAAAAAGCAAAGTAAGGTATCTTGCATGTAATTATTTTGTTCATATCAATGCAGCAGTTATACAGTATAAGATAACAACATTTGTACAAAAGAGAAATTGCAAGTTTAATGAAACCTATGGTATAGCTTCAATAAGAAGCCTGAAGAGTTCGCTTTTATATCTGTACTAGCTTTTTGTTACCCGGCGTTGCCCGGTCATCTGGCGTTACCCGGCGTTGCAAATGTCATCGGGACTGTCACCAATCAAATTAGCGACCACGAAATCTGTGGATTTGACACTAATGTCGGTCATTTTGGACATTTTATTTTGCACCCCTTCTCACCCCCCATGCCGATGGGGGCCGAACGTGGACTCAAATGGCATCGGGAGCATCACCATTCATCTCAGCTACCCTGAAAACTATGGATTTGACACCAATATTGGGCGTTTTTGAGTATTTTTATGTGGCACCCCCTTCGCACTCCCACCTGTGGGGCACTAGGGGGGGTCATACCCCCACAGTGTTTGTCACCCGGCCGTGAGGCATATGCGTGCCGAGTTTGGTGCATGTCGCGCCAGGCGTTCCAGCAGGTCAGTGTGGATGTTTTATTTCGCACCCCTTCTCGCCCCCCCACGCCGAGGGGGGCCAAACCGGGACTCCAATGGAGTCGGGAGTGTCGCCGGTCATCTCGGCGACCCCGGAAACTACAGATTTGACACTGATATTGGCCGTTTTTGATCATTTTTACATGGCAACCCCTTCGCATCCCCACCCCTGGGGGTGCTAGGGGGGGTTGTACCCCCACAGGGTTTGTCACTAGGCCAGTTGGGACTCAGTAGGCATATGCATATGGAGTTTGGTGCACGTCGCTCCAGGCGTTCCAGCAGGTCATGGTGGATGTTTTGTTTTGCACCCCATCTCACCCCCCACACTGACGGCGGCCGAACCCTGACTCCAACGCTGTCAGGAGCATCGCCACTCGTCTTGGCGACCCCGGAAACAATGGATTAAACACTGATTTTGGCCGTTTTCTACCATTTTCACATGGAGGCCCCTGTGCACCCCCACCGCTGGGGGTGCTCGGGAGGTCTGACCCCCGCAGTGTTTGTCCCCAGACCATAAAGCATACTGATGTGAATCGCTCCAGGCGTTCCAGCGGGGCATGGCGGACATTTTGTTTCACACCCCTTCTTGCCCCCACATCGAGGGGGCCCCCGAACCTGGACTCCAACGGCATTGGGAGCATCACCGCTCTTCTTGGTGGCCCCAGAAACTATGGATCTGACAACGATTTTGGCCATTTTTGACCATTTTCACGTGGGGCCCGCTGCGTAGCCCCACCCCCGGGGGCGGTAGGGGCCCCTGACCCCCACAGTGTTTGTCCCCAGACCACCAGGCATAATCATGCCGAGTTTGGTGGCAATTGGTCCAGGCGTTCCAGCGGGGCATGGCAGACGTTTTGTTTCGGACCCCATCTTGCCCCCGACGCCAAGGGGGGGCCAAACCCGGACACCAGTGGCGTCGGGAGCATCACCACTCGTCTCGGTGACCCCAGAAACCATGGATCCGAAACTGATTTCGGCTGTTTTCGACCATTTTCACGTGGGGCCCCCTGCGTACCCCCACCCCTGGGGGTGTAGGGGGCCCTGATTCCCGCAGTGTTTGTCACCAGGCTGCCAGGCATCGGCATGCCGCGTTTGGTGCCACTCGGGCGTTCCAGTGGAGCATGTCGGACATTTTGTTTTGTACCCCTTCTGGCCCCCCACACTGAGGGGGGGCCAAATCCGGACTCCAACGGAGTCGGGAGCATAGCCACCCCATCTCGGTGACCCTCGAATTCCATGCCAATTTTGGCCATTTTCGACCATTTTCACGTGGGGCCCCCTGTGCATCCCCACCCCCACCCCCGGGGTGCTAGGGGGTCCAACCCCCGTAGTGTTTGTGGCCAGGTCGCAAGGTGTGCGCATGCCGAGTTTGGACCCCCACCCCCAGGGGTCCTAGGGGGGGTCTGACCCCCCCCCCCCAGTATTTGTCGCCAGACTGGAAGGCACATGCATGCCAAGTTTGGCGTCAATCGGTCCAGGCGTTCCAGGAGGGCATGGTGGACAGTTTGTCTTGTGCCCCTTCTCACCCCCCCCCACGCTGAGGGGGCCCCGAACCCAGAGTCCAATGGCGTCGGAGGCGTCGCCGCTCATCTTGGTGACCCCGAAAACGATGGACTCGACACCGATGTTGGCTGTTTGCGATCGTGTTTATGTTTCACCCCCCCCGCACTCCTCTGGGGGTCCTAGGGGGATCTGACCCCCCCAGTGTTGGTCGCCAGACCGCAAGGTGTGTGCGTGCCAAGTTTGGTGTCAATCGGTCCAGGCGTTGCAGGAACTATGCGGAACATATGTACACACAGACAAACACATGTTCTCTTTTATATACACTGCTCAAAACAATAAAGGGAACACTTAAACAACACAATGTCACTCCAAGTCAATCACACTTCTGTGAAATCAAACTGTCCACCTAGGAAGCCACACCGATTGACAATCAAGTTCACATGCTGTTGCACAAATGGAGTAGACAACAGGTGGAAATCATAGGCAAGTAACAAGACACCACCAATAAAGGGGTGGTTCTGCAGGTGGTGACCACAGACCACTTCGCAGTCCCTATGTGTTCTGGCTGATGTTTGGGTGACCTTTGAATGCTGGCGGTGCTGTCACTCTAGTGGCAGCATGAGGCGGAGTCTGAAACCCACACAAGTGGCTCAGGTAGTGCAGCTCATCCAGGATGGCACATCCATGCGAGCTGTGGCAAGAAGGTTTGCTATGTCTGTCAGTGTGGTGTCCAGAGCATGGAGGCGCTACCAGGAGACAGGCCAGTACCCCAGGAGACGTGGAGGAGGCCATAGGAGGGCAACAACCCAGCATCAGGACCGCTACCTCCGCCTTCGTGCCAGGAGGAACAGGAGGAGCACTGCCAGAGCCCTGCAAAATGACCTCCAGCAGGCCACAAATGTGCATGTGTCTGCTCCAACGGTCAGAAACAGACTCCATGAGGGTGGTATGAGGGCCCGACATCCACAGGTGGGGGTTGTGCTGACAGCCCGACACCGTGCAGGACGTTTGGCATTTGCCAGAGAACACCAAGATTGGCAACCTCGCCACTGGCGCCCTGTGCTCTTCACAGATGAAAGCAGGTTCACACTGAGCACATGTGACAGACGTGACAGAGTCTGGAGACGCCAGGGAGAACGTTCTGCTGCCTGCAACATCCTCCAGCATGACCGGTTTGGCAGTGGGTCAGTAATGGTGTGGGGTGGCATTTCTTTGGGGGGCCACACAGCCCTCCATGTGCTCACCAGAGGTAGCCTGACTGCCATTAGGTACCGAGATGAGATCCTCAGACCCCTTGTGAGACCATATGCTGGCGCGGTTGGCCCTGGGTTCCTCCTAATGCAAGACAATGCTAGACCTCATGTGGCTGGAGTGTGTCAGCAGTTCCTGCAAGATGAAGGCATTGATGCTATGGACTGGCCCACCCGTTCCCCAGACCTGAATCCAATTGAGCACATCTGGGACATCATGTCTCGCTCCATCCACCAGCGCCACGTCGCACCACAGACTGTCCAGGAGTTGGCAGATGCTTTAGTCCAGGTCTGGGAGGCGATCCCTCAGGAGACTATCCGCCACCTCATCAGGAGCATGCCCAGGCGTTGTAGGGAGGTCATACAGGCACATGGAGGCCACACACACTACTGAGCCTCGTTTTGACTTTCTTTATGGACATGACATCGAAGTTGGATCAGCCTGTAGTGTGTTTTTCCACTTCAATTTTGAGTATGACACCAAGCCCAGACCTCCATGGGTTAATAAACGTGATTTCCATTGATGATTGTTGTGTGATTTTGTTGTCAGCACATTCAACTATGTCAGGAACAAAGTATTTAATAGGAATATTTCGTTCACTCAGATCTCAGATGTGTTGTGTAAGTGTTCCCTTTATTGTTTTGAGCAGCTTATATACTTAGATAAAAAGAAGATAATTTGTAATGTTTAGCCTCTCTACACATAAAATTCCATTTCTGCTCTAATTTCATTGCGATTCCTAAATTGGTCCACACTACTTTCCTAATCAAACCAGAATGCGTGAGAGCCCCTTCTTCACTGTGGCACCTACACCATGGAAGTTTCTGCCCCAGGAGATTTGTTCAATCCCCCATGCTATTTCTTTTTCTGTCACCTGAAGGCACTTAAACCAGCCTGTGGTTGCTTTACATTTATTATTATTTGACCAAACTCTAAGCACAGGCCAGTCTTAGAAGTGTTGGGTCCTACAGAGGTGGTAGCCGGTGCAGGCATGCCCTTAACCATGCTGTGAACCACCTTGGATGCCCCAATATAGGGCAGAAAGGCAGGATATAAATTCTATTTCTATTATTAATAATTATAACAACAACCACTTTCCACTTGAGTTATTCATTTCATACATTACCCAAGTGGAAGGGGATACAAACATGAAGCAGCAGCCGCCATATTGTTCGAATAATGTATTAAATCAGGCTTTTGGCAGAACAGCTATGATGCCCCCCCCAAGATCTTGGCAGAAGTTCTTTATGTCAAAGAAAACGTTGACTCAATAATACGATATTGACAAGTAAAGAAAGACAATTCAACTGTGCAATTAATAGCATTTGCATAGTCACATGATTATGCAAACAACTGCATTTCTGAAACAGCCCCAAACTACATCCATACATATGTGAAAAATCTACTAAGTTCTTGCGTAGATGCATTTTAACATGACAAGTCTTGTACACAATTTTGCTGTGAATTTAGCTTTTATTGTAGGACTAAAAGTTGTTCCTAACCTTTGTTTAGCTTTGAGATAAAACTATTTTGGACCATTATTTATCCTTAGCCTTAACTCAATTACCCTTTATTATGTACCAGAATTGTTAAGTGTGCACAATTATCTGTTTCTAATTAATTGAATTGTGCATCTTTATAATGCATTCAAATTACTTCAGTTTTTTCATTAGGATTAATTTGCACCTCCTATTTAAATTGCTAAATAAACTCATCTGCACAACTCACAATAATGACCCAAGTAGATTAATGTCAAGAATGAAGGGAAGAATTAGTAGAGGAAGGTTGCTTGTTCACTTGCTTGCTTTCTCTATATACATGTCCAACGTTTTTATACACTGGTATTTGATACACAGATTGGATTCAACACTGATGGCCACTGCAGGTCAGAAGAATCCTGCTGATCACTGGAGAAGGGGAAAATCGCATCCCTTTACAATCCCCATTCTACAAACTGCATTTCTAGGGAGTCAGACTCTTTGCTCTGACTTGCTGAACGATGGAGTGTGGAAACGATGATCATTTTTGCCCTCAGCAAGCGAGGGCTAGGAGAGGTAGTCTCTTTTCTTAGCGTGAGCTGCAAAACAGCTGTTCTACTTAACTGCTTGACTGACCCATGTTTTGCTTTAAATGCTTTTATTTAAGACTTTTTTTGGTATCAGCAAGAAGTCCCAGAACCAAACAACAGGGGATACTGAGGTACCACCTGTGTATACATTATTGTTAAACTTGGCCTAAAAACTGGTTCTACTTTACAAAAAGTTAAGCCTTCCATACTACCATAGGTTAAATAATATACCAGAAAGGCAAAAGCTTATTGTGGGCACAATCCTAACCTGGAGTTAGGCTGGCACAGTTTGACCAGCAAAATTTGGCCAGCAGAAGGGACACTGTAAAGTATGTTTGGATCACTCTCAAAGTCAGAGAGGCCAGCACACAGATGTGCACCATCCTCCCTGACTCTGAGAGTGGTCCAAATGTGCTTACTTTGCTGCCTAACTGTGCCGGCCAACTCCAGGTTAGGATTGCGTCCTGAAATGGATTATTACTGAGCTGGCTATTGCTGCTGTTTGATTAATATTACAATTAATATTTTTTAAAAGATGTCAACATAAAAAAAAAAACCTTTCTGAGCATTTCTGGAGTTTATTCTTAGAGTACTGTTTGTTTTTATAAACTTCAGGGCGCAATCCTAACCAACTTTCCAGCACTGAGGTAAGGGCAATGTAGCTCCAAGGTAAGGGAAAAAACATTCCCTTACCTTGAGGAGGCCTCTGTGACTGCCCCCCCAACTGCCCTCTTGGCACCACTATGTCAGTGCTGGAAAGTTGGTTAGAATTGTGCCCTCATTCTCATTCCTTTTAAGCCTGTGGCCATAGCAACCCTTATGGGAATCTTTAAAGTTCAACTCTAATTGTGAGTTGTTTTACAAAAGCTTAGGAGCAAGGTCAGCTGTTTCTCAAGCAGAATGGACAGCTCTCTGTCACCAGTTAGCATTTTTCCCTACTACATTTCAGGAATTTTAACCTCGTTGCTTTTAAAAAGGAAGTATTTTTAGTGCTTGATGTTGACCTTCTTTTGTCGCAAGTAAATCCGACTCCCCCATTTTCCTGGACCAGATTTATTACAAGATATTCTGGAACCATTTATAGATACAGTACATATAAATGAGGTTTATGCTTACACATAAATGCTGCTCAGTCAGGTCAATGGTGTTACGACTGCGTAAAACCTGTGACAGATTTGCAATTTTAATAAAATGAGCTGTTTTATCTAGCAACAATGGAAAGCCAGTTACTATGGGTATACTTCAGGTTACAAATCAGCGCAACATGAATAATGAATGGGAATGACATATCCAGCATCCTGGCAATGAATCAGGCCCACTGGTGTGTGAAGGGAATTCTAATAGAAATTCATGTCTCACACACACAAAGAAAGAGTACTAAGCAGCAGAGGCATGATGGAATTCTCTGTGCGATTAGATGAATTTTAAACTGGTAGATAGAAAAGGGCTTGCATCCTACACTAGATTGGTTCAGTAATATGTAACACAGAAACGGTGAACAGAACAAAAGACGGTACCTTGCTGAAATAGTGGCCACTGTCTCCATCCAAGCCATAATCTGGCCACCAAATGTATTTCCTTGGTGATTGGCATGAGGGGGTAAGACAAGCTCAATGCTCTGAACGTGGGTAACATCAGTAGAAACTGCATCTTCCTCTTTATTGCATACACGGTCAAGCATGTCTAAATTAAATAGCCAGTGAAGTTAGCAAAAGTATCAACCAGTCCAATTATACTGCCACAGTTCAACTTCAGCTGCAATTGTCAAACCATTTATCCTAGAGCAGCCTCACTAAAATAAATAGGACTAGACTAATGCAATTCTTTTAAAGGTCTGCACATAGTAAGAAAAATACAACCATGCCAGGGTATTTAAAAAATACAACCAAGAGCTTCTAATATATTTCTAATATAGGGCTAAATGAGTGATTTTGTTTGTTGCATACTAAAAATCAAACTATGTGGCTTCATCAGAACAACAGTGTGTTAAAAATGTGCACTTTAGGGCAAAAAGTTAGACAAGGGTGATCTTTGTGTCTATTACAGGTCGGTAATTCTATAGCTGAAGGTGGATTTATCTTCAGTGTCTTTTACCTTTATCAAAGTGGTAAGAATTCTCTATCCATCCATCCATCCATCCATCCTTCCTTACATCCATCCATCCTTACAGTGAATTAATGAGGTTGATTGCCTATCAAATTGGAAGCAACACTACCCCAAAATAAGTTGGTGGTTTCTATATACCTGAGGGGGATGCTTACTAATTATGTATAAGTAACTTTCAACTAAATAAAGAAGTAAAAAATCAAGAACAGCTTAATCCCCCCCCAAGAGCCATGGAATGCTGAAGGTGTCAGCTATAAAATAACAACTGTGGAACAGCTGGGGCAGGGGGAAGAGAAAATTAACCTATTTGAGTCTTTATCTAGGGAAGACACAACTTTTTGCAGCAGATCTCTCTTGTTCCCTCTAATGGTGATCTGAGGAGTTTGAATGCCTAGCAGTTTTGACACAAAACAGTCCCACCCCAAAATAAAATTGTGGTCTCTACATATTCATGAGACTACACTCAATGTATGCTAAGTTTGTGAACTGAAAGACCTTTTTAAAATCCAAGCTAGTGCTTTAAGTTTCTAGAATCGGTGAAAGTTTTCAGAACACAGAGGGCATAGGAAAACTCATCTCACTAAGGCGAACCCTAACCTTTCTGCTACCTTTTGTTTGGGGTGGGGACACATCAAAGCTGGAGTCAGATATTGACCTGAATGGACATCAGTTGAGGGTCTATGCCCGTAAGAGGTCCTACTTGGTTGGGCTGACCCTCTGAACTCTCCAGCCGAGTCAGCTATTGCAGGTTCACTGATGGGGAGGGTAGAAAATGCTGCTGCTTGCTGCTACTGCCCACCTGCTTGTGGAGGAAGGCATTGTCGAGCCAGCCACCTGGCACTGGGACACTGTCCAGTCATTGTTATGCTAAACCTCTGGGTTCTTTATTGTTTTCTATGGACAGGTCTCATTCTGGGAAGAAAATTAACACCAACAAATAACACCACAACAGCAAGAATCCTACAAAGATCTCTGTAATCCCCAGGATTTTAGCCTGATCCCAAATTTCAGACTATAACCAGCCCTGCATAAGCTGTGATGTACAAGTATAATCATCATCATCAAAAGAAACCAGAAGATGGGCAGGCTGTCTGAATTAAGTAAATAGTCAAGGGCAGGTGAACAAACAGCTGCAGTGTATTGAAAAGGCACAGGAAAATAAAGGCTGAGGGAGGAGGGCAATACAATTTACAGTAAGTTGTTGGGGTAGGACTAGGGGAATGCATGTTGTTAACACAACACCCACTCACCCACCATGATTCTCCCCTCCAGCAAAGTGTGGTAAGGGTGTGGCAGGGGAGACAGAACCATCCCACTGGAGTTCTTTGAAAAGGGCTGCCTCTGCTGCTGCAATGGCTGTGATCCCTAAACACTCACAACCCATAGGCTCCAGCTGCTCAGAGCCCGTAGGTTGTGTTTGTTTCAAACTCTGATGGGGTGGTTCTGCCCAGTGATGGCATGCTGGCAAAACGGGCCGGTACGCCGTACCGCTTCCTCCAGAGGGGCTGGCAGCGAAGGGCGCCATTGTGTGGCAGAAGCCGCACATCTTTGCACCCTTCCGCCCGCCCCTGCACTTGGTTCACTCCGAAATGGAGCGATTCCGGGCACAGGGAGGCATGGCTGGGCTCCGCCATTGGGGCGGAGAGCTGCCAATCATCTGGGCGTTCCGGTTCTTGGCGTGCCCGGATGACATCACTGGTTCTGCCTCACCTGCCACACCCACACTGCACATCTCTGCTCCCCTCTCAAGACTTTTCAAGATGGAAGAAGTACTAAAAGTACTGAACAGTGCCCATTCTCTAAGGAGGTGAGAATATACCTCAACTAGTTGCAGGTCCCATATGTAGGCTTTAAGGCAAGGCAAACAAGACCCATGATCCCATTTGACCTACATTAAGTGTTTGGCTTCTGCTCCAGTTAACTCTGTTTTATAATCCCAGTGTTGTTGTTTGGATCTTTCAGTTGCTTTGCACTTTGGACCTACTTATCAGGTTGTACAATTTGTATCTAGGAGACAAATTCCAGCTTCTTTTCCTGGACTTCATAGGTATTTGCTAGAAAGCATCTTAGGACACACTAACTTCATTCTTATTTTCTTGCCATTTATCATGGTTAAGAATCAGCCAGTCTTGGCTGCAGTAATATATTTTAAAGAGACAAAGAAAACAGCAACATGTGCTTGTTTGGTGTCCTTAGCATACTTCATTTAATGGTGTCAATTATACGGGATAAATTATTACATCAACTGTTTTTATTTTAGTTTGTTCGATAAAGACCAAGCATTCTTTTCAGAATACAATTCAAATGGTCACAAGTTCAAATCATTTTGCATTGTAGGTATCTTAAATTTTAGAGACCAAATAAATTAAATGTATGTATGCATGCAGGTCTGCTAAAAAAATACAGAGTATGAGTAAAATAATACATTTGTTAGGACCAAAAAACCTTTGCACTGGCCAGCTGCTTCCAAGTTCCATCACCCCAGCAGGCTTTGCTCCAGATTTCTGAGCAAATGTGGGTAGCTGCTGTGAAGGTCGGGGCAATTGAAGGTGAAGAGAAGAGGCTCCCCGGTGGCATGGTAAGCTCCTTTCACACCAGGGACAGATTTTCCGGTGTGCAGCTGTCTCCAGTTTGGAGACCGTTGGGTCAAAAGAACAAAAAGGATGTTCCTAATAAAAGGTTTCTAACAGGTGCTTTGCTAGCTTTTGTTCTTTTCTAGCCCTGCAAGCATTTGTAGACTAGTAAAATCCCTCTGTGTATGGAGTACTGAGATTGGAATATGCTTAGTAATTGGCAGCCAAACTCTCGATCTAGGTCAATGGGGTGAAAGGGAGTGACCAAGTGGGTTCTACTCTTTTAATCAGGTAACTTAATGATACCATCAAAGCAAAATTTCCCAGTCACAGGAAGTGTTGTGCTCAGTGGTGTTACTTCTTGTTGTTCAGTCGCTAAGTCATGTCCAACTCTTCACAACCCCATGGACCACAGCACGCCAGGCCTCCCTGTCCTCCAGTAGCTTCCGGAGTTCGCCCAATTTAGTGGTGTTACTAGAGGGGGGGGAAATGCTATGTTTTTCAGGAGCCTGAATTCCAGTGAAAAGCAGCCCCTCCCCCTCGCCTTCAGAGCCATTTGCAGCTGTGAAAGCAAAACAGAGGCATCTCCTCCACTTTGCTTTCACAGATGCAAATGACTCTGAAGGCAAGGGGGAGGGGCCACTTTACACCAGAGTTTTGGCCCCCTCTAGGAATGCCACTGGTTGTGCTGTTTTCTGCAAGTTGCCTGAGTGATCCCATTCATTGGGAGCTCAGAAAGGACCATCCACTGGTTCACTTTCGGGTGCAATGAGTGCAGATTCCTGAAGTAATGAAAGTAGCTGAAGCTAGGGACCAACTAGCTAGATCAGCGTTTCCGAAATTGTGGGTCACAAGCTGATTTTTAGTGGGTAGTTTTTGAAACATATATATAAAAAAAAACTTTGCAAGAACCCTTGCCTGGTTTGCAGAAGAAAATTATTAGCTGGAATGCTAGCCTGTGGTTTGATCTTCATACCCCCAATTTAAAATGTCACATTTTCTGAGTTCCTTTAATAATTGGCATGCCATAGGTCATGCGTAAACCCAGGTTCAGCCTTTTGTCTGGCCTGCAAGTCCCTAACGGCACATCTTGCTCTCCAGTTCAGCCTCCTGGATACCCTGCAAGAACTATAAAAAGGTTTGGGGAAACAGTCCTTGAACTCCATTTCTAGGGTGAGTCTAGCAATTGATTAATACATGCTAGAACAGAGCCCAAGTTATTATCAATTAACAACGCATTTATTATTATTAATGAGAATATTTCTTTTTATATCTTTTTTGTTGTTGGTGTAGTTGGTTGCCACAGAATGTCATTTTAAAAAGTGGGTTCCGGTACGGGAAACACTGAACTAGATCATGAACTGGGACCTTTAGTTGCTTCGTCTGCTTTGTGGCTCCAGCCTGCGTGCAAATGTCCCAGGGTTTGCAATGCCTTGGGGGTGGGGGTGGGAGGGGTGGGCTGAGAATTTTGAGTGGCATCCCAGCACCTTCTGCTGGGCTTTACTGGTTATTGTATCGATTTGGTGAATTTTTTTTCTGCTTTCCAGCCACGCTTAGGCATTTTGTATCAGCCTGCTTGTCTGTTTACTGCCCCACCTTTCTTTTTCCCATTTTGTTTATTCACTTTTATTTAGACTTGTAATTAATTCAGTTTTGACTTTTTCTCTGCCTGGTCCATGTTCACAGGTAATTCAGCAGATTGCCATGTCTCTTCACTTTGCGGATGCTACTGTGAATTTGATTTTTAGAGCGCAATCCTAAACTGGAGTTAAGTGGGCATAAGATAAACAGCAAAATTTGGCCAGCACAAGGGCCACCATAAAGCGTGTTTGGACTACTCTTGGAGTCAGAGAGGATGGCTCACGTCTGTGTGCTGGCCTCTCTGACTCCGAGAGTGGTCCAAACATACTTTATGGTGTCCCTTGTGTAGGCCAAACTTTGCTGGCTTAGCTTATGCCGGCCTAACTCAGTTCAGGATTGCACCCTTAATTAGAAACTCTGGGGTTCAGCATAAAGCCAGGAGATTGCAACCCTTGACAGTGGTGCCCTTTTCAGTTTGCAAAGTGTATTATAAAGACTAGTGTACACAGACTTTCAGTGGATATGGGACTGCAGCCTACGTTTGATTTACTGACCTTCAACTGAGGTACATTCTTGCATCAAATTTTTAAAGGCATTGTCATGATCCAGTCGGATTTTTCTTCTCTCAGCAGCCAGGGTGTGCTCTAGACGATCTTGTGCAGTGAGAATTTCTACTTGTTTTAAGTTAACCTAAAGAAATGACAAATACTAAATGAATTATCAAGACAGTTTTTATATTTTACTGTACTGAAGTATTTTGAAATTCTCTCTCTCTCTCTCTCTCTCTCTCTCTCATGTATACAAAAATAAACATATCCTAGCTTTTCTGAAAATTCTTCTGAAAAGCAAAATACCAGAAATGTAACAAAGTAGCTGGAAATTGTAGCATATATTTAACACAAAGCCACTGTAAAATTATGTCCCATTTTTTCCTCTTCTGGTTCTCTCTGTTCTCCATATTCAATCTGTTAGCAAATCACATCACTTTTCCCTTTTCGATATTGCAACTGAAATAATTGCATCCACTTCTCCATTCCTGGTGGTGGGGTGGTCCGGAGAGGGGGGTGCAGTCTGAATGCGGCTGTTAGGCTGCATCCAAACCCTCATTCCCGGACCACGCAACCCCAATTTGGGCTGCCACGGTGTGCTCGGACGTGTGCTTGATACACAGCTGGTGCAGATCCAAGCAGCCCCACGGTGGTGGCTGGCGCCAATTCTGGGATAAGGGGAAAAACGTGCCCTTTTGCACAAACGTGCATGGAGGATCCAGCCTGCTCTGGATACAGCGCAGGCCAGTCGGCCTGTCTGTTCAGAACAGGTTAGGATTCTGCCCTCAATGTCATTATGATAAAAAAAGTTGCCCCTTAAAAATATTTTTGAATTATTTTTATTACCTTGTTGTCACCTGTTGGTTTTGCCACATATGTGGAGAAAGCCACACTAATCAGTTTCTGAATACTGGTTAGAGGATCTTGTAATGTAACTTTGACACCAACCTAGATAACAAAAACACCATTAATTCAAGACAGCTACATCACTGAGAACCATAACTGCTCCCTTCATTTTAATAAAAACGAGGCAGCACTAACATTTTCATTCATGCGCTAGTATTGCCATTACTTCTCACAGGTCTAAGTGGTAGAGAGCAACGACCATATAGAATGTTGCCTGGAATAGTAACTGGAAATAACTAGATTTCAAGTTCAAGCAAAGAGGGCAAGGCTAGCAAGACACTGAGTGTCAGAAACTCTGCTAAAAGTACACAGGGAAGATAAATGTGAGCAGAAGTGACAGAACCATAGAGAAAGTCAAAAGCTCTTGGAAGCTAATGCTGCAGTCCTATACACCTGAGATTCCTGAGATTAATGCCCTATTTTTTCCTCCTATATTTTGTCTATTTTTTAGTATTTTTGAATTCCCCAGAAGCCCCTGCGCAGGTTCAGCATCCTAGAAAGTGGCTGAGGCATCCTTTGTGAACAGCCTTTGGGCCCAATTATATCAACTTTCAAATAAATATTCTCCTAACTTGAGGAGGCCCCTGTGGATTCCCCCCCCCAAGGATACAGCGCATGCCCTGTTGGCACAGCTGCATCCGTGTCAGAAAGTTGAATAGGATTGGGTCCTTAGTCCTTTGTTTGAAAGCTGGGAACAAGCTTCCATTGTTCCCCAAGCTTGTGCTATTCATGGAGTCAGCTTTTCTTCTTGTCTGGAATGGCCACCCCACCTGTCGGTTATAGCAGTGTTTCTCAAACTATGGGTCATTTGGTGGGGCAGGTAGGTCGTGGAAAGCTGGGAACACCCATCTTGCAAGCTGTAGACCTTACTCTTGCTATATTCCTTTTGTGAGTGTAAACAGTGAATTTTCAAGTGAGGGCTTTTTAAAACTTTGTTTTTAGTTCAGTGCTTTTACATAATATTTTGTCCTAATCTTGCTTTCTGTCAGGGATGTTTCATGATTGTGCAATTGCTGCAGTCCAAGAATGCCAGTTTGCATTCCAGGAATGTCATATTATTATGTCACAATGATGTCACTTCCTGCTTGATTATGTCACTTCCAGATCACTTCCGGTGGGTCCTGACATGAGTTCCATTCTAAAAAGTGGGTCCCGGTCTAAAAGGTTTGAGAACCACTGGACTATAGCATTCTGTAGAGAGCCTAATATGAATTCACACCTTTCTTTGCTTCATTCTGTTCACATAAAGTTATAAGTTATAGCAAATTAAGAACTCAGTCCTAACCAACTTTCCAGCACCAATGCAGTCATGCCAATGGGGTGCACATTGCATTTATTTATTTGCCATACATTTATTCTGCCTTTCTCCCCCTAAGGGGATCCATTCTGGTGCGGGGACAGTCACAGAGGTCTCCTCAAGGTAAGAGAACATTTATTCTTGTACTGCAGGGCTGTATTGGCTCTGGGACTTTGGTTAGGACTGGGCTGTGAATCAAGTCAAATGAATCCAGTCTCTTACCTCCATACTGGTAGTGAATGCCCGGTTTACCTTTGCATTGATGCTGACAATTTGTCCAACTCTATTAAGAAAAATCAGCACGCAGTTCATTATTTTAAGATTTATTAACATTTCTAAGAAGTCAAGACTTTGATGGTTGTGATACAACTACAACAATGATAGCACTGCAGGGTCTTTCCCAACAATGTCACAGATCAGGGTTCTCCAAACCTTTCAATATGAAGACCACATTTTTTATTTTATACATTTTTTGTGGGCAAAAACAATCAGAGTTACAAATGAATGAAATTTAAATGAATGAATATGTTTTACTTGGACCTTTTTTGAAGTTGGCATGATATGATTCAGGAGTTAGGCTGAAGTTAGGAGCTGAACCTGGAGTTAGGCTGGCACAGTTAGACCAGCAAAGTTTGGCCGGCACAAGGACCACCATAAAGCGCGCTTGGGTCACTCTCAGAGTCAGAGAGGATGGCACACGTCTGTCTGCTGGCCTCTCTGACTCCAAGAGTGGTCCAAACGCACTGTATGGTGGCCTGGTGCTGGCCAAACTTTGCTGGCCTAACTGTGCTGGCCTAACTCCAGGTTAGGATTGTGCCCTCAGAAAAAAAGAGTAATATGATAATTATAAAGAAACAATGCCATGCTTAAACTAAGAAATGATATCTAATTGGTAAAAATGTCAAACATTAGTAAATGCTCTGACAAAAAAAAGTTGCTGCAGGCTGGATAAAGTCTAGTGGTGAGCCGGATTTGGAGACCCCCGAGCCATAATTTGGAGACCCCTGCCATAGAGAACAGGGTTGCAGTATTTGTAGAAAAATAAAACTCATTTTAAAATTTGATCTGTATACCTATTAGTGAATTAACATATTAACTTAAAGTATATTACAGGTGATCCCTAACTGTACATTATTGTATATTATATCTGCATTATATATGCATTGGTGGGGTAATCTGTATTAATCTGCATTATAATCTGTACTATATCCTTAGGAATTAATATTCCTAGATGCTTAATGACATATGGGCACCATCTGGGCACTCATTACACACATACTCATTAAATTACACCAATCATTAAATACACTCCATCCAATATTGTGGTGTGAAGAATCCAGTTGATTCTTCTAATCATAGTCAGTTTTGAAGGTACTCTTCAATGTGGTTAGAATCAGATGGAAAATCTGTTCTCTTTCTCTAGAACCAAGGAATCCTGAGTCTGGAGCGTGCATGTTAGCAAAACATTCTGGAGGCACACACTAAAAATGAATTACAAGACCAGTTGCTTTCCATCTACTGTTAATAATTGTATTTTTTAATAGGTGGTCCCACTGCCACTACTAAAGAGTACTATGAAAGTCACTTGCTCATAACATAAGCTCTGGGAATTGGAATTCAAGAAGCAGTGCTGTGTCACAGTCCATTGCATTCTCATTTGTAACCGATGAGGATCTTTTGAAGTGTAGCAGACTGAGAGCTCTCAGTAGGGGTGCATAAAGAAAATGCAAAAGGAAGAGAAAGAATGTAAGTTTAAAACTGAGAGAGTGTCTGTGTGTGTGTCTGTGCGTGAGTGCGCACATGTGAGAGCGAGAGAGCACTCATTACTTCAGACAACGTATGACAAGAACAGCGATTATTCTTTAGTGTGGAATAAACTGTTTTCCCTGTAGGCTGCTTTAGTGGTAGAAATTTCACTCTACAAATGAAACAAGAACAAGTACTGAATATAAATAGCTTACCCATAAAAGGTGGATATTCAAAAGTCTTAACTTTCTTCAAGCAGGGGATACAAAACTTGGCATGGGCTTTTTTTAGTTAAAAAAATCCAAAACTTCAGGTTCTGCAATTGTGCACTTGTGAAAAGGCCAAAGATCAGAAGGACTGTGTAGTTTATTGAACCATGTACTAGTTTACTGGGTCAAAAGTAACTTTAGCTTATTTTAGACTGTGAAGATGACCTATGCCTATTTAGCAAGTGGATTTATCTCATAGGAGACAAATGTCTTCAATGAACCCAATGTCATGAGGAAAATCATGAACTCTTGTATCATCTGGTTAATCTCTGTTAACTATAAGATAAAAAAAGAGCTGTGGTAAAACTTGATGACAGTTATACAACATTTTACCTGGCAGTCTCTTCAAACTGTATGTCATCCACTGATGCAGTCACACAGGGAATACCAGCATATTGTTCAGCTTTGAAGAAGAGGCAATGGGGAAGAAAAGGAAAGTTATGAACAAACACCAGACAATTTTCTCTGCCTTTGCCTTTAAGCATGATGGATTTGTTTGCCTTCTCAGAGTAACTCACATATTCTGTACACAGGTGCACACCATTCTCTGCTTTACTGGGTGTACAATTGGGAAATAAGTACTCATTGCTCATGGCAGACACTGCACAGGGGTGAAGCGGGACAATTACTCTCCCCCTGCTAAATATAAGAGGAACACCACTTGAAAAAGTGCCTCTTGCCCAGTTAGCAGGGGTTATGAATATGGTTACCAGATACAAACAGGAACAGAGTATCTATACCTTTAACCATTGCATAGAAGAGGGAATTTTGGCAGGTGCAGCTTTTTAAATCCTTCCACGCTGCACTTGCCAAAATTCCCTCTTCTATACAATGGTTAAAGGTATATGCACTATGTCCCCCAGTTTATCTGGTAATCCTATATATTTCTCCACATTACCAGTCTGGATCCAGGCATGTAGACTAATAGGAAATCACTGTTACTGCCTCATTACTTTATATTATTTTACAGTGCGATCCTAGGCAAGTCTACTTGGACATAAGCCACACTGAGTTAAATGGAACTTATTCCAATGTGTGTGTGTGTGTGTGTGTGTGTGTGTGTGTGTGTGTGTGTGTGTACAGACTTACAGCAGAAGCCTATGCATGTCTATTCTGAGGTAAGACCCATTGAATGCAATGGAACTTACTCCCAGGTAATGATGCATAAGATTGTAACCTTCATGTATCAATGCAGAATAGCCAGGAAGATGGCTTTCTCAACTATGACTTTTGCTGATGTTCATCAATGCACCTTACATAATAATTTTTACCCATGTTGCATCCCATTTTGACTCCACCTTTCAAAACTGTGTGTGTACACCTCTCTACCGAGAATTTAACTTCATGTATTTGAAGTGGACTGCAGTCCATGAAAACTTCTGCTGAAATAAGTTAGTCTTAAAAATGCTACAGGATTCGGTTGTTTTTGCTCCATATTTATACAGCGTGGTTTGATTTCAAATGGGTCTAAAGTCAAATACTGTACATCAGTGTTATTCAAACTGTGGGTTGGGACCCACTTGGTAGGTCGCAGAAAGCTGGGAGCAGCCATCTTGGAAACTGCAGACCTTACTCATGTTATATTCCTTTTATGTGTTTTAACAGATTGAATGCTCAAGTGAGGGTTTTTTTTTAAAAAAAATTGTTTTTAGTTCAGTGCTTTTACATCATATTTTGTCCTAATCTTGCTTTCTGCCAGGGATGTCTCATGGTTGTACAATTGCTGCAGTCCAAGAATGCCAATTTACATTTCAGGAGTGTCATTTTATTGTTACAATGACAGCACATCCTGCTTGATGATGCCACTTCCTGCCTCACTTCCAGATTAATGACATCACTTCTGGTGGGTTCCGACATGTGTGTCATTCTAAAAAGTGGCTCCCGGTCTAAAACGTTTGAATACCACTGCTGTATACCAATAGATATGCTTGCATTCTGGAAGCATAGACGTGTCTCTCAATTGCAAAGGCTCATATGCAAAGGAGGAAGTCATCACATTCTCATGTGTGTTCTGGATGGTTGTCTGCTACCATAAGGCAGACTTCATGTTGTGAGTATAAGGGAAGGGGTGTAACTCCGTATGCTTCTAGACTAGTTAGTACAGAGTCTAAAAAGCTTTCAATATATCTTTATCAAGTTCTCTCTCTCTCTCTCTCTCTCTCTCTCTCTGTGTGTGTGTGTGTGTGTGTGTGTGTGTGTGTAACCTCACAAATCTCACTTGATCTACAATAAACATGACACAAATTCTATTATAAATTATATATGTATTTCAAAATTAAAATTTAATTCACTAGGAACCTTTTGATCAAACAATCTTCTTCAATGCTTTTTACACTGCATCTCAGGAGTGATTTCATAGAAGAACACATTATTAGGTTTTTCTCTAGGCTGCTGGGCCAGCAACAGCTAGAAGACAGAATAACTTCCTGAGGGGTAGCCTGTTAGTCTGTGGCAGGGCTTTACAGGGCAATCCGATACATGACTATTCAGAAGTAAGCCCCATAGTGTTCAATGAGACAGAGAGCCCAATCCTGCATGTATACTCAGAAGTTCCACTATAGTCAATAGGGCTTATGCCCAGGTAAGTGTGGATACACTTACTATACACACTTTCTTGGGAGTAAGCCTAATTGAACTTAATGGGACTGAGTAATGCATAGGATTGTGCTGTTACGCCCAGGTAAGTGTGTACAGAATTGCATCCTTACACACCTACATAGAAGTAAGTCCTGCTGAATTGAACAGAACTGACTCCCAAACAGTCATGCAGTAAACTGGATTTACATCACCTGAAAAAATGACTAATTTATTTCAGTACTATGCCAAAATAAATTGGTTAGTAGTCTTAAAGGTGCTACAAGATTCCTTGTTATTCTGTATATACTATTATCTATTCAAAAGCTACCTGCCAGCTTCTGTTTCAAGTTCATGAAAGGAGAAGCTAGCATAGAATGTTAAGGGGAAAAAACTTTGCAAGTAAACGACAAACAAATGGATAAACATGACTGTGTCCTTATGAACGCACTGTTCTTTTCTTTTATTATTTTAAATTCTACTCCTTCGAAATTGGTTGTACATTTTAGGCAAGGCAGTGGGATTGATCTTGGTTTCCCCTTCCATCTGAGGCACCCCATTCACCTTTATGCCTCAGTTTCCCCAGTTGGACATTTAGTCCAAGGGGCAGTGGCAGTGGTGGGGTTTCCCCACAGGCAAAGTCTCTAATGGGGTCCTTGCTACCTGGTCAGGCTCCCGCGCCTTGAACAGCTGAGTCTCCCTTGTTACAAGCAGGCAGAAATCCCCCAGGTGAAGGTTTATCCCCAATTTCGCCCCTGCTGTGACTAAAAGCCGCATCAGTTGAGGCTCTGACTTCAGACAAGTACAGAAATCAGGGGGCAAAGCGGAGCGGGGAAATCTCAAGGGGGGGGGGAAGTGCCAAGGACGCTCCGAACAGCCACGGGACGGAGAGCTCCACCTGGTGGGCGGCCAGGTCTTCTCCAGGGGACCCCGTGCGCCGAGGCACCCCCGAGCGCTTAGGAGAGGGCGCAGGCGCGCGCTTACCAGCCAAGCAGGCCGTGGTGTCGATCCACTTGAGGAGCTGTCCGGCGCTCAGCTCCCCGCGGTGGTTGGCGTGAGCGGGAAGGATGATCTGGCACATGTGCACTTGCGCGCCCGCCATGTCGCCGGCAGCAATCAGGCCTCGTCCCCTGCAGCTGGAGCGCGCGCTTGTCGCGGCTCCGGCGAGGTCAGCCTGGCCCTCTGCTCTGCATGCCCGCCTTCGCCCGCCCGACGCTGGGCGAAAGTGTCGCTAGGCGCAGGCCCGGCGCGCCCTTGTGGGCGTCGAGAGCAAGGCGGCTCTCGGCCGCTCGGCAGGCTAATTCCCTTTGAAGCGCGGCAGGACCCGGAGCTGCGGCTGGGAGAGGGCGCGTCCCCCTTCCCACGCCCGGGAAGCCGAAAAGAAGCCCGAGGCTGCCTTCGGCTTGAGTTTCGTTCACCTTTTATGTATGACTTCCAAGTGTGACAAAATGATTTAAGCAACTACAAAGGGCATAAGGAATCAATATGTGACTCGCGTTTTCCAAGAGAGGACACCCTTATCATACGCAGAGCCGCGCCATCCCGTGCAAACTGACTCGGAAGGAAGGCCTTTTATTTCTTACATGCCAGGGCCCCGGGCGATCTAATGCGCCCCGCAAGAGGCGGTGGCGGCCTGGCTGGGAGAGCAACAACGAGCCAAGACCAAAGGCAGAAAGAGATGCGTCTCGTTTTAAAGTGTGAAGCCTTCGTGGACAAGGAACCATGTATTGGTTTATTTTGCTTTGCAAGCCAATTAACTCCTTTTTGCTGAAAAGCGGCATTTAAGTTGTCTTCATCATCATAATTTGGCCTGCTTCACGTTTTGGAGAACGGAGTTTGATGTATCCGTTTTTCTGTGTCTATTGGTTAATCATCCACCAGTGATCGTCCCTGATTTTCAGATTCCATGGTTGGGAAGAGAGTTGTTGTGCCAGGCTGTTGCCATGCCACTGAACTTGTCCAAAAATGCCCACCCCCACCCCGAACCTAACTGGGGGCTAAGACCAGCACATGTGCCACTGAGGTTCACAGTGGTAAAACAGATGGAACCGAAGGAATTGCTGAAAAGACAATGTGAGCCCTTTTGCCAGGGGATGGTTCTGGGAGTTGTTGGGGTGGGAGGAAAGAAAGTTGGATCTTCTCTTTTGGAGATAGATGGTACTGGCTGGGATCTTTGTCTGGAGGATGAAAAGAGGCCCCCCAAACTTAAAGAGTCATTATATGGACATGATGTAAAAGAGAAAGGCATTGGGTCCATACTAAAAGTTAATGCTAATATGTTGTTAAGCGGTATGCTTCCAAGTGGAAGTGCCTCTTTTCCCTCCCAACCCAAAATGAATCATAACCCATTCTGATTGGGACTATGGTGTGGGGAAGAGAAGATTAACTCTTTGGAGACCTTTCCCCATTGACAGTCACTTGTCTAATGTTGTTATTTGCCTCCAAAGCAGTGACAAATAGACACTAGGGGGGAACTTTGGCAGGAAAATAGTACAAGGGGAAAAAAGTCAAACTTGCAACTCCAGTTTAGATTAGGGCCTCAATTTTTAGTTGGAAATGCACCTTCGGATGCATTCCTGCAAGTGCTGCTTCTCTCTGTCCAATTAGGAAAAGCAGCACCACCCATTGTGAGGGCAGGATGTGTGTACTCACTGTGTGTGTCCGAGTTTGGTTTGGACTTATCCACAAGGTGGAAGGTTCACTACAGGACTAATCCTACCAGCAGAGAGAACAGTCTTGACATGGGGAAAGTGCGGGAGAGGCTGAGCAACAAGCAGTGGGGAAAAAAGTTGTTGGGGGGAGGCTAGCAACCCCATGTCCACAGTCCAATTTACAAACTCCCTTTGTAAAAGCAGTTCCCAGACTTGCCTTTCCTACCATTTTCCCCAGGCTACTTTTTTTCTCCTACAAATGTCTGTCACCTGCTGTCCCAGTTTCACGATCCAGCCGTTCAGCCACTGCGTACTCGGTCTTGCTTTCTTCAGTTTCTGTGATCCCCACCAGGGCTTCTGAGAGAAATTTTATCAAGGGATACAACATTTCTTTTGGGCCCCTTTTGGGGTACAAAGTTTCTTTGGGCCACTTCCCTTCTCCACTGGATCACAATTTCTACAAATTACAATATATAAAACTATGTAAGCTTACACAAAATGTGAATGCTAGTCTTCATGGAATATATACAAACATTCTTTGAGATACCAGAACATTTCCAGCAATTCCCCTTTGGATCAGAAGCCCCCCTTTGGACCCTAGGCCCTGGCACAATGTTCCCCCTACACCCCGTTCACATGGGCCCTGATCCTCTCATCCTCCTCTGAATGCTTAAGCACGTATCTCTCCATTCACCCCCTTCCCAGTAACAGAAGCTTCTGTGCCAACAAACTTCTTTGTGCATCACTTATCATTGGGCTCTCTTTCCTACAACTCCGTGTGTTTTCTACATTTTCTTTCCCATGTCCATCTCCTGTCACCTACTATATCCTCAGGTGAACATATCACTAGTTTGCTCTTTTCCCCCTTGACTTTTTTTTTTTGAGACAGTCTTACCCACCTTTCTAGTCCTCAGTGGCTGGCCTGCTGGCATAGACCTGCTGGCATAGCTCTTCCCGACTAGATGCCTATGGAGCTTTTAATCTGTAGTCCAACTGATGTTCACTTCCATGTGGGAAGCAGTTAAAGTTGGCAAATATTCTTTTGTTAGCAGCTTAACAGCTCAGCAGAATGTTCTTGAGCATTCAGTGATAGCTACAGGTGGAAGAAAAAGTGTTGTTTTTGTGTGGATGTCGCTGTTTTCCAAAGTTACAAGTGCAGAAAATGGTCTTATGGTTTTTATTCCAACTTTACATAATATCATAAATTATAATCACTTTTAAGTGTATTAGGAGGTGACATAGGTGGTATAGTGTCAGTTGATGCAGTCACATTACTGAGGTACACACATATTACCCCCATTAAATAATAAAAAAAAACCAAATAAAATGGTGTGTGTGTGTGTGTGTGTGTGTTTGCAGATCTGAGGCTTTGTTTTTACAAAAATGAGAAGTGCAGAAAGTGGTGCTATGTGTTTTTATTTCATTATCACTGTTTTCTCCCAACTCTAGTGATAGCACAGGCCTCAAAGACTTCACCACTCTAAACGGAAATATTCAAATTATGAGTTTTTCATAAAAAGTGAAGTTCATTTTGGGGGTCCCAGGCCACATTCAGAAAACTGAGTGCTTTCCCAATGTTTCATCTCAACTTTGTGATGCTTTTTTCAAGCATCACAGTTGATGCAATTATTCTATACCCCCAAAACTCTGAACCTAATAACCCATTCTGTTGCCTCCCAAGCTCACAACTGCCTCCAGTAACCCAAAACGAAAAAAGTCTTAGGCATAGGAGAGTGTGGCTGCCTCTAGCAAAGCTTAGTCAATCAAAATGCAAGGACAGAAACTGAGGATTATTATAGTCCGGCTTCTTCGATCTACTAATTGCTGGTCCACTCCCCTTCCCAATTATCTCACCACCACTTTCAGCTCCTGCTGTTCATTAGTATTACCAGCTTTCTTAAATGCCCCTCTTCCTTCAGTCTGTTCCTTATTAAATCCCAGGATCTTAGTTTTACCTAGCACAAGGGTCCAGTCCTGGCTGAGGCTTAGTGAGGCTCTTTTCTGTTACTCTGGTGTTTATATATTTCATTGGCCCTTCTAAAAATCCATGCTTGGTATTCATGTTCCCTCACCAAGACCTGTGTTTGGACCTGATGTTCTGTGTTCAAAATGCACCCAGTAGTCTTGAGCTTGGGAGGCAATAGAATGGCTTATTAGGTTCAGAGGTTTTTGGGGGTATAGGGTAGTTGGATCATTCCTTTGAAAAAGCCTCACAAAGTTGAGGTGAAATGTTGCAAATCCATTCAGTTTTCTGAACATGGCCTGGGATCCAAAAAACGAGCTTCTCTTTTCATGACAACTCATGCCACGGAGGCTTTGGTATGTACAGATGAATTTTTTTTTTTTACAAAATATCGTATATGGATGGGCTTTGAGATCATTTCCAGAGTAGAGAAACAATGCTAAATGCTTTTCTCTTTGTAGCTCTTCACACACACTTTGTAGCTCTTCACAAAAAATCTAGGTATATAGCTAGCAATCATTATACAAAGCACAATCCTGAACTTATTTCTATTGTCTCACTTTAACAATGAAGTTTGCTAAATTGTGATTGCAGTTTGGCTCTTTGATGAGGAATTCTGAAGTGATAGCACAGCAATCTACTGTATCCTCTGAACAGCTTTAGCAATGTAACTATAATGATCTGCGTATAAGCTACATGCAGGAAGCTTTGCTTATTCATCTGGCCAGTCTTGAACTACATGAATGTTAGCTCTAAAAGGAAATCTTAAACTAAACAGAATGTTTGATATTTTGGACGATAAAACATATTCTAAATTCTGCTGTAAACATTAGATGACTGTCCGGTATCTAGTCACACTTAAATTGATTAGGCTTTTATTCAGAATGTCCCTTAATTCTTTTATTGCAAAGGCTCACCTAAGCTGAATTTAACCTATTTGACCAGAGCTTTTGCCTGTAGTGTAGCTGTTGTTTGCTATAAGATTAGGCGCTGCAAAGCTTTTGGCATCCCAGAGCTATGTAAAGTCTAAATCTGATCACGTATAAGCCTTCTTGAATTCCCTGAAGCAGTATGTGCTCAGCTTGGATAATGAGATCTCTCTTAGGCAGTATAGAATGATTCTAGAATTAAAAAGAAAGACTTTTCTAGTTACAATGACAGAGGGGGGACTTTGCTATTTGAAGGACTCAAACTTCTCTGCATTGCCTAGTTGCTAGGTAGGAAGTTGTAAAGTTTTAGTGTGTAGAAAATTCTGTCTCCATGCCAAGGTTGTAGAACTTCAAAATCTGTGCCTGTTGTATTGTTTAGATGCTGAAGTTTTGATGTTATAATTAGGAAATTTCTAAATCTTTTTCTTCTTCTTTGTTGCTGCAGTTTTTTGGTCTGTTCTGATGTGATATTTATTCTGTTTTTATATTGTTTATAATTGTTAGCTGCCTCAAATTTCTTTTTACAGTGGAAAGGTGAGATATAAATATTTTAGGTAAATACGTAGGGAATAAACTTTTGAAAGCAAGCAAATGGATTAAAACACCTAAATATATGTATATTTTTCATTAGTGACAAAACAATTGATATGAGGCTTATACACTGCTCAAAACAATAAAGGGAACACTTAAACAACACAATGTCACTCCAAGTCAATCACACTTACCCCTGCTAACTGGGCAAGAGGCACTTTTCCCAGTGGTGCTCCTCTTATGTTTAGCAGGGGGAGAGTAATTGTCCCTCTTCACCCCTGCGCAGTGTCTTGTCTAGTGGCTGCTGCTGGTGGTGTTCTGCATTTTTTAGATTGTGAGCCCTTTTGGGACAGGGAGCCATTTAACTTTATTATTTGCCTGTAAACCGCTTTGTGAACTTTATGTTGAAAAGCGGTATATACATACTTTTTGATTGATTGATTGATTGATTCTGTGAAATCAAACTGTCCACCTAGGAAGCCACACCGATTGACAATCAAGTTCACATGCTGTTGCACAAATGGAGTAGACAACAGGTAGAAATCATAGGCAAGTAACAAGACACCACCAATAAAGGAGTGGTTCTGCAGGTGGTGACCACAGACCACTTCGCAGTCCCTATGTGTTCTGGCTGATGTTTGGGTGACCTTTGAATGCTGGCGGTGCTGTCACTCTAGTGGCAGCATGAGGCGGAGTCTGCAACCCACACAAGTGGCTCAGGTAGTGCAGCTCATCCAGGATGGCACATCCATGCGAGCTGTGGCAAGAAGGTTTGCTGTGTCTGTCAGTGTGGTGTCCAGAGCATGGAGGCGCTACCAGGAGACAGGCCAGTACCCCAGGAGACGTGGAGGAGGCCGTAGGAGGGCAACAACCCAGCATCAGGACCGCTACCTCCGCCTTCGTGCCAGGAGGAACAGGAGGAGCACTGCCAGAGCACTGCAAAATGACCTCCAGCAGGCCACAAATGTGCATGTGTCTGCTCCAACGGTCAGAAACAGACTCCATGAGGGTGGTATGAGGGCCCGACGTCCACAGGTGGGGGTTGTGCTGACAGCCTGACACCGTGCAGGACGTTTGGCATTTGCCAGAGAACACCAAGATTGGCAACCTCGCCACTGGCGCCCTGTGCTCTTCATAGATGAAAGCAGGTTCACACTGAGCACATGTGACAGATGTGACAGTCTGGAGACGCCAGGGAGAACGTTCTGCTGCCTGCAACATCCTCCAGCATGACCAGTTTGGCAGTGGGTCAGTAATGGTGTGGGGTGGCATTTCTTTGGGGGGCCGCACAGCCCTCCATGTGCTCGCCAGAGGTAGCCTGACTGCCATTAGGTACCGAGATGAGATCCTCAGACCCCTTGTGAGACCATATGCTGGCGCAGTTGGCCCTGGGTTCCTCCTAATGCAAGACAATGCTAGACCTCATGTGGCTGGAGTGTGTCAGCAGTTCCTGCAAGATGAAGGCATTGATGCTATGGACTGGCCCGCCCGTTCCCCAGACCTGAATCCAATTGAGCACATCTGGGACATCATTATTTATTTATTTATTTATTTATTTATTTATTTATTTATTTATTTATTGTCATTGTATTACACAATACAATGAAATTCGTTGACACCCGGAGACCAAACCAACACACACATTGAATTCCCAACAGTCCCCCCCAATCCCCACACTCCCCGCCCCCCTTCAAAAAATTCCTCCTCTGAAACACAAACATCCACACAATAGGAAATGATACACAACAGGAAATCCACACAATAGGGAATGATAAACATCCACACAATAGGAAATAATACAGTCCGACTGCCCCTATCTACTGGTACTTCAGTTCATTGTTCAATGCTGTTATGGCTCTAGAGTTAAAAACTGTTCTTAAAATGTGTTGTCCGAGTTTTAATAGTCCTATACCTTCTGCCAGAAGGCAACAATTCAAAAAAGTTGTAAGCTGGATGGGAAAAGTCTCTAAGGATATTATGTGCTTTCCTTAAACAGCGGGTGGCGAAAATATCTTCAAGGGTGGGTAGCTGGAGCCCGATGGTATGCTGGGCCACTTTAATAATTCTCCGTAGTGCCTTTTTATCCCCTACAGAGCTGCTCCCATACCATACTAAAATGTTGTATGTGAGGACACTCTCAATGGTGCTACGGTAGTAAGCCAGAAGTAGACGCTGAGAAAGGTTCATCCTCCCAGGCACCTTTAGGAAGTACAGCCTCTTCTGCGCCTTCTTCACTAGCATATCGGCATTTAATGTCCATGTGAGGTCCGATGAAATGTTGGTACCCAGAAATTTGAAACTGCCAACCCTTTCCACCTCCTCACCATTTATGAGCAAAGGCATTCATGTCTCGCTCCATCCACCAGCGCCACGTTGCACCACAGACTGTCCAGGAGTTGGCGGATGCTTTAGTCCAGGTCTGGGAGGCGATCCCTCAGGAGACTATCTGCCACCTCATCAGGAGCATGCCCAGGCATTGTAGGGAGGTCATACAGGCACATGGAGGCCACACACACTACTGAGCCTCGTTTTGACTTGCTTTATGGACATGACATCGAAGTTGGATCAGCCTGTAGTGTGTTTTTCCACTTCAATTTTGAGTATGACACCAAGCCCAGACCTCCATGGGTTAATAAACGTGATTTCCATTGATGATTGTTGTGTGATTTTGTTGTCAGCACATTCAACTATGTCAGGAACAAAGTATTTAATAGGAATATTTCGTTCACTCAGATCTCGGATGTGTTGTGTAAGTGTTCCCTTTATTGTTTTGAGCAGCTTATTATGTTTGGATACTCACCAAGCCATAAAGGGTGAAAAAATACTATATGGAATTTTATTTTTTGCAAACTGTATTCTATATATATATTTTTTGCAAATTATTTCGTTCTAGAATATACAATTCCAAGGAAGATTATTTGTTTGCTTTGAAGTATGTACCTCTTGTATTATTTCATGGGTGGTAAACATAGGGTTAATTAGTAGGGGTGGTTCTGTTACAGGAAAATGTAACATGTACAACAGGACTTGAGATATGTGACCAGTTCGGAATCAATTTCCTCAAGGAAATCCCACTGAATATAACAAGTCAAAGCCAAGAACATGTAATGAGATTAGCCTTAGTTGGGGAAAAACTGTGAGTTAATGTTCCATTGGAAGATACAAGACAGCTTTGCCCAGTCTGTTGTTTCATAAGGAAAGACTATTAGGCTTTGGTGGGGTTGTCATATCTATTTACTTAAACATATACAGGTTTTGCAGGTATGGTCTATGCAGACAATGCTAGCAGTTATTAAAAAAACGCAGCTGCACCATTGAGCACCCTGGTTCCAAACTTAGAATTTCTCTGTTTTTTGGCCAAATTCAAACTACATATAAAAGTCTTTTCAGAGACCCATTTTACAGGTATGTGTGATTCTGTCTAATTATCCACTATAACAGGAGTGTCAAACATACAACTCACAGAATCTGTTTAGCCACATGAACACAGCTCAAAAACATGCCTCCGTTTTCAAAGCCTCCTAGTGCCAAGTGGCCTTTCTTGATGATGCACCTGAAGAAGTACCAGGCGCTGCTCCAGGTCGACTGCAAATCACCTCTCCTGTCTCACACACACAAAAAGCACCATGCCTGACAAAGCAGACTTGCTTTCCACTATTCTGTCACTGTCCGCAGACTCGTCGTTCACCATTCAGACATAATAATGCCACCACCAGTCTGGACAACACCAGCCTTCACATGACAATCCTCGCAGTTCTCTTCTTCCAATCCTCATTGGAAGCAGTGCAGCCAATCCATCGAGCCCATTCTTACCCTGCCTTTTTCTTTCTTGTTCCAAGCCGCAAGACCTTCACCGTCACAAGTGTTTTTATGTAAATGTAGGCAGGCATATGGGAGAAAAACAGCTAGGGAAGAGAATTTAGTTGGGAGTTGGGAGTTGGAATCCCATTGTCCAGGTGGCAAAACATGACTGGTTAGCTCAAGTTGTTAGCTTGGCAGGCGCTACACTACATGAGAAGTAGCACATAAGTAGGACAAGATATGGGAGCAACTACAGTTTTTAATATTGTCCTGGGCATTGATGACAAATTAGGCCCTGTGTAGAAGAAACAAATAGAGTCTAATAACAAATTTTGTGGCCACACCATTATTTCTTTAAGGGGACAAATTAAATGCTTACCAAATTAAACTGTGAGCCCCTAGCACTGTGGTCCAAAAACAAACCATGTTTATACCGAATTTAGTAAATGTTCCCCAAATGTATAACATGACATTTACACGACAATATTATTATTTAGCTAGCAGAATTATATGCCCCAAACGCGGGGTTAGGGTTTGGGTTATATTATGAAAATTTACTATTTTGGGGAGACAAAAACATTTTTTAACTGTCAAATACTTTATGAAAATGTTGGTAACTCAATATGTGGTTATCATTTTAGGATTATTAGGTGATCTAAAATTTGATGAACATTTACTATTTTTGGGAAATGGAAGTATTTTTTTGAGGATCATTTTCATTAAATTTGGTGATCACTTAAACATGAGCCATTATTTAATAGTCAGGCTGAATTTACATAATTTCAAGGACCATCTTCAGATTCAGTTTTGAGCATAACATAAAAACCACTTCCGAAATATTTCCCTAACCATACTGGAAGTCGTTGCATCTAATACATCACAAAGTAGCAGTTCCTTTCTGTGAGGTATCATCAAGTTGCTGACTTGTAGTAACTTTATAATGGATCATGATTTGCATATTTGCTGTTCTGTTGTTTGCAGCCAAGACATTCCAAGTTGAAGTCTTAAGTGCTATTTCTGGTCATTACTTCCTTAATGATGTCACTTCCAGACCTTAGCAGAGTCCATGAATGCTACTGATATGAGTAGTCCACTATAGGAGACACCCCTGCACTACAGTGTATTTTAATCAAAGCAAGCAAGCAAGCATATTTATATACTGCTTTTCAACACACAGCAGTTTACAGGTAAAAATAATTAGGATAAAGGTTCTGTCTATTGGCATGTTTGTGATAAGAAAATTGCAGATGAGCAACTACAAGAATGAAGGGTTGCCAAACAGAGGAGCAATCTTTTCATTCATTCTCACAACAGCATGATCCATACAATATCATCCATCTAGATCAGTAATTTTGAATCATTTTTTCATCTCAAGGCACACTGGCAAGGTACTAAAATTGTCAAGGCACACCATGCTGCCGATGGGGGGCTCACATCCCCCAGTGGCCCTACTAATAAATTATCTCCTAAATTCCCACGGTAAACCTGAGGGCCATTTGTGGCACACTAATGTGCCACAGCACAGTGGTCAAAAATGGCTGATCTAGATCTTTTTCCTTACCTATCCTCAAAACTGAGGGCATTTTATTTACAATGAGTTGTATTTTATCATCAGAGGAACTGTATGAAGTAGGCTGGGCTGAAAGACAATGACTTGCCCAAGGAAAGTTTACAGATGAGCAAGGCTTGCATCTGGGTCCAAAATTAACTAATGCTTCACTCTGTCAGTTTGGAAGTCACAATTTATTGGCTCAGTAAGATACGCTTTTCAGTTGCAGGGGTTGAACAAAAACAGGAAGCATGCTGGAAGATTACTCTCCTATAAACACAGCTGATCAAATATACTTTTTCTACAGGAAATAATTAGCTTGTTAAGCTAGTTCTTTAAATCAGCTCGACTGAGCCATTAACCTTTTAATTTTTATTTACATGGTATTTATAAGTTAGGATCCAATTCAGATGGCTGTGTGCATTCTGCTTATACATAGGGAGTTGTTTTGATCCACACGTTTTATAGCAGTTCCTACTGCCCCTACAAGGGAGAATCTTGTGCTAGGAGAGTGGCCAAGGCAGGGGGAACAAGGGACTTCCCCATATTCATGCAGATGTTCTGCTCACATGTGAATTCTGGTCATTACAATGCATTGTTGAATGTGGTAGTCAATTGGATGAAGTGGATAATGGTTAATTTGAAGGCGCTATATTCCGATTAGTTTTCAGGCACATTTCAAACTTTGGTTTTGCTCCTTAAGTATACAAATATCTACAAATCCAGAGCATCTTAAAACACACCTCCTTCTACATGATGTTCCCTTTGAGGATAATCAAAGAGGAACTTTTGTTTTTATAAATGTGTAGCGTTCGCAGTGCCCCTTCTCCAGAGCAAGGAAGCTTGTAGATACTGTACTGCCCTTCATTATTAAAAGTGAAATGATTCAGTAAGATCTAGCTTCGAGTCCCAGGATTATGTTTTGTTAGCTTGACTGGCATAAGGGGTAGAATGTTCTTAGTGGTGGCATCCAAATGTAAGTCCATAACTTGATGTCAGTAGGTCCCAGTGCTCATTTCATTGAGGAAGCCAGCATGTTTCCTGCCAGCATCCTGTATTGCTACTGAGGTGATGCTGTCAGAGAGCTAAGGGATCTGGGATGCCTTTGGCATGAGTTTGCTGCAGAGTAGAGCTAATCATGCAGCTGGAAGCCTTAGTGGCAGGTGGAGGAGGTTAGTTCGATTTGGGCTTCCATGCTCTACGTCAGTGGTTCTCAACCTTTTTTCCACTGGGACCCACTTTTTACTATGACAGCCTGTTGGGACCCCCAACCATAATTGGGAGCAAGTTGCATCAAACTCACTGACAGTGCAATTCTATGCATGTCTACTCAGAAGTAAGTCTCATTGTGTTCAATGCAGCTTACTCCCATGAAAGTGAGTATAGGATTGCAGCCTGGGACTCAGATCCATGTTAGCGCGCGCAGACACGAGCAGCCCTCTGACTCTCCCCAAAGGCCTCCATTAGCTCGCGCAGCCTCCCATCTGCACGAAAGGCCCTCTTTCTCCAGCCAGACCTCCCTCAGTGTGGCTGCACCTGCCCGGCGAGAACTTGCGCCTTTAACGCCACATGAGGCGCACCCCCCACCGCCCGGAAAGTCATCTCGAGAGGGATGAGAGCGTGGCGCGCGGACCGGATCCAGCACACAAATCCCTGCTCAAGCCAGGCAGCTTTCCTGGGTGCCCTTGACTCGGTCCCCCTCTCTCAGCCTCGCTTACCTTGCAGGGTTGTTGTGACGGGGGGGGGGAGGCGAGGCACCCACAAGCCTGACGTCGGGGCGGGATGGCTCACCCATGCAGTGCCCTGCAGACTCTCTCAGGGCTGGAGAGCTGCTGCCCGTCCTGCACACTGCTCCCAGGGAATCCCGCTCTGGCCCGTGAGTGTGTGTGGGATGGCGGCCTCGGACGTGCGTTGACTCACGAGTCGGCCCCACGCCGCCCAATGAGCATCCCTCCCGGGAAAGCGCGTGTGGGCAGGAGGCCTCCCCGGGCAACGCCCCTGCGCGCCTCCTCCCGAGTAGTCCCATGGTGCGCCTCCTCCCGAGTAGTCCCATGGCGCCCCGTGAGGCTTCCAAGGTGAGAAATTCTGCAGCTCCCTTTTAGTGTCTTCCTTTGTCTTGGGCCAAGCTTCGTCCCCCACCCCCCGCAGACCCGTTTCTCCCCCCCGTGTGTGTTTTGGAGGGAGGTGCCGGCGACCCCTGCAAAATGCTTGTTCGACCCCCAAAGGGGTCCCGACCCTCAGGTTGAGAACCGCTGCTCTACGTCATCAAGACAGGGATTGGTGGGGGGAGTGGAACTACTATAATTGTAGTGTTGTCAAAAGAAAGGGGGAATGTTGGCTGAGGCCAGGGGAGGCTCTTGACTATCCGAGATATCCAGGATCCCGAAGGCTCTGTAAGTCAGAATTAGGGCAGCCTGTTTTATTTTCTTTCATGTTATTGTGTGTGCTGATGTGCTGTTTTCTGTACTCCGTTATTATTTTGAGTTGGGGCTGCAGTAATTCATGTTCCTTGTTGAAATAAAGGTCTTTAAATTCCAAATTTCTTGCTGTGTGGGAGCTTCTCTGGTCAGAGTGGGGGGCAGAGGACAGGCAGAGCTGTACTCAAAAAGGACCCACTGCCTGGTTCCTTCACAGACCTGCGTTCTGTTGAACTGAGAGGCTGTGAGTGGATTGGAGCCTGGAGAAAGCCTTAACTGGTGGTTGGAGAAGCTTTCCCCCTCTGTAAGTGCGCTGAAATAGGCGTGGGGGGCTGGGTTGCCAACTGACCGTTCTTACCTAGTGGTTGCACTTGAGACCCCGTTCTACAGAATGGCATAGTTTTGGATTATCCAAAGTCTTGTGCTTTTCAAACAGCAGCCTTGCCTTGCATCAGGTGTCAAGGCTGCTTTTGAATCAGAGGGGACTTTCAAAAGCAGTCTGTCAAGTGGTCTGGGTCTGGGTCTGCTTTTTTAAGGCAGGGGAAGAGAAATCTTATTGAGCCTGCCCAAGTTCTTGGGTGAATCTGCACTAGCAGACCCTGGCCAGAATGCCTACAATCAGTCCGGAATCGTTTTCTAGAACAGTAGTCTTTAATCTCTTTCATGCCACAACCTCAATATATAAATAATGAGAAGCCCACTGTCAATCCCACCCTCTCCCAGAACCCTCTCCGCCCCACCCCCACCGCTCACTCCCAGCACTGTTCACTCTAACTAAATATTCTTATTAGAGAGAACAGAGTAAGTTAACCTGAAGCCTGACACTAGCGGAAGTTATTTTAGCACAACTGCTAAGAACCTGAGCAGGACAGGACACAATTCCCTGGTTCCTGAAGGCGTACTTTAGATGCCTTCCCTTTCACTTGGTGCTCTAGTCCAGGGGTCTTCAATGTTTTTCATTCCCCTAAGTTGCTGTGACCCCACAACTGAGGCTTCACAACCCCATTGGGGTCCTGACCCTAAGGTTGAAGAACACTGTTCTAGAGTAAGGGGTAAGTGGAGTTATCCAGAACAGCTTCTGGACTATAAAAGGACATAGCTTTTAAAGTACAACTTATTTTTGTAAAATGAAACTTTATTCTAAAATGTATCCAAAATTGCAAGACAACACATTAAAACAGATAAATACATTTATGTACAGAGAGCATCAAAACACAAATTGTTAATATAATTTTATACCATTTTAATGCGTTTCCATCAACAAAATTTTACAATTTAAAGAAGACTTCTCAGTTGCAAAACAGTTTTAAAATTATATGTATAAATTATGTCTACTACAACTCCAATACAGGTAAAGTAAAATACAAAAATAATCAATACTGAAATTCAAATACAAAACCCCAAATAATGTTGCACAGGTACATATGTACACTTGATGAATTCATGCAGTTACACAGTGCAACAAATTAACTGCTTAGTTTAAACCTATCACAAAATGGAACAACGATATCTGCAAGCAGAAGAAAATATATTTTTGTAATAAATCATAGTGCATTTAGAAGTTAAATTTTATAAAATGATTGCTGAGTGATTTATTTCTAAAACTCCCCAGTTTGCTTTGACATTCTCATTTAATTCTAAATTACACTTCCACTAAATGAAAATTTAAAGAACAGTGTCAAAGATTTGATGCCAAAACATTTCTACCTATTTACTATTTCATCTTTAGTTTTGATATCAAATCTATTTGCAAGGTATTCATATCACCTCCTTGTTTTCAAATAAAAAGTTTATCCTATATAAGGTTAAAAAAACTTTTGGGTACAGTAGGTGGAATTTAAACATTTACCTCGCTTCAAAAAAGACCCAAAACTTATGGTTATGTGAATGTATGCACCTTAGCACACATACACACAAACTGTATATAGAGAATTATCTTTACATCTAAGGTTTCCAACCTAACTGCCTTGATTGCACAAACACAAGTTATCATCTCAAAGAAATTTATGGCTTGAATGACATTTCAGACAATTAGGTGGGCAGGTGCAATGTAGGTTATTTGCTCGTTTGCACAAAGTGCAGGTCTCTTTGTAGAATGTTAATGTTCAAGAAATTGTGCATAAAATATTGAATATGTCCTACCATTGTTAAACAGTAAAAGAATCTCTCATTAAGAGGGTAGTATGCATTATGATTTTTCTTCCTGGCTGTCATCTATCAACATAGATGCTGTTTCGTTTATCACAATCCAAGTGTGTTGATTGGGATCCATGCCTCATCAAATATCAGATGAAACTTTGATAAGATGCACTTACACAGCCTGACATTTCGATTTCAAAATTCTGTCAAAGTGCCAAACTCACAACATTTTTCATTTAAAGTCATTGAAACACTAGCTGTCTTTCATTGCTAAAATACTTACCAAGTACTGATAAGTTGTGGTAAACAAATTTTCTAGCAGTTGCTATCAATGGATGCATAAGGGAAACAGTGTGTGTGTGTGTGTGTGTGTGTGTGTGTGTGTGTGTGTGTGTGTG
>JAJKFI010000001.1:49648067-49803576 GCA_029204185.1 Lerista edwardsae | reverse complement strand
TGTGTGTGTGTGTGTGTGTGTGTGTGTGTGTGTGTGTGTGTGTGTGTAAATGTGAGAGTGAGTATCAATGGATCACATTGTAACTCAACAGTATTTGATATTGTTCTGTACATGAGGTCACTTGGACAAAAGTTACTGAAAAAGAAATAGGTCAATATTTGTGTATGCACTTTATAATCTTATGGCACTTTTTAAGAGGGAGCTGATCCTCTTTATAGGATGCAGAATGAGATGTTAGCCATATTCACGTTCAAGAGAAAGACTAAAGCAAGAAGAAAAAGGACTACTAATTTGTCTAAGCACATAAAATAAAACGTTATACATCAGCATAGTGTATATTATAAATCTCACTATATTTATAATACTTTTTGGCCCCAGTTGTCTTAAAATGAGTCATACAAAAATGTGTAGCTATCCTGAAAATAAATCTCAAAACAAGATTGCAAAACACCTCCATTTAGTATACTTCTACATTTCTTTTCAAAACTGTTTTTTAATGAATGATAAAGCACTTAAAACCTCATGCATGTTTTCCAACATATCTAGTATTCTCCAACTGATACTACAGGGATAACAGAGAATTTTGATTTTGTTAAAAAGGATTCTAATATTGGTAAAGAAGTTTTCTACATTGCAATTTGCCATTCTCCCCAGAAGCCTATTCTTGATAGTGGAAAGTAAGAACACATGCATCATGAGCATAGAACTGAAAATTATTCTACATATGCAATTATTTGGGCTCAGGACTTCCATTAACTCCATGAAGCCACAGATCATGTGAAAAGAGCTATAGCATGGACTTCTCCTACATGTTTCTAGGCTTCTCACTTTAATCTGGGCAGGAGAAGAAAAGTGACTGCTGCATAAGTACCGTGATCAAATACAGAAATGGAATCCCCGCAGATAGTGAGGGCCACTATATATTGATTGAAGACAGGAACTTCATTGTTACTGAAAACTAGTAACACATGAAACAGCAGTAACTGGAGATGAGAATACTGCACTTAGATGCAACTAGGGTAAAAGTAGCAATTCTCAGTGCAGCTCTATAACTTTTCCACAAAATATTACATACTTTTAAAACACAGCATCACCCTCTCTTCTGTGGGTCAATAGTATTTTAGAATTGTTGTTCCCCAAGTTTATTTTAGAGGCTATTAAAATCACAGTGTTTCTAAAAAGTAGTTCCATAGTTATAGTTTAAGGAACACAAAATGGTTCCACAGAGTGCTATTGTATGATACAGTAATGGATCTCATTGAACATAATAGCATTTACTTTTGAGTAAACATGCATTAGATTGCAATGTGAGTTACCCAACAGTGCATTTCATGTACTGTAATATTTCTAAGAAGGTTCAAATTAACTTTCGGTGAAGCTCCACTGGTAGTATAAACACATTTAGGATTTCAGATTGTGAGACTTTGGATTAAACTGTGGTCGGACAAATTATGTTCTTTTTGTATTTGTGTGAATAGTACTCACTCAGCATATCCATAGCCATGAAAAGCTCCAACTGATTTATATACCACCAGGTTACTGGACCTCATTTGTACTTAGTTATCTGGTACACAAGGAGGAACACATGTAGTGTCATACCTTCAGTAACTGCATCATATTCAGTTCCTCAAACTGTGGGTTGGGACCCACTTGATGGGTTGCAGAAAGCTGGAAGCAGCCATCTTGGAAGTTGCAGACCTTACTCTTGCTATATTCCTTTTGAGTGTGTTAACAGTTTGAATTTATGGTTGTGTAGTTGCTGCAATCCAAGAATGCCAATTTTCATTCCAGTAGTGGCATTTGATTATGTCACAATGATGGCTATTCCTGCTTGATGCCACTTCTGGCTATGACATCACTTCCAGATTAATGACATAACTTCCAGTGGGTCTCAACACATGCCATTCTAAAAAGGGAGTCCTGGTCTAAAAAAAATTGAGAACCACTGGAAAGTACACTGCTATTCATATGAAAGCAAGAATGAAAGCTCCAAGGTTTATATGCTGTTTAACTCACCTGAAATCTGACTTTTTAATCAAAAGCTGAATCCTAATGGAAGCTAAGAACAGTGTCTGGGTAAGAATAGCTGTGAGCTTTCTGATCAGAGCACAGTTGTCATGCTTCTGAAATAACTCAAGAGGTTACTCCGACAGCCTTTTCTGTGAGAAGTTTTCAAGTGGTCTTCTACCAAACATATATTTAAGACACTTGCCATGTAAGCCTAAGCTTGTCTATTCAGGAGCAAGTCCTATATAATTCAGTGGCACTCACTTCCAGTAGAGTATGTATTGGATCACTGCAATCATATCACTCTGAAAACAAGAATCGTCACTTTGAAAACAAAATGCACCTGGGAACTAAGACCATCTGAGGGAACAGATTTACATTTCTACTCTCAGCACCTACTCTGAGTCATTCATTCATTGAGTAGAATTGGTTAGCAGAATCATCCACATTATTTAAACTGTTTCTCTTTCTTTTTGCTTAGCACATATACTTGAATCTGTGTAAGTTAAATGTACGTATGGTGCAACTCAGTATGGTACTGCTCTCTTCAGTATTGCTCTTGATGGAAGCATTATATTTAGATCCTGTATATGGAACTGCATAGAAGCCACAAAGAAAAATTGCTGGGTTGTTTAGGTAACCTAGAAAGAAAATTTAAGAATTGGGAGGTTTGTGATAAACATATCTTCTCCCCCTCCCCAAAGGGAGGTGCTTGTGAATTCTTAACTTTATAGCTTATCCAAGTCTAGGCATGCCAATCTTCAACAGTTGCATACATACACCAAATAAGGATAGTTGTTACAGCTGAACTGAACTTACTAAATCTACAACCTCTGTCAAATTACATGAATGGGACTGACATGTAATATTACATTGGAATCTGTGCTGTTGCCAATGAATGCTGCATGGATACAAAGGAAACAAAATTTTGAAATGATTACGCATGCTTAATAAGTGTTGAAACATACAGGAACAGTAACTTCTGATGACAGAACCAACGCTACGTAATATACAGCATATGGCTATACAGTCAAAACCCACTCTTGTTTTGGAACAAGAATTGACAGTAGTAATATGTGGTGAAAAGGTTTCTTACATAAAACCTACAATAATTTATAGCATATCCATATTTATGGATGTTTATAATGTAAGTAATAAAAAGAAAAACATAATTTTTACATAGACTCGTTTGTGCAAATGTTAACAAGCTGAAAATGGTTTTCTGATGCATTAGACAACTGAAATATATGTAACCCATCAAGTGTCAATCTCTCTTCTAAAAAAAAGAACACACTTTCAAGGCAGAAAAGAACTCTGTAACAAACACACTTGTTTTAACAGTAGGCACTATACAAAAAGCAGATGCCATAATAAATTATTTTCAAGGGAAAACTTACAACAGCAAAAAGAGATAGTAAAATGCTTTTAATTGTCCCTTTAAGAAATAAGTTTTTGTTAAGGGTCCCCATTTCTGGAAAAAATAGTATTTTTTTAAATTAAAGACAGCAGAGAACAAACTGTATCCTTGGTAGTTTACGCCATTCTTTAAGGCTATACAGTACTCTGGTTTTGATTCCTTATTTCTAATTAGATCTATTAGCACACTAGAAAACTGGAAGAAAATTTTACGAATGATAAAATTCATGATGTGAATTTTTTATGAATGATTCTACTATCAGATTTGAATGCTTGGAAATACAATGTAATTACAGTATGTTGTTTTTGATTTCTGAAAAGTCCAATATGAATTTTGTTGCAATGTTCCACCTAGACCTATAATACTACCAATCCCCATAAATCCCCCTGCAGAGAGATGATTAACATGGAGTGCACAGTGCAAAACAGGTCTTCCTCCTCACATATTTTCAATGCTACAATTCAGTACCCTCATTGCAGCTGACTGCACTTGCAGCAAGGGAAAAAAATCACACTTGGAAATTTATTTCTGTAGATGATCACCCCTGCAGAATCCAGGACTTGCCTGAAGTAAAGAACACTAAAAATAAACCTGGTTTAAGCCCATGGCAAACAGTATGGTATTTGAAGGTTACCAGTCTCAAGTGCAGGAACTCTCAGCCGAAAGATGCCTCCACTAGGACACATGGAGTCTGTGAGTGTATTTTAAATCAAATTGCACTATGTTGGATTATCAGCTTCATAACATCAGTTTCAGTTTGAACTAGATTTCCTACGGACAATCTTCACTTTCTGTATAATTCTTGTTTAATTTCTAGATATTCCTACTTTCCTTTTTTTTCACTCTGGTGTGCCAATCAGCAATTTTCAGGATACTTCCTGCTTGAATGAATGTGCTGCATTAAGTTCTTAAGTACTCTAATCTCTCAAATGAACTTCGCACTTAAGATGAAAACCCAACAACATAGTAAAATAAAACTACAGGACTTTATTCATGAATGCAAAAAAACTTATATGGATTTTTTTTTAATCAACTGCCTATAATTTAAACCTCTGTCATGCGTTACGATACAAAAAGGGGCATTTATCACCAACTCTCAACATTTAGAGCACTAAAATGCATGATTAACATTATAATACGAGACTTAGCAGTTCTCTATGAGTACCATGAGATACTTGGCAAAGTTCCAGCAAACATGCGGGTGTCACACACAGGAACATGCATCTTTAAGCCCACACTTTACATGGCAAACAGGGATGCTGTTATGTTGCCAGCATTTCTTACAGCATGAAAAGTACAGAACTGTGCTTACTGAAGACATAAAAATGTGGGGCTTTTAAACAGGATCAATTAATGCCCCTGGCATTTTTCATCTTTTGTACACCACTCTCCTAGGTACTTCTTAGTGATAAGAGGATCTATTTCCCATACATTAAAGGCAATAGGGGAGGAAAAACTTCCATGCTGTAGATTGTGGTGCCACTGACTTTACATCCTTTTTGTTAATGGAAAACAACTGGCTAAAAAAGAAAGTGAAGAGTCGCCACAGAATTAAACAAAATCTAAAACAGCTCACAAAATAGTACAGGCTTTAGAGAGTGGAAAAACTGTGGCTCCTTACTAAATTTTTCAACGGAATTGTTCCTCACTGGCCTAGGATACTTTCAGGCTGTCCTTAACAACACTGAATGCGCTACTTGGGACAAGAAAACTGCATTTTCCTAGGTACAAAGGTTGTGCTTTGCATGCTAGGAATTGCAACTCTGAAGTAAGGTACGTAGAATGAACATGTTACAGGCCAACTGATTTATTGTAAAGACTTGCCGAATAGGCAAAACAGATACTCTCGATTTATGGAAGGAACAGGAGTTAAAAATTAGTTCTGCCAACCCTCCCCCTTCTCTACAGAAACTTGAAGAGGTCTCCCTCTCCCTCACACACACAGACACAAGATTATTATTACCTGTCAGTCTGTGTACCTTCCTTAGCCACTTTTTGAAGGACTAGTAGAACCAAGAAGCCAAGAAAAGGGACTTGGAATGGGCCAGCAGGAAAGGATCTAAAGGAACCAGGGATAGGACAAAGAAGTCACTGGTAAGATGACAAAAAAAATCCAAGTTGGGTGCATAAAAAGCAGATAATGAAAATTGGAGGCCAGGGAGCAAATGGATGCAGTAAGCTTTGTATGGGTGCCCAAGCAAGGCAGCCAGCGCTAATGGAAGTTGGGACTTGGAAAACAGGATGGAATGTGGGCCGCTTCGGTCATCACAGACACTTTTTCCACACACTGCAAAATGTATAGAATTCACTCCCACAAGACATGAAGATGGTCATTTGCTGGGATAATTTTAAAAAAGGTTAAGTAGCTTCACAATGGATGTCCTGTGACTATTCACCATGATGTTCAAACAGCAGCTTTGTATTCATAGGCACTATGTCTCCATTTCAGATGCTGGAAGCAAGCAAAGGAGACAGCTGAGGCCTTCCTGCTCTGCTGATGAACAGCATTTCTGGAAGCATTTCACTGGCAATTGTTGGAAGCAGGATTCTGGAAACAGGATGCTAGACAAGAAGGACCCTTCATATGAACCAGCAGGGCTCTTTATGTTATTAATGTTGGAAAAGGTTAACTATAAGCCCACTTCAACCTAGGGTTCTCAATTTCCTACAGTATTGTGTCCATGATATTTGTGTCATTCTTATTGTGTAATCATAGTACAGTGAGCCCACCATATCTGAAAACTCTGCATCCAACCTAATGTTGGATGCAGATCTCACATACCCTGCTGTAGCCCCTTGCCATTTCATAGCTCTCTCTGCAGCATTTGTAAAATTGTCTAAATGTGGGCAAATTGCTTAAACTTGCAAATGCTGCAAGTTGAGAGAGTTGTGAAATGGCAGGAGGCTGTAGCAGGGTATGTAAAAGTTCAGGTAGTGAACGCCATTTATGTAACATCTGTAATTTTCACCAATTGACCCCCATTTTGTCAGTGGACTTGTGCACATATCAAAATCAGTGGATGCTCAAGTAAAGGTCCTGGAATCAAACCGCCATGGATACAGAGAGCCCACTGTAGTGTAGAAAAGGCACAATATTTGCTCAACAAAAAATTATCCATGCTATTTAAATTGCTATCAGGTTTCATTGATATATCTTCCTATAAAACCTGCAGGCCCACTCCAAGAAGAAATAGCACCTGAAGTGCCACATAAATTCTGCCCCTCCCTGTGTAGATGTACATGCCCCTGACCTGCAGCACTACCTCTTCAGTTAAAAAAAGGAGGTAGAGATGACCCTCTTTGCCCACCCTTCCTTCATCATGACTGTGGCCCTCTTTGCCCCTTCCTTCCTCTGCATCTGTTAGAAGCAGAGAAGAGCCAGCAGCCCTCTTCCTAATTAAATCAGGAAATAGGATTGCTACCACTACCTTTCCACTACATATAGTGAAGGCAGGCTGCTATAGCCTGTTTCCTCTTCACTATTCCACTCTGTTTTGAAATATAGTGACAAAGCAGGATCAGAATACCCAAACCGGGAGAGCCAGAAGCAGCACCTCTCCCAAGTTTGCTTGCTTCAACCTGCTGTGCCATTCTATTTCAAAACACCAAGCAGAGAAAGGGGTAAGGGGGAAATGTGAGCCTGGTGAGGCGGCTGTGGGCACAGAGTAGCACCTGCACTTATCCCTGCATGAGGCAGTCCTCCTCGGCTCATGGCTGGGCCAGCCCTCAAAGTGTGTGGTGGCTATTTCAGCACACAGCATCTTCTCATACACAGAGGTGCTTTGTATAACTCTGTAGATTAAATAAGGTACCATGATGTGTGCATATCTATTGCCCAAGCTGTTCTGGATACCTGTGATTTCAATGGAAGATAATAAATATGTTAAACTACCACTGAACATTATAAAACTTAAAAGTTCTTAACTTTAGCAGAATCATGCTCAGATTATAGGTTACTATTTGGTGCAGATAGAACTATCCACAGCAATTTCACTATAGTATGCAATAAACTAGGATTGAAAACACTCTCCCCAGAACCTTCTCCCCAGGTTCATGACCCTACACCACACTGCATGCTGTTCAATGATCCTCCAATTCTCAGGAGCAACTTTTTGGAGAACTGGAAAAGCCCTGGAACAGCCCCAATACATGTTCAAAACACTAGATATGATGACCCTTTGGATTCCAACCCAAATATACATACGCGACATTAGACAAGCAGTTAATTCAAGGAACTCTTATATCTGTGAATTCTGCCCTAAAAATTTGACAGTAAGGTTGAACTTCAAGTTGAACTTCCAAAAATTCTGTCTACTTTCATCAACACATAAAGAGCATGAGCATGGCGTACGTGATCAGGTGTTTCCACAACTACACTACCAAATTTATTTGATCTTTGTACACTTAATGCTATAATCCAGAGGTTTTCAAAATGGGGCATTGCGACACCCTAACCAGAAGCCCTGTCTCTGGCCCCTTAAGGGGCAGGAGGAGGGGAGAGAACAGCAATGCAATTGGAAAGATCTTGCTGCTGCTGGAGGTAAAGGCTCATTTTTAGTACTTATCCCACACAGTGCTGGTCTCGTGGGGGTGGCAAAATGCCTGCAGACTCCTCTGTAGAGCTCCCCATGTCTCCTAACTGATAAAAAAAGTTTTAAAATGGCAACTTCTGGTTTGCCATGAAAACAGGAAGTGGCCTTTTTAAAACCTTTTTTTAGATGATACATGGGGAACCTTGCAGAGGGGTCTGCAGGCTCCCCAGACCTCCGCCCCCCCCACAGAAGACTGGAGCTGTGTGGTAAGTACTAAAAAAGGCCTTTTATCCTCACAGCAGCAGAGTGATCTTCCCAATCACACTGCTGCCTTCCCTCTACCCTGCAAAACCTTACAGTGGTTCTCCAACTCCCAAAGAGTTTAATAATTTTTTTTTAAATCAGAGTTTCTCTAAATTAGAATTGAAGATTAAAACAATGATAGCATTAAGTTATCAATAAAATTAGTACTTTGGTGATAAAGTATATACCAAAAAGGGCAAACATTTCTTCTGCAAATTCCCTCATTTCATGAAAGGCTTTCTAGTTTCATGACAAAACAAATGTAGATAAGAGTTGCTAAGATTTTCAGTGATAAAATTTGAATACAGGCATTAAACAAAAGGTAAAGTAAATGTTTTGGGTTATAGCCTTAAAATGAAAAGAGGAACAGGAAAAATTACATTATTTTTCAAGTCAGTTATATTCAGGCATACATGTATTACTGCAATTTTTAAAAGTATGGTAAAATTAGGGAAGACTTAAAGTACTAATGCTTCAAACATCTGTATGCCTTCATTATCAACTAACTAGTATCAATAGAGCTCATGCATAAGCACATGAAAACCTGAGCATGTTTTAAGAATGGAAAGTTAATTATTCCAATCAAACAGTTTCAGTACATAGGCAAGCACATGAAAAGCATTCCACAGTACTGAATAGAACTGAGCAGTGCTGCAGATCTCCATGTGCACTTCAGGGCACTTACTGCAGTGAAAAAACCCACGAATTGGCTAATGTGAGTTAGCTTGTAACTCTGAAAATTGAGTGAATAGATTTATGCTTATGACGTAAGTAAAGGAGTGGTTCCCAAAGTCCTTGGACTTTGGGCCCGTCTCAGTGGTGGACCTGGGGGGCAAAAGCCCCAGGCACTGGGCTTTGGGGGGCGGTGGCGATACTATACACCTTTCCAGCCATGCGCTGAACTGCTCTGCGTGGGAGCCACTTCAGCTGCCCGCTCTGCCACTTCCCGTCCCAAGGAGAATGAAACCAACCAGCTTCATCTGTGGGGATGGGCAGGTGGCTGAAGTGTCTTCCTCTACCCTCGCGTCCCAGGCAGTGGGTGGGGACCCTGCCCGGGCAGGTCCCAGGGAGGCCAGATTGGGAAAGTTTGTGTCAAGGGGGGGAGTGGGAACGGGAGAAGGGCAGTTGGAGGCTCCATCAGTGGGAGGGGGAGAGATGCTGCTTTCTCACTAACTGGAGCAGAGTGTGGCTGGGCGCCTGTGGGCATCCCTTGTGCCAGATGGGAGCCGCTTCCTCGACTGCCCCCGAGAGCCACTGTGTGTGTGGGACAGACGGCTGAAGCTGTCCCCTCCCTCTGCTTGCATGGACAAAACCAGAGGCTGAAACAGCTCCTTCCTTCCACCTGCCAGCCAGTGAGCCCATTAGCCAGCCAAGAACAAAGCCGCTCTGCTTCATTTGTGTTTTTTTAAAGGTCAAGAGGGGCAGGGGGTGGAAGTAATTGTGGTGATGTGATGACATCACCGCAATTACTTCCAGGGTAGGGGGCTTCTGACTGGAGGACCCCAGGACCACCCCTGCCCTGTCTTTGCACAGGTGTGCGGGCAGCAACATGATCACTGCTGCCAGGCACGGAAAGTTGTTGTTGTTACACTTACCTGGGGGTCCCTATGGCTCTCTGAAGGATCTGGAGAGCCCGTGACACCCTCTGCATTCTTTCTCTAGGTTTGGAAATGTTGTAAAAAAAACCCCAAAAAAACCCTTTCTGTTTTGAGTTGCAGGATCCCCAGACCTTCTGAGAGCCCAGATAAGTTAAATAAGACCTTCTGAGAGCCCAGATAAGTTGCGCAGCAGCGCAATCATGTTGCTGCCAGTTTCTGGGCCATTCCCATTAAAGAAAATGGCCCTTTTCTGGTTCCCCTGGTGAGTCATAACCCACCAGTTTGGGAACCACAGAAGTGTGGATGTTGGCCCAGGTTTGCTTATAGAAAAATTAGGTGTTTTCTATATGTACTGAACCAAGTGGTTCATTCCTTATATATTTACAAAAAACTGCTGATACAAAAACCTAAAGAGGCAAAGAGTTGCTAAAGCTGTATCATGATTTCAGTGAATTAAATCATTTATCTATTTTGTAACCTTTCTGCTGCATTAACTCTTATCTATGCAGATACAGGGGCCACCCTGTATATGGAATTTGATCTACAATGTGTAACATTAACATTGTGCATCAAATTCTACATACAGTTGGGCCCCTATATCTGTGGGGGTTCTGTTCCAGGGGGGGACGGACAGATACAGAGGCAGATCCCTTTATGTATAGTGGCCTCTGTGGGTGCCCATTACTGTACTTCGGTTTTATGTAGAAAATCTTGCAGTGCAAGTATTTCTTGTTTAACAATCTTCCTTGAAGAGCCAAACATGCAGGCAACAACCCTGCAAGCTACATAAAGACCATTAGTAGCCCTCTAGTTGCTTGCATGTTCGGCTCTTCAATTACAGGAATAAGCCTTGTCCTCATGCTCCATTTAATTCCTATTTTATGGCAAGCCATGGTTTGTAGTTACATCTGAACAAGTGCTTTCCTTGCAAACAAGGACTTTAAACCAGGACAAGAGCAAACCATAGCTTACCAGTTCAGATGCAATGGCCAAGTACAGCTTGCAACCAACCAGAAAGTCATGTATTAAGCAAACTGCATGAGGAGGAGGAAGAGCATAGTTTGTTCTCTAGTGACAAACCATAGTTTGGTGTTATATGGGAATGGACCATTAATGACTATCTGTACTGGATTGAGACTAGTGTATTTAAAATTAGAGTAAAATTTTTATTTTTAGAAAAGTTCACTTACAGATATTAATTATTAAATTATTATTAACACACGGTACATCTTGGATACCAACTCTGCTGGGTTTCATGGCTTTCACTAGGACTCAGTGCATGGATATAAGAGAGTTGGGGATATGCCAAAAATCAGGTGGGGATGATAGCTATCAAAAGTTTCAGATGATAATCATGGAATAAACAGGGCAAAAATGAAAATGCTTGCAAATATAAAATTGGCAACTGCAAAATAAGAAATCAAAATGCTTAAAAGAAATAGGGACTCTGCTAGGTGCTCACTCCTACACATTCCTAGATAGAAGAGGCCAAGGCACATTAGTGTACTTGGCAAGTGCTGGCAGAAAAGCTGTAAATACATCTTTTATGAAAAATAATATACAAGTAGAATGAGGACAGACGCAGATATCAACCTCAGACCATCCTTCTGCTAATTACAAGGCAACTATTTCCAATCCTTTTTGGCAGTTTAAATAGAGCCTACACAGAAAGATTCATTCATTTACTTCTGCCATTCATCACCTCTATTATTCATTACCCCATCTGGGTCAGGCATTTAACTTTAAAACACATCTTTATGTTTCAGATTAGAAAAATCAGTTCTATTTACAAGTCCTCAAAGGAGTATACTGCTTAGCACATCCGCCGTCACTGTGAGCGTAACTAAGAAACTGTAAAGATAGCAGGGGGGTTGGTTGGTTGGGCGGGGGGGGGGTAAGAATTCCTAAAATGGAGAAGACACAAAAATATGCAACAGCAAAACTGCTAATGGGTATGAATTTTCAGGAGGGTTTTTGAGCAACATCCAGAAGGAAACAACTATTCTGACCACATATTTTATTTTAAAAACACATCCATGATGACTGATCAGTTCCTACATAAACATTTTCCATGCATAGGCCTCAGCTGGATCAACTCCATCTACACTCCCATGGAAGAAAGCAATTGTATCTAGATTGGTCCCCCTCATGCCCCTTTCTATCACTGGGGAAAAACCATTTAGTATTAAGGCAAAATGCATGACTGTAAGACATACAGTACATATGGGTATTTAGTGCACAAGAAAAATCAATGCTTGAAAATCAACCACCGATTTTCATTTTGTCTGCTATATTACTAGAAAGTAACTTAATACCATCAATACCATCACCACCACCCAATACAAACTTGTAAAACCCATGTCTTTAGCTGTAATGTGTACAGAATTTATAGCCATTACTCTATGGCTTATTGGAAAACTGTATATTTAAAAATAAGGTAGACAATTTTCACATGGATAAAATGAGTGATTCAATACAAATTGGGTTCTTTACCTTTTCCTACCTCTAATATGTCACATATCTGCAAAGTTGTAAGCACATGCAATTTTATATAACCAAATGGTTTTCACATAGTTCTACAAAGCTAACTTGGTATTAAGCTTCAGCAATTGTGCTTAATTCTTTGCAGATAAAGTTCCTATAAAACCAAAATTATTTTCTTTTTCAAAATCTGTGACAATAGGTGGCCATCAAGCACTGCTACTTATATAAGTACCCTTTTAATGCAATTTCCATAAGATGCGTACTGGAGATATTGTAACTCAATTTCACAATGACCTCAAGAAGACACAAATCAGTTATATAAGGCAACATTCAACGTATCTATTCAACAGGAAGAATGGTTGGTTAAGTAGATAACTACCACTTGGGCAATATCAGAAAATGCACCAGCTACAAAATTGAGAGTTAAGTACAAAGTTAATATTTCTTTTCATGTGCCATTACTCCCCACCCAAAAAAATGTAGGGGTTGTCACACTGTTCCCCCATGTATAGCGCACTTTAAATTGCTCAACATTTTGGACCTCAACAGAGATGAGATACTGGGAGAACGTTAGCTCGAGTATTTCTTGAAGAATGACATACTGAAAAAATGTAGTCCTAATTATTTTTGCAGACTTAAAAAAATCTTTATTTTTATTTTATTCTGATAAAATTTTATTCTGGTAAAGTCACAGAATACGGGAACTGTTTCTGTAGGGTGGAGATGAGGGAAAGTTAGAAATTGGTAAGGAAGGTGAGTACCTGTGGCTGGGAAAAGGACCAATGCTTTCAATGCTTTTCCCCTAGCACATCAAAGTTGATGGGCCTTTGTTGTTACTTGCTAGAGATGGGGGGAATGTCAGAGTATCAGGCAGAAACAAAGGTGGACTGCTAGAAAAAAGGGTATACCCTCAGCAATAAAATCTTAGCATTTTTATCAATTACTACAGCTATGGAAGATCATACTAAGTAGTTCCTTTTCCCCAAAAGGCAGATAATAGAAATCTGCCACTTTTTATTGCTGAGTGCTTCAGCAATCAAACCAGAGCCCAATTAAATTATGTTGTATTTCTCTGCATAGATCAAGAAGTTGAGATTAAACTCAGACTTCCCTTGAAAACAAATATTGAAGAATTTGAACTCCGATCCTCAACACATTAACTGGAAGTAATGTCTGACTAATGTCAATGGAGCTTACCACCATGCAAGTATGTTTAGGATCGCAGTATTAGGCATCTGTGAAGAACTGGGGCAAATAACCCCTCTGTATTCTTTTCTCTCTGTTTTTTTAAAGGCAAAGGACAAGTTTTACTTGATCAATAAAATTAATGCATTTCTTCTGTTTCTCAAGATAATGTGGTTTGCAATTCACATGGATGCTGATATCAAACACAACTGTATGAAAGCCCTCTTATAAGCAGTTTTATTCCTATCCATGATGGCAGACATTGACAAAAAACAGAACTTATCTGAGATCTTCTTAAAAAAATAACTTACAAAGCAGTGATATACACAGCACAAAACAGTTCAGATGGGGAGAGGGAAGCAGTTCTTTTAATAGTTAAAATGTAAACGTGAAAAAAGATGGAATAAAAGTCCCTATTTCTTATTTCTACTTAAGATGCCATGTGATAATATTTTACAACGTCCTGCAGGTCTATATATGTATGTGCGCTTATCTATGTCTCTGTAACACACACATACATACACCTATCCCTACATATACATACACAGATAACTGTTTGCAGTTCAGTCTTGGGCAGCTCTGATATGCCACATATTGTTGCTGAAACCAGATCAGGACCCACTTTCTTCACAAAACTGGAAAGATGATGGGAAAAAAATGCTGGGTCCAATTGTGGCTGAGATCTTTTCTGTTAAACTGTACACGGGGATGAATATTTTTTCTTCTTTAGTAGCTCTCTGGAGAGGGCCAACTCAGTGCAGCCTTCACGAAGAGACTTGATAAGGGATCACACACTCATTGTCATGCTGGGGGAATACTGAAAAATAGGAATCCACATTTTAGCAGCAACTCATTCACCATCAATGTAATCCTATGCATATCAGACATAAATCCTATTGTGTTCTATGGAGCTTACTCCTAGGAAAGTGTTACAGGATTGCAGCCCAAGCCACTAATACTGAGTTTTAATTCAGTAAACTAATTTACTGTAAAAGTAAACTTCAGGACCTCAATCATAATCTCGTGTTGTGCGTAATTCTACCTTTCCAATAAGCTAAGATACATGGAATATGCAGACGATAATTTTCCTACACCATTTCAGATAGCATGTAAGCAGTTCCTGATTAGAAAATGCTTTGGTACAAAGGGATATATTGACAAAAAGCAAACTGCATGGTGACAACACTGTGAAGAGAAGATTCCTTAATAAAAAGTTACCGAGTTTAAGAACCTGCAAATTAGAATGAGAACTTTTCTCTGTGTCCAAGAATTGATGTTTTCATTAATTGAATTGATGGGAATCAATGTTTCAATTCCCCTGACTCCTTCAAGTTCAACATGCTGAAAAGTAATTGACGGGGAAACTGAGGTTATGAGGCTAAAGATTTTCCATCCAAATTTTGTTTGCTTCTCTTATGACAGCAATCTAGAAATTTTGTGGGCGAAATGTAAAGGTACTGTTCGTTTTTAATCAACCTTGGTTTTTAACCTGTTAACAGTTTAAAGTAATCTAGAAAGTCTTGAAAATTTAGCCTTATTCCAGAAAAGTACTTTAGCTTTTGTTTGATATGAAGATAGTTAATCACAAAGGCTAGTCCAGTATGCATAGTTGGCAATCCCAAGTTTGCTCAGACCAATGGAACAGTTCAGTCCTCAGAACAATAGTTCACTCCTTTTCTCCACACACCCCAGGCCGATGTATGGGGTGCAGCGGGGCTTACCCTGGTTCCAGGGTAAGCCCCAGAATGGGCAATGGGGCAACTCCGACCTGCACAAAATCTCTAGCCGGCACAAGTCCATGTTGCCCCGTGTCAGTGGATGGGGCTTGGAGAGGGAGACAGAATCTGGCCTGCATGGCTGCTGCCAATCCTGCCCCAACCTGCCTTGTGACACCCCTCCCCTGCGCCGCTCAGCACAGAACTTAACAGGTCTGGTATGCACTGGATCTTTTGACACCATGCCAAGTCTGAATTTGGATTTTATTTATGAGGCAATTGAATTATCATTTCTTGTACAGGTATGTTTGCCCCACCCCCATTGTTAATTTGATCAGGAGGCATATTTTTGACAAATGATTAAACAGTGAAAAATAGTTCTTGTAGTTATCTCACTATTTGAAGAAAACCTTGTTGTATGAAACTTTGTTACTTAGCACAAATCAACCAAGAACTAAATCTCTCTCCCCCGTTTAAACCAAGCAGCAAAGATATGTCTAATTCACATCGAGCACGAGCAATGCATATTATTGGTTGCAACAGCCTTTAAGTCAAATTAGAGCAAAACCGCTTACAGTCCAATCCTATGCTGCCCCAGCAGCCAGGGTTACAACAGTACCAAAATAGCCACTGCTGTATCCTGTGGGGCCAGGGAAGCACCCGATAAGGAATATCTCCTCAGGATAAGGAAACATCAGTTCCCTTCCACCATGAGAGCTCTGGCGGTCTCAATGGGTCTACTCGGATCTGTGCTCACTATTGAGCAGGTGCAGAACCAAGGAGGCCTATGTTATGTGGCCTGTGAGGGGATTCAGGATCTGGTAGCAGAGTCTGCTGCCGTCCCTGCCCAAATTGTGGTCCCTAAACCTCCCCTTGGGCTGCTCTCCTCCCTGCCCAGTTCCACCCCCGCCTTCCACCCACCCTGGAAAGCCTCACTGCCAATTGGAGGTGATACTGTCCAGTGCTCAAGTGACGCATCTTCTCAGCACCGAGGCCACTGTGCCTGCACTGTATCTCTAGCACTGGTGGAAAAATACTTTACGGCTCTTTTGTATCACCTGGCACTGGTGGTATGTGTACTGCTGCACTGGGGAGTACAGGATTGGGCCCATAGTGAGAGCTACTGGTGAGTCAGCCATGACTGAAAGAAAAAAAATGCTTCTATAGAATGGATTTGGAAATCTAATTTTTAAAAAACCAAGTATAAATTTGAAAGAATATGAAAATATGGTTCCTTTTTCTTCAGCATCAGATTTGTGAATGAACACAAGAGGGCATCTTTGCTTAGTGTGATCTAAGTTGGCTATCTAGTAAACAGAAAGTGTGCTCAGTGGATTTTTTCATTCCACTGTCAATTTATAGTCAGGATGCATGAAACAGATCTAAAACCAATCCTTACTCTGCAGGCTGAAAGGTTTATTTGAAAAACCTATCACACTTTTTGCTTACTCTGAGGTCATACGGCTGAAAAGGAATGGAACTAATACACAATGGGATAATTTGTGAAATCAAAAAATGCAGAATAGTACGAAGTGTTTATAACAAGTATTGTGGCTTTTCACATGCTACCTATGAATCAACTTGTTTAAGGCTTCCAGAGTTTGGGACTATCAAATGTATATCATACATGAACATTTTCCTCATTTAGTAGGGTATATTGGAAATACTTGTGTAATCAGCCATATTACTATTCAGGTGATGTTGCTGGTACACTGCCTAACAATACTCTTGCCCGTCACTACTACTATTTATTTTTCCTTGCAGATGTGTGTACCCCATTTAAACTTCATATATATTTGCCATTTTCAACTAATCAACCATTTTCAACTAATCAACTACGTGAAATTTCATGGGAAAATAGTATGACATTGTTAGATGGCAATATTTAAAAAATTGCATGTACGAAGTTATTATATAGAAAGGTAACGTAACACTACAGGATTATGAGCATGTTATAATGTAATAAGTTTATTTTAATTTTCAACAAAATAAGAACAAAAAGAAACATGAAAAAACTGTTATCCATTGCTATCATCATGCTTCCTATCAATGTACAACCGTTAGTAATTAGGCTGAAAGAAAAAACCTACTCATCTACAAATGGTTTCATTATATTTTAGTTGGATTATTTTATAAACTACTTTGGAAAACTGGTTTGCTGAAAACGAGGGTAAACCGTAAGCATCATGCGTCCTACCATTGGGAGGGGGCCTCTCCCAAAGGATCAGGAATGCCCCTTTCCTCTATCAGAGAAACATATCTTAATCTACTGTCCAAGCTCAAACCATCCTACATAAAGAGAGCCTCTGGTGCATTTTATTCTGAACTATGGGAAGAGCTGCTTTTGTCAATATACATGCACTTTCTACATTTGCGTGAGCTATCATGTATAGAGCCAGCAGCAATATAAGAATAGCAATATACATGCTGTTTTTCATTTATTTTCACTTATAGTGCCCTGCCTTAAGGATGTTATGAAGTACTAGACACTGAGTAATCCAGGTGATAGTAAACTAACTCTTCTAAATGCTTTTAGTATTCAATAGAATGTTAACGCTCATCCTGTCAGCCAGAGTGTGCTTCATATTAGCTGCCTGGAAATGAATTCTTTGTGGCCTGCATGGAAAGCATTGTGGGCTAGTAGTACGATTTTTCTCATGAAATGAAGCCAATGTTCAGCTTAAAGTGACACGCAGGTGCAATCAAGACGAACTATTGCTGCCTTGCACTGTAAATATCTTTTGAATAGCTCTGTACTCTAAGTCCAAAATGAATCAACACCAAAATGCTATCTACATGTGCCCTCCGTGGATCTGGGGGGTGGGGGGAGAGCAGGCTTCTTCCTTCTGCCGCTAGTGTTTCTGACCGGAGAAAGGGGAAGGGCAAGGGGAGGAAAGCTGCCATGGCTCCAATTAACTTCTCCCTGCCCATTTGGGTGCTTCTAAAACACCGTGGGCAAGAAGAGGTGATTTGGAGCCCATCCACCTCTCCCTTTCTTGCAGCCTACAGCTCCACTCCACATCTGTTTCCAATAAGCAGAAGCAACGCATGCTGGGTTCTCAGTGTGCACCCCTTCTGTTCATCTGAAACAAAAGCAAAGCAGAGAAGGGAGGCGACATGCTACAATCTTAGGTAAATAAAATTAAAAGAACTGGAAGAGGGTGGGCAGCCTCATTTGGAGGCTCTCCCTGCCCACATGTGCTTTGTAAGCACCAAGTGGGCAGGGAGAAATTAACTGGAGCCATGGCAGCTTTTTTCCTTCACCTTGCAGTGCTGGAGGAAGAAAAGGAACTGTTGCTGTCATTGTCTAACTTCTCCAAACAAAGTAAGAACTAACTTCCATTGAGACATGACATGTAGGGTTGTATGTGTAAATTTATATGTACTTGCCTTGTATGTGTCATACATTTTTAAAACATTTATAACAGAGCCACTAATACTGCTAGCCTATGCATGTATACTTAAAACTAAGTATCACTCTGTTCCATGAGGCTTACACCCAGGTAGGTGTGCATAGGGCTGGCATCTAAGTCAAACTCTACTTCGCTTAAGACTTCTACAGCCATTTATTTTCAAATGTTAGTGAAAATGCTAATGTATTTCCTCTCTTTCTACTTTGCATGAAGTATCAGCCTCCTGAAAATATGTAAATATGCAGAACCTAGTGACAGGAGGGGAGAAGGTGCTAGAGGACAATTTGTAGCAGGAAAAATGTTAAATATCCCCTTTCCCCCTTTTCCTGCCTGTCTCCCCAGAAGTAACTTTTTTCTTTTTAAGTAGTGCTGTTGAGCAGTAGTGCCAGTGTTACATAATAGTTCTCTTCCAATCCTTGATTCGTTTTTGCAAATCATAGTGAACTACCAAAATGTCATGACGACAAATATGAAGTATAAACAATTGCTGCAAAAGGAGGAAATATTATGCTTAACAACAATGGGAAATGCCAGGCAGGCTCTGCAAGTTCTAAACTATAAATTCATCTGTTTCCAAAATGAGACTCCAGCGTTAAATCTCCTAAGTGGGAATTCAACAGTATTTATGTATATCAGTGGGGAGAAAATTAGACCTGAATGTTAAAAATGTGCAAATGAAAACAGCCGCCAAAGCTATGAGATAGCAACCAAAAAAATCAAAACACAGTACTTACACTTTCACTCTGAAAGGGGTTTAGAAAGTTTCCGCCCATTTCACCATCATCTCGAGGGGTCCCGGGCTGATTGCTCATGCTCATATTACTGGGCGAGTTCTATTAAAAAACAAAACAGGACAGCAAATTCTGTAGATATGAACGTATTTTGTAAGTACTTCAGAAGAGTTTGACAAAAATAGGAATCCAAAGATGAAAATATGCATCTTAACACTGCACTTTTGCCTTAGACAAGCAAGAGTGATCCAAATCCAGAAACAAGAAACATGCTTGTCTGCAAGCATGGGTCATCATAAATTCCCTACATGCACAAGGGGATACTGGGGGTGGAAGGGTAACGGATTGCTCGTGTTTATCAATCCTGCTGATGCTGATCACCAATCTGATGGGATGGATTAAGACCTTTGTCTTTAAAACAAGAGACATAACCAATACACTCATGTTTTCTGCATTACAAAATGAATTTTGAAATGGGAGTAGCATAGACCAGTGTTTCCCAAACTTTTTAAGATCCGGACCCACTTTTTAAAATGACAATCTATAACGACCACAAAACAAAACACCACACCAGAGAGATCAAGAAATATTTTATTCATTTTGTAACACTAATTATTTTATAGTAATTTGGGTTATATGCTCCTAAGGCTACAGATCTTACATATAGCATGGGTGTGTAGACATCTGCTTGACTCTCCCTAGAAATGAAGCTTAAGGACTGTCTCCCCAATCCATTACAGTAATTCGAGGGTACCCAGAAGGCTTAAATGGAGAGTGAGATGTGCAGTTACAGATGTTCAGGCCAGACAAAAGGCTGAAACTGTCCCCTTTTATTTTGTGACATGCCAATTACTACAGAAAATGTGAAAATCAGAAAATTTTAATTTGGAGGGTATGAAGATAATTTCATGCCACAGGTTAGCATTCTAGCTTGCAATGTTAAAGGGTGCTTGCAAAGTTTTTTTTTAATGTTTCAAAAACTTTTTGAGACCCACCAAAAATCAGCTTGCAATCCACTGGTGGGTTAAAACCCACAGTTTGGAAAACATTGGCATAGACCACTGAATTAAATGATTCTTTTAACTAACAATCAAGGGGTAGAAGACACCCTTGCTTGATGTTAGGGATTAATTTATATAAAAAGAAAAACTGGCTAAGGTAGATGCCAAGCTCCCATTACACTTTTATCTATAGTTAAAAGCATAATGCCACAGGACTGTGTGCTCTCTGCCCTATTATGTGTAGATTTCTACACTGGTTAAGTGTGGACCAAATTTAACCATGATCAGCTCTAACAAGGATTTGCAGCTAACTTTAAATCCCTGGTCAATAGCAAATCATGGACAGTGTCGACCATTGTTAAAATTGAGAGGGCAGGAGAATTTCACCTATGATGATAGGGAAAGAGCTAGAAAAGGAAGCATAAACATATCTCCATCTGTCCTTGAAGGCCACATGGGTGGAACCAAGACCCACATTTATAGTTCTCTTATTGAAAGGTCAATGGGGAAAAAAGCAACAAAACCATATAATCAGATATTCTGCACTTGGGATGAGAACGGAGCCTGGTGGATGTATGTGTGCGAAACAAGCCTTGGAGGAGTCACCCCCCCCATCCCCTTGCTTTCAACGCAATAGCTTTATGGAGGGCTCTAGGGCAAAAAGAGGCAGGTCTCCACTTGACTGCTTTATAGTTTATCACTCACATTGTCACCTTCTCTTCAAGGCGAGCCTCAGCACCACTTGCGCTGTAGCTCACTATCTCCAGGCTGATGGTAACTGTACAGTATCTAGCTTCTCCCTATTAGAGAGACTACAATGGGAGTAATTAGTGAAGACAACGTGGCTCCTCTATTGCCCTGTTATAGAAGACTTCCTGGTGCCTTCTGAAAGCACATTTTGTATCTGGGATAATTTCAAAAGCAATTTCTGAGATGGCACATTGGCAGCAGTAGTAGAAAGGTTTGCAATTACAAAAAAGGACAACTTTAAAAAAACCAGGATGATGATTAGACCACATTCTATTCAGGGAAATCAACGAACAAATCCCTTTATCAGACACGGGGTGCAATCCTAACCATTTTCTAGCATGTGTCAATGCGGCATGTTCTGCTTTCTGCAGTGAAGTAGTAGTTATGGAGGCCTCCTCAAGGTAAGGGAATGTTTGTCCATTTTAGTGGCTTACTAGACTTCAAAAAAGTACTTAGCCATCACAATATTTTGAGAAATAATCAAATGCATACTTACTTTGGAGATACTGTCCATGTCTCCTGAACCTTAAAGGAAAATGAATACTCAGTTTAGTTTTCATATCATCAGTTATGACTTTAGCATTTTCCAAACTGGAACAATTACACCATAATTATGAACTTGGATTTACAAGTTTCACTGTCCATAAACACAACAGTTTAAATGCAATATGACAAGAGCCTAATAGCTAAGGATAGACATTTTAAAAATAAAGACATGCAAAATAGCAAGCTTTCAGTTTTTTCAGTCACTACACTATAAACATTCAATTCTTCAACACAGTTTTCTCCTTTGATATAGGCACAGGCCCATTCTGTCACATGAACTGTAAGTTCTAGGCCAAAGTCACAGAAAATCTAGAGAAGTTTTTTTTTTTATGTGATCCCAAGAATTTGTCTTTGCAGAGCAAAAATAAAGAGAAGGCAGCCTTCTCCAGATTGTATCTCCAAATGGTACTCTTAATGGCAGAGCTCAAACAGCACAATTGCAAACAGTCTGGTTCAAATTGTTGGACCCCAAGACTAAAAGAATGACAGTGATTTTAAATATAAAATACAGTCAAAAGTATACCTAGTAACTATGTCATGACTGAACGTGTAGGCTAACATGTTAAGTAGAAAATGTAGTATCTTAAGCTGTATGCTTCACATTCTTCCTACTGCACTTACCTCAGAGTGCAATACCTATGGAACTTATTGCACTTATCCTATACACACTTATCTCAGAGTAAGCTCCAGTGAACACAGAGGAACAAACTTTTGAGTTTGTATTGGATTGTGCTTTTAATTTTATTACCAGCACTCTCATCTGCACTGGTGCTTTTACCTGTAGCACTGATATCAGTGTCCCTTTTTTACTGGTATACAGTATATTGTTTTGTGATGTAGTGCCAGCATATGCCTTCTTGAGCTGTCATGTTCCATACAGATTGCAGTAGTTCTGATAAAGACCTTTTGAAATGGATTGTGACCAGCTATCCATTTTATTCAAGGCCACATACTTGACTTTTGTGACCTTTTAACACTGTAACACACTATCAACTAATATTTGTTATAATTGATTCATTACCCCTAATTCTTAACTTTCGTATTTTATTCAACAGCACATACCTTCTTGATCTGTTATGCTTACTGAAACAAAAATGTGTACATTTTCTTGCATTCTGTTACTAATAACCCTACATACATAACCATTTTCTGATGGTGTTGGCTATTTTTCCTACAGTCTGTTCATATCCAACAGCCACCTAAATCATTTGTCAAAACACAGTTCTGTTGACCATTATTTTATTATTGGTGGTGGTTTCTATGGTAAACTAGTTAGATCACTGGAACCCGAAGTGGTAGGTGGCGCCCCACCAGTTGGTATCTAAACTGAGCCATTCCCTCTTAAGGGGAATGGCCCTGTAATGGGTGCCTAATGGTGTCATAGTGATCACAGTGCCATGGACACCCAGGGGCTTTTCCCCTTACCTGGGGGGGGGGTGCAGTCCCCTTGACAGGTTTCCCCAGTGCTGGGAAAGGCCCTGACTTGTGCTCAGTTTTTGCTCTCAGGCAGTTGTGGGAGGGCTCCCCAACTGTCCCAACCAACCATTCAGTGGAATCTGACTGTAGCAAATGCAGAAATGGTCAAAACAGATAAAACTTATTCCTTGTTTGTGTCTCAGTCCCTTGTTTGTTAGTCGCCCGAGAGTTCTAGTTTAAATGTCTTAAAAGCCCAGTCCTATCCTCCCTACTTCTGCTGTATCCAGTGTGGGGGAGGTAGATTGGGAAGCTTCAGAGGCAAAAAGGGATTTAAATTTCTTTATACCCCACATAAGCCTCCCAACCTGCTGCACAATTGGAGGGTATGATGTGGTATGCGCCATTGCTGCTGGATCTACCTCCCTCCTGCCACCTCCCAGCCCTGTCACACTTCCCTCCCCATGCCATTTCACCCCCTCCCTGTTGCAGTCTTACCTGCTCTGGCAGGTGCCTGGTGATCCACTGGGAGTGATACCACACTGGTGGACTGACAACAATTCCAAAATGGCTGCTGATGGTGCAGTCTGTGCACCATCGGCAGCCATTTTGCAACAGTGGAAGTGCTTTCCATTGTCTTAAAGGGCTTCATGCACCAGCCCAATCATCAATAATATTGGGTTGCAACACACCTGGATGCAGAAGAAAGCTTGAAAATGTGGAGGTCTTACAAATTGAACAAGTTCTCCTGTCAGGCTATATAATAAAAATGTATTATCCTTACCTAGTGATCCATTCATATGGTGTGAATCCATTCCACCCAATCCGCCCATAGGACCATCAGATCCTGGTCCCATTGGAAACTGCAAAAAGTAAAAATGTGTCAGACTACCAACATGCTAACACAGTGGCACCAACCTTCTTTTGAGATCATGGGTGCCCACGGCCATGCCCCTGACATTGACCTGGCCACGAGCCCTGACGTGACTACATCCCCTGACCTGGCCATGCCCCCTGTCATCTCCCGAGGCCAGGGTATGAGATTGCCATGGCGATCTTGCACCCCAGCCTTGGGAAGGGGTCTGTCGGCTCGACAGCCGCCTCTCCCTAGACTGGGATGTGCGATCACAGCAGCGATGGTGTACCCCAGCCTCGGGAAGAGGTCTGCCGGCTTGACAGCCACCTCTTCCGAGACCAGGACACGCAATCGCAGCAGCGATGGTGCGCCCTGGCCTCGGGAAGGGGTCTGCTGGCTTGATAGCCATTTCTCCCAAGACCAGGGCGCGCGATCACGGCCTCAGTGAAGCCGGGATTGCACACCCCGGCCTCGGGCATGGGTGCTCAGGCCACTGATTGGCATGGGTGCTGGCTGCCGGGGGGACTGGCATTAAGTGGGGGCTAGAAAACCCGCAGCCCCCCCATGTGCTAACATGTAATTTGCTGAGGAGGAAAACATGGCAACAAATAAGTAGATCTGGAGTATATCTCAGACTGAAATAAAAACAGGAACAACAATTTCACCTCAGAATATCATTGCCAACATTATTAAACAGTAACAAAAATTCTTTTCTTAAGAAACGGTCTAAGGAACAATGCTTATATATGACATATTTTTAAGCATCATTTCATTAGAGTGGTGTTCCTGAGCGGGGACAAAATGCTAAGCTTTTCAGGCTCCTAAACACCTGTGTAAAGCAGCCCCTCCACCTAACTTTCAGGCTGTGAAAACAGCTGCAAATGGCTCTGAAGGCCAGGAGGGGCCACTTTACACAGGCATTCAGGAGCCTGAAAAACATAGCATTTTTCAACCCCTCTAGGAATGCTAATGTACTGTACATAGCTCTTGTTGAAATCAGCAGCTGTGTATATAATTAAAAGTCTTCAAGATGAAGCTGAGAAAAAAAAATCATCTTTTGGTTCCTGGGTACAAATGCAAAATTTAAATAATTTATTTTAATTCTGATATTTACATTAGGTCTGTTGGGTCCAGGAGGTACTGCATTCATTAAAGTATACATGTTGTCTCCAGAATTGGTTGAATCTGAAACAAATATTTTTTAGAAAATTAAGCACTTTGTACGGAAAATAATCAATGTGAACTGTCAGTGAAGTGTCATACGCACAGACAGTGACAATAACATAGCTGATTTCATTCTACAACTTAAAACCAATTTTATGCATTATTATTAACATCCAATAAACCAACTGTTAGATATTTCCCTTAGGAGTTGCTCATGGCTAGGCTATGGCCAAGAACCAGACAGATATGGCCAAGAACCAGTTAGATAAAATACTGCACAGACATGGAAGCAATTTCCTTCATTTAACATGAAACAATTTAAGTTTTTTGTCTTTGTAAGAAGGAGAATTACAATTCACATATTATTTAATTAGATTTAATTTATAATCTGACTTTTCTCACAATGAAGTGAACTCAAGGGGGCTTCCATAAATACATAAAAACAATATTAAACAAAATAAGACATTTAAAAATCAGATTAAAACAAAATCAGGACCATCACCATTAAATACTATTTCGTTTTTAAAAACACCAGCCAACCACTCATTCAAATATGTTCCAGAAAAGAAAGGTTTTGAGGTCCTGCTGATAAGTCTCAAGAGAGGGAACAATTCTTAATTCAAGGGGAAGGGAATTCCATAAACGGGGAGCTACCACTGAGAAGGTCCTATTCCTAGCCACCCCCCTCACCTCTCCTGGTGGAAGCACAGTCAGAAGGGCCCTCCTGATGATCTAAGAGGACGTGTAGGAGGACGTGTAGGACGTATGGAACATTACAAATTAGGAACTGAAGCAGAGTAATTTCCACAAGGTCCAACTGAAAGACAGACGGGAATTTGCCTTACCTCTTCGCCTTCCCCACTCTGCTATTAAGACATCGTCTTAAAGGAGGAGTTCTTAGAGGACAAGAGATCTTGCAGTTCTAATACTTTACATGCTTTTTTCTAGATGTTATGACCATGTGGGAAACTAAGGATGTATCCAAGCTGAAAGAATAGTCCATAATGTTGTGGGACTTTACCATAATGAATAACTGTAACATATCCACCTAAGGAAGGGTGTCACAGATTTAATAAAGGTCAGAACTGGTTCAGAAGTTAATGGACTGCTTAAAAACTGTAGTCGTCATCCTCCCATTATGAAAGAAATGTGTGTTTTCATCTTCTGTAGTTTCATGTTCTGTAAATGATGCAGGAACATTTTTTTCCTCTTAATGAAGTTTTAAAAAGAAGTTATTGTTGCATATTGTTTTCATATTATCTGGTTAAAATTAGGTACCTGCTGGACTAGGCATGATGGGTGTTCCTGGTGGCCCCCCACTTCCTGGTGGCCCCTAAAAAACACAAAACAGTTTAATTAATGCAAATAGAAAGAATGTGACAGGAAAGGTACTCTAAGGCAAATTACAAGAGCTTCCCCCCACACAACAGAAGGTATTTCCATAGAGTAATAATATAATGATCACCTCTAACCAAAGCCCTCTCACATCTATCCGACTGCTGTGGATGGGTTTGCATTCTGAGGGTCAAGGTACATGCCTGACCACTAGAAAAGTAACATGCAACTGTCTCAACAGTAAGACAGACTTAATATCTTGTTTGCCAGTGCATTTTTCACATGCTACATTTGTATTCGGAAATCAAGTTTTAAAAAATGCATGTCTCAATGTCCCTTTTCAATATCAACATGCCTGATAAGTGTATTCAAGTACATGAGCAAACTAAGGTTTCCCATTGAGGTATGTATGCCCTTGATACATCCGTTATTGGGAATTCTGTTGTGTTTGGACTGCAGTCCCTTCAACGTAATAGAGAGGATGTGTTAACAAAACATCTTGGAACAAGGCACTGGCACCCTTGAGCTTATTTTGGGACTACAAAGTGCAAATGTGCTTTTTTTTGTAGAGATGGCTTCGCGTGAGCACAAACTGCAATCTGAAATGGTACTGGCAATGGTACAGATACAGATTTACCACTTTCTATAAGCCAAGTCTTTGAGAACTAAGCCATTACTCTATCAGGAAGTTAGAGGTCTTAAAAGCTGTGTTGAAAACATGGAATAATTATGGTTAAAACAGCCTGAAAAGTTCCTGGTTGAAAGAAGTTGCAGTAGTCTTCTCAGAACTGACCAAATTTAACCCTATATAATATGCTTCCTATTCTTTTCTCCAAGCCTAAGTTGCCCAGGCATAGGTTAAGGGGCAACAACTTCCTGCTGAATCTTAACGGAAAAGTAACAGAAGAGTCTTAGTTTTCAAAGATGATTATATAATTACAGCAGTGCTTGCTACACGATGTCATTGCTCTGAATACCTCCCTTACTACCCATCTTCTCTAACTGAAAACTCTGTTCTGGATTCATTCAGCCTCATACTTATCACATTGTCATAGACATATTATCTGCTACTATGATCTCAAGCCCTAGAACAACAGATGTGCTTCTTTTGATTTTGAATGCAGTATAATATTATCTCTAATCTTTTCACTTGCTAGTTGGCTCTGAGGAATTCCTGATCTCTTCACCTCATGCTGTTCTGCCTAATCTGTTTTTCTGGTCTTCCTTGTGAACGCTTTCTAGTCTTGGCATTAGTGAATTAGAATTTAGAAAGGGTTTGGATACTTTGGGCTACTGTTGGATCCCAGAATATAGGAAGTTCACTTAGCAGTGCAATCCTTATTTGTAAGTAAGTTCCATTATGTTCAGTGGGACTTATACCTAGGTTGTGTATGTAGAATTGCAGCTTATCAAGCAAGTTTTATGTTCTTATTCTTGACAAGTTTTATGTTCTTATTCTTGACAATACTGCACTGAACAAAAATATTTAAGAGTACATAATCTATAGCAGAGCATGGACATGTTTACCCAAGTATACAGACACTTGAAAGTGTGTGTGCGCTCTCTCTCTCTCTCTCTCACACACACACACACACTTTAGCTAGAAATTAAAAAAATATCATTTCTTAATTCTCAGCTGTATTTACTCCAAAAATGGTTTCTTATTTCGATTGTTGTACTTCCTTCCATAGTGTTTTTTCTCTAGCCGGTTAGTAAGCTAGTAAAATATGGGCTGTTCTTCAACCTGTAAATTACAGCCCCAATGGGGTTGCAAAGCCTCATTAGGGGGCTCATGGCAACCTCTCAGAACCTGTGCAAGTAGAGGACCTAAATCAAATCCAATAATGGTACTGTCTTATCAAAATTAAATTATTGATATAATCCTGGACAGTCCCTTCTCATTGTTTTGCCTTGAAGCTCTTAAGGCTCAGGCTGCTGCCTCACAGCTTTGTTGCAAAGACACAAGACGTAGGGGGAAATTGGCAAGGGATGGGCAAATTGGGTCCGAGGAGGAGGTGGCAGGATCAGTGGTGGATCCCCAGCCATTCATTCATTTAGGATGCTCGTGGCATGAAAAAGGTTGAAGACCACTGGGCTATATGATGTAACCATTAGATGGATTTACGAGTTGCTGGAGAACTGTACACAAAGAATGCTCATCAATGGTTCCTCATCAACCAGGAGGACAGTTCTGAGTGGAGTATCCCAAGGCTATGTCTTTAGCCTGGGTCTCATCAACATTTTTTATCAATGGCTAGGATGAAGGGATGAAATGAATCTTTATCAAACTTACAGATAACACTAAACTAAAAGGAACAGCTAACATGCAGAATAGCTAACACTGCAGCCTAGTATTCCATTCAGGATAGAATAGAATACTAGGCTGAAACTAACAAAATAAAGTTAAGCAGAGACAAATGCAAGAACAAAACTTCTGAGTCGTGAGAAGTAGAGGTTCCACTGTACACTGGCCAGACCTCATCTAGTGTACTGTGTCCAATTCTGGGTACCATATTTTAAGAAGGATGCAGCCAAAATGGTGCAAGTTCAGAGAAGGGGCAACCTAGATGGTTGAGGCCTAGAAAACAAGCCCTATGAAAAAGAGTTCAAGGGAATTGAGTTTATTTAGTCTGGAGAAGGAAAGGCTGAGGAGGGAAGTGAAAGCACTCTCTTCAAACACCTACAAGGCTGTCACAAGGAAGAAGGCAAGGATTTATTTGCTGCTTCCGCAAAAAGCAGAACTAAATGTAAGGGGCTTAAGCTGCAAGAGGGGAGATTGTGATTGGCTGTCAGGAAAAAATTCTTAAAAGCAGTTGACAATGGAACCAATTACCAACAGATTGAAAAGTTTCACTACAAACAAGAGAGATCTAACTTATTTTAATAGAGCAATTCTTCCTACAATTATCTTGGATTTTCTCCCTCAGAGTGCCTTGAGATTAGACTTCACAGTCCCACTCAGTTTCAGTTAAGAAAATAAATGTTATCGTAAGATAGCACAAGGGGAGAAGTGTGATAACTAGTTCTTAGGTAATTAAGAACAAAATAAAATATCCCACAAAATTTTATTTGCAACTATGCTGTTAGTTGATTTTTGAAATTTCCAAAATTCAAGCCCATTGTTGAGACCCTTAAAAGAGCTGACTTTACTTCTTCATTACTGACGACTATGCATAGTATCACTTTGAAAACATATGTTGAAGTAAAACACAGCACTCAGGGCAATTTTGGCCAGACTGTTAACTGTTCTGTTAATGAACATCAACATATGTACTACACGTATATTGTAGACACAATGACACCAAACAGATCAGATGTTCACTTCTCAACCAATACACAGGGGTTTTTCCTTAACATCTGGACAACCATTTCTTATCCTAAATAAAATGCAACATCTATGCTAATGAGTAAACACACATATGCACAAAAGCACACACACATACTCACTACATAATTCCCTGGTGATGCAGATGAGTATGGTATCTAAAAGACAAAAGAAAACCAAACTAAACTATTTTTCCTTTAAGGTAGAACAAAGAGGGTACCTATCAATAATGACTTAATTTTTAATTTAAAAACTCAATTGCTAAGAAGAAGCAACCATGTAAGGTCAATAAGGACCATTTCTCTGTACTATCATTTTAACTGATAAAGCAGCTAAGATCCGGAGTTGAATATATCCATGTTTTGTTTTAAATTTCAGCAATTATTGCTATTAGATATTTTGTAATTAAGAATGCTATGTTAATAGGTACAATCAAGGGTTGGACAATATTAGTAAAAGAAAACATCTCTATTAGAGTTAACACGAGGCGACATAAGGTACAGTATATTTATCTATTAAGAGCATTTTTATCCCACCTCTCTAGAACAAATATCTGGTGTGACTAACAAAATCAAAACAACCAGTAAATATTTTTAAAGTAATAAATTTAAAATTGCATTAAAAGACAAGATAGCTGTACAATAAAAATATGTTACAGCACGTAACTGATAGTGAGAGAGAGAGTAATCAGAGACAGCAGGCATTTATTTAAAAGATTTATACCCTGCCTTCCCTATGCCACAGCACATGCTCAAGGTGACTTACAACTTCAGAATTAATACACAATATATACAACAAAAATAAAAACATAATAAGTGCAATACAACCATAATGCCCCAAATCCTCTGAAACTGAATGGTCTTAACCACACAGGAAAAGAAGGAGGAAGACAAAACAAACCTCTTGGGTAGGGCTGGAAGAACAGTTAATTCCAGGACAAACCACTGAAAAGACCCTTGGAACAATCTCCGAACACAAAGAAATGCACATAGCGTTCCTGTCTGATGATATTCCTATACCATACTGATAAAAACTATCAAGACAATGAAAAAGACTTTTTTTTGTAGTATTGTATTTACTTTTTAAAAGGAGCACAGCAACAACAGGACAACAGCCAATACATTTTGATATAAACTTACAGAATTAGCATTTGTAGGGTTTGGCCAAGGTCTACCACCTCCTGGACCCCTAAAATATATATAAAAAATCATATTATAACTTAATTTGCTCTGGTTTATGACCAACTATGCTAATTAATAATTAATATTACTTATGTTGTGAAAATTCCCAACTGTCCATTCAAATCGGTAGAAAACAAGGTAAGTTTATTCAAATATTGGAACAGCAGCCAAATTTTGGTGTCATTCAGATCTGCCAAGAGCATATTCCAAATCTTATATGATGTTTCACTGCATATGATGAAGATACATGTATCATGCGACAATAGTTAGTCTCTCTACAATGCAACAAAATCAAGATTTCTTTACTATGTGCTGCCTATTTCTCAAATATCTCCAGCACAATGGATTAAGTGAAAATCACAGGAAAATGTTCTTCTAGATGTCTATTAGGGAGCAACTGATGCTCTTGACTGTAATAACTATGATTGCTTCTTCAGGTGGTGTCTGAAACAGAGACACCTGGTTAGGTGAAAAATCTATCAACAGAGATAGCACCTTCAAGAGCTGCCAGATATGCCACAAAAATACCGTATGTTCCCCAAACCTGAGGCAACTGAAGCTTTACAGAGAAATGAAAGACTCTTGAAAGACAAAGATGCTCTCATCAGCAAAAACAAACAGCTTCCTTGTGTTTATCTCACTAGGTATGGAAGTAGGGCCCAATTCACAAAAATACTAAAACAATTAAAACTGAATTCCAGTGCAACAACACAGCAGGAAATCAAGATTTATAATCAACTAAATGTTTGGATACTGGCTAGTAAGGGAGCCTTCAGATGAGACTTCATCTATTGGCAGATGAATATCAAATGTACACTTGCATTTTGCTATTTTGTCAAAACCATTAATGTTAACAAATTAATCAAGTAATATCGTACCTCTATGTGTGCATACACTTCACTGCCATAAATTCACAACTCAAACATGGAAAGATTGTCCTCATTATAAATATAATAGTAGCATAGTTTACTTACATGTTCATTCCAGGCATTCCAGGGCCCCCTAAAGTATTCAGTGGGGGTCTCATTGCACCTCCATAGTTCTGCAATGATAACCAAGGGTCAGACTACCACAAAACAAAAAAACAAAACCAAAGAGGAGGGGGGAAAGAAAGGACAGCAGGTTAATGACTTCCTTACACACCTGCTGATTGGACAGGCCAGTGCTATTCATTTTCAGGATTTCAGTTGCTTGACATTAAGAACAGTTGTTATTTCTACACTACTTCTGCTGAAACCATTTTGCATTTTCTAATAGTCTTATTATCCTAACAATGGAAGTCTAACAAGCACATATTAAAATAATTGATTTAGACTGTAGCACTTATGGTAGCCAACACAATTGTCAGTGAGGCTCAGATTTAATGGGCCAGTTTATTTCATGAACGCTGACACAATCTAAGAGATTCAGATGGATATTTTTAAAAAAAACGATAGTAACATTTTACATTAAAAACAGACCAACTTAAGTATTAAAATGATGTATATCTATATACAGCTAACAGCACGGAAAATGCTATTTCATCTATACGCAATAAGATGAATGCTATACTTAATAAGCAATCTACAACAATGAAGATAGATGAAAAAATATGTAAAAATATAAAAACATTTCAATAGCAAATCATATACAAAACCAAAATGTGTGTTCAAATAGCTCATAGTTCAAATACATGAAGCAGTAGAAGCTGGACATTGTGCCATTTACAAAAAAAAGCTGAAATAGTTCCAGTGTTCACCTATCTCTATACAATTGTAGCATGAGTGTCTTATCCCATACGTATGCTTATTGTAAAAGCTATGCTAATCAAATACATTACACTATGCATTTCAAGAAGTTTCTCTGTATTTTGAGAAGGAGACTCAGGAAAAATCTGTGTCTTGAAAATGGCCAGTACTATCTACTTTGCATGCAAAACTGTTAAAACAATTTCAAACAACAACTACTGTAGCAAAATTCAAGTTCGCCAAATAAGTCCTGTAAGTCAGGATTTGTTAACCAGACCTATATTCAAGTCAGGTTTGATATTATAACAGTACAGGAACTATCTTGTCCAGAAATCTCGCATAAATTAAAAAAATATTTAAAAAATTAAATCCAAACCTTTTTTAAAAAAGGTCAACATCTCTTGGAATCCATTTGCGTCAACCACTCCCACTAAAAGTCTACTGTACTTTATTGGTGGATGGCAAAAACATACTCTACATAGAACCATTCAAAGCAGCATTTTTACAGTGCTTTCCACTTAGCAGTGCTCTTAAGGTTTCATTTGTTTCAAAGGGACTTGTGCAAGATATTGTAATTGTTGGAGTGCCTTTCCCCTCCTCCCATGGAAGAAATTTTTATGTCACAGGTACATTGGTAGGATATGCTGGGGAAAGAGAGAGGCTGGAGCATGGATGAGTGGTTAAGGTTGGTTTATTGTGGCTAATAATAAATAATAATAATAATAATAATAATAATAATAATAATAACAACAACAACAATAATATTGGAGGAGGATAACTTAAACAGAAAAAGTGTTTCAGCACCCATTTCCACACTGGTGATAGATGGAGGAACGAAGTGTCGTGAAGCAACTTGGCTTTGCGATGTTTTGCCCATCCGATACACGGAAGATTGATGTGTCACTGCAAGAGGCTGTCTGAAATGTGGGCATCGCAGTGCTGCAGGCGGTACCCCTAGCACAGTTCCTCTCATGGTCAGAGGAAAGTTGGTGCAAGTATCCTCCGACCATTGGAGGAGCCAGGTGGCACCACCTGGAGCGCCGTGAAGCCAATGAATGAAGCCATCACGTTGCCATCCCCTCAAGCCCAGTGCCCAGGGCATTTGCCATGATGACATTAAAGAGTTTCTATTTAATATTACTGCAAGAAACAGCAATATATAGCTGCTTCAGCATATCTGGTGCAGAATAGAGTCAGGGCCAGCTCATTCATAAAATGAGCTGAAAGCTTCACTCAGGTGGTGAGTTGGGGAAGGCAAGAAGCTAGCAGGGAATGTCCCAGATCTCACACCTGCCCACTGCCTCCTCCAGCCTGTTGAACACATGAAGTCCAACTCCATCATCTTCCTGTATGCTAGAGGAGGATGGGACAGTATTACCTCCTTCCTCTGAGTCCAGTGCTGTCACCAGAACCGCTTCTCCTTTAGTGATGGGTGGAGGAAATGGTGAGAGCCCAGTGAAGACAGCAGTGCTAGACATGGGGGTAAGTGCTAGACATGGAGGTAAGTGAAGTCGTTGGGGGAGGTTTACATCCCCCTTCAAGATCAGTGCTATGGTCTCCGTTGCCACTGTTTCCTTTTGTGGCTGATGGAGAAAATGCCAAGAATTTGCTCTAGAGGTTACTCTAAAGGAATTAGCAATGGAAGCAGTTCTGGAATAAGAAATGGGAATGCTTCATGTTCACGTGTTCCTTGCATGTGAGGAACAGGACATTAGGCAGACATGTGGTGCACACTAGTGATGCTGTGAACTTGGATGTGTGTGTGCGCGCGAGCATATGCAATAGACGTTGCTGGGGATAAGCGGATGGGTGGCAGAACTGGGGAATGAATAGAATTGAGGGCAGTATTCAGGTGGCACAGACAATGCCTGAGGAAAACAGGCTTGCATGCTACTTAATTCCATTTAATCCAACTAGAAATCTGAGGATTCATTTTCTCCTATTCCTTTTTTTATTAGTATCAAAATTCTAAAGCATTTCATAGAATGCTGGAACAACATTAATCAGATCAGTTATTTTGCTAGAATTTGAACATATATTAACAAACCATTTCAGAAATCAAGGATTTAACATATATACCATGTTACTCAAAGAATGAAAAAAAGGCAAACCTGAAGAAAATTCTTACTAGGTTAACCAGAGATGAAAAGGGAGGTGTGCAGAGATTAATTTATATAGATTCTAAAACACAGTATACAACCCACAAACTAAAAACTTCAACTATTTTTTCTATTTGGTTTCTATTACTTGTTTTCTTTTAAAAAAATTTGCATTTCTCCTAGGAATATGTAAAGAGCTACTCTTTAACGTTAAGTGAAAAAGCAATATGAAAGCTTGATGCTGTATGTATGTTAACTTCTAATGTGGAAATAATGAATAAAATGAATGCTACATTTTAAGCAAAGCTTGTTTTTACCTAACTTTCTATGAATAACATGGATGAATATGGATTTATAGAAGAATCAATGGATAAAACTCCCATGATTGCAATTTGTCCCAGACATCTTTGTATTCAAATATACAGTGGTTCCATCTGTATTAATAGCTGAATTAAATCATTATTTACAGAAGCAGTATTTTTCCATACACAAAATGATGAAGGCGGGGTTTGGCTGGCCATTATCTTCATACCTGACATGAGTTTCTATAAACAAATAGCTGGCTGCCATTGAAACTAGAATAGTGGAGAAGATGGCCTGCAGTCTGATCTAAAAGTGAAGGAATCCAGAGTGAGGGCATGGATAATGGTTGTAATTCTGTGTGATACCTTTACAAACAGCAACTATTAAGTAACACAACAATTCCAAACTATTTGGGGGGGGGGAAATGTAATTATTATAATGTGGCCATGTGAACTAAAACATGCAAGCAGTATACCTGAGGTCCTATTGGAACCATTCCTCTAGGAGGGGTCATTCTCTGCATTGGCCCGCCCATATTTGGATGCCCTAAAAAATGTGACATATATATTAGGACTACAGCTTTACTTGATTAATCAGATTGCGTAAAAAATGTTTTGATTGATTTGACGCATGGTTTCAATCAACAAGACAGCAAATATTTTCAAAATACATTAATTTTTTCCCCAAAAGCAAATGCATACAAAACCCATGTGTGTGGCAGGCACCATCACAGAAGAGGCATTTGTCATCCTCGCATATGGAGGAGGGAATTCCTCTTATAAGACTATATGCCTGCTCTGTCACTATATGGCTTAACTAGAAACGAAGGATAAATCTTTGTCTTCAGTAGTTTTATTCATATACAAATTTAAAGTTACTTGTGGTAAAGACTGACAGCAATTTTCCCCAGTAACCCATCATGCAATTTTATTCTTATAAAATTTCTAGACCACATTTCTCTGGAAAAAATAAATAAAAAATCACCCAATCATTAATGAAACACAATTTAAAATAAATCAACCAAACCATATAAAAAGATTAGCAGCAATTAATCACAGTAATAGCTAAAGCACAGAGGTCATCAAGTCATCATAGGTGTGACAAAACAGTGATCTTCACAATTCTCTTGATTATGGAGACTGAGGAGGCTAGGTTAGGGGCAGAATGCCACAATCTAGCAGCTGCTGCTGCTACTGTCCAAAGTAGCAGCTACTATCCAAAGTCTCCACAAATCAAGAAGTGACAAGGACCTAGATAAGGGGTGTCAAACTCATTTCATATAGCAAACCAAAAAGCACTCATGGGCAGGAAATGACATAATTAAGCAGAAAGTGGTTAGTCTGCCCCTTCCACCATAGCATTTCTTGCTTCCTGAGGCCTCCTATCCTACCTTGCAGAGTTTGGGCAGAAGAGGCATTGCTGAAACGGGAGCAGAGGGATTGCCTAATTTATCAAGTGCGGGTGGGATAAAGAGCTTTGTCCCAGCTCCTCAGGGAGGCTTATCTCCATCACTTCTGCAAATTCTTCCTGCACCTCATTCTGGCTTCTCCTCTCTTTTCCTGTTTCCCTATCTGGTCCAATCCCTCCAGGCTGCGTGGAGTCCAATCCCTCCAGGCTGCGTGGAGGCTGTTTAAAGTGACAGTAGTAGACGCCCAGCGGGAGTGTATACTGCAAAGAAAGAAGGGTTCAACAAGGTCCAGGAGGGTACCTGCATGGCTGACAAACGAAGTTAGAGAAGCTGTAAAGAGCAAGGAAGCTTCTTTCCGTCAATGGAAGTCTTGCCCCAGTGAGGAGAATAAAAAGGAACATAAACTCTGGCAAAAGACAAGTAAGAAGGTGATACGGGAGGCCAAGAAAGCGTTTGAGGAACGCATGGCTAGCAACATAAAGGGGAATAATAAAAGCTTCTTCAAATATGTTAGAAGCAGGAAACCTGCCAGAGAGGCGGTTGGCCCGCTGGATGGTGAGGGAGGGAAAGATGAGATAAAAGGGGACTTGGAGATTGCAGAGAAATTAAATGAATTCTTTGCGTCCGTCTTCACAGCAGAAGAACTTGGGCAGATACCACAGCCCGAACAGCCCTTCCTAACTAAGGAATTAAAGCAGATAATGGTGAATAAGGAAGATGTTTTAGATCAAATTGATAAACTACATATAAATAAGTCACCAGGCCCAGATGGTATACATCCAAGAGTTATTAAGGAACTAAAGAACGAAGTTGCTGACCTCTTAACTAGAGTATGCAACTTGTCCCTTCAAACGGCCACGGTGCCAGAGGATTGGAGGATAGCCAATGTCACGCCAATCTTTAAAAAAGGGAGAAGGGGGGACCCTGGAAACTACAGGCCGGTCAGCCTAACGTCTGTTCCGGGTAAGATGGTGGAAAGCCTTATCAAAGATAAAATCCTAAAACACATAGAGGAACAAGTACTGCTAAAAGAAAGTCAGCATGGCTTCTGTAAGGGTAAGTCTTGCCTCACAAACCTTTTGGAATTCTTTGAAAAGGTCAACAGGCACGTGGATGTGGGTGAACCTGTGGATATCATATACCTGGATTTTCAGAAGGCGTTTGACACGGTCCCCCACCAAAGGCTGCTGAAGAAACTTCACAGTCAGGGAATAAGAGGGCAGGTCCTCTTATGGATCCAGAATTGGTTGAGGGCCAGGAAACAGAGAGTGGGGGTAAATGGGCAATTTTCAGAATGGAGAGAGGTGAAAAGTGGAGTGCCCCAGGGATCTGTCTTGGGGCCCGTGCTTTTCAACTTATTCATAAATGACTTAGAGACAGGGATAAGCAGCGAGGTGGCCAAGTTTGCAGATGACACAAAACTTTTCCGGGTGGTGAAAACCAGAGAGGATTGTGAAGAGCTCCAGAAGGATCTCTCCAAGTTGGGGGAATGGGCAGCCAAATGGCAGATGCGTTTCAACGTAAACAAATGTAAAGTGATGCACATTGGGGCCAAAAACCAAAACTTCACCTATAGGCTAATGGGTTCTGAGCTGTCTGTGACAGCTCAGGAGAGAGATCTTGGGGTGCTGGTGGACAATTCCATGAAGGTATCGACCCAGTGTGCGGCAGCAATTAAGAAAGCCAATTCCATGCTCGGGGTAATTAAAAAAGGGGTTGAGAATAAAACAGCCAATATTATCATGCCATTTTACAAAGCCGCACCTGGAATATTGTGTCCAGTTCTGGTCGCCGCATCTCAAAAAGGACATAGTGGAGTTGGAAAAGGTGCAGAAGAGAGCGACAAAAATGATTACGGGGCTGGGGCACCTCCCTTATGAAGAAAGACTGCAGCGTTTGGGGCTCTTCAGTCTAGAAAAAAGGCGCCTGAGGGGGGACATGATTGAGACATACAAAATTATGCATGGAAGGGATAGAGTTGATAGAGGGATGTTCTTTTCCCTCTCTCACAACACCAGAACCAGGGGGCATCCGCTAAAACTGAGGGTTGGGAGAGTTAAAACAGATAAAAGGAAGTACTTTTTTACCCAGCGGGTAGTTAATCTGTGGAACTCCTTGCCACAGGAGGTGGTGATGGCATCTGGTCTTGATGTCTTTAAGAGAGGATTAGACCGATTTCTGGAGGAAAGATCCATTGTGGGCTATAGGCAATGATGGATTGTGCAACCTCCTTACAAAGGTGGTGGGCTACAGGTACCGGGTGTAAGGGAGTGGCAACAGGATGCAAGCATCTTGTTGTCTCCTGCCTCCCTGGGGCACCTGGGGTGGGCCGCTGTGAGATTCAGGAAGCTGGACTAGATGGGCCCTTGGCCTGATCCAGCATGGCTCTTCTTATGTTCTTATGTTCTTATGGTCCATGGGCCTTGTCACCCCTGACCTAGAATAAGGTCTCTCCAGAAGACATCAAATAGGCAGGCAGATTCAGATTCAGTAAGTGATCGTTCAGGTACTCTGGACCAAAGTTGTTTAAGGTTTTCAAAAATGTCATAAAGAGCACCATGAATTGGCCCCAGAAAGAAATAAAGAGCCAGCGAAGATTGAACTAAACTTGGGACAATATGCTCAATCAAGCGACCTGGCAACATCATTCTACACAGTTTCTAACACTTTCAAGGGCAACACAAAGAATGATACAATAGTCAAGCCTGGACATGACCACTGAGCGTGACACCATGGCCATGACTACATTCCCCAAAAGGTTTGAAGCTGGCTCACCAACCAAAATGGCCGAAGTGCACTTTGCCACAGCTGTAATTCAAAAACACTGCCAGGTCAAGAAGCACTTCCAGACTACGCCTTCACCCATCAGGTGGGTGGGTGTCAAGTGGGACTTCAAGGGTGTCAATAGGCCCAGCCCAAGATCTCCAGCTGCCCAAAGCAGCATACCAAATGCTGCCCCCCTTATACAATAATGTACTAGCCACTGCTCCCCTTTCACTCTCCAATGTCCTATCTCAGCATAATCTGCTCCTCCACATTTTTCTGCCTCTGTCCCTGTCGTTTTCCAATCTAGAGAGGAAGAGGAGGAGCAGTGCGGCAGAGAGGAGCAACCCCACCAATCTGCTGCCTGAGGTGACCAACTATCCTCATGGATGGGCTACTCCTGTGTTTATAGGATTGGACCCTAGTTGGACCATATAATTAATTTACTAATGATTTCTCAGAGTGGCAGTGCTAATACTATATAACTTGAGGACATATTTTAAAACTTGAGGCCATTTATAGGTATAAGCCAACAAATCTGCTCAGTTGCCAAACATAGCACTAGATACCTAGCGAGGACATTAGAGACACACACAACTCTGTCTTAGCTGAAAGTTGATGACACCAAACAATATCAACATATCCAAAGGAAAATATTATGAGGTTGGTTAGAAGTCTGCATCAGACAAGGGTTTAAATTAGAATTTTTAGTATGACTAAATATGACTAAGTTCAGTCTTCAATATGGAAAATCTTTCACGATCCTCTTCTTTTTTGAAGAGAAGACTGAAGGGTGATGTGTTAGAACTCTTCAAATTCCTGAGGGGTTGTCACAGAAGAGGGAAAATACTTTTTCTGTGATGACCCTAATTATACTAAATCTAGACTAACAGTCTAAATCTAATGGGCAAAAGTTACAGAAGAGAAGATTTTAGCTGAAACTTAGGAGAAACAGCTAATGGCAAGAATAGTTTGACAGTAGAACCTATTATCACACAGAGAGATGGGCTTTCTCTTGCTGGAGGTCTTTAAACAAAGGCTGAAAAGTCACCTGATAGAGACATTTTAGTTCTAGAGTTCCTGCATCAAAAGCGGGTTGAGAACAGTGGTTCCCAACCTTTTTTCACTTGAATACAGCCCATACTTGGCCGCCCATTTCCATAAATTGTACCCTTCAAAATGTACGTTAGCAAAATGTTTATCTAATTAGTATAATTGCTATTACCACTTTTCAAATGTATACATTGTAACATAAATGGCCCAAAAATTGAATTAAAAATAATAAGATGAACAAATGATCCGGCAAAACTCATTCACTGTTCACTATTCAGTTACCCATACACTGGTACCAGCACAATGTCATTCAAATGTTTGCAAAGTGGAGGAGAGTGAGCGCTGAATCTGTGAAGGGGCACACTGCCAAGCAGGCTTGCAGGCTTTTCTTCAAGTTGAAGAAAATGAAGACAATCTGCACCACCATTTGTCATAATGATAATTTCAAAACGTTTGACTTGTACCTGATCTAACACTGCTGATATATGTACCTTTTCCATCCATTATCTTTTTTTTTTTTTTTTGCAACCTTAAATGTCCTGGGGGGTACACGTACCCCAGGTTGGGATCCACTGATTCCCCCTCAACTCCATTACGCTGGGATTCAATCTGCTCAACAATTATTTAAACACAAAGTTTCTCCCTATTATCCTTTGCCAACAAGATAACTAATGAGAATAGGAACATACAAGCTATTGTGCCACTGTAGTAGCTAAGTAGTTGCTTTCTACCTCAACTGCTGATCAGTGAAAAATGAACAAATATATGAATTTATATACTGCATCTAGCAATAATGCATTTTTACCTTGCTGCCGTGTTGGATCCATTCCACTAGGCAACAATGGCTGACTTCCTGGGACACCTCCAAGTGCCTATAATAAAATCATAATAAGAAAAGTTATATGAACAGATACAGATTGTTTTCTTGTAGCTGTTTATTTCAGTTTCACATAGAGGATGACTTCAATTTCACTGAAAGACTCAGGATGTGAATAAAAACATTCATGAATTCACATAGCCAGAGTTCACACATCCTTAATACCCTCGAGTTATACCCAGGAGTTCACACATCCTGGCTCGGGTCCAGGGTATTTGAGGGACCGCCTCCTTCCATATAATCCAACCCGTACTCTTAGATCATCTGGGGGGGCCCTTCTGACTGTACCGCCACCAGGAGAAGTGAGAGGGGCGGCGGCCAGGAAGAGGGCCTTCTCGGTGGTGGCCCCCCAACTCTGGAACACCCTCCCCTTAGAATTGAGAACTGCTCCCTCTTTGTTTACATTTCGGCGGGGGCTGAAGACCTTTTTATTTCAAAAAGCTTTTAACTGTTGACAGGCTGGCTGGCTGGCTGGTTTGTTCGTTTTTATATATGATCCACTGGGCGTGTTGTTTTAAATTGTATCTGTTTTAATTTTGCTGTTTGTATCGTTTTTTAACATTGTTTTTAACTGCTTTGTAATGTTAATTTTACATTTTTTTTCTTTTTTATACTGTAATGCCGCCTTGAGCACCTCCGGGCGAAAAGGCGGGGTAAAAATCAAATAAATAATAATAATAATAATAATAATTAATGTATTACGGATTAATATAAGCCAAAGAGTGCTGCCTGGGCAGAAGATTTAGTCAAGAGGGTTAATGCCGCCGTTTGCCTGAAGATAAGAGCTCAAGATCGCCAGTTCGGGACTACTGGAAGTATCTGTGAGCAGCAGACCTTGTAAATCAATCAATCAATCAACAAGTACTTATATACCGCTTTTCAACACGAAGTTCACAAAGCGGTTTACAGGCAAATAGTAATACTAAAAATAACATTAAATGGCTTCCTGTCCCAAAGGGCTCACAATCTTAAAAAAAAGCAGACCACCAGCAACAGCCACTAGAAAGACTGTGCAGGGGTGAAGAGGGACAATTACTCTCCCCCTGCTAAATATAAGAGGAACACCACTTGAAAAAGTGCCTCTTGCCCAGTTAGCAGGGGTAATTGCAACTGATTAACAGCTGAGCTGTCTTCGGCTGCCTTGTGAGAGGGGGAGTTGTGCTGAAGTCAGCTGCTTCTCTGGTGGGATCAGGGAAGCCGCTTATCAGCCAGCAGAAGACAAACGGGTGGCCAGAAAGGACTAAAATCCAGAAAGATCCATCTATGTGTGTAGTTCTTGTAAGATAGAGCGTTTCTGTAAAATTGTAAAAACCTTTGGGTTTACGAATAAAGTCTGCCTATGTAAACCGCCTTGAGTTATAGTCATTAGAGAAATCTGGTGACCTAAGAAAGGCGGTATATAAATACAAGAATTATTATTATTATTACATAAATCTTTAGCTTATCTGCCAACTTTTTTAGTTACATCAAATTTTCTTTTAGTTTTTCCACCAATACTACCTTGTTTTTCCATTCAAAATACAGTTATTCTTTCAATTTTAATCAACTTTGTCTACCCAGTTATTTGATATATGTTGGAATTTGTCTATAAAAAAATCTGGAATCCTGCATAGTAACAGTGTGCAAGTTCCATCAATTTCAGTAGAACATTGGTTGACATTCTACATGTAGAAGTCCACCTTCCTTATTCACAGATTTGGGAACTATCGATTTGACCCAATGCAGATCTCCACCCCAGGGTGAAGGGACTTAAACTTATTAGTTTAAGGTATATGTGAGAGCTTTTGGGCTGAAGTAAAATTCCATGTATGGTGAAATCCATGTATGGCCAATAAAATTCTATTCTAAATTCTACTCTAAATAGATCAGGAGGGCCTACCTAGACCTCCTGAACATATGTGAATATTACCTTATGCTAGTTGTGCTTCCTTCACAGAATCTTATTTTGTTCAGTTTTTAGGAGATCATACGACTTATCTTGAATAGTGCTTTAAGACCCTGCCAAATAGTTGGCACTATTTGGAAAAATGTGACTGGTGTGGAATGCTTTCAATACAATAAAGTTTTATTGTTATGAAGTCAAATATCTGCATACTGTTTGCACTTTCATAATGCGTGTGCAGAGTTTAACTTTCCTAGTTAAATTATTTTCCCACTAGTATTTCATTTACAAAAATATTTTTACCTGATTGGGTATCCGTAAAGGTGGCCTTGGGCCTCCTGGGTAGCGAGGGGACATGAAAGGCTACAAAAGGAGACAATTAGATTAAAAACGGACACAAGCACTTTTAAATTAAAATGAATATATCACTGTCATACACTCTCCATTAAAGTGAGCACCAGAAAAATGTTTGAGTTATGCCATTTTTTTTCCTAGTGGACAACCAGAAACATATTGCCAGTAATAATATGGAGCTGTAGATACTGTAGAACCACCAAAAATAACCATATACTTCCTCAAAAGAGTAAGATTCCATCCCACTGGGACTGGAAGTGAAACAATTCTTGGTTAAGATCAAATTTGCCATATGTGGCCATCACATGAAAGACACACTTTCTGTCCTCACACATGGAAATCAGGGATGATCTTTTAGTTAATGTATATGCGGTGCCTCAGGCAGGTTGGTGGGGGGCACCCATCTCTGCCTAATTACCTCCACTGTTCTTCCTTCTTTCTACTCCCTGGATTGGAAAGGAGGAGGGGGACAGAGAGGGAGGAGAGTGTTGAGCTAGAACATTGGCAGGTGGGAGGTACTGAGGCTGGTACATTACTGTGGTACACGGGGGCAGAATCTGGCATGCCCCCTCATTCATCAGGTGCAAGCACTGTTTCCAGCACATGTTATGACAAGCAGAGGCAACAATAGGGACAAGGGCATAGCTTAAGAAGAGTAGTAAAAAGGGCCTTGCCTAGTTTTTAAGCTTTATCAGTTTTTAAGCAAGCTTCTCTAAACACAGTTAAACCCCGGGGCTGCACATTTCTTTGTGTGTAAGGCTCAGAAGCTTTCCTGGTTGCATTCCGCCAGGGACTGCACTATTCCTTGGAGCCTGAAAAACCAGGCTCAAAGACTTCTGCATAACTGTCTCAGCTATTATTAGTGTCCAGGTTTTGAACAGAGGACAGGGAAATCAGTTTGATTTTCATGCAATTTGCTTAGTTATTCAATGAAGAGATTTCCCTCATTGAAAATATTTTAACATTTGTATTTAACTGTCTTGAGTATGCAAAACATTTTCACAACATTTTCACGAAGCAAGTAAACATTACTATCCCAGTACTGCAGCTGGGAAGCTGAAGTTTGTCTAAGACAATGGTTACCTGTCTAAGAAAGTGGTTTTAAGGACGGGGACCCATGCTTTAGGTACAACAACTTGTTGAGACCTCTTTGACCAGAAGAGATGTCATTAAGCAGGAAGTCACATCATTGTGCCAGCAGGGCTGGAAGTGATGTCATTGTTTTAATAAATAACACTTTTCAATAAATTACATGTGGTACTCATAAACATCCACATTTGAAGAAATAGATGGGAAATAAATGAGAGAGTGCTTACAAAATGCCTAAACTTGCTATTGCAATAACTAAGCTGTGTGATCAGCAAAACCATGTGAGTTTCTTTTAGATTTCCTGGGGTGAGTTTTGCTTTTTTGTATGAATTCCATAGTAATTAAAACTCAGCACCCAGGACAGTGCCTATAAAAACATGCAGACTACCAAAAGGTTACCACATGCAACAGGTGTTTTCAGGTATGTTGAAATACCTTGAAATTTGTTCAAAACGCATTTCTGTTTGGAGGTTTCCTGAAAATGGTGCGCAAATGCATCTACGATAGAAAATGGGATCCACAACCCCCTGAAAATCAGTTCATGACTCCCAGGTCGGGAACCACTGGTCTAAGACAACCTAGTGAGTTCGGAGGCAAGATTCAAACCAGATGTCCTAACTCACATTCCAGTCTATTCAGCACTATACCAGGTCACATAAAAAAATGTAAGATTCAAACATGAAAACTGAACTCTACTCAGCTTCATTTCCAATTCCCACAATGGCCTGCAATTGCAAAATTGTCTTCCCTTACTTGTTGTTCAGTCGCTAAGTCGTGTCCGACGCCCAATTTCATGTTCATCTCTTCGGTGACACTATCTAACCACTTCCATTACTACAACATATCTAATAACTATATCTACATTTTGGATTGTCTAATGTGTCAATTTCATGAATTTATGTAATCATATATTAAACACATTTATTAGATACAGTTCTGGAGAATAATATACACACATTTTAAAGTGATTATGCAAATAAAATTTAAGGACTCAATTTTATGAAGAAATCATGTAGTCATAGTCAATGTAATCAAGTTTAAAAGCTGATATACTGATTGCACAAATAAAAAGCATGTAATATAAAATATTGCATCATCAAAAACTGAACTTTGTAAAGGAGAAACGGATGCAACCAACATTCAAGACCCAGACAATTGCCATTCCCAAATTCTCATTTTAATTTGACTACAGCTGCCTGTTAGATTAGTTCAACTACTAGGATTAAGTTAAGCATTCAAAAAAGTTTTCCCACTTGGCCTGAGTTTAATCAGTGATATGCTAAACTCAATCTATGAAATTTCTCAAGTGTAGAGACTAGTGAATAACATTGTCCAGTAGTTCTAATGTCTCATAACTGTTCCTTGTAATTCTACTCAACGGGCAAAAATCAGGCCATAGACATCTATCCTACGGACAGGTACTTGCCACCAGTTGGTTTGTAGGATAAATCTGTTCCTTCTACTTGTAACTAGCTGAAGATAAAGACTAGGTTCAGGTGCAATTGTAAACCTTGATTTAGTGTTGCTAACATAAGCCTTGTGTTTGCATGCTCCACCATCCCTCCTATGCATGCAAAAAGAAGAAATTTGCTGCTTCCTAGTTCAACAAATTTGTGTTCGTTAGAATAGTTTGTAAACCACCAAGAGTCCTGGCTGGTTCACACATTGTTAGCACAGATTACAATTTGCCATGTTCAGACACAGCAACAAAATCATGGTTTTAAACTGGGAATGGGAACAGCAAATGACCTCTCTCATGCACACAAGTCAGGTTAGCAAGACATGGTTTAGGGTTACATCTGAACCTGGCCAAAATAATAAAAGCGGCTGGATCAGGCTAAAGGTCCATCTAGTCCCGATTCCTATATATCACAATAGCCCACCAGACGCCTCAGGGAGCACACAAGGTATTTGCATCCTGTTGCCACTCCCTTGCTTTCTGGCTTTCTATAACCAGGAGGTTGCACATACCCATAATGGTTTGTAACTTGTGATGAAGTTTTCTTCTAGAAATCTGTCCAATCCCTTTTTAAAAGCATCCAGGCCAGACACCATTACCACATCCTGTGGCAAGGAGTTCCACAAATTAATTATCCACTGGGTAAAAAAGTATTTTCTTTTATGCTCTAAGTCTTCCATCCATGTGTCCCCTGGTTCTGGTGTTGTGAGACAGGAAAAAGAACACTTCCCTATCCTCTCTATCCATTCAGGTGCATTTTTTCTAGACTGAAGAGCCCCAAATGGTTTCTCATAAGGGAGGTGCCCCATAAGGGACACCTCATAAGGGCTTTCCTCATAAGGGAGGTGCCCCAGCCCAGTGATCATTTTGGTCATTCTCTTCTGCACCGTTTCTAGTTCCACTATGTCCTTTTTGAGATGTGGAGACCAGAACTGTACACAATACTCCAGATGTGGTCTTACCATTGATTTTTACAATGGCATAATAAAATTGGCCATTTTATTTTCACTCTCTTAGACCAGTGATCTAATGATCAATGTTTGCCTTCTTGGGTTTTTTTTCCCCCCAGGTGAAACAGTGGCTCAGATACCTGACAGATTCTACTTCTAAGGAAAGTATTGCTTCAAGGCATGGTGCTCTAGATAGTTGCCAACCCTGGGCTACCACTTCAAGAGAAGCAATCTAAAACATTTCAGAATATTAACAATTCACTTCATACAGAAATACTATTTGTTGCTGTTCACAGCATGCCACAGTACGCCAGCATGGACCACAGCACGCCAGGCCTCTGTCCTCCACTAGCTTCCGGAGTTTGCCCAAATTCACGTGCATTGCTTCGGTGACACTGTCTAACCATCTCATCCTCTGCCGCCCCCTTCTCCTTTTGCCTTCAATCTGTCTCAGCATGAGGGTCTTTTCTAAAGAATCCTCTCTTCTCATGAGGTGGCCAAAGTATTTGAGCATCAGCGTCAGTTTTTGTCCTTCCAAGGAGCAATCAGGCTTAACTTCCTGTAGAATTGCCTGATTTGATCTCCTTGCAGTCCAGGGGATTCTCAAGTGTCTTTCAAAGACAAAACCAATAAATTGAAGAGAAATGTGGATAGCCTTTTAGCCAATTAAAAAAAATTATTGGTGCTCTATAACATCTGTACTTCCTACAGCTGTTGGAGAACAAAGAACTCTGAATTGTTAAATCTCTAGAAGCACCAAGTTTAATCTGAGTTTTCAGCCCCCGAATGTCTTGCTCTCTTCCATTTCAGATCTGTTTGCACTGCAAAGTAGTGAGAAAAAGGCATCATTTTGAAATATCCATTTGCTTTACTCACAATGGTCCCAGGTAACAAGTCCATTATTCTTTCTCAAAATAAGCAAAAAAATATAGCCTGTATAGTCTCAAGAGCTAAAAGTAAAACCTTATTCTCTGTTTTAACGGAGCACGGTGCCACAAATGTTTTGCATAGTGTAAGGAAACATTGTGAATTATTTACTAAAATTTTGGAGTCAAATGTTTTGACAAGATTAACAACTTCACAATAGCTGGTCAGAATCAATTTTATTGTCATATATGTAATCAAAATGTAATCACAGATGGAAAATAATGCTTTAAAAATTAACCTTTGGTCCCAAACATAATTCATATATTCTACTTACTTTCTAAACAAAACGTAATTAATATTTGTTTAGAAATTTAGTAGAACCAGGCAAGATGTGAAAAGTCATGTGTGACAGAGACATAAGGGCATATTTAGAGAGAAAAAAATAGTTTACTGTTATAGTTTCCCCACACTGTATGCCAAAATTGCTGTTACAAAGTACAAAGGGTGTTGGGAAAGTAATTATTTATACAAATAAACAAATGAACAAGACCACATAATGTATTAAGTAGATGGTAAGACTATGGGGAATAGGGGAGTGAGGGTAGTGCGGTTCAATGTATTATTGAAAAAGGTACTAAAATGAATACTACAGCGCATCTGGTTCAAAATAAGAACCACTTTAGGTGGAGAAGGAAAATTAAATGATATATTTGAAATGAGAAACTATTATTGTAATGGCAGTTGCACGTAAGGTGTTTCAGATGGGTGCTTTTGTATACCCTCCTACCTGACCATGTGGTCCCATCGTGGGATTGCTGGGGTTGTGAGTGGGGGGCTGTGCATGGGGTGAAGGCTGTGAACCTGCAGGCCCCTATGGATTAATAAAATTGGGGGAAAGATTAGCAACATTCTTTTTGCGCTATGTTCCCTATTTTATTCCAGCCTTACAATACTATTCAAGGATGGAACATTACCTGAAATTTGAGTGATCAGTTCCTTTGAGGATCACAAACTGTCCTATGCAATGCAGCATATTTTGAATACTTTATATAATTAGTCTAAAATGTGATGAAATTTTTCCACTAAAAAAAAAAAGAGTACCACAGAGACATGATGCCTCAAAACACTCCAACTGCACAGGTAGTCTCATACCAGCAATTATGACAGAACATACAATGGTGAGACAAGGCAAAGCATATTGAAATACTGGTACTGTAGTGATACTATATGCCAGTGGTTCCCAAACTGTGGGTCAGAACCCACCAGTGGATAGCAAGCCAAATTCAGGTGGGTCGCAAAACACTTAGAGCAGCCATATTTAAATTTGAGAAGATGGATGCTGGAAAGGGGGAGGGATGTGTAGTTGTTTTGCTTGTGCCAAGGTAGTAAATAGGCTTTTTTCTTTCTGATTCAGTTTGCTATTGGAAAATAGCTGAGAAATAACCCAGCATTCTCAGGAAAGAAGCAGGCTCTGATGTCACAAATGATGGCACTTCCAGCCATGACATCACTTCTGATGGGTCCTGGATAGATTGTTATTCTAAAAAATGGGTCCCAGACCTAAAATGTTTGAGAACCACTGCTATATGCAACTATTTAGGACTTGGCTGGCAGGGAAAATGAATCTGAAGACCACATCAAATCCTTCATATGTTTAATAGATAAAAATGTTTAATTCATAGCAAAATGCCCAATGTAAAATAAGCTGAAGTGTTGAGTAAGAAGTTGGGGAGAACTACATAAGAAAGCTGAACATTTATGGTGAAAGTTTAGATTTCTAGAAATCTCTCTCCATCTCATCCTCAACCAAATATAAATAAATTCATGTACAGGAGGGAGAAAATTGTTTTTAGATGTTTACAATATGTTCCTTAAATAATTTAAATCCATTTGCCATACTTGGTAAAATAAATCAAAGTTCACTCCTGCTTTATTTTTTATTGTGCATATCAATTATTAGCATCAGTTTCATTTTGTTCAATTTTTACAAGACAAATCAATTTAAAAATGGACTAGAACAATACATTCTAATGAGTTGCTTCAATTCCCATGATAATCAAAGACAGCAATGGGAGGGTGCAATTCTGAAGTGCCAAGCAAGGAGAGCAATTTTGGCCTCCCCACTCGACACCCTGGGGCATTTGTGTTGACTCCTCCCGGCATGCTACTGTACAGGGGCAGAACACTCTAAAAAGCTTCCAAAGTTGGTTCAGCACAAGGGCAGCAAGTGTGATCCACCATATGTGATCTTGCAGAAACCACAAAGCAGAAGGATTTAATTAGTTTGGTAAAATCTTCCAATACAAAGACCAATTCACTCAGCAACTAGGTTTGCAGTGGCATGTACTGTTATCTCTTTATTTCTGGTCATGGTTATAAGACTGGGTTCTTAAATGCCCCTGCGAAACTGGATTTTTAGTGGTCTGCAGCAGCATACAAAAAGACAAAACATACAAACAACTGATAGTTTTGAGAGTTATGACAATAAGTGTTTCCACTAGATGTTTTTAAATATATTTGCACCACATAAATACTGTATGTGCATAACTGCAGTCACTTAACGCAGTATTTATTAAAAAAAATTGAGACCTGCTCTCCATAATCAGTTTGGGTTATGTTTAAAAAAAACTGTTGCTGCTGCAAATGAATTACAGGATATAGCTTTGTCTTGTAAGGTTAACTTCATTGTTCTTCAAGCCAATTCAAGAGTTCAGGAAACTATGTAGTTTACTCCTCCATGTGATCGTACTGCTTCAAAAAAGAATCCTATGTCTTGAAATGCCCCACTTTTTGGTGGTTCAATAGGTGCCACATAGTTCCATAAGACAAAAAGGACCATATCCCCTTTATACATTACAAGATAGATGGTCAATAATCCACATATTAAAGATCTGGTTACAACCCATACCACAGCATACTGGGTTAAGGTACACAGGGGGTAGGGTGGTTGAATTGCCAAGGTAAACAGATTCTCTGCTAAAGACAGAGGGTAAGCAAAAGTCCCTTCAGCACAGCCTCAAGTACATGCGAGTTAGCTTGAGCCTTCCTATTGTGTCAGAGCAGCCCAAATTTAGTGCATATGTGCTAGCAATGCTCAATCTCCTAAGCAAAGTGTTCCCACATATGGCTGCCAACTATTGTAGATATCATCTCACATTTGTTGAGTTGACATTTGGTGTACAGAAAGCAAGGAGCTTTTTCAGTTCATATTTTTGGCCATGATCTGAATATGTTTAAGTAAGGGAGCTGTACAAGCAGACAAAGCTTTCTTTGAAGTTTTTCCTGTAGCAGTTCCCAATCTATGGCAAGTGGCTGGAGCGCCAGTCCAACGTAAGAATCTGCTATACATTATTCCAAATGCATGGTACAGAGAAGCATGAGACTCATTTGAGTTTAGGCACATCTTTTCATACGATTATCTGTACTTTTTGGGACACATCAAGGTGCAAATGTACACAAATAAATATAAATGTCATTGTTTTGAAATCTAGCAATTTCTCAGATTTTGTTTCCTAAGAATAGAGAGTATGATGACAATAGTAGCTTAAGCAAAGTATGGGAAATATGACTAATTCAAAATGAATTAAATTATCCAACAATTAACATTGCTTCCGAGCTGCCTTGGCTGTTCAAGAGATGAATAACACCTTGAAAGCCACAACAATCTACCATACAGCTCGGTCACAGTGTGTCCTAAGCATCAAAACAACTTCTTACAATAAGAGGCCACATTCATACGTATTGCTTTTATTTTCTTCAGGTCTGTTCTTATTTGACCCACAAAACGAAGAAATGGAAAATCATCATCCTTATAATAATAGTCTGAGTCAAGTTACTATGCTCATATTTGTTTGCTTCAGGTGCAAAAAAAAAAAAAAAGATTAAAAATTCCCTGAAACAAGCCATCTATGTTGGTCATGTTTTAATCCTCACCAAAACAAAAATTCTGAGAGCAAGTGTATTGTATGTTCTATCCCAGTCTTTTCTTCAAGCTTTTTCTATTAATTTACTCTGGATGGCTCACATATAGCCCTCCTTATCCCATGCCCCATAGAGATGTTTGAAAATGGGATTATTATTTCCTTTACTCAGAAGTAAGTGCATTGTGTTCAGTAAAACTTATGCTGTAATCCTTCCTTACTCAAGAGAAACAAACACCTTTACCCATAAGAGATACAATGTGGGTTTTGCACCCCTATTAGAAAAATGATTATATTTCAGTTGAGACAGTTAGAAATGGAGCAGAGTGACTTCTAATAGCAATGAAAAATACCAAGTTTCTTTCCAATATAAAAAATTCTTATTTTATTCATATTGATGAATATGTAAACCTATTGATGCTAGCTAGCCACAACCCAACACTAGGACAGAACCTGCCTCAATGTAATCTGGTTATCTGTTTCAGAGCAATTATTCAGAAAACTATAGGGGGGGAAAACAAAATTTGAAGACTGATAAAAGTTTGTTTCTGTAACTGTTGTATTTCATAATATTCCATTCTACCAGCAAAATAAAAATCAGGATCATACTGTCATGCTGTATGCATTTCCACAAACTTTCCTGGACTACTTAATTCTGAGGTTTGGGAGGGAAGTTGAAAGGAGATTTTAGGGTTCTGGGAAAAACACCAGGAACATGATTGGCCTTGGGAGATACTATTATAACTAGACAAATATAATGAATAACTTGTATTTGTATCTTGTTTTATTGCAGTTTATTACCGGTGAGCTGCCTTGGGTGCCCCTTCAGTGGTTGAAAAGGCAGGATATAACCTGATTAAATAAATAAAACAAACTATTCTAGAATAGGTATAAGTTAGTGGACTGACATCAAGAAGGTAAATTTTAATTTTTTAAAAAATTACTCAAGAGACTTTGAAGACAGTAAAAACATGTTTGTTTCATAGTCTAATTTAGAGCTTCATTTGAGACTTGTAGTTATTTTATTAATGTATATTACATTTACATTTAAATCATTAAATGAAAACAGGATTATATCCTAAGAAGCATGTACAGAAGATGATGGGAGTTAATTTCCCAGCCACCTCCTTGGTTCTCTGATCCTACCAAAATTCTGCTCTGGGGAAAGGGTCAGGAGATCTGGAACAGGACTGTATGGGGTATGGAAGATTAGAGTTAAAGGACATGAACAAAAATTGTCCTCCTTTCATTGCATACACAAAATAGCTTAAAAGTTCATCATAAGCATCATTAAGCTTACTGGCTACAGCGGCAAGGGAGAAGAGTGATTTACATGACAGGATAAGGCTCCTTGCAAAACTTAGAGCTCCACACACGCACGCACGCACGCACGCACCCCTGTAGGGACGCCACTGGTCTTAATGTACTATAAAAAGTTCAATACTCAGTATTTTACTAGAATTTTATTTTGCTTGTTGTATTACCCCATCATATAAATTTGATTATAAATAACTAAAACAAACGTACCCAGATTGCCTTTATGATTAATATTCTTCCTTATTGTATAAGATCAACTAGTAATTTTGTATATTAGTTAAGAGTTCATGTTGACAAAGCAATGACCACTAGATGGCATGATAATCTTATATAGTTATTTTCATTAGCGTTTACATAAAAACAGCGTATAAAATATAACACAGGCAATCAATATACTTTTCCTCATAAGAATCCTCAGTGTTATGAATACCACCGGTAACTGAGACTGAGAACTAGACAGCATCTAATGTGTGTATCTATCATACAGTATATCTAAAAATGCATCAAACTGTCACTATAACCAAATACTAATCACATAGATGTGTATGTTTCACATTTCCCTCACATTCTTCTAGCAGTAAACTAGCAGAAGCTATTTAACAACTAGTGAGTTATTTGCTCAAAAGTCAGCTGCTGTTTAAGAGAAATCTGTTCCTCTCAGGGCTTTAAGAGTTAACTGCTCTGCATCATCTCCCAAGAGGAGTTAGGCATAAACTGTTCTCTGCATGATTTCCTTTCGGAGGGGGGGGGAGATATGAGAGAGAGAGAGAGAGAGAAACTATAGCAGTGGATGTTCACCTAATACATGGGGGGGGGCTTCACCTTCCTTGTCCAGTAACAGCTGTGCACATCCCTAGGAAAGATGTCCTCTAGGAATGGCACCATGTGAACAACCCACAGGGACCTGTCATAAGGGGTGAACAACCCACAGGGACCTGACATAATATTGCCTTCTCTTTTGCATATGTATGGACCATGAACCCACAGTTTTGAGAACTGCTGCTTTAGAGACAGATACTGTACAGCCAGAGGCGTCTCTACAGGGAGGGCAAAGCTCTAAGTGGTGCAAGAAGCCTTACCCTGTCATGTAAATCCCTCCTCTCCCTTGCTGTGGTAGCCAGTAAGCAACGCCAAGATGTTGCTTTTCCCTGTGAGGATTGGCTAAAACAGTGCAGGAAAGGAGTGGTTTTTCACTGCAAGGTAAGGCTTCTTGCAAAACTTAGAGCTTTGCCCTCCCAATAGAGACGCCACTGTGTACTGCCTGGCAGCATACAAATGTGGGTGTAATTGACATCCATCTAGCGCCAATCTTAATAAAATGTAGATATTTTTCCCAAGTACATAAAACTATGAGTCTACTTTGTATTCTTCTTAGTGGGGGGCAACTTCTTTTTAAAACATCACAGCAAAAAGTCTGATCTTCAGCAACCTTTATCAGGAATGCACAACACAAGCCAACTGTGTATTACTCATAATTATACCCCATCAGTCTGGATTTCACCATCTTTCAGTTTGATTAACTGTTAACTCTTCTCATTCTGCTTGGCGATGAACAGAATTCTGCAGAATTGCAGGTCCTTAAGACAGCACTTTTTGAAAATTTTCTTCATTTAGAGAAAAGTTACCTTTCAACAATTGGCCGAAAGCAGCTGACTATTCTGTTTATAATGGTGAAGAGATGCAGCAGTTGTTGGTTCATTGTTGGTGTACTGGTCTTTAATAACTGGTTACCTTTGTGTTGTGGTGGAGGCCCCAAAGACCTCTTTCTGGCTCTGATCCAAACTGAGACCTCCAATGAGCCTCATAATGTCCCCGAGAAGCCTCTGGAAGCTACTTCCAATTTTCGGAAAGTCACTTCTGGTTTGCTTCTGAAAACTGAGAGTAGCTTCCAGAGGCTTCTGAGGGACATTATGTGGCCTGTAGAGGCCACTAGAGCCTGGATTAGAGCGGGCGCAACCCTGGAAGAGGTCTCTGAGGCCTGCACCACCAACACAAAAGTAACCAGTTATTAAAGAAGAGTAAACCAGTACTTCAACAATGGACTGTATATGCAGCAACATTGGTCAGAAAAATTGCTGAGCAATGCATGGCTGTACTTAAGGTGTATGCAAAAAAAAAAAAAAAAGGAGGAGTGTTTTCCTGCTACCCTACTGAACAAAAGAAAGGTTAACTGCACTTGTTCATTGACTGGTTAAATATCATAGAGCACTAGGACAATTCCAGCATTAATCAGATGGACATTAAAGCTATATTGTTCATGTTTATTTTAATGGGATATTTCATCTACATTATTGCAATTATCACAAAATATCTTTTCATATTATGCATGGTTTACATCCTGTTTTGTTGGAAAAAATACGTTTTAATGAAAATATGCACCCTCATACTTAATATGAATTTTGGACAGTTTACTGGGACGTGCAGGAGCAAGGCGAAATGCATTTCTTCCACGTACTGTTTAAATGTTGGCTAACAAAATTTGCCAAGCTATTTTCTGAAACACAGTGGAACATGCATATTTATTTTTACCACCATATTAAAGAATTTAAATTAGAATTTGCATACAAAACAATCATGGTGATTTATTTGAAGTCACCAAGAAATAAAAAGCCACACATTTGTTTTAAAATGATGATTTGCAACAAAACAGACCCTAAAAGGTACTATGAAAAATCTTTGTCATGCCACTCATTTTTTAAAAACTATGCATGCCTATTCAAAACTATTCTAATGCATGCCTACTCAGAAGTTAGCCCCAGTTTGTCCAGTGGGGTTTGCTCCAAAGAAAGTGTGTATAAGATTACAACTCTAAGGAAATAGCACCAGTTGCAGGGAGGGGTGGGGAAAACAAAGCAGTTCAGAATCACAGAAGAGCAAAGCTTTTGATCCCCCCGGCAATTCTATTTCCTTCAAAGCAAAAAAGAACACAGAAGTTTAACCAGCATATTAAGGGTCATGTCTAGTTTGACCTACTGTATGAAGTTCAGAACCTTCCAGAAGCAAGGACCTTACGGGGCAAAGCAGCATCTTGCTCTATGAGATGGAGAATAAGGTTCCATGTTGTTTGGTTTGTAGAGTAATAGATATTCACAAGTTTGAGACCTGAAGACATTGCAGAGTTCAACCGACTATCTGAAGGCATTTAACAATCCAAAATATGGGTTCAGGAGATGATCTTAGTGATATGCAGGATAGAATCTTCTGAATTCTAGCATCTGTACTAACTTCATCAATCATTAAAGGGGCTTTACAAACCCCTTAGGAGAGGATCTGTAGCTCGGTGTTAGAACCTCTGCTATACATACAAAAGGCCCCAGGTTCAATCCCTGACATCTCCAGAAATGGCTGGGAAAGATCCCTGTGTGAAACCTAGGGCAGCCACTCCCAATCGGTATAGAAAACACTGAGAAACCAATAGCTTCTGTTAGTATATAAGGCATCTTCAGGTGTTCACATGATTTGCTAGATTTATTTCAATAGGAGGTTCACAGTAATAAACATAATGCTGACATATTACAGGTAGGCCCATGATATCTGCTGATTCAGAACCCAAGGATTGGATAATCTGCATGACAGGGGAAGGCCCAACTGGGCTCTCCAGACCTAATCAGAGCTGGGGCATTTCCCATCAACTCCATACCTAGCTAAGCACAATATATCAACTTACATACTGAACTTTTAGTGTGTTCAGTGCCCAAAATGACCAGGAGAAAAATGAAGGTAGAATTTACTTGACCTTCTGTTTTATCTTTCAGAGAGAGGATACTTGTAATTATAATTTGTTTCCTAATCTACTATTTTCTTATTTGCCTTACCATAAACTCAGATGTTTTCCCCCTTCCATTTAAGTTAAGTGCAATAAGTCTGTCCTTGCACAGAAGAACATTTTTCCCTACAACTGAATTTATACATGACGGTGAATAGAGCAGCAGACATGACGACAATACGCAACATTATACAGCCTCATGAAGTTTCTAGACTTCGGATGGCTAGTCTGAACTTGCATTCTTATCTAGTAATTTTCCACAGTACTCCAAACTAACCCCTAAGGTACCAGTCTCATGCAATTTCAGTGGGAAGGCACACCTACTGCCAGTTTCTTACATACGAATAGGAAGCACAGCTTCACCTGTAGCATAATTGGACAGCGGTTTATACACTAAAGTAAGTATTACATATCTAATATTTAACCACAGTAGGTTATCTGAAAGTGCTACTTCACTGTCTCCTGTTCCCAACTTAAATCATCATGTGTTTGTCTTTTATTCACCACAGATCACCTATTCTAATTGCGCTTCCCCAAATTTTGTCCTGAAATACTATACATTCCACACATGGCAGAAATTGCAGTGATACCCTTTTATTAAAGCATCAAATAATTATATTTATCCATTTATGGGTCCTAGAATTCCTATAATAATTATATTTCTGAATACCTGAAAAAAACCCGGTGGTACAGGACCTACTGGCATGCCATCTCCTGGGGGAATGTTTCCTAGCACTGGACTGGGAGCTGCTGCAGCGCTCTGAAAAGAACAAAGGAAAAATAAACCTTTGTCATTGCACGATAGGCATAAAACCAAAACACTACTTTGACCACAGTGTGGCAAGGCAGAAAGCAACACTCTCTGCATGACATTTTCATAGTTTCCTCCATTTTGAATCAATAATGCTTACTATCAAAACACAGGTGAAATGGTTATATGAAGTTCCAAAGAAAATTGTTTGAGCAATTGTTTGAGCTTCTTGCACACAGAAGGCACTTAGGGATGTAGTATCCTAACAGTCAGTTAACTAAAAGAACACCATATATGGGTCTACTATAGCTCAGCCCAAAATTTTGTTTCAAATCAAACAGGGAAAAACAGCATATGTTTGCCAAAGCAGTCAATAGCCAAAGTATATTGTGGGCATGACTCAAATAAAGTCAAACAGGACAGGACACGGAAGATATGTGACTATGTTTCCCAAATTTTCCCCTTGCTTAAGCTGTGAATGTGTGTGGGGGAAGGGTGATTTGGGGTTATGGTGCTAGGAAATGTTCAGGTTGTGTTTTTTTTAAATGACGTTTTTCTCATATCATTCCCCCAATTTAAAACATCTTCCTCCCCAAGTCAGGTAATTAATGTTGCATTGTCTCCCCCACTCCATACCTAAAAGCAACTGGGGAAGCGTTTTAAGTTGACTAAACTGTGGGGAGAACGTTTTAATGCTAAACTCCTCCCGAAACTGTGGCTCTGATTCAAAGCAGGAGTCACCACAGGGGTTTGGAAAGAAAAATATATGGAGAGATCTGATCACAGATCTTGTACATCACTTTTCATTTGGACCCCAAGTCCAACCAATTTAAGGACAGGGTAGAGCAATCATCCTTCTCACAGTGTCCACTCTGATGGACTGGCAACTCCCCCCCGCCATGTGCTGCAGACTGGCACTGTAAATATATAGGCAGGGATGTAGTACATCAGCTTATCTCATCTTTCCTCTTCTTTTCCCACTGTCTCATAGCCTCTTGCAAGGCTTGGCATGCATCCAAGTCCTGTGGCAAACCTCAGGAGAGAAGCCAGTGACTACTATGCTGCAGACTGGCAACTGATGGCACATGGACCAGCATGGGTCCACAGACGACAGTTTGAGTAGCATTGAGCTAGAGAATACTGCAGTATGACTGAGCTCCAGTTATGCTAAATTCATTTTAAACATACTTAGGGTGGTGTCATTGAAAGTACCATATGGCTGGGCAGAGAGGAAAGTTGAATCATAATTTTCTTCTCAAAAACAGTTATCCTCCGCTATATTTCTCTTCGACTGAAAACCAAAAGTGGGTCACTGTCACAACTCAAAGCATTTTGGAGATTGGGGGAGTCTACCAACTCCCCGCAACCCCCGGTAAAGCAGGCAAAACTCCTGTTCCCCCTTCCCGGTGTGAGTGCAATTCAGTTAACACCTTCAACCCCATGACTGACACATACAAAATTATGCCTGGGATAGATAGAGTAGATAGGAGGATGTTCTTTTCCTTCACCAGAACCAGGGGATATTCACTAAAATTGTGTTGCAACAATGAGAACAAATAAAAGGAAACACTTTTTTACCAAGCGGGTAATTCAATCAATCACTAGTATTTATATACCGCTTTTCAACACAAAGTTCACAAAGCGGTTTACAGGCAAATAATAACATTAAAGTTAAATGGCTCCCTGTCCCAAAAGGGCTCACAATCTAAAAGAATGGAGAACACCACCAGCAACAGCCACGAGAAAGACACTGTGCTGGGGTGACGAGGGACAATTGCTCCATGTAATTCATCTGTGGAACTCCTTGCCACAGGAGGTGGTGATGGTGTCTGGCCTGTGTGCCTTTAAATGGGGACTGGACAGATTTCTGGAGGAAAAGTTCATGCAGGCTACAGGCCATGACGGGTGTTGCAACCTTCTTATTGTAGAAGTAGGCTACCTCAGAATGCCAAATACAGGGGAATGAGATACAAGTATCCTCTTGTTTTGTGTGCTCCCTTAAGCATCTGGTGGGCCACTGTGAGATGCAGGAAGCTGGACTAGATGGGCCTTGGCCTGATCCAGCAGAGTTCTTATGTTCTTATGAGCATATTATTCCGTTGAATCCAAGAAGCTTTATGCATCTTCACATGTAGCTGGATTATGTATCCAGCTAAACGTGAATATGTATGGCCCACTTAGAGACAGCTGTCTTTATGCTTGCAAAACCAGGTCTCAATGCCACTAATTATTGACCCTTTGCACCTCACGTTTTTTCTGCCTCAATTCCCCATTTGAAAATGGAAATTGTGTCTAAATTCAAAGATATTACTGTGAAGAAAAGTAAGGCTCTAAAACACTTTCTAAAATTAAGGAAATGCTACATTAATTTTAAAAAATCCAGCATAAAGGTTTTATTAAATTTTAGATTGAAATTATGTCAGAACATTATGTTAACTGCTTTTCTTTCTTTTGGGTGAAAGTAAGGTTTTGTTTTAAAAATCCCGTTATATTAAAACCACCACAAAATTTGTCGGCTCTAGTTTCTCCCAAGCCCTTGCTTTTAGAAAGGGAAAAAAGTTAAATGTTTAAAACAAAACAAAAGAAACTAGGTTTTCTAAATCTAATTGCAGAAGAAATTAGCTGCCTTTGGACATCCATAAAACTGAATAGAGGTTACAGTTCTGGATAAATTCCAGGTGGAGAGAAAAATGAAAGCACGATGACAATTTTTTCCCATGTATCAAAACTTCTGTTGAATTTCTAAAAGCAGAACATTTTGAAATTGTGTGAGTCTGATGCACAGCAAAGACTTCTGACACAACTATCATATAAACTGAGGGCATAAAAGGGATTTTCTTTCATTTTATTAGCAAATTGGTAATATCTGCCCTATGGAGCACAGCTTATTTTAGTTAATGCAACTGGCCACTGGATGTCACTTTTGCACCCAATATAGTGAAGTACTGCATTTCTATAAATTACACTTTCAAGTTTGTAGGCATGCTATCCAATGTGAGAAAGCATGTAGTGTAATTCTGATAAGAAACCTAAGAGGTGGCAAGAGTCGATACTTTTATATTCCCTATGACTAATGAAAAATGGAGATAAAAAGCACTATGAGATGGTTCAACATTTCTCCAACTACTTTTCAAGGTTAAAAAAGACATGTCTCTTGGTCAACTGTTTAGTCACTAAATTATACAATCCTTACCAAGAAAGTATCTAAAGTGGAATAAATCTTCATATTCACAGCAAGAGTCAGCCATAAATGTGGCACACAGATTGCATATGCCTATGGCATATGCCTACAAAGGAAGGGATCCACACCTCTGTAGCTTCAGTGCAAGTTGCAGCACCCTAGAATCATCAGCTACAAAAACATATGGAATTACACAATGATTATATTTTCCTCACAGTTCTAGGGCTCCTGTGACTTGAGCAGCAAAGAACGTTGAAGGTAAAAAGGGCCTTAGCAGTCATCTAGTCAAGCTCTCTATGCTCTGCACTTGCTCCCATGGCCCCAAGTGTTATCAAAAAGGACCCAGGAAACAAGTCAGAGCAGCAGCTGATTCCCATGGGCGTGCAGCTAAACTAGGACAGAAATCGAACCACAACCTAGAAAGGGGGGGGAGCATGCATAGAAGTAGGATATTTGCACAAGGAGAAAAGGAAAAGGGGAAATTACCTTGTCATGGGGAAGTGCCCCACATGCATAAGGGATCCCCAATCATAAAAATCTCACTGCCTATAGCTATCTGCCATTGACTATCAGACAATATAAAATAAGTCTCGTACTAGTGTTCAGTACTAGACTTCAATCTCTAGCTTTTTAGAAACATTGGTTGCTGATTGCATATACTGACCTTTGACAGAAGACTGATTGTAAACAAATGTACCCAAATCAAAGAATTTGACCTAGAACCTGTTCTCAATGTATTTTAAAAGACAGTATGAGCACACTACCAGATAGGCTACAGTGAAAATACAGTAGCATTTTATCTGGAAGCTATTATCAAATGGAATATTCTGAGTTCATGGAAATACTTTGCAAAGTGACAATATATTGAACTGCTGGGGAGATGCAGTACAAAATGTATCACCCTCTGAATATATCTGGGACCTCAAACTCATATTTATGTTATATATTGTTCATTGTTACAGCTGAGAAAAAGGTGCACAGTGACTAGGGTCCATGTTCCTGAACCATGGATTCATATTATTGGTTGAAAAGCTTTAAGCTATGTTCAAGTTACTGTAGGTACAGGCATGCCCCGATATCCGCTGGGGTTCTGTTCTGGACCCCACATGGATACCTGAAACCATGGGTAGTGGGGACACCTTTTTAAAGATAGGGGAACATCAGTGGTTTTGCTGCAACAAGGTAAAACAAGATATTTGTTTAATGTTCACCAATCTTTTTAATGGGTGTTCTAGTATCCATCATATCCATGGATAACTAAAACCATGGATACCAAATCAGAAGATAATGGGGCACGCCTGAATATGGCTCTACTTCCAATAGCCTCTTATTTTACATTCTGAGGCACTGCAGTGTTTTATTTATACATGTTGATAAAATGAATCGCTGTATTTATCTACAACAGGTTTTCTTATCAAATTCACATCCACTAAAGCCCTGTTGGACTGAGTCAAAGGTTCATCTAGCCCTGTTTCTTATAGTGGCCAGCAAGATGACTATGAATCTCACAAGAAAGAGATGATTATCATTCCCATTAATGCTACTCTGCCACGGGTATTCAAAGACATACTGCCATTGAACCCAAAGGAGCATACAGCCTTCATAAGAAGAAGCCACTGACAGACTCACCCATATCTAATATATAATGACAGACTCATTATATATTAGATATAAAATATAATTATTTTCCTACTTGGATTCAACTAGTTGAGGTGTACCAATTTGTCTATACCAGTGGTTCTCAAACATTTTAGTCAGGGACCCACTTTTTAGAATGGCACTCATATTGGGACACACTGGAAGTGATATCATTAATCTAGAAGTGATGTCATGACAGGAAGTGACATTATCAAGCAGGAAGTGCCAATAATGTATGTTATTGTACAACCATGAAACATCTCTGATAGAAAGCAGGACAAAATATGTAAAACCACTGAACTTTAAACATATTTTTTTTAAAAACTTCATTTGAAAATTCAAACTGTTAACACTCACAAAAGGAATATAGCAAGAGTAAGGGCTTCAGCTTCCAAGATGGCTGCAACCAGCTCTCTGCGACCCACCAAGTGGGTCCTGGCCCACAATTTGAATAACACTGGTCTATACTACAGCACGGGATGTGGTGGCACTGAGGGTTAAACTGCTGCTGCTGTCCTTCTGACCAGAAGGTTGGCAGTTCAAGACCATGTGACAGAGTGAGCTGCCGTTGCTTGTCCCAGCTCCTGCCAACCTAGCAGTTCGAAAGCACGTAAAAATGCAAGTAGATAAATAGATACCACTTCGGTGGGAAAGTAACGGCATTCCATGTGCTACAGCATATAGTCATGCTGGCCACATGACCACGGAAGCTTGTCCTCAGACAAACACCGGCTCTATAGGCTTAGAAACAGAGATGAGCACCGCCCGCTACAGTCAGTCATGACTGGACCATTTGGTCATGGGGAAATCTTTACCTTTTATACTATAGCACATGAGAAAGTGACTTTGCAGAGAAATGGATGATAATACGATGTACAATATTGCCTAATTTAGTTTTTCCCTTTCTCTTCATTGAAAACCCCACAATACTCTAAGAGGTCACTCCCTCAGTCTGGTTCACAAAACAGACACACACAAAAGCAGACTGAATTCTAATGTCGCAACATGATCTCATTAACGCTTACTCCTACCAAGGACATATACTTTAAACAGTAGAATGGGGACATTTGTACAAAAGTGAAATAAGAACAGACCACAAAAACAATTTACGTAATAATAAGAAACACGAAAGTAAAATGAGGAATTGGGGGGGGTGAGAGACAGGTAATTACAATCCAATTTTAGTAAGAGTAGAAGATTGACAAGATTGAAGAAAGACAACATTCTTTCTTCGCTTACATGTTGAATCCAGTGCCCACACATACCAGTATAGGTTTTATGAAGACATACAAAAACATGTAATAATATTCTTAGTTACATATTGTGGGTATCGTTTTTAGATAACCGACTTAAACTGCAAATTTAAAATCTGTATGAATTTTAAGGAGAAAGTACTAGGCTCAGTACAGAATCAATAGTGGCAATACTGTCTAATTTTTAATATATAATTATTTGCTTTGAATATTAAACAGAACTTTGCTGAGCTCAGCACCATCTATGGAAACATAGCTGAAATGTGAAAGTCCTCAGGGAGTAAGTTTTCTTTACAGAAGATTACATGAATTAAATGATCAAAATTCATGAATTCCAGGATAAAAAGCTATGAGATAGCTGAGTTATGATTTATTGTGGAAGTGAGAGTTACGGACTTGTTGGTTCTAGTAAGAAAATGTTTTTATCTGAGATCTGGCTGAGATCATGCCAGAAAGTTGTTTTACTCCTACTTTACTCAAATTTGAAAGATTTTCTTTGTATTATTTGTGATGTTTTAATGTTTTTACAGTGGGCCCTTATTAACCACGGTGGTTCTGTTCTCGGAACACCCATGGATTACTAATAACCAGATGAATGGCACAGTAAACAACCTCAAAGATTAGGAGTGCATTGGAACATATCAGACATTACTATCACCTGTGGAATATCGCAGAAAACTGAATTTTGTCCCCAGATACCACTACTATGGAACATTTCAAACTTCGATTACATAAGCCAGTACAGGGGTGTCAGACCTGTTTCATACATAAGGCTGAACAGCATTAATGGTGCCTGCTGGGGGCCAGAAGTGATGTCCTTAAGCAGATGACAAGAAATAAGAGGTCCTTTCTCACTGAGGAACTAGTGATGTGCAGTACAGTCCAATGCTGGGGTTGGGGGTACTGCGTGTGGAGCTCAGTGACCCAGAAGTATGATGTCACTGCCAAACTTTCAAGTTACTGATTTTCCAACATACACAAAGAAGGTGAGCTTTTGCTGCCGCAACTAAGTCTCTCTATAGCAGCTATTTTCAACCTTTTTCATCTCATGGCACACAGACAAAGCACTAAAATTGTCAAGGCGCAACCTTTCATTTTGTTGAAACACAGCTGGGATCCCAAAAATGAGTTTCTCTTTTCATAGTGGTCATTCACTGATCACCATCACACATGACAGAATAATAAAATATAACATTTTGAGGAATAGAATTTTTTTTTTTACACAACAGCATACATTGTATGAGTAGGCAGCATGTCTATTCTATCTGCAATGCAATAGATTTCAGGGTGAAAGCTAAAAACAGTGGATGTACTAGATGGCTCAAGAATGTGTTTCAGTCCGATGATGGCCCCATGTTTATGATAAGCTCAACATCAGCAGTAGGTACTTGACTAAAGTACCCAGTGGGGTGTTGACTAAATAAGGACAACACAAAGGCAAATCAATTCCATTGCTTATAGAAAAGTAAAGAAATAACCATATAAGTAGAAACCTCTGATGAAGTATGGAACAGACATAAGTTGAGGCATATAGGGTATCAAATGCAGTGGCTGCAGGAGCTTGGGCTACTGGCTTGCAGATAATCAATTATTTGTTTCATGCTGTTTAATACAAGCTTAATTACTTTAACACTTGTAATTAAGTTAATTAACATTATTAAGCTTACTATAATCCATGATTTGATTATGGACCAAGAAGTGTTGATTTTAATCTACAAGACCCACAATCCTTTGGAATCCTGCAAGGTAGGGGAATTCATTTATCTGCCACGGTGACCACAGCAGTATAAGTGGAGAGGCACTGCTGAAGTATAATTCAAATAATGGAACAACTAAATAGCTAACATCCAACAGAGTGTTTTCCTTTGAGAATTTCAAGCATCTAGGACTCTTAAACTGGCCAATAGAGGTGGCAGAAGGGAGGTAAAAACAGATGGTGGAGCAAAAAACTGTACATATCCAGTTTTATCTGGTGAAGAAAATTCTAGATAAACTGAAGAATCATGTTTCTAGTAAGGACTTGCCATGCAACTCTAATAAAAAATATAGGGGTTCAATGCTGCCATGGAGTTACTCCCAAATTCAGCATCGAATGGTATATAACAAGATGGAATTACTCCTAAAAACAGCAACCCTAGTTGTGTCATCCCCCCCAAGGGTGGCAACCCTGGGCTCCCCCCTACCCATAGGTAACTCCACTACTGCAATCAGCATTCAAAATACAGTATAAATGAGAAACGCAACTGTATGGTTTCAATTTAGCATAATTTGATATTCCAAAAACTAATCAACTGAGGTAGAATTCTTTACTCCAATAGTCAAATATAAATACCGCCAGCATTTAAAATTGGTTACATAGACATTTAATAAAAAAACTCCTTACAGAAAATACTTTATTATGTATGCATCTTTCTCAACACTACTACATGATGCAGAAATGAAAAAGTACTACATAATCAATCAAGAGTAGTCAAAAAATATGGCATACTGTATTCTCCAGCTAGAATGGAGATTTTCTCACAATAAGGATACCACCCCAGTAAACTGAGTTTAAATAACATGTGCATGTTTTAAGACTACCCTCAATTTTTGTCCTATTCATTAGTACCTGTCAACCAAAAACACAGATACACTAAGAGCCATCAGAGATGTGATACCAGTGTTCTTTTCAATAAACTTTGCAAGGGAGATTTCCCGTCACAGTTCTTGTAGCAATAGGATTAGTGAGAAAAAGCAAAGCATCTTGGGCACAATACAGGATGTAGTTTCAGCCTCCAGAGTAGCTCCAGTACATTTTCTGCTGTAGTAGCTAAAGTTGAATCTGAGAACCAGTGTGGCATTCCCTTAACATTAAGAAGTTATTGTTCTGTGAAACACAACAGAGCTACAGTATTCCACTTGTACTGAAATATCTTGCATATTCAATTCACACAGCCATATTTATCATGCTACTATAAAGTGAGAGAAATGGAACGTATTCTATAAGTGAGAGAAGTGAACTCAGGGATCACAGCTTGAGAGTATACTGGCACTTTCATGCTTCTGATATGTTAAGATACTTAAGGACACTTAGCACTAGATCTTAGATAAGCTGCAATGATACTTCAAATATATTTTCCCAGAAGTAATACTTAGCTCTTCAACCATCAAGTTCTTTTGAGACCACAATTCCTTCCATCTGTTGGAAACCACAATACTCACAGCAATTATTTTCCTTCCTTTATCATAACTGCCAAATAACTTAAGTGTAATTCCAGTGGCCCACTACTGACATGACCCTCCTTTATCTTTTGTTTAATGGAACTGGATTGCACTGCATGGCTTTCAGTCAGAACATTCTAAAGTTATAATATTCCAATAATGTTTTATTTGTATAATGTTTAACATATTTTAAGAAATCTTAGAGCTCAATCCTGAGCCCATTATTGCCAGTGGTACGTGTGTACCACTGGCTAAAAGTGTTGCGAATGTGCTGTACCTTACTGCCAGTGCTGGGCTGGTACTCTGTTAGAGCCAGTGGCGGATGGAATGGCAAGTGCTCCTGCAGTGCCAGCTGCTGATAAGCCTGTTTGGGGTGGGGAGAGGTGGGGAGGAGCAAAACCAAGGGGAGGGAGGGAGGAGCTGGACCATGAGCGGACTGGGCCTGGTGGTGGCTTCCACAGCTTGATCTTATCCCTGGCCTGGGCCCAAGCAGCTTGACACAGCAAAATAGCCAGTGGTGAGCTGAGGAGCCCCACTGCAGGTGATAGAGCTTTCCCTGGGGGAAGGGGACAAAAACCTCCAGCGGCTGCCTGGCTGCCTGGGGATGCAACCATAGCCGTTTTGGTACTGCTGCTCCTACAGGAGCCAGGCAGTTCAGGATTGGGCTGCCAGTAATTTGAAGCTGAGCCCGGAAGCTTGTCCTCGGACAAACACCAGCTCTTCGGCTTAGAAACGGAGATGAGCACTGCCCCCTACACTCGGTCATGACTAGATGATTCAGCTGTGGGGAAACCTTTAACTTACACACTATCATGCTTAGGAAAAAGTAATGATGCTAGCTTGCACTATCTATAGGGCAGACTACATGTCTGTTAACAAGCCTACACTTAAAAAAATGTGGGAGAAGAACATTATATTATTTTTGCTGGAAGAGAGGGTAAGCAGCTCTACCGCCACTACTGAAGCCTCGGGCAGGGAGGTGGAGAATGTGGTAGTAGGTGTTTTTGCTTGTAGTAATCTTTAATTAAATTTTTAAGGAGTGTTCTAGGAACAGAAACTTGTACCGAGTGTAATACACGGAGAAGTAGTAATGACATATGAAATTGAAGTTTTGCTTACCTGTAAATTCCCTTTCCCTGCGGAGGCAATTGTCACATTCAAGATAGCACCGCCTCTTAGCTATAGGCATGTGCATCATTAATTGTGAAAGGGAACGTCTACCCAACCTCCCAAGCTCAGGCCAGCAAGCCAAGAACCATTAATCCTACAAAACCTCGCCTAAAACACTATGGAGAAAACACTCAGAGCCGGTTGGATAGGTACTCCTGGGAACTCATATTACAAACTTTGAATTTGATGTTGTAAATGAGCTTGGCACTTAACACATAACTGCCTAATTTTCAATCTGACAAGATCTGACAAGTAATCTGCCTCCTGTCTCTGTAGACTTCTTTAGCCAGGTACTACCTAGAGAGGGCTTGAGTGTTCTGAAATTCTATGAGGATAGGTAGGTGAGAGGGTGTGAAAACAAGGGCAAGGATGTTGGTGAAGAGGTCCTCCTTTGCCCACCTCGGGGAATTCAGCATTTGAGCTGTCCGTGGACAGACTGTGCCTCATCTAACTGGAAGGCTTGTTAGATGGCCTCATTTCATAAAGCCAGTACAGTAACAGTAACAAGAGTACTGGACTCATGTATGATAGAGCATGTGAATATGGTTTAAGGGCAGAGAAAAGAACCAATTAATGGAACCCAGGTCAGTGTCCTGATCTTGAAAACAATACCACGCGAATTCAGCATCCCTAATCTCTGACTGAGAAGAAAGTTCTTAGGCTGATCATGAAGCTGTGGCTCTGAAGCAGACAGCACTAGTTTGAACATTCCTCTTTTTCCATCCGAGAACTCGACCGATATTCCATGGGGCAGAGACGGTCTGGGGAGAGGACGGGACGACCCCTGGAGGGAATCACTTCTCCGAGTCCGCTTCCAAAGGGAGAGATCATCCACAAGTGAGGAATGACACCCTTCCTTCTCTAGAGAATGATAATTTCTGCATGCCAAGCTATACTTCTTCTGCAGTACCCTCAAGGCTTAAAGATCCTGAAAAACAGGAGAAACCCTCTAAACTGGAAGTGATTGTGGTGGGTAAGCAAAGCCCAAATACGCTTTGGGATTGAGGCTAGAACTGAACGCGAGGATATGAAGATGCGCTTTTGAAAAGATCTGTAGATACCACAAGAATCGTGAACTTTGATGCTGCTAATACGTATTAGTTGGTATGACTTTGACTTGACCCTCTTTATTTTACATACAACATAGATCACTGTAAACAAATAAAGAAGGTAGTGAAACAACGCAAAAGAAATATCTGGGGAAAGAATGGGAATGGCACCCTGGAGCAGAATTCTTTATGCTTTATATTTTCCTTTCATAGAGATTTCTTCACTCCTACTCCCTGTGAAAGTAACTTGCTGACCATTTAGATATGGAAGGAAACTACTGGTAGTGCTCATTAGCCTTCAATGATGGTAATAAGACTTTTTCATTCTATAGCACTCTATGCTAGTGGTTCCTAAACTTCTACCCAGAAGTTGGAAACCAGGTAGGTTTTTGTGGGGGAGGGGGGGGGAAGGTAGCGACGCAATCCCCAGGATCGCACTGCTGCCGGGGAAGGGAGGTTTTTTCATTTATCTGCAGCAATCATTGCAGTCCTAGGGGATCAGGAAGGTCTGGGGAGCCCTTCAGAGCGGTCCCCAAGCCTCCAAATCTAAAACCAGCAAAAAATGAGTACTTCTGATTTTGCATCACTACCATGTTGGTTCGGCAGCAGCAGAGGCTCGTATTTTAAAATCCCTCACGATAGTTAGAGAAGTTCCAGTTTATTTGCTTAACTTTTGAACAAACATACCATTTCCCCTAATTCTATGACCCAAGAGTGATGTTCTGTAGGGGTTAATTCTCCTTTGAGAATTAATTATTATACAAGTTTTGTAACACTGCACATTCAAGCTATAATTAGACCCTTTGAATTTTATGCATCAACATTATTATATTTTCAACTACCATTAAAGAATATTCAATGCTTAATCTTAGAAGATAATGAAATTACTTCAAGTGACCATTTCCTATGGAAAAATAAAGAAGATAAAAGGAAGGTAAAGAGATGACATATTATATCAAAACAGCACCATGCTTAAGTCATGTTGTTTTCACTGTTCTTAACATAAATGGAAAATACTGTAACACTACAGATTAACAGCCACATTCACAGCTGTATAATTCAGAGCTGATGTGAGGAATCACTACTTTGAAAACAAGCTTCTTTTTGTTCAAAGTCAATAGCAGTATTGAACAGATATGAACACATGCAGACAAAGACTCTAACTGAACCGTAAGTATGTTTCCAACTGAGGCTTGTTAAAGGCCAGTCTGCTAATGAGGTGCGGTGAGGCAGATGCCTCAGGCAGTAGATTGACATAGATGGTGCCCTGTGCCTCTGCAGCTTTTCCCTTACCTACCAGCAGCTGCTAGGTCTAGATCAAGGAAGCATGCAGAGGTAAAGTGGTAGCTTAGAGCAGACACATGACTAGCCACCACTCAGTTCCCCCATACTTCCATGTTCCATATTGATTCTGCACTCTGCCTTTTCAAAAAGCATGTAGTGTAAGAGGAAAAGCAGTAGTGATTGCCACAACAGGGAAGAAGAGGAAGCTGCCAGGGATTACAGTTGGAGTGCACTCCACATATACAACGGGGGGGGGGGGGGAGAAGAAGAGAGAATAAACTGCTCCATGTTGGGGTCTGGTGAAGAAGAAAGAAACCTGCCAGGTTTTCTGCATGCTCAGGGACAGGGTGGGATGAATGTCTCCAATATATGGTGCTGCGCAATGAGTTATGATAATATTAAATGTTCCAGTTCTAAGGTATACAGAAATAAATTGTGTAGAAATAAATTGTGTAAACATCTTGAAGAAACTGTACTTACCCTGACAGCCTGGGTCTTAGTAGCCCAAACACAGATTTATTGTACAATACTCAAAGTGGATACAATTGAGTGCAAGGGGAACTGCAGTAATGCAACATGCAGAAATCATGATACTGAAATGTAGCAACTTGATGATGCAAGAATTGTACTAGTACAGCTAAAACATGCAACACTTTGTATTAGAGTATTGGTAGAGATGGTGGTATGGGGAGTATAATATAAGCAAAAAGGAAAAATGAAGTTCTCTCTCATATATTCTCAACAGAACTGGTACTAATCCCTTTAAAGTAGCAATTACTATAATTCAGTTGTCCATAGCTCAAACAGCCCCCTTCTTGAGCTGAATGACAGATGGACAATGACAAATGCTTTGACACTTAATGGCCACCCCATGAATTAAATTACCTCCCTGCACAGTATCAAAAACAAACATGAGCCACAAAAGAAGGGACAAGAAAGGGGGGTTATATATGGATGCTCAACAAAGAATGCAAGGACAAAATGCCACAATGTCTACTAAAAATTGGAGGCAAATGACCTAGTATCTGTACAAGTTATGGTGTGCCAGCAGAAACCTACAGAATTGAGATGCAACGCCTACATTATCAGGACACACCACTATCAACCTCTATGTTTCTCAACATACCATATCAACTTCTACATATAATAAAATGAAAGGGACACAGCAAGACAGTAACCACAGAATAAATGCTTAGGACAGGGTTTTATTTACATCTTCTGTTTTTATATAGCAACAATACCCAGTATCAATGAATCAATCAGGTTGACACAAGCAAATATCACCAGTCAGGACTATAAGAGTGCAATCCTATGTATCTACTCAGATATACAGTAAGTCCCTTTTTTTTTCTTACCAAGTGTGCATAGCATTTTTTTCTCTGAAAAAAATCCAGGTCTCAGGGGATAATAACACATTCCCAGATGAGGAATGTTCTGTTTTGAAGCACAGAGCAGGTAGCAACACTGTGTCAACAACTGTTGGCTCAATTTTTTACAAGAAGTATATTACATAAAATGTTTTAGTAGACCTGAACAATTTCCCTTCTAAATCTACCAGAAACTACGATGCTTTCAGTATTTCTATCTGAGAATAGACAACATTCAAGGCAATAGTGGAATTACAACCCCATAGTTTTAAAACCCTCCTAAACTTTGAGCAGCAGGAAGGATTAATAAATAAAGCAGACCACCAATGAAATACCTAAAAACTGGTGCTGAATCTGATTACAAACATTAGTGTAGGCTACATAAGATTATTTAACAGGGCACATTATGTTACTTAAATAGCCACTAGATCATTAGTTCTTAATTTAAAGTAACTTGCAAATAGTTCTTTTATTTAGCAATGTTTACCCCACCTTTCTGCTTCCAAAGGAGAGTGGGAAGGTAACTTACCTCAAAATTAGAATAAGCATAACTGATAAAACATTAAAAATAAAGGGAACATTATTAAAAGAGAATCAAAACAACAACAGAACTAAACAAAACCATTGAGGACTAAAAACCAACTAACCATCCGTGTAATTCTATACTTTTGAAACACCAGTCTGAGCTGCACCTACTTCGCAGGGTTGTTGTGTGGACAAAAGGAACCATGTTTAACCACCCTGAGCTTTTTGGAGGAAGGGTGATATAAAAACGTGAAAAGTACAAAAAATATGCTCCTGGATGCTGGTGCCAGAACAAATATACCAGTGCAATAAGCCCCTTTTCAGTAAGTAGCCAACCAGAGAGATTCTGGAAAAGCCTTCCCAAGTTCTGTCATTGGCTCCTGCAGCTCACATCAATCCCTACCATGTTTTCCTCCTCAATAAAGTGCATTAATGAGGTAAATTGAAACTAGCTCTTCCCACCCTCACTAGAACCACATACTTCCAACGCTCCTTCATCTCCTTTTTGCTGTGGCCACAACTGAACATGGCTGCCTCTCGTTGTTCAATAGTATCCCAGCATGAGACTGGGAAGGAGGACTGACTGCCAATCCATGCAAGCCAAAAGGACCATATTACTATGGGAACGGGAACAAGATATTGCTAAAGACCTGCTTAAGGGGAAAAAAATGAAAGAAAATCACCAGTGGTTTGGTCATTTTTGGCCAGTGCTGGGAGTTCTTAAGTTCATACTTCTCCTTGGCAAGCATAAGCAAAAGAAGAAATGATTATCAGCTGATGGCAAAGGCACTCAGGATTATTCTGCCATCTCCATAAACTATGAATCTTAATTAGAGAAAAGTAAGCTTTCCTAATGCCTGACCAATAGGGCAAGCTGACTGTGCACTGGGATCAGGCGTCCTAAGACCACTTAGCAGAGGCTTGTGCAGCAGGCTTAAAGCTTGTGTTTCCATTTGCATAGTGCTTAGTAGAGCCTCCAATGGGAACACAGGAATTAACTCCTTAAGTTGTGATCCACAATGGATCCAGCTTGTGATCCACAATGGAGCTGCCCTGCTCAGTGGCGTCACTAGAGTTTGCGTCATCCAGGGTGGGAGGTCAGTGCGTCACCCCCCCAGATGCGCATCACCCCTCCTCCCAAACCATACAGAATAAATTACAATACCATATGCACAACCTAAATGCAGTGTTATTACTAGGGTTCGTGTTACCCCCATCAACTTTATTTATTTAACTACTAGCTTTTCGTTACCCGGCGTTGCCTGGATAGTTATTTATCCCAAGAGTCTATTAGACATGAAAAGGAATGAATTGTACCAATCAGCTCAGCCAATCGTTCCAGGCATCTGCGTGCCAAGTTTGGTGTCGATCGGTCCAGGCATTGTGGAGCCTATGCAGAACACACACACACACGCACCCTTTTTTATATATATAGATAGTATAAGTCACCCAACAATTAGTAACCAACAAAAAGCCCGTGGCCAATTTGATGACACTCACACAATTAAAGTTCTATTATTAGCTCTGATATATGAAAATGAGAACTGACTCAATGATTTTTTTTAAAAAATTGTGATTTTTACATTAAAAGTTGTTTTTTTCAGTTTTTTGGACATAACGTTTGATAGAATGAAGATATTACACTCTGCTTTTTTCATTGAATTCTGGGTGAAATTCCACATCCAACAGTATATAACATGATGGTATTATTCCATAGAACTGTGATTTTACATTAAAAGTTGTATTTTGGGGTTTCAGATTTTTGGCCATAATGTTTGATAGAATTAAGATATTACACTCTGGTTTTTTCATTTAATTCAAGGTGAAATTCCACACCCCAACGGTATATAGCATGATGGTATTATCTTTCAAAACCATGATTTTTAGCAATTTTGGTCCCTGGTGGTATCACCCCCCCTGTGCACATCACCTGGTGCGGCCCGCCCCCTGTCCCCCTCACAACGCCACTGGCTCTGCTTTCTTTTCCTGTTCACTTTCACAGGTGTTCTTGAAACATTGGGGGAATGTGACAACCATTTGTGTGCGTGTATGTTTAAAGGGAGGTGTGTAAAAAAAACACAAGCACATATTTCAAGGCCACCCCACAAATGGAACGGGCTACTGCCTGTAGAAAGAGAATTGCCCTCTGTCTTTTAAAAATAAATAAAAATTCTATATACATCTTTTTTTGAAGTGTAATGCTAGGTGGATCCCAACAGAGCTTCATTTTTAAAAGTCGGTCCTGGTGCTAATAAATTTGGGAGCCATTGTGCTAACCCATCCTCCAACTGAAACACAATCGTTTGGTCCCATGGTCTCAAAATTTTTCAGTACAAGGGCCACATTTGATATTTTACACATTTTCACAGGCCAAAAATGAATGAAATTGAATGAATACATTTTACTTGGATATTTTTTATAATCAGCATGATATGCTTCAGTACAAATTAGAAATGTGACGAATACAAAGAAATAATGATGTGCTTAAACTGAGAAATGATATCTAATGAGTAAAAATGTCAAATAGTAGCAAATGCTCAGACAAAAAAAGTTGCTGTGTGCCGAATAAAATCTTGTGGTGGGCAGGATGTGGCTCCCGGGCTATAGTTTGAAGACTCCTGGTTTTGATTATAACAGCAGGGTAAGATATAAAAATGTCATTGCATTGATATACCAACAAAAGTAGAAAATAAAATATGAACACTCTCTGCAATTTCAGGTGAACAATACTGTTATTCTATTCCACAATACTTTTAAAATAGAGGGACTGTATACATAATGCAGTCTGTATACATAATGCATAATGCTGTATACTATATAAAAACAGAAGGTCAAGCAACACTTTTATAACAGTCAATCTAATCTCAATTTTTTTATCCAAATATTGAGAGTTTACAACCTGAGCAAGCAACACCTGAACTAAGAATTGAGCAGTGTCTAAAATTTTTAGAGAGATACTGTTAGCCACCATAAAAATAAACTTCATAGCACTTTATTCTTACGTAGCATATTCTACAGACCATATGAACAAAAGATACAGATCTAGGTTTATTTCCTCTATGTATTTCTGTTTTATAACTGTAACAATAGTGACCATTTTCAGAAACATTTCCTAACAAATTCAAAGACAGTTTACACTTCTATTCAAAACTATTTTAATATTTATTTTCCCCTATCCAGAAGAAAATGTCAAGTTACCTTTTAACTTAATCTGCAATGCTTTCACTTCTCTGAAAATTGTCAACAGTAACATCAGCAAGGCATGCTCAATACTTTAAACCTGTAGTTTTTTCTGCTTACCTGCCAAGTTGTCTTCAAACATAGCACAGAGCTCCCTTAATATATTGACTGAACCCATTTTGGAGGGGGAGGTCAGTCAAGGAAATTAAAGCACCTTGGCAAGATTTTTTTTCCTTTTAATCTTGGCTGACAGCCTAACAAGTCTATTTCTGAGGTCAACCAAAGAAAATGTAAAATGCCAACCTTGAACCTGCATCTCCCTTATTGATGGGACAAGAGATGGATACAAATGATGTACAGTATTAAATTACCTACATAATGATTTTTAAAAGGTAGCTTCACAAGGAAAGTGTTAAAAAGACCTAGAAAAACTGGTAAGAATGGGAATACAATTTTAAAAATGTGTTTACTTTCTACAAAGTATTTTGAATACAGTATTTCTGATCCATTTGGCAAGTGTTTTTGCACATGTTAGTGCTTTCTGTTCTCATTGTTGGTTTTGGCTAAGGCCACAGTTACAACAGGAAATAAAAATTACATTAGTCAGGAAGGAAGCTAATGAGTTTTCCCTCCCTCAAATGCCATTAGACACTTCCTGCATAAAAGGGGAAGCACATTAGTATAATGATGGGACATAAGAAATCAAACGAAAATGTTGCCATTTGATTAAAATTACAAAAATAGCTCTAGCGATGGTATATTACATCACTTAAACTATGATTTCTTACCCCTTCTCTCAAAGGCTCAGGTACAAGGAATACATATGTCCCAAGCAGTGCAGCTATCAGTACAGCCTATAAAAGAGCACTCAAAAATTCTCCATATTATTTTTATACAGCTATAGTTAAGTATGCATCAGATGCATAATCTTGATTACTGAGATAATCTGGACTTTCAGACACTGCAGAAATTAAAGATATTCTTTCCTTGCCATTCCCAGTTTGTACTGCTAACGTTTCTTTAGTAATTAGTTAATTACACAATCTATATAGCAAGTTATTTCCTGTCCCTTTTCCCTGAACAGCACTGCTTTCTCTACTCTCACCCTCAATAATTTCGTCCATATGATTTTCAGCTGTAACTGTGGTCCAAGTGAAATTATACGATATTTGACCCAAGATTTGAGAAGTCTGTATATAGGCATGCCCCAGTACCCGCTGGTGTTCTGTTCCAGACCCACTATGGATATCTAATCTAAAACTGTGGATGCTGGGGCTGTATTACAGATATTTACAGATAGGGGAACATCAGTGTTTTTGCTGCAACAAGTTTTTTAAAAAATATTTATTTAATGTTCCCCTATCTTTTTTATAGGCATCCCAGTTTCTATGGTATCCATAGATAACTGAAACCGTGGACACTTTTATTTTATTTGAGCGCTCACAAGGGATTGATCTCTACTGGAAATTCTGTGTTAGATTTTACCCTTGCAAAAGTGAGCTGATACAAAAGGTACACTTAAAATTACGCATTAGTGTAATATACATTTCTTGTTAGTTATGAAGTGCCTATGGTTAGCTATGCACAGTATAGCAGATGTATAAATTGACATATCAGGATGCAGGGGAGCCGACTTGAGTTCAACATTGGGGGTGCCCATACCACGCCCCTGACATAGCCATACCCACACAGCAGTAAAATGGCACCTTCAAATCTCTCGCTCACCCTCCATCGTTCCCGCCATTTCTCCCTCACCCTCTGTCACTCCTGCCATCTCCTGCAAAGAAAACCAGTAAGCCCCGGGCCAGCCCTCTCCTAGCCACAGCACACAAGCAGGACTGCTTTTTCAGTGCTGCTGGCCAGCTGGCTCCAAAGTTAACAATCTTGTCTGTGTTCTCCCAACCCAATCACTTCATCCAATCAACATACAACAGGCAGTACCTACAAGAAATAAAAACCAATCCAAGGCCTATATTAGCCTTGTGACCAATGAAAAGGAGAATTGGAACGCATGCCTTCCAGCACTGCAACAAACTGGAGAGGCCAAACGGAATTTGGGTAGGTTTACCCTCGCAACCTGGCTGAGGGTTGCACTGGCATGGGGAGCCGGATATTGGGGGAGCTGAGCCCACACAACAAATTATTGTGGGTGCCCTCCGGCCCCTGGCACCCACAAAGCCAGCGCCTATGTCAGGATGCATTAGCAAACAAAGAATGGGGGGGTGTCTCTTCTGGGGAACATGTTCAAATTAAATACTACTAACTATGAAACAATGGAGTCTTAATTTTATTTTAAAGAAGTTTAACTGTAGCATCATTTGAGTTTTAGTGTCTTGTTGGTAGATACAAATCACATTTAAAGTTTTAACCTTAAAATCAAAGGATTCAAATTGAAAGCAGATATTCTTATAGCAAGAACTGGTGCTTTAAGCACACCACAAAATACAGCCTCCTAAATAAAATTCTTCAAGAACATAGATGCTTGCAGAATAAAGAACACAAGTATTTCACTTAAACACTATTTTAATAAGCTGAGCAATAACCCTTCAAAGTAATCTAGCAGGGGATTGTTTTAATGCAGATAAAATTTCTTTAAAATATGATTAAAAACCTTTCTTATTTCAGACTGACCTTTCACTATAAACCACATTCAGAACATAATAAGCATCTAGTGAAAGATGATTCTGCTCTTGCAAGAATTTCAGCTGATTTTCAATCTCCAGATGAAACTCTTTGCACCGCATCCCCTAGTGCAACAGAAATTTCAGGCAAGTTCTGAAAATTGACTTTTCATGGGATAAAAGATACTGCAGATTAGATGGGGATGTGAGTAAGCAACACTGAACAAGCAGAACTCCTCTCATGGTTACCTAGAACCCATCCCATAAACGGTGATACCTTGTGATACCTGGAGTCTCCCTTTCAAATTTAAATTGATATTTTCTCTCTCACTCTCACACAGGAAAACATACATTTTATATTTTTAAGCAGTCATCAGCTCAGAAGTGCAGCTGCCACTTCTATCCAATAGTCTTTGAACACATACAATTGTTAATGCAGAGATGGAAAATGTGTTGATATATCTAAATTATGCTTTGAACAAATTAAAAAAATAGAAAGACCAAGTTGGAAAGAAGGTAATAACAGTTTCAATCTAGCTTGGTTTTTATTAATTCATATTCTTTTTCACCTTTCTCCCCAAAGGAACCCAAAAGGACTATATTTTATCTATGCAACAACTAGAATAGAAGAACAATAAATTACTCTCTAAGACAGCCATTTTCAACCACTGTGCCGTGGCACATTGGTGTGCCCAAAATGGTCTGCCAGTGTGCCATGGGAATTTGGGGAAGGGTCATTTAGTTGTAGGGCCATTGGGGAGGTGAGCTCCCCACCAGCGGCACAATGTGCCTTGTCAATTATCAAAAAACTGCTGGTGTGTCTTGACAATTTTAGCATCTTGTCAGTGTGCTGTGAGATGAAGAAGGTTGAAGATCTCTGCTCTTTAACAGCATGTACATGTATATATTACAGCTTCTCATTTTATTCCAACCAAAATGCCACACAAATTTACAATTTTAATGTTCTACTGCAGGGACTGTGAAGGCTCTTCAACAATAAAGGAGTTCATATAGCTTCCTCTATTAATACAACAGAAGACACTAATATATTGAAGAGCTCCATGTGCATGTTGGAGCACATATAGCAAACAGGATAGGAATCAATCAATCAATCACTGGTATTTATATACCGCTATTTATTTATAGCGGTATTTATTTAGTATTTAAATTTAGTATTTAGTATTTGGTATTTATTTAGGAACATTTAGGAGACTCTCCAAAAATGCAGCATAGGGATCATATTGTTTGACTGGGCTTGGTAATCAGTCAGTTTCTACTAGTCACTGAGGCTAATATAAATTCTGTTGCTTTCTTCTCTACAGTTGCAAACTAATTACATCACTTTTATGTTCAATGTTTAGCAACACATACGCATATTTTAATATAGCTACAAAAGAGCAAGCCAGAGCATGCATAAAACACGCCTCTTCCAAAATGGTGCCAGGTTGCTTCCTTACTGTATGCATCTTTTTGGAAAAATGCATTACTCCTATGATGAAGAAAGAGGGTTAAATTTCAAATATAAACTTATGGTCATACTCTGGCAATTCTATTTCTAATTCCTGCTGTAGGACTTTTTATTGTAGTTACGACCAATGATGAATATACTGTAAGTATTTATGCCAAAATCTTCTAAAGTTATATCAAAAGCACATAAATGTGTATTAGCGCCATGTTACCCAAACAGTGGGTCGAACCTGATTGGGTCATTAAACTAATGAACTGACAGCTGAAAAGGAATATGTATCAAGTCCTACGGAAAGTTAACATGAGCCACATGAGTAGGCGACCATGCCTGAATCCACTTTGAAGGGCAGGCCAAGAGGAACACAATGCCACCGGAATGGTCCCAATCTGATGAATGCAGGCTCCAAAAACACCCAAGAAGGAAATCCTACCCTACAAGCTGACAAGGCAAATGTACTGAGTCTTATGGAAAGCTAAACTGAGCCAAACTGCTTGCTTACTCATTGCTTACTCATATCGTGCTCCTATTGTAGACCAGGCAAAGGGGGATACAGGGCCACAGGAATGATCTCAAACTGATGAACATGAAGCTCAACATATGCTCCAGAAGGCAGCCCCCCTGCCATAGTAAACTGTCTTTGTTCTTATCAAGCTATGTGTGCCCCGATAGAGTGTCATTTTAAAAAGTGGGTCCCGATGCTAAAAAGTTTAGGGACTACTGTAAATAACTGAACAATTTACTCCTGATAAGAAGCTGCAGTTAGTGCAAAATGTGGCGGCTCATGTGGTTGCTGGAGGTCAGCGGTTTGGCTCAATTGGACTGCTGCTTTGGTGGCTACACTGGCTGCTGGTTCGCTTCTGGGCCCAATTCAAGGTGCTGGTTTTGACCTTTAAAGCCCTTCATGGGTTTAGTTGGGTCCAGTGTATTTGAGAGACCGCCTTCTCCCATACTGTCCAGCTACTTCAGTCATCTGAGGGCGCCCTGTTGGTTGTGTCACCACTAAGAGAGGTTAGGGGGATGGTGGCCAGGAACAGGGCCTTTATGGTGGTGGTGCCGGCACTATGGAATTCCCTCCCCTTTGAGCTGAGAACAGCTCCCTTACCTTTTAACCTTCCAGCAAGGCCTGAAGACCTTATTTCAAAGAGCTGTTGATACTCTGTGTGCTTTTTTAGACTTTTATCTATTGTTTTTTGACTGTTTTTATGCTGCTGCTGATTGACTTTTAATGTTTTATTATGTGGCTTTATAGTTTTGTCTACATTTATGTATTTTTAACTACTTGCTAACCACATTGAGTGCCCTCTGGAGAGAAAGGATGAATACAAATCCAATAAATACAAAAGTAAGTAATGGGTGGAAAATAATTAGTATAAGCCTTCAGAAGCTCTAAAAGAGCAATATTAAAATATTTTAATCCTGAGATTCAATAATCTCCAATATGAATTACCAATTTAAAGTAAAAACAACACATTCAACTTCCAAATAATCATTTCCCATGTAAACACAGGTATCTGCCTCTTACACATGCAGGCCATCTTATCCTAATTGTCTTTATTCTACATACATAAAGATGCTGAAAATGTTAATAGGATTTTTGGAAGGGATAGGGAACAGCAGAGGAAATTAAGAAATGACCATTTTCAAGGGCATCTCCTTTACTGCAGTTCAACTGCTTCATAAAGCATAAACAGGACATTTATGTAGCACTAAATCATGACTTCATATTCTGATGAATCAGCAAAGAATCATTTTCAACTAAGATACTAAAGAGCGCTGAAAGGATAATTTAGTCTATGCAACCAAACATTTCAGGAAAAATATTCTCTTATTGTTCCAGGTTTTACAAATCAAAATCTAGTTTGACATAAATTAAAACAGAATATTTTATAAGCATTTTAATTTTCTCAAGTTTTTAGCACACAACACATTAGATATGTAGACATTCACTTTATGATAGCAATAAATTCCAGAGACATCACTGTACTGTGAAAATATTGTAATATTAACCCAATAATGCAAACATGTAAAAATCACAACTGGAACCCACTTCCTGGTTTTCAGGCTTGAAACAGAAGTGGGTTTCGATTGCAATTTTTACACATTTGAAGGCTTGGAGAGCCCTGCAGAGGGCTCCAAGGGGATCCCCGCACCAGCCCCCCAGAAGCCAGAGCTGGCTTTCAGTAAATAGAACCCCCTAGCACTGGTGCAATCCTGGGGATTGTGTAGCTGCCTTCACCCGCAGAAGCTTACCTCATTTTTCAAACTTCCCGAGAGTTTGAGAACCATTGCAATAATGCACTGTTTATTGGAAATTCATTCTAAGACCTCAGAATTTGAAGTTTCTATTATAGAACTAAGATATTTCTCTCTCTAAAGGGTAATTTAAAAAGTATCCACAGTGCTCTTTAGGGGCTATGGTTATCAGTTTACACAATGCTGCAATCATAAAACAAATTACAAGACTGTATCCTTCTCTCAATATACACAGTTACTATGTTTAAAACGCTGCTAATGGCTGAGATAATACATAAAAGGATGGCATTTCAATCAGCATTTGCATGGTGTATATATCCTTTCCACTACACATACAGCTGCAATGTTAAAAACATTGCTGTTGGCTCAGTGGTGTCATCTAAATGATTTAAGAACAGGTACTCACTTTTGATTGGCACATGTCGGGACCCGCCCACCGGAAGTGACGTCATACGCCAGAAGTGATGATGTGGCAGGAAGTGACATGAGAAAAGCCCTTTTTGAGGCCTCAGATGATTTTAAACTGACCCAACAGTTGCAACAGTATTCCACAGCACCCCCAGAACATGTTAAGGAGGCCTGGCATCATGTTAAAACCCCAGAGCAACTCATTTTTCAGTGGCAAGGAAAGGAAAGGAAAGGCTCCGCTCGCTGCCTGCCTGGCTATGAGAACATGCAGGCAACTCAAACATGCAGGAAATTCAAACGTTGCAGAGGGCGGAGTAGACAAGTGGGCGGGCGAATGGGCGGGGCCAGCTGTAATCCTAGAAACCGGTACTCGCGTACCCCCGCGTACCCCCTGCATGACATCACTGTGCTGGCTGAAATACTACCAAAAGCTTGCATCCCCATCACTGGTTAGCTCATCTATCACCCACAATTGTGAGCCCATCATAAAGTGAATATTATATAGCTAATCTTGTTTTACTACCAATATTCCATTGTAAAGCAGGAATCCACTGTAATATTTTACCTAACAAAACACCTTTTAACCTGCTAATAAGCACACTTTTCCAAAGCATCAGTTTCCATAACTTTTTTCTACTTTAAAGCAATAGTCACATCCATGCTCTAAATTATTCAACTATCTGCAGGTGGATAGTTCACCACATTGTCAGAAAAAAATTCATATACTCACTTTGATGCTAGACTGGCATTCACCCACATGATCAGGAACTTGCAAGGTAACAGTCACTTAGGGCCTGAAAGCCTGCTGATATTATAGGGTTATGAACAAAGTATGCGCAGAATATAGTTGTTTTTATACACATGGCATTGAGTTTACACCAGTTTTACCACTTTGTAAGCAACTATGTTATTTACAAGAGAGCTGGTGCAGCAAAATGTGAGGTATAAAAATGTTTTTTAAAAGCATACCATACTCATGGTATGCATCTCATGGTTGGTGTCTCATACCACAGACACCAACCAAGTACTATGCAGCCAAGAATCTCAGTAGTACAGTGGTAGGCTAACAAGAAGCTAGTATGGAATGCTTTTATACGTGCATCAATAAAGCATGCTAGATTGATGATTGTACAGGCTAGCTTGGAAAGATGTACAGAGAAACATTTTATTTTCATTAGATACACACACATTTAAGAGCCATCTTATTTTAAATGATGTCTCTGATGTTGACTTGAAACTTAATTATTTTTTGTTAATTTAACAATGAGAGAAACTGGAGTCTAAACTGGAGAACAATTCAAAAATGAATTTCCAGAAAACCCTCAAAAATGTTCAGCACTAGGAAGGGTTTTCTATTCCAGTGACCAGCCCTTCTGATGATCTTTGGTTCGTTAACCCTAAAGAAAATTCTGATTGCTCTGAGGCTACAAAACAGTATAGTAGAATAAGTAGCTGATGCGTGTATGGAGCTGTAAATTGACCTGGGGTAGAAATACTGTCTCAGCATATTTATGCTCATGTCAGGCAAGAAATTGAGATAATTACTTCCATCTCAGAAGCTCCATACTAATCTATGTATATAAAAGTGTGTGTGTGTGTGTGTGTGTGTGTGTGTGTGTGTGTGTGTGTACACACGTACACACACACACGCGTATGTATGTTCCAGCATAACTCTGGAATGCCTGGAGCGATTTACACCAAACTTGGTACACATATGCCTTACATTCTGGAAAGAAATACTGTGGGGGTAAGATACCCCTAACACCCCTAGGGGTGGGGGTGGGAATACGGCTGACATTAGTGTCGAATCCATAGTTTTTGGGGTTGCTAAGATGAACGGTGACACTCCTGATGCCGTTTAAGTCCACGTTCAGCTCCCATCAGCATGGGGTGTGTGTGAGAAGGGGTGAAAAATAAAATGTTCAAAATGACCGAGATTAGTGTCGCATCCACAGTTTTCGGGGTCGCTAAGCTGATTGGTGACAGTCCCAATGACATGTAAGCCTAAGTGTAGTCAAAAAGAACTCTGTAGAACCTTCTGGAAATTTTTAGAAATCACTATGCTCCGGTCTTGGACTCCAGTCAAATACTTGCCATGTTACCAGGCGTAGTTACTGAATACAAGTGTATCGATACCGTAGTAGATGCCTATGAGGTCGTCAATTTCCCATCAGACTTCCTAAACTCACTTGGTCCAGCTGCATTGCCACCACATCATCTTTTACTTACAGTGGGATCTCCAATTATTTTACTACAGAACCTCGACCCGCCAAAACTTTGCAAAGGTACAAGGCTGTGTATCAAGAAGATGCTGGGTAATTGAAGTGACGATCTTAACAAGAAAAGGAGAGGGTGAAACAGTTTTTATCCCACGGATAACACTTATTCCGACGGATCTCCCTTTTCACTTTGAGAGATTGCAATTTCTAGTGAGACTTGCCTTCTCGATCACAATCAACAAGTCACAGGGGCAGTCTATTAAGTACTGCGGAGTGGATTTGAGATTGCCATGTTTCTCACATGGACAACTTTATGTTGCTTGCTCAAGGGTGGGTTCACCCAAGAATTTATGTATTCTTGCTCCTGGAGGTGAAACTAAAAATGTGGTTTATAATCAAGTTCTGAGTTAAATTATTATAATGAATTTGTAAAATATTTTACTTTACAATTTTTATACTTTTAATTTCCTGTACATAAAATTACTTCGATTTACACTATAGATATAATTCATTCCTTTTCCTGCCTAATAGAAGCTTGGGATAAATAAATACCCAGGCAACACTGGGTAAAGACAAGCTAGTTAGGAGATAAAATGATGATTTTAAGGGCCACATACATTAGTTAAAAAAATTAGTAGAGTTTCAAAGGGAGCTTCTCTGAAGATGAGATCGTATTAAATTTCAACAAGCAGCAGCATATTACTTTGTCTGCATGGAATGAAAAGCTAGTGCTGTCAGCATTTATTTCTTTACAAGTTACAATGTATTTTCCAGCCCAAGATCATTCTCCCAAGAAAACAACATGCACCCATATAAGAAATGGCTTCCATAATTTTATTTATGGGAAATAATAGTTTTTAGATGTGTGTGTTCTATTTTAGATGTGTGTTCTATGTGTGTTTTCTGTTATAAAAACTGACTGGCATTCATGATAATTCACCTTGGTTAGTCTGTACCACAAAAAAATTAGAGTTTAAAAACTGTTACCAGAAAACCCCCACCTTACCCCAATTTTCTTTACATATATATGCATGCCAACTTAGCATGATGAGTTCATGTTTCATCAGAACTCATACACATAGAAATGAATACCAGAACACTGCGCTTTTCTAGCTATAGGTTAAGTTTCCTCTGTGCTGTTCCTTCCAGTCACACCCTGGAGGGAAGAAGATTATCCAATTTGTGTGAAAACCTGAATGTATAGTTCCCATTTGAATGTAACCACCTTCGTATTTGTATCTCCCCTCCCAATTGATTGCCTTCTACCTGTTATACTGTAAAACATCTGTATTTAAAGTGCCAGAATGTATGTGAACATTTGAATTTTACCTCTCCCAGTAGCAACATCACCTACCCTTAATTGTGGGCCAGGAACAGGCACATTAGCTCCTATTCAAAAGACATTCGACCACCAAGTCACACATCTGCATACTAAAACAGGGTACTCCAGACCCCATTCTTTCCTTTCTAACAATAACCAGTGCTGCAAGTTAGCAGCATCCAGACACTCCTTACATTTAGGACAGTGATGGTGAACCTTTTGGGCTCCAGTTTGTCAAAATTTCAGAAAATGCTTGACTCTGCTGGCATAGCAACCTCTCACCTCAAACAAAAGAGAAACGATTCTTTATATTCATTTATTTAAACAAAAAATACAGCCCAATTATGTGTGGTGCTATGTATTATATATAGAAACATCAAATAATTACAACAATGTAATTATTGTAATGTAAGTAAAAAAACTCAGTTATGAGAACACAAGAAGAGCCCTGCTGGATCAGGCCAAAGGCCCATCTAGATCACCTTCCTGTATCTCACAGCAGCCTACCAGATGCCTCAGGGAGCACACGAGGGAACAAGAAGCCTGTTGCCATTCGCTTGCACCTGGCATTCTGAAGTAGCCTACTTCTAATGTAAGCTGGTTGCACTACCCATCATGGCCCACGATGGACTTTTACTCCAGAAGTTTTTGTCAGGTGTTGGTGAATGGTAGTGTGTCACCTTTGACATGCATGTCATAGGTTCACCAACACAATTTAGACGGATTCTAGACAGACTCTCGATGCAGCTACAGGTATTGCACCAGAATACAATCTCCATGCTGCTCAGAAATCCCTGAACCTCTGCAAGAATTCCAGATTCCCCCTTCAGGAAAGCAGGTAGTTACACATTGCACTTTTGAAACCCTTTACTGCTCTCACCCACAGCCCATGTGCCCTTCTCTCAGTGCTTAGAAACCTGGGGTAAAGAGCAGGACACCTAAAGTTCCTTCCCTTCCAAAGTGACCCTTTCTCCTAATTTCTTTAGATACACCAAATACATAACTGAAATTCCACCACTTTTAAGATAGGAATATCCTACACTGTTTAGGACATAGAAGCTTATCCTGAGCTATCTGTATTCTTTTATAATAAAACTATGATTTCTGAATTTATCTCAAGTGATTTCAAGTATTTATCTCCCAATCACTTCCTTGAGGTTAGAAGGATTTCCTTAGAATGCTGTCTGTTATCCAGCCTAAGGTCCCATGTTCCAAACGAACTGTGTAAAACTAATTCCCTATGTACCAACTCTTTTGGCAACACCATAGCAACTGAGAAATGCTGCTTCCAGCAGAAGTATACTCTTTTGTAATAAAAGTTCATTTCTTCTAAATGAATTTAGAAAAGGCTACTATATTGGAAAAAAAATTCCCTGTTCCTTCTAAAATCCTCACACAGGCACACGTGGACACAGAATACAACTGTAGAGAAGAGCAAGCCATTCAGAAGGCTCATAAGAAATTATGACAGCTACCATCCAATGTGAAATGAAATGTAAATCATAATACTTTGAGATTCAACCAACATTATTCTGGGGGGAAAATGAATGCTTTTTCTATACTAGCCTTAAAGGTCAAAGGAGCTTATTGGCAACTGGGTAACTGCTTGTACAAGATCTCAATGAATCTTCTCACAGTTTCCAGTGATTTGTGAAAATGCAAAACTTTCAGTTCGTATTTTACCAATGTGATCCTAAAAAGACAAAGATCAATCTCTTCTATAGCTTAGTGCTTTACCACTCAGGTTTGGGGCAATATGAGCACCTTTCTGCTCACCTCTGCCATCTGCAAACCTCTGCCATCAACATTGGCACTACAGGGCAAGTTCACCAGAGCAGTGGTTCTCAAATGTTTTAACACTGGAACCTACTTTTTAGAATTACAATCTGCCTGGGACCCACCAGAAGTGCTGTCATTAACCTGGAAGCAATGTCATGGCCATGGAAGTGATATCACTGTGATACCAGAACCAAAAGTGATATTTAACATATGCGTCTTTTTTAAATTTCTATTTAGCTTTCTCATGATAAGCCCTAGGCATGTTCAACTTAATAAAAATAATTTAAAAACTTTAGGTAAGATATGCAACCATTGTGGGAAGAGTAGGCATTTTCACCTGTGTAAGTGCAAATAAAGTCATTTGTAACGGGGGGGGGAGACAGTGTATTCCACAGATGTGACGTAGAAAAATCACAGCACAGGATCAAATGATATTGCCTCAGGTGCTCTTAAAGAAACAGAAATTCTCTGCATTAATTCCCTGAGCAGTCCTACATAGCAGTGAAGGACATGAAATTATCACAATTTACAATAAATCCAACTTTTGTAATTCTAGAATGATCAACAAATGACCTCTGCTGCCACTATTCTGAAACATCAGGACAGAACCTGCAGAAGTCCATACATTAAGGTGTTATCAAGTAGAGTTGTACAGAAACACTGATATGGCAAGCAAAGCCTGAAACGTAGAGGTAAGTAGGATGTTTGACAGTCCCAGCAGTGCTCACCTGATTCCAATACTGAGCAGGCACCCAAAGTGGAATTAGCCCCACAGTTTACAATAATTAACATTCACAATTTTAGCAACCACTCCAACATATGCACAGCAAAACCAGGGGTGGGGCTGGGGAACTCATTTGCTACTCCTCTTAACACCCTGATAAATGAGAATAAATTAAATGTGTTAAGAAACAACTGATCCACACCAACTAATCTGCAGTAGATGAAAGAGTTGCACTCTCTCTCACTCTCCCTTCTCCCCCCCTCCCCGCAGGAGTCCAAAAGTTTAACAGCCATACAACAAGACTTTTTCCCCCTTAAGCACACAATTTCCTACCCTAGACCTTTTCAAAGGTCATATGCAGAAAGCCCTGCAAGAGAGGGCAGTGGATAGCTGCTCATGTCCACTAGCTTTCCTTTAGCCCAGCCTCAGCAAAGATCAGCCAACAACCATCTTGAGGCCTGACAGATAGCAACCTGAAGCAGGACAAGTGGCTATGAGCCGGCTGCCCCAGTGGGGCCAAAAGCAACTCCCATGCCCTTGGGCCACAGATGAGAAAGGCCCATGAGACCTCCTTTCATCCTACCAGCAGACGTTGTGCCAGGCGCCCCTCACTTCTCCTTGCAGCCCCGGCACTTTACTTGCACTACTATCAGGCAGCCGAAAAGGCTTTCCATCCTCATCTTGAGCATTGAATTTGGTGCCAGGGTCCTGCAGAGTTGGGGAAGAGAGGGAAGGGCACTAGGATGGGGAGGAAGAGGCAGTGATAATGAAGCAAGATGGAAGCAGAGTATATCACACCCCTCTCCCCATCTGCCCTAAGCTCTGTGGGGGTGGGGGCTGCACATGGTGCTGGGACCTACCTGAAATTGGTTTGCAATTCACCGAGTGGGTCACACAACCCACACTCTGAGAAACACATGCACTACTCCATGCACTAGAATTCTGCAATTCAGGGCTTGGTTTGCAGGAAGCCACATATCTAAACTGTTTTGTGTTATTGAGACGTGGAAGTTTCAGCACTGTCTATTCTTCCCCCTGCCATAATATAAGAACAACCCCACTGGATCAGACCAAAAGCCCATCTAGACCAGCTTCTTGTATCTCACAGTGACCCACTAGATGCCTCAGAGAGCACAGAAGACAACATGATGCCTTCATCCTGTTGCCACTCCCTTGCACCAGGCATTCTGAAACAGTCTACTTCTAAAACCAGGAGGCTGCATCACTGCTCTCATTGATTCTCCATAAGCGACCATAAAAACAGTGGCAAACTCCTCTTATAACTACCTGAAGGGCTTTCAAAGAAACCTTGTGGAATTAGGACCTCTTCTACTTGACCTGCTATGCCATACCACAGACCCTGCTGTTTTTCAGACCTTCCAACAGCATATAGCTCAACTTTTCTTTGGATTCTGCACAGCAGCAGGTCCTGCCCCAGCTGTGCAGCGGCCCTGGGCCCTTTACAGGCCTCTTAAAGGAATACTTGCTTGTGAGAATCCTGGTTGAGCAAATCACCCATGTGAAAAACATCGCAAGTTAGCCCCACCTGCACATGTAGGCGGATGTAGTGGCATTTCTGAAGTCACAGAATACCATAGCATCAAAATCAAGAGAGTTGGGGAGAGAGGCAGGAAGAACAACCATTAATTGAGCAATAGTCAGTTTGATTTCATGCTATATGCAGATGTACACATTCATGACTATTAAAAAATTAGCCAAGAATGGGCACAGCACACCAGCTGTGTTCTAACCAACGCTGAATAGAAAGCCATTTCTACCAGTGTACTGGATTCTATAAATCGGTTTACGTCTTACAATATGAAGTGTGTTGCTTTTTAGTTGCAACATCTAATTGCTGGCTCATGTCTAGACAGAGGGCTGAGACTGTGTAGTTTGCCTAAGGCAACTTTCATGACTGAGGTAAGATCTCAACCAGGTTTTCCCAGCTTGCACTTTTAGCCCTGATGCTACAATCCTCCGAAATACAAACCTTCGTGTTATGAATACTCATGTTCTATTTATATATTTAACTATGTATAAATATATTTGCAATTTACAAAACCAAAAGCTGAACAGGCTAGATCCTTAAAGGACCAACTGAGGTCTTGATTGTATTAACCAACTTTCCAGCACTGACATAGCTGTGTCAATGGGCCATGTGCCGAATTCTGCAGTGTAGTAGTAGTCACGGAGATCTCCTCAAGGTAAGGGAATGTTTGTTCCCTTACCTCAGAGCTGGAAAGTTGGTTAGAACTGCACCCAATACCTATATTCCTGAATCAAGGTAGGTAACAATTCCTGTTGGAATACAAGTTAAAATGTACTTTTAACCATACATTTTAGTATGCCTTTGCCTTTCTTACTAACTGGCAAAGGATGGTCCGAAGACTTTCTGTTGCCTCCATAAGAAGTCTGGGTACCACAACATTTGTGAAAGAGAATTCCAGGCAGGGGCAGCCAAGAGAACATCACTTTTGTGCCCCTCTCTTGCAAACTGGAACTCATAGTCTGTATTAGAAAGATGTTATCTGAGTATATTGGAGACAATTTAGAGTTTCTGAACAGTACAGGGAAGGGCAGTTTAATACCTTTTTATCTTGACCTTTCCTCAAGGAGATCATAACACACAATGTCCTATTTGGTACACAAAGAACTTTGTACCAGCTCATACCACATTGGCTCTCAAAGGAGTTCAAGCAGCTACAATGAGTTGAGAGGTTCCACCATTTCCTCAAGTCTGATGTCATATTGTGCAACACCTGTGGCCACATAACAGTCATTATCAGGGTACCCACAATACTAGGGGAAGCACAGGATAAAATATATTAAATAGAGGTAGTAGAATAGAGAGCATTAGCACCGATTAAGCTTATGAAAACAAAATGGTGATCACCAGCAGTATTCCCACTAAGGGGTCTGCACCACTTTGCTGGCTGTGACATATGGTGATGACATCAAATGTCATTGATCAACTTCTGGAACTTGCCAAGCTTTGAGGTGTGTGGAACTTGGCTTTAGAGGACTTTGAGCTATGGAACACTGATCATCAGATATAAATTACTCTTTGAATCCTGTTCAACCAAACTGTGTATTCTCACCTCAGCTAGCATTTTAAACTTTTACTTGTGTGGACCACTGGATCAACAATCTTGCAAAGCAATTTATAGTAAAACCAGTTTACCACAATATTCCAAATTAGCTATAGCTGATAGTAGGACATATATGTCCACCAATTCTTAACACACCTGCAAAAAATTGAAGGTCAGAATTTTTTTAAAAAACGTATGGTAGTTTTATATGAATTTGGGGTGCTGATACCAAAAAAATGGCATCAATTTTGCCCAATCACATCCAGTTTCAGAGATACGACATAGCCTCATTAGTGAATGATTCAAACAGCTTTCTCATCATAACATAATAGGAGTTATAACACTCCTTCTGTCTTAGGACTTTGTGCTGCTTGCTTTCCCTCAGTCAAGAGTATACGCCCCCTCGGGCAATGTTTGGAGTTTATCATTTCAATAAATTGAAGCCAGAGTTTTGGTGAATCCAATCTCCAGGATTGATGGCACTGCCACACTCACTAAACATCTAGGGATGATTCTCAGACGAGAGGGAACAGATGTTCTCTCTCTCCCTCAGGTTTTCACCTTCATATTTTTGTTACTTGAATAGTTGACTAGGCATGGTAAAAGTACTGTTTTTCAACAAATTAACATGTTCTATAGATTCCAAATACACACAGGAATACCAAAAACTAAGCATTGCAGTGCATATTTCTCCAACAGGGCAAGCTGAATTACCTCCCATATAGTCAACCGATTTCAATGCCAATAAATAAATCAATTGCCGATTCTGTTCATTATTTTGACCCTTTCATCATTATTCGGACCATTTTTCAAAAAAAAATTGGCATGACTGAACAGTCATGGAATGAGCATCTATTTACATCTCTAGTTGGACTGGGAAAGACCTGGGTCAAAAACGTGACAGTCCTCTCTCTCAGGATGTCTAGGAACTACTTTAAACTCAAGTTCAGAAATCGATAACACACTATGAACTTGACATCTGCTATTGTCCCATACTTGTTAATATGCATTACTAACATTCACATCATAAATTACAAATAAAATGAAAAAACAGCTGAAACAAGATTTTGACTATAAAATAATCTAGTTGTAGATGCACTGCATGTAGGCTGCCCATTAAAATACCTTATCCTAACATTATTTATGAAGACTAATCACCACTGCATAAACTTAGAAAATTAGCTGCAAGTGAGAACACTCGAGCCTTTCAAATGCATGCATGCAGTAAAAATATTTTGCCACATAAAACATAATAGCAGTTTCCTGCTCTGAGTTTGCTTAGGTAAAGCTACAATTGCAAATTTATTATGTAAGTTGACACGTAAATGTATGGTTAGATTTGCAGAAATGCTCAGCAGAAAAAAGATTATTGGAAGTTCATTATCTTTAATTCAATAAACAGATGACTGACCCAATGACCACTTCGTAACACAATTCTTGCTTATTTACAGACTGAACAATTCAAAGAATGTTGTCATGGAAACAAGTCTATCTTGAAGGTGTATTATATATTGTACAATCCAAATTGCACTTTCACCATGTTTTTAATATATAAAAAAGAAGACCATATGAAATGTTACTCTACTCTTCCTCCTATCACATGTACAGATCCAAGTGGTAGCAAAATGCCCCCTTATCAGCATGGTCAGGTAAGGGACAGTATCTTCATTGATACATCCCGAGATTGTAGTTAACAGCTCTGTGAGAATTGTGCCTTTCCCTTGATGTTAGCCAGCTCTAAGGGGCCCTGATTCAGCAAAGGCTATTTGGAGCAATGAAGTTCATCTTCCAGCCTCCAGTTTCCTCTTTCATATCTGTTCCTGGCCAGGCTTCACACAATCACACTTTCACACATTCACAAGTTCACATTCCTAACTTAATATATCACCTTGCCAAACTTAACAAAATACAGAAAGAAGCTTGAGGACAGATACAAGATGGAGGCCAAAAATTGTCCTCTAGCTCTAACAAGTGTTCCAATACACCATAAAACTCAAGTTTATAGTACAGTCCTGGTCAAAAGTTTTGAGAATGACACAAAGTTTAATTCACACAAGGTCTGCTGCTCCAGTATGGAAGATGGCAATGTGCATATACTCCAGGATTTTATGAAGAGTGATCAGATCAATTGCAATTAATTGCAAAGTCGCTCTTTGCCATGAAAATTAACTTAATTCCCAAAAAACATTTCCACTGCATTTCAGCCCTGCCACAACAAGAACAGCTGACATCATGTCAGTGATTCCCTCATTAACACAGGTGTCAGTGTTGACCAGGACAAGGTTGGAGACCACTCTGTCATGCTGACTGAGTTAGAATAAGACTGGAAGCTTTAAAAGGAAGGTGGTGCTTGACATTATTGTTCTTCCTCTGTTCACCATGGTCACCTGCAAGGAAACACATGCAGCCATCGTTGCTTTGCACAAAAGGGGATTCACAGGCAAGGATATTGCTTCTACTAAGATTGCACCTAATCAACCATTTATCGGATCATCAAGAACTTCAAGGAGAAAGGTTCAATTGTTATGCCCAAGAAAGTCCAGCAAGCGCCAGGACTATGTCCTAAAGGTGATTCAGTTGCAAGATTGCAGCACCACCAGTTCAGAGCTTGCTCAGGAATAGTAGCAGGCAGATGTGAGTGCCTCTGCACGCACAGTGAGGCAAAAGCTTGTGGAGGGTGGCCTGTTGTCAAGAAGGGCAGCAAAAAAAGCCACTTCGCTCAAGGAAAAACATCAGGGACAGACTGACATTCAGCAAAAGGTACAGGGATTGGACTGCTGAGGACTGGGGTAGAGTCATTTTCTCTGATGAATCCCCTTTCCTATTGTTTGGGGCATCTGGAACAAACCTTGTCCGTAGAAGAAAAGGTGAGTGCCACCATCGGTCCTGTGTCATGACAACAGTAAAGCATCCTGACCATTCATGTGTGGGATTGCTTCTTAGCCAAAGGAGTGGGCTCACTCACAATTTTGCCTAGGAACACAGCCACGAATAAAGAATGGTACAACAACATCCTCCAGGAGCACCTTCTCCCAACCATCCAAGAACAGTTTGGTGATGAACAATGCCTTTTCCAGCATGATGGAGAACCTTGCCATAAGGCAAAATTGATAACTAAGTGGCTTGGGGACCAAAACATCGAGATTTTGGGTCCATGGCCAGGAAATTCCCCAGACCCTAATCCCATTGAGAACTTGTGGTCCATCCTCAAGAGGTGGGTGAACAAACAAAAGCCCACGAATTCTGACAAACTCCAAGCATTGATTATGCAAGAATGGGCTGCCAGTTAGGATGTGGCCCAGAAGTTGACTGAAAACATGCTAGGGCAAATTGCAGCGGTGTTGAAAAAGAAAGGTCAACACTGCAAATATTGACTCTTTGCATAAACTTAATGTAAGGTGAAGGCTTCCCCACGACCGAATGGTCTAGTTGTGACCGACTATAGGGAACGGTGCTCATCTCCGTTTCTAAGCCAAAGAGCCGGCATTTGCCCAAGGACAAGTTTCTGTGGTCATGTGGCCGGCATAGCTATATGCTGTAGCGCATGGAACGCCGTTACCTTTCCACCAAAGTGGTCCCTATTTATCTACTCACATTTTTATGTGCTTTCGAACTGCTAGGTTGGCAGGAGCTGGGACAAGCAATGGGAACTCACTCTGTTGTGTGGTCTCGAACTGCCAACCTTCCGGTCAACAAGCTCAGCTCAGCGGTTTAACCCACAGCGCAACCACGTCCTTTTTAAACTTAATGTAATTGTCAATAAAAGCCATTGACACTTATGCAAATGCTTGTACTTATACTTCAGTATACCATCGTGACGTCTCCACGAAGATCTTCCAACTCTGGCGCAGCAGACTTTGTGATAATTAATCTTTGTGTCATTCTCAAAATATTGTGTGTCTTTTCACAAACATCCTTGCAAAAATATTTGTGTCTTTTCACAAACATCCTTGCAACTGGGGCAAGGCTGCTGAATTGCAGTTTAGGCCATAGATTGTTCTGAGGAGCCTTCATCTTCTATACTGCTGCCCTCAGGTGGTAACCGTCTCCACTCTAATCCATTCTTGTGGGAGTTACCATGCAATCAGGACACAAACTCTTTCCTTGAGAAAAAAGGCAACTGAATGGAATCCAAAGCACAAAGGATCAGTAGAAAGGTAGAGAAATCTAATCTCTAATTTTCACTGATAAACAAAATATTAATGGCATCTTTCTGAAGACAAAAAGCAATTGTTTTATCTGACACATGTATTTTAGCAGATCACCACTGTCTGTTGAACAAGAGCGCCATTAAAATGCATCTCAAAAAGTACCACCTTTCTCACTGACCCTCAGCAGTTTTCATTTTTAGGTTCAGTTCACAAGGAACTCTATGGGCATGTGAAAAAAGCTTACTTCAGATATTATCTACTCTCTAAAAGCCTTAACAGCAAACATTTTTATTGAGTAGTAGAAGTCTTGATTTGCTCGTATGGTTTCTGGAAAATTAGCTTAATTCAATCATGTTTTGTACATAATTTAAGGGAAATTCTTGGAAAGGATTTTATTTCTATGCCAGAATATTCTAGCTACAAGAAATCTTGGTATAAATAAAAATATGCACAAGCAAAACAGGAACAAATGCTATTTCAAGAAAATAAATGTCACAAAAACATATATGAAGAAGGGAAGATTTACTTCAGAGCCACTCTTTCCCATATGGGTTCTAAACTCATTGGAGGCCCCAAAGATATTTGTACAACGACCACAGCTAGATTAGACCTGTACATACATAGATGATCGACACAGTTTTAACAGGGCTAATAATTTATGGGGATGAGGATTGTTGAATTCAGGCCCCTTATTAGCCCAGCAATAAACTCTGTCAAGACATTTAGCAAGTATACATAACTCCTCACGTACTGATACATGTAAAAATAGGATTTTTTTGAGATGGCAAGTGGAATTTAGTATTCGCTGTTTCCTCTGCTGCCCACTAACTGTTAGTGTAGCATTAGTCTCCTCCTGTTGCATTAGCCTAGCACAGTGTTTCTCAAACTGTGGGTCAGGACCCATTTGATGGGTTGTGACCTGATGTCAGGTGGGTCGTGGAAAGCTGGCAGCCACCATCTTGGAAGCTGCAGACCTTACCCTTGCTATATTGCTTTTGTAAGTGTTAACAGTTTGAATTTTCAAGTGAGAGTTTTCAAATTTTGTTTTTAGTTCAGTGCTTTTACTTAATATTTTATCCTAATCTTGCTTTCTGTCAGGGATGTTTCATGGTTGTGCAATTACTGCAGTCCAAGAATGTCAGTTTGCATTCCAGGAGTGTCATATTATTATGTCACAATGATGGCACTTCCGGCTGTGACATCACTTCCAGTGGATACCAACAAGAGTGCCATTCTAAAATGTTTGAGAACCACTGGTCTAGCAGCTCTAAGTCTAGTGTTCTCAGCGTCTGGTTTCATTTTCACAGCAATCTGTAGCAAAGGAAAAGAGCTACACTTTGCAAAGATAGGCGAGTAATGTGCACGAAGGGGTGTGTGTGCCTGTACTCTTCAGGAATGATCTTTGCTTGGAAGGGATGATGTTGATTTACTATTTTTGTGAATTAAATTTTAATTCTCCTTAAGAGGGCCATTTATACAAAACAACAGATACAGTCACCTTCCCCGCCCCACCCTATATCTGCGGACTTCAGTTATCCATGGTTCACAAATTCCCTCTGTCATACTCATGACTCATCTGTTATTGCTTTCCATGCCCTTCTGTCACCATCTCCTCCTCCTGCTTCAGTCGTCTCTGCCAACACTGCTGCGGGAGGGGATAGTATTTTCAGCTCTCCAAAATGCTTCCTGTTTGTATGTGATTGTTAGCGCTTGCCCTCAATTTAAGGGCAAACACTAGCAAGCAAGCGTGAAGAGGAAGCAGTTTGGAAGGAAAGCAGTAACAAGCAAGTGCAAACAGGAAGCCATTTGGAGGGCTTGTGTGGAGCAACAAAAAGTATAGGATCTGCTCTTATAAGTGGTTTTGGATATCCGTGGTAGCAGTAGGAATGTATCCCCCATGGATAAGGGAGGTATCATCTGTATCTCCTCCTGACCATTATCATCAATGTAAACTAGTACTGTTTAAAAATGTCTATCCACCATGCCTGCAACACGTGCATTTAATTCCTAGCACATTGCAATGTGTCAAAACAGTCCTTAAATCACGATTACTAAACAATACCTATAGTAATGGGGAGTGAAACAATTCTTTAATCCTTTTTTAAGTTGAACTCTATTGAATGCAAAACTATTACTTCTGCTTGATTTAGGAAGCTCACAAATTTTTAATACCATTATACCAAAATCTGGTTCTATGTAGTTATGATTAGTATTTAGAAATATAACTTCAAAAGCACCAATATAAGTGTATTCAGAAGAAACATACTTATGGACTAAAGTTTAGAAGAAAAATAAAAAACTGTTGCTGAAGTTTTTATACTTGCATACAGCAGTAGCCCAATTCAATGTCATGTCTAAATGTTAGCACAAACATCATTTATGATTCAAAATCTACAGATAAACCCATGTTTCAATACAGAGTGAATGCTGCCCTTATACAACATTGCCCTTGTACTTTTGAGGGTCTCTTAGGAGGTAGAAACACAGTATACAAGTATCTAAAAAAAATACATAATCCTTCGTTTTATCTGCTAAGGGTCCTGTCCCATCCCCCCCCCACACACAGTCCCCCCTAAACTGTTCTGCCTTACTCAATGCAGCAACACTGCATATCTTGGCACATCATCATTGGATGGCTATTCCTAAGCGATAAGCAAGCAAATGACAACTTGTGGTTTGCAAAGTACACTGTCTTTTCATGCACTAGAATGTTTGCCTCCCCACCACATTTATGTCATTGGCATCCTGTACTTCGGGAAGCTTTCATTTAGGCAGCATTTTGCAGGGTACAAATGTAACAACCAAGCCTTGAGGAAGGCATACTTAGGGAACTAACAGCAAGAACTGATGTTGAGAAAAACTATCTAAACTTCTTTGAACAATCTGAAAATAAAGTCTTCTTTTACCCCTTTCTGAATACACTCAGAATACACTCAGACAAGATGTCTTTAAACCCCTCAATGTTATTTGGTTGGGAAGTTAAACGGAGAAGCTACCCGTCTATGCATTTCAAAGTGAGAGCAAGATCTGTGTGATTGAAGTTGTTGCTAAGAAGAAAAAGAAGGCACAACAGTTTAGCTGAAGTTACAGCCTAGAGCAGAAATCTTAGACCTTTTTCAGCACACTGACATGGAGTTAAAATTGTCAAGGCACACCATCAGCTTTTTGACAATTGACAAGGCACATTGTGCTGCCAGTGGAGGGCTTACCCCCCCCCAAATAGCCATACTAATAAATGAACTTTCCCCAAATTCCCACAGCCCACCTGGAGACCATTCACGTGCAATAGCACAGTGGTTGAAAATGGCTGGCCTAGAAAATCTGCTGAGCAAGACTGGCATGTAGACAGCAGCACTCCAAGGGTAGTGTTTATTAAACAAGCCAGGATTTTCATTTCAGACATTACATGAAACAGTTAAGGCAAATTTTGGTTAATAAGTGAATTTCAAACTATGGGTTCAGATCACGTTTCTAGTATAACTGCACAGTATAAATAAACCATGGTTTCTGGATTTGTCAAGTTCAGATGATTGATCAAACAAACTACAGTCCCACAAAATAAAACATGACATTAAGCCTACATAGTGCCCAAACCTATTCAACTTTACAGCACTGATGCAGTCACAATGTAGCCCCAAGGTATGGGAACAAATGTCCCCTTACTTTAAAGAGGTCTCCATGACTGCCCCCTCCCCACTGGATGCAACACATGCCCCATTGGCCTAGTGGCATCAGTGCTGGAAAATTGAATAGGATTGGGCATTTAGTGACTGCATTTCTGGTCAAATGCATTCTAAGTTTGGGGAATTCTACATGGAAGTTATTAAGAGGCAACATCTTTCAGAATGCCTCTGAAGATAACTTATTTTGACAAGTGCTGTTTAATTCAACTAAATAAAAAACATACAGAAAAATCAGAATAGTATGCGTTCATTAAACGCAAAGGGCCCAATCCTATTCAACTTCCCAGCACCGATGCAGCTGCACCAATGGGCTGTTTGCTGTGTCCTGGGGTGGGTGGATGGGCATCATTGAGGTCTCAAGGTAAGAGAATTTATTCCCTTACCTTGGGACTGTACTGCAGCTGCATCAGCACGGGAAAGTTGCATAGGATTGGGCCCAAAGTCTATACTGTCAAATTAAAAAACCATTACACTGTTTATCACATGATTGCAAGCACATAGCAGCAAAACTCATTTTTTAATAGTGGAAGAGACAAAATCCATAGCTGGTTCTATCTGAGAAGTGAGCCAGTAAACAAAATGCAGTAAAGAAAAACTGAAGACTTACATAGTCATGAAAGGCTTTCGCTTCACTTGAGTGTTCACATGTTTCACGTCTTTCGGGAGCTGCACAATAGAGATCCCAAAATACACTGAAAGTGAAAGAGAAAAACATAACTTGCACTTTACATGCACTTTAAATGTGTGATCCTACAACCATATACAAATTATAGCACTGTCACTACAGCACAGTACCTACCATGCCCTTTCCTCCTTTTCAGCTACATTTTTAATTCTATTAGTATTTTTACCTCGCATCTGCTGGAGTTCAGCAAACATAAAAACTGAAATTTCTACTATGCAGATCAAAAGGCCACCTGCCTATGCCACCTATGTTTTGCATAAAGAATATCCAAAATCATCTTTCATTTACATAGAAGATGCAAAGAAATATAGAAGTTGATAACCTTGGTATATATCAAAATCCAAAGACAAATTCAACTTTTTTTTAAAGCAGTTAAACACTGAATCCAGACTCAGTTAACAGAGATTAGATGGGCAGCACACCTATTGCCTAAAAACAGAATTGAAAGCTTCAATTAACCCATTAAAAAATCTTACACCGGGAACCTCCAGAATGGAGCAACTGTTCTCTTGCACACATCTCTCATAAGAGACTGATGCAGACTGGGCAGGGGGGGAAGGGCGGGAAAGGGCAAGATGGATCAGAAAACCCAATCACATTGAAAAAGATACTTGTAATAATATATTTTAAAATCTTTAAAATACATTTTAAAGGGTTGTGTACAACAGCACACACAAATAGACATGTTTATTTTAATATTTTATTCTGACAGTTTAGAAGAAAAACAATCTACAAAACTGATACAACAATTTTAAGCAGTTATTTTAAAAATGTTTATACCCACTCTTTCCTTACTATAAGGTGGCTCACTGTTCATTAAAATCCAATTAACCCAAAAAACAAAAATCAATGCAGGCAATATTTACAAAGATAAGTTGAATTGCCCAAAACAGTAGCAATCAACAGCACTGCACGTGCACGCGCACACACTCTGAATCAATTTACAAAAGGCTAGGCAAAATGAACATGTTTTGACCCCCACCCCCATGTCAATGCAGAAGGGGCAGTTCTAACCTCCACTGGAAGGGAGTTCTAAAGGTTGGCCACCACAATGGGAAAAGCCCTGCTATGAGTTATTTGCCTCATTCTTCTGCCAGATAAGATTACGTGAATTAGATATCCAACACACACAAGTTTAGGTCATAAACCAGTAAGGGCTTTTCAGGTAATGACTAGCACTTTAAATTATCCCCAGATACATATGGAGCACCAAAGTAAAGGGGTATAACAAAACTGTTACATGGTGATGCTCCCTGGCCCAAGTCATTAGCCTCACAGCTACATGTCCAGATAGTTTTCATAGGTAGCCCCCTGTCCAACATGCATATACTGTGTTCCTGTGCAATATTTGTTATTCTCTGTAATAAGAGCAGCCCTCTATTGATGTTAATGTGGATGTCCTTGTACATAATACCATATTTTTTGTGCTATATTACCCATGTGTATAAATAGCATCTGAACTGAGCCAATTTGTTTTCTAATATAAAACAACAATATGTATCAAACCTGAAAATTACTTGGCAGGCCATCCTGTAGGATCTATTGTAACAGCTAATTGTCAGATAATATAGCTTTTTCAATGTATACAGTCTAGCCTGGGGGAGGCAGAGTGATAGACCTGATTTATCTATTCACTCAAGAATCCCCCAAAAACCCTACATACACGTACGCTCTCACGCACAAACAACGATGCAACTTTGTTTTTCTAGGAAATCAACTGACAATTCACCTTTCATGTTGCCCATATCCATTCCCGCCCACAAGTTACTGGGCTTTTATTTCAGTTTTGTACAACGTCAATCCAATTTTTATCAGACGTAAAATAAAACAAAAAACAGAATCTTTGAAAACTTCAAATACTTACCACCACCAAGAGTGTAAGAATCCCGGAGGTTCGCCCAATGTAATGTTTTTTTCCCATCTTATCTAAAAACAACACAAGCTATGATTGGATTTTTCCATTCAGCACAAAGGTATTCACTAAATTTTAAATCCTTCCAACCCTTCTATAATTTTGTTTAAGTGTCTCTTGCAGTTATTATCCAAGACTGCATGGTTCAATCAACTAAGGCTTAAGAATATACCTTGATATGATCAAAAGAGCCATCTAATCCACATCCTGTTATCAATAGTGACTACGTAGATGCTCCTGGAAACCTTACAAGCAGCATATAGAAACAACTGTGCTCTTGTACTGACACAGCTGCCCTTTTCTTATACTGACATCTAGTATCAGTAGCATGCAGAGATATACAGCCTCTGGACTTAGCTAACATGGCTAAGTAGCTCTCTAGCAGCCACTGATAAACATATGAATTAATCTAACATGGTGTAAAACCCTGCTAAGTAGACAAGAGACACTTTTTCAAGTGGTGCTCCTCTTATATTGAGCAAGGGGAGAGTAATTGTCCCTATTCACCCCTGTGCAGTGTCTTTCTAGTGGCTGTTGCTGGTGGTGATCTGCATTTTTTTTTTAGATTGTGAGCCCTTTTGGGACAGGGAGCCATTTAACTTCATTATTATTATTTGCCTGTAAATCGCTTTGTGAACTTGTGTTGAAAAGCGGTATAAAAATACTATTGATTGATTAAGCACCTCATCTTGCAATAACAAATTCCATAAGTCAGTATTTCTCAAACTCTGGGTTGGGACCCACTAGGTTGGTCCCCATTCATTTCAATGTGTATTTTATTTTTAATATATTAAACTTGATGCTATCATGTGATTGCATTTGGGGAAATCTTACAGATATGTACTTTTAACAAGCTGCTATGTATATGCTTTTAACAATGACGATCAGTGGAGCTTACTTCCAGGAAAGTATGGATAGGAAAGCAGCAGAGAAATTTAAAAAAAACAAAAACAGACCAACAACTGCTTGGAAAGGTTAGGAGGGCTTTTCTTTATTTTAAATATTTTTTACTTTAAATTTTTAAACTTATACTTATTGTAAACTTTTAATTTACTTAATTTGGTGTTGTCATATGGAGGTATTAAAAATTTTCCTGCATGATGATGTCACTTCCTGACCAGGTTAACGACATCACTTCTCACAGGTCCCAGTGCTAAAACATTTGAGAACTACTGCCCCAGGGTCTACACAAGGAAGGAAAAATACTTTTACACTTTTCAGAAATGAAACTTGGCTATGGAAAGGAAAATTTTTGAAAGTGATTAAAGTGTCATGAAGAACAACTTGAAAACAGAATGTTAAAATGTTAGAGAACCACCGTCATAAGTTAAATATTTATTGCTCAAAGTAGTACTCATCTGTCGTATAATGACTGCCAATTAATTTCATTGGACAATTCTGAATTATAGTACAAAGAGACAGCTTCTTAAAATTTTTTATCCATCTCTCTGTACCACCCAAAATTAGTCAATAAAGCTTGGATTCATGAACTCCCACCAACCCCTTATTAATCAGTTAAGTTGAAACTGAAGAGCACACCACCTACTGGTCACTCAAAGGAACTACCTTTCAATGTGCCCAACATTGATGAAAATAGAAAAAAATCTGTTAGTTTTTGCTTCAAGTTAGAAGAGAAAGTCACTGTAAGATCCACAGGCAAATGAAATTCACAATGCCTTGCTGAAATCAATGCCAGTGTGTCTTTTAACCCAGCTCTTCCACAATATTGTTCATTTCCTGAAACCATTTTGGTACCATTACATATTTTTTCTATTCCTGATACTGTAGATTCCCACATTACTGAAAAAATGTTTTGAAAAGGTGACTTAACTTCTTTTTTAAAAATTATGCTTTTTCCACTATCTTTACAAAAATCTAGACGCAAACTACGCAACTTTAACTGAACAATCTAAATATTACTTTCTATCAGACAATATTACTTTCTATCAGACAACATGACCAGCTACTACGGAGATTCAATCTGAAGATGGCAAATCAATTACAAAAGCTCTGCCATTCCCAATTCCTATCCCAGTAAGCAATATCATTCACAATGATATTGGCTACTCTGGTGGTGAAAAGATAGTTGGTCATGTTGAGAATGCATACATTTCTTTTGTCAAAAGACAGCCAGGGAAAAGGAATAAACATCACATGGACAGCCCTACCTCAGAACAGGACTGCATATGTAGTAAACTTGGACATGGATGTTAATGTTGGGAATTAGAAAAATAATCCATGGATGATAGGATTAGATGCCCAAACACTGAGAATGCCTACAATTTTTAATGAATGCCATTGGTTTGGGAGATATTTGTTTATCACAAAGCTTCAAAACCAACCACACCCACCGTGTTACTGAGAGAACAGTGAAATGGGTACCCAAAAAAAGGGTCTTTTCAATGTGCGTACCAAATGGCTGAATTATTTTGGATTCTGCTTCAAATCAGAATTTTTATTAAAACACTGATCTATGGTGAATACAAATTGCCGCCACAAAAGCAGACACAGTCAAGGCAGAGGGCAAAGGAAAGCCATCACAGTACATAGTTCACCTGACAGAGTTAACACAGGAGCATAGTTGAATATGAAATCTCCCCCTCCTTGCCCCACTCCCACCAAAGACAAAATGAACACAGTGAAGAGTTGAACACTAGAGATACAGATGGAGTGAGCATAAATGGAGGACATGGCAGCAAATAATGGTCTGGATTATAAACTTTCAGGCTTGGCCTTTTTATCAGGCATGAAACCTGTAATTTCAAATTGTGGAAGAGAAAATTTATAGAAAACATACCTCTGATAAAAATGTCTGCGCAGATTTCTGTGCTCCTACATGGAGCAGATATTCATATACATACAGTGCTAACCTGGAAACAGAAAAAAAGACACTCACTGTTTAAACTATGATTTGAAATATTCAAAATTACCAATGAACTTCAACACACTGGCTGAAGTATTATACACTATCAGAGAGAAGAAAATATACCTAGACTGGATTGTGTTTCATTTACATTCTTATAACTTCTTATAACTTTTTCTAACTGTATATGTTAACAATATCACAACGAAGTTTAGAATGCTATCATGCAAATTTTCGAGTCTGTCAGTATTACCTTGGACATGAGCCCAGCTAGCTCATAAGTTACTATTAAACCATATTTATCCACACAAAGCTATGATTACAGTAAACACCACAACTTATCTATAATTATAGCAGCACTGAACATTTCTAGAAAGAGTCATTAAACATTAAATATGAAATCTGCAAGAAATTTACCAATCTGGTAACCAGAGTCTGGTTTTACCTGAGCCAACTTTAGCCGTCAGAAGTAGCAAAAGAGACTCTTGACTAGCCTGCGTTAGAACTGTAGCTTTCAAGTAGTGGTTCCACTTACTCTGTATTGGTCAGAGCTCACGTGGAGCACCGTGTCCAATTCTGTACACCTTACTTTAGGAAAGATGTAGCCAAACAGAAGCAGGTTTAGAGAAGTGTACTATCAGAGGGCTGGAAAACAAGTCTATGAAGAAAGGGGACGTGGTATGTTTAGCAAGGAGCTGAGAGACGATATGATAGCGCTCTTCAAATACCTGAAGGGCTGCCATATGAAAGAAGGAACAAATTTATTCTCAACTGCATCTGAGAATAGAAGAGGATCAAATGGGTAAAAACTCAAGAGAGGAGATTCCATTTGGATATGTTGTGGACACCCTCTCTTCCCAAACATGTGTATAGGCCTGACTCCATTTTGGATTTCATTTTGGGAGTTAAACAGGCTGCTGCCCCGCAAAAAGGTGAGGTCACACAGGTGACCTCAGGAGATAAGGTTAATTTCAGAGCTATTAAGAATTGGTGCAAGGGACATCTGTAAGCCTCTTTTCCCCTCAAGGTCTTTGCAATGCAAATCTGGGTCTCTGACAAAAGGAGTATGCAAGGATGAGTCCTACCTGAAATATTAAATCAAGTTCCTATGAGGCTCACTTGAGCAATTCTTTTCAGACTCTGCTAAGAAGTCTCCCACCCTGAATCTGAAGCAGCACACATCCTGCTACCTTTGTCCAGCAGGAACATTTTGATAGGTAAGCCATCAGGAGCTCAATCAATCCAATCAAGTCAGGAAGTTCCTGGGGCATCACTAAAGAAGGAGCTCCAAATACCTTTTGTTTTCTTAGAAAAGTTTTGTTTCCTTTATGCAAATGGTATATCTACCCCTGTTCTGGAAGCAGAATTTAGGAGGAAGGGAAGAAGGGAAAGTGAAGGAAGGAGGTCACTTCAGAAGCTAGCTGGAGTGTCCCTGCTGCATTTTTGGAGGCCTCTGTTCCAGTCAGGAAGCCTCCTCCTTGGGTCCTGCCAAAGGACTGCTTTTGCTCCATCTTCTGAATCCTAGAATCTTGCAGCCCTGCCTGTGCTGCCTACAAGGACCTTGCATCCCTGACCAGCCGAATAGGATAGGTAGTATTCCCCCCCCCCACACACACACTTTTCCTTATGAATCCTCACCACAGTGCTCCCTCGCTCTCTCCCCCCAGCTAATTCTTGCTGTCCAAATACTGTTTGAATTAAATGTGCCTTTTATTTATTATCTGTATTTCTTTAATAAACTCTATTTTCTTTGAAAAGTTCTGTCTCATGGTTACTGTTAGCCTAAATTTGAGGCACTTTGAGGTTCACACCGCTCATCCACATCAACATCCCAAAATTGTCACACTGCTGAATTTAACCTCTTGCTAGCTAATTTCCCTAATTTCAATTATTTGTGTGTATGTGTGACACGTGTAGGACACATGTGTGCATGTGAATAAGCAGTGTTGACATAGTAGCCGCACGAATTGATGGAGGAGTGCGGGTCATTTACAGATAACAGGATGAAATTCTTGACAGTAAAAGTGGTTTTGACAGTAGAACAGAGGGAGGTGGTGGACTCTCCCTTGTTGGAGATCTTGAAGCATAGGCTTGACAGCCACTGGAGATGCTCTAGGAGGATTTCCTGCTACAGGCAATAGATTTATTACCTTGTGAGTCACTTCCAACCCTTCCAAATCTGACTAGGCCAGTGCTTTTCAAACTTTTCAGCACAGGGACATACTTTTTATAATGACTATTGTGACCCACTAGACCACCACCAAAGAGATCTAGAAATAATTTTTTATTAATAATTATTAGTTAATAATACTCAGGGTCCTGGGCTCCGAAGGCTGCTAGAGCCTGACTCTCCCTAGAAATGGAGTTCAAGGACTGTTCCTCCATATCTTTAGTCATTCCAGGTACCCAGAAGGCTGAAATGGAGAGCAAGATGTGCAGTTAGCTGACTTCCAGACCAGGCAAAAGGCTGAAACTGGGTTCACACAAACTACGGCAGGCCAATTACTAAAAAAATGCATAATGTGACATTTTAATTTGGGGGTATGAAGATTACCTCAAACCACAGGTTAGCATTCCAGCTAACCATTTTCTTCTGTAAACCAGACCAGTGAGCTTGCAAAGGTTTTTTAAAAAAAGGTTTCAAAAATTTCACAACCTACTAAAAATTGGCCCTTGACCCACTGGTGGGTCCCTACCTACAGTGGGAACCACTGAACTAGAGTATGATGTTAATATTGACCAGAAGAAATGATACAGGCACACTATAAAATGAAACTGGACCAAGCGATATTTTAAGTTTTGAAGTGAAGAATCATAGCTCCTAGAAATGGTAATCTGGAAGCTCTGTTGCAAGAGCCTTGTAAAGACTAATACATTCTTGTTAAGCCACTAATAATTAGATGATTCCTTTAACATCTTAGCGGCAGTTCATTTCTGTCAGATTCATTATATATATTGTAAAAATCATGCGTATAAGAATCAAGTAAAATTCAGTCACTTATCTGCAAAATCTTGACTGCAAAATCAGTCACTTATCTTTCATAAGAATATCACCATATGAAGTTGACTTAAGTGCAAATAAGTGATTACTAATAATGCCAAAAATAAAATTTGAAAATTTTACCAAGATGTCAGCTTTCCTATTTTTCCTCTATTGTTGCAATGTAGATTACTAGTATTTAGTATTCTCAACTACTAGATTCTTCAGTATTTTTCTCTTATTTTTGTCATGGTATTGGTGACCACCTGACACTGAATGGTAGACCACAGCCAAAAATCATTAATACAATCAAATCACAGGTTATATGTATCTGATGTAGAAAGTTTAGACATTTTTAAAGAGGCAGACTGCAGTTTCCAGTTTTCTGAGGCTTCTATGCTGTGGCCCACACAAGGGCCACACTTTTAGCAGTGCCACTTCTGCCAATTGTCATCTCAGCAGAAGTGGCACTGGTGAAAGGGCACCCATGTGATAACGGGGGTCTTCCATATCTTGAAAATATGATCAACATTTGCACATTTTCTCTTCTGTCACTTGCAACTAATGAGATTCTACATGAGAACAAAGTACTTATTTCTGGCCATCAACTGTTAATGGCGTCACTTCCAGCCCCGCCAGGCACCATGAATGCTATTCAACCCACTGTATGAAACAAGTTTGACATGCCTGTCTTATATTCTTATTTGAGGTTTCTGCTGTCTCTTGCATTTTAGTTTATAAAGTGCTCAATCAGATAAAGTGCTTTATTCTGCATTAGTGCTGAACACCTTGGTGCTCTTCCAGTTTCAACTTGGGCACAGTACCCATATTCTTCACCACAGCCAGTTTCCAGTCTACATCCTTTCTCTATAATCACAGGCTATGTTGCCCTCCTTGGCTTTCTGTTTAGGTATTGCTATATATTGCTTATTGAGCATCCCTTCCCCTCATTCCACAAACCAAACTTACAATTTTCTTCCATTTTTCTATATTTCAAAATAGTGAATATTGGATCTGAATATCTGAAGCGTTTTCACTTTGAGGAGTGCATGAAAATACATTACAGTGTTCATAAGAAACAAAATGCTGAAGTGGGCAAGAAGAAACATACAAATTTAGCAAGATTCCAGTAGTTGCAAAGCCAGAAAAACTAGTTCTGTGCTTTGAACAATTACATCAGCTCTCTTGCTAGCTGCTCTCTTGCTACCAGTTAGAAAGTCTGCAGTTCCATAAATGCAATTGACTGGAAAGCACTGGAAAGATGGAACAGCTGAGAAAGCATGCCTATTAAACTAGATTTAAGAAAACGTTAATTTTTACAGATTCACTATAGAATATAGTGTTGCTTTGATGTGGTTTGCTAGCCACTGGTGAGCACAGTAAGCTGTGCCCATTACGGACAGCTCCTCTACTCAAATTTGATTCCCAGGATAACTGAATCAGGAGAGATTTCCAAATCAGCATTATCGGTTGTCTGTCCTTTCCTCCACGTTCCTAGTTGAATCTTGAATATTAGTAAGGTGCACAAGTATGAGTAGCCCTTCTTTCTCTTGCTCTTGTACTTCTTTCTCTGCCTCTTCCCCAAGGCATATAAGGGTGGGGAAGAATACATTGTCATGCCTAAGCAACATTAGGAGAGGAGAGCAAAGCAAGAAGAGAAAGCACACATAATCAATGTGAAAGAAATAAAAAGTCAGCTACTTCCCCAGGCAGGACTCTAGGGAATAGCACAAGAGTGACCTATATTTATCAAGAGCCAGTAGTCACCACTTGCTGCAATACAGGTTTTTCTTTTCTGACCAAGCAAAAGTGATTGGCACCTTGATCCTAATGCCTGCAGTCCCCTTAATTTCAGAGGTTTTTTAAAGATTATCTTTTCTTGGCTACTATTATCACCAATCGGAATACCTTGAATAGTTCTGTATTTTAATAGACATGGCTTTTCATTAAAGGATGCTGTTCCGTCTCTGCAGCTGGAATATATCTTCATTGGGATCAGATGGCAATCCCACAGTTGCCAACTATCTTTAGGAAACTGGCCAGTGAAACTAGTCTTCTCATCTATACGGAACAACTATAATCATTTGTTTTGATCCTGTATTTGAGAAATATTTACAAGTGCTTTCATCCTTTTAACATATAGTTGAAACAGGAGGTTATCAACTGCAAAACATTTTGAAGCAGAGTTACATGGCTGCTCAGAGTGAGCATTGGGCCCAGGGCAAGATGCATGATTGGCCCCCTCCTGCCTAAATTTCCCTAAAAAACGATGTCACTACATTTTTAAGCAAGTTTTAAATTTACAGTTTTAACTTCGCATGAGCAAGATTGAAATATTAATATAATATGTATTTTTAATATGTAGAGATGGGAGAAAATTATGACAATGAAATAAAAACACATACCACTTTCTGCACTTCTCATTTTTTAAGCATACACTCACTCTATAACGGCCCAATTCTGAAGCAGATGGTAAGCTCCTAGTGCTGGCTCCTGCGTCAAATGTGCTATAAAGCACTTTTGTTACACCACCAGCCCCACTGCCAACACCAAGCCTGCGCCCATGTCACAGAGCCTCAGCACCATGGAGAGGCCAGCGTACTGCAGTAACTGCGACCGTGGACCAGCTTTTTGAGTCAGAGGGATGGCGTGGGAAAGATGTGGAGAAGGCAGGGGGATGGCGGAACTGGGTGGGCGGAGAAGCAGTCCCAGGAGGGTGTGAGACTAGTTGCGGCGCCACCACTGCATTCAACCCCCCCCCCAAAATGTTGGGCTTCGGCACCCAGTATGAGGGTTCTCGAGTCTGCGCAAAATAGCCGGTGGAGACTCAGTAGCCCTACTGTGGCAGTTGGAACTTTCCTCAGAGGAAGGGGACAAATGCCCCTCTCCCCCAAGGAGACTATGGCAGCTGCCGCAGCACTTGCAAGATGCAGTCGTAGCCGTTTTGGTACCACTGCTCTTCTGGGAGGAGTAGGAGCAGGGATGGTACTTACCACTGGGGCCTGGGCAACTTACTGCTGCTAGGGCCTGGTATTTCAGTTCTGAAGATGTAGGTTTTGCTTTCCCGTTTGAACTGTATCAATACATATTGGTGCTTTATGGAAGAGACCTGAGCTGCATTTCCATTGCAGTTTTAATCCACTTCTGGTGCATTCTGGGGCGGGGGGGGGAGGCTGTAGTTTATTAAGGAATCTCAGAACTGTTAGAGCTACCCTTAATGAACTACAGTCTCCAGAATGCTTTGAGGATATAGAAGTGAACTGAAAGCAGATTAAAGCTATAGTAGAAACATAGCCTTGGATAGCCTGAGATTAAAGTACCCACATTTTGTAATAAATGTGTTTTGTACTGTATAGTTTGTTTTGTCATGTCCTGGGCTGCCTGGAAGCCTGGGCCCTGGGGATTTTGTCCCCTCTTTCCCCCCTCTCCTCATGCCTGAAAAGTTATATTGTACCTCTGGTAACTATACAGTAAGATTTTTCACTGCTGCTACTGTTTGTTATAAAAGCAAATGCTAAATTAAGAGATAAAACAGCATATAATAAGCAGTTTCCCTTTATTGTGCAAAGATGCACTGTTTGGTGGACAGATCTTCTGTGCAACTGCATGCACAAGAATGTACCATCTTCAAGAAGCTGTGCATGACAACAGGAAAGGTAAAGGTTTCCCCACGACCGAATGGTCTAGTTGTGACCGACTGTAAGAAGCGGTGCTCATCTCCGTTTTTAAGCCGAAGAGCCGGCGTTTGTCCAAGGACAAACTTCTGTGGTCACGTGGCCAGCATGACTATATGCCATAGCACACGGAATGCCGTTACCTTCCCACTGAAGTGGTACCTATTTATCTACTTGCATTTTTACGTGCTTTTGAACTGCTAGGTTGGCTGGAGCTGGGACAAGCAACGGGAGCTCACACCATCGCGCAGTCTCGAACTGCCAACCTTCTGGTCAATAAGCTCAGCTCAGCTGTTTAACCCGCAGCGTCACCATGTCCCACAATAGAAGGCAGTAGAAGACTCCAAAATGCCATTGTTTCAGAATGCTATGGTATCAAACATTGTCATCTACTTAAGTTTACACCTGAGAAATATGAACTTTTTCACATGGGTTATTATTTTGATCAAATATCGTTACAAATAGGTTGCTCTGACCTCCTATGAAAACTGTTGTACTATAGCAGAAAAATTATTATTAGAAATGACTGCTGTAATGATTCATTATATTGATTTAAAGTATTTTTATTCCATTTTAAATGCAGCATGTTTTAAAATTCAGCATTACTCACAAGAATATCTTCATTACAGGAATAGCTCCCTTTAAACCCTTAAACTTTCTTCAGTCCAGCAAGTCTACTTGACACACATGAAGCAGATTTATAAAGCACATAGCAAGAGAAATTCATTGTCAGAACACCAAGAGTTTGTTGGGCCTACCTACAAAAACTTTAACTACTTTTTGAAAACGGATTCAAGAAAGACTACACACTCACAGTTTCTTCTTATTTATAAAGATTGTCAGAACATAGATATCAGAATACAGACCCTTTCCTCCCACATCCCCCCTTTCCCCTCTTATAAGTACAGTCCACTATTGTGAAAGGTCCAGGATAATTAGTAGTGTTACCACCTCCAAGTTTAGTACAATGTTCTTCTGTCTCCTTAAGACAGTTGGAGAAGATATAATAGAATCAGATAATTCTAACCCAGGCATTTATAGGTCCTCCCCATTTCAATTTTATTTTAAACTAGCTTTTTGTTACCCGGCGTTGCCCCATTGCATGCCAAGTTTCGTGTCGATCGGTCCAGGCGTTCCAGCAGGGCATGGCGGACATTTTGTTTCGCACCCCTTCTCGCATCCCACGCCAAGGGGGGCACGAACCCAGACTCCAACGGCATCGGGAGTGTCGCCACTCGTCCCGGTGACCCCAGAAACTATGGATTTGACGCCGATTTTGGCCATTTTCGACCATTTTCATGGGAAGACCCCCGTGTATCCCCCACCCCCGGGGGCACTAGGGGGCCCCAACCCCTGCAGTGTTTGTGGCCAGGCTGCTAGGCTTCCGCATGCTGAGTTTGGTGCTAATCGGTCCAGGCGTTACAGCAGGGCATGGCAGACGTTGTGTTTCGCACCCCTTCTTGCCCCCCACGTTGAGGGGGACCAAATCCAGAATCCAGCTGCATTAGGAGCATCGCCGCTCATCTCGGCGACCCTGGAAACTGTGGATTTGACACCATTTCGGCTGTTTTTGACCATTTTCACGTGGGGACCCCCGCGTACCCCTACCCCGGGGGCGCTAGGGGGGCCGCCCCCTGCAGTGTTTGTCGCCAGGCCGCAAGGTGTATGCGTGCCAAGTTTCGTGCCGAGCGCTCCAGGCATTGCGGAGCCTATGCGAAACATACACACACACGCTCTTCTTTATATATATAGATCAGCACGATTTCTTACACTAAAATAATTCCTTTTGTGAGCGTTAATCATTTGAATTTTCAAGTGAAGGTTTTTTAAATTTTGTTTTTAGTTCAGTGCTTTTACATAATATTTTGTTCCTGCTTTCTGTCAGAGATAGTTGTGCAATTGCTGCAGTCCAAGAATGCCAGTTTGTACTCCAATAGTGTCATTTGATTACAGCATACTGACTGCACTTCCTGCTTGATGATGTCACCTCTGACTATGACATCACCTCCGGTGGGTCCCCACCTGAGTGCCTTCTAAACAGTGAGTCCCGGTGTTAAAAGCTTTGAGAACCACTGCTTTATAAAATAGGAAATTTTGAGTTTCTTCTGCATTTTATCATAAATAAGTTCTACTAAATACAGTGAGACTTTCAAACTAGATGCAACATGGAATATTCATTCATAGTACATTTTTCCTCATGTGGCAACAATCAGCTGGACAGAGGGAAAGTATTTATGCCAACAGCAAGGGCAAAAAAATAATCTCAAATACGCACATACACTGCTTTTAAACTTTTTAAACACATGTGCACACAAAACCAGAGCTATCCTATATCCCGTATAGCTACAATCTGAAGATGTTTCCAGCAGACCCAATTTCACAGTTGTGGGACACCCACTGAACCACTACAACTTATTAATTAGGATTTATTTAAAGAATTTATACCCCGCCTTTCCCATGCTGAAGCAAATGCCCAAGGCGACTTACATGAGCAGGCTAGTCTAAACCACCATTTTTTTCAATGGGTTTTTTACAAATATACAGTATTCTTGTGATCCACCAATCCTCAGTCCCAGATGTAGCCTTCACAGTGTGGTTCTCTCCTTTGGCTGCATGCCATCAAGTATCAGCAGGCAATTGTAAGTCAAGCCTGGACAGGTCCTCAAGGTCGTATTCCATTCTTTTGCCGGCTGGCCTTCTCACACACACCCCTGCAACTCTCACTTGCAGTGCGTAATCGGCTCCACAGCAACTCTGTTCTGCCACCACAGGTACTGCAGCTTGTCACAACCTGGCATCCGTCTCCCATCCAAAAACAAACCACAGATTCTCCTGCTTAGCTTCAGGCTACAAAGAAGGGCTTCTGCACTTCAGAGGTGCTTCTAATTAATTCGTAACACATCATGAAAGGACCTCAGCTGCTAAGATCTGTAGAGCCCTAACCTTGGAGCAATGACATAATTTATTCTGTTGCCTACTGTCATCAGAAGGTGAACCGCCACATAATGCACAATTTGGTTCAACACCAAAGACAGCCTTTGTTAAGTGCATTGCAAAAGTCCAGCCTCAAGGGTACAAAGCCAAGAATTAACAGTTACTAGGTATGCATCTGTCAGAAAGATATAGCCTTCTCACCTGGTAAAAAAGAATGAAAGACACAATTCTAGGCCCACTGAAACCTAGATTTATAGGCACAATGATAACATATTCAGGAACACTCTCCAAAGCTACAAAACTAAATGACCAGGGAAACTGCCATATTCAATAGATGTTCTAATTCTATAAGAAACACCATGCACATATATTATTATTTTATGTATTTAGCACAAACATCTCCAGGTAATAAAGCTTGCAAATCAAGTATCAAATGACTACTTCAATCTTATCTAGATCTGGTTCCAGTTGCCTATATCCAATTCCAATCATGGACAGGCTCACTACTGAAGAACTCCAAAAAGCATAACTGGGAGGGAGAAGAGGGGTACAGAAGCATGCTTCAGCATCTCTGTTCATTTAATTCTTCTGAATCAGCAAAATCACCATCTACTTCAGGCACTGATAAACTTGCCTGAAGGGCAAAAGCCAATATAGAAACACTGTGGGCACCAGATGGCTAAAAGTTCAGGATTTTAGCAGCCAGTACAGTGTGATGGCCTAGTGAATTATTACAGCTAAATTAAGGCAAGGGAAATGCTATACAAACCCAGAAGCAAGGATTAAGAGAAGTCTTTTGTATGGAAAGATAATGGAAAAGATTCTAGCAACAATAATTCAGTGAAACAAAGATACGGGTTAAGATACTCTAAAGCAGATAACTATGTAAATAATTTGAGCCCTATTTTCACATTATTTATTTCTTCCATGTAAAACCAGTGAAGTCTTTAAAATAGAAATAAAATCATTGAACATAGGCATGCACAGGCAAAAAATACACAGGCATGCCTCAGTATCCGCTGGGGTTCTGTTCCGGACCCTCCCCACCTCCCACATAACATGTTCATTTGTCGTGAACAGATCACTTTCTGGTGTAGTTTAGGCTTATCACAACTACTCCCCTCCCCTGGAGCAGAGGACCATATCGGTTTGATGAATCTTGAGGGATTCTCCTGTTGCCAGGGCAGCATCTCACTCAGTGCTCTAGTCAATTTCTGGAATGAGATTACCAGAATTCTGGATAATATGGTTTCTGAGAATCTTCTGTAAAGTGTTGGAGCTGATCCTTAGTTTACTGAGGAGTTGATGATGATGAAGCAGCATGGAATACATCTCAAGCAATTGCGGCGGACAATCCTTGCCGCGTCTGATCAGACATGGGCTAGCATTCATTTTATAGCATAATCTGTGGCAGTCTTGGCAGCTAAAAAAGGCTTTCTTCTCTGCCACCTTCACATCTGCAGAGAATTGGCCAGTTGAGCTTTTATGTGTGGGGCTACATCTGGCCCCTTCAAGTAGGAGGGAGGAATATACAGTAGCTTGCTGCAATGAGTTTGCAAAGCACTTTGCAGACAAAGTTGCTCCACATAGAGAATATCTAATTATATTATGTCCCTTTGACTTTTGGGAGTCTTCAGTTTGTAGACCCCAAGGATGTGAACAAGTCTCTATTGAATGCGAGACCATCTGCTTGTTCACTGGATCATTGCCTGGCATAGCTTATTAGATCTGCTTGGGAGAGGCTGGCCAACAAAGGGATGGTGAATTCCTCTTTAAGGTGGGGGTGATGCCACTTGCATTCCTCTTCCAAAGAAACCCTTCTTGGACATCATACTGGATAATTTCCAGCCAGTCTCAAACATTCCATTTTTGGGCAAGGTCATTGATCAGGTAGTAGCATCTTAACTTTCAAAGTCCTGGAGGAACTTTCCGACATCTACATCCATTTCAGTCTGGCTCCAGGCCAGAATTCAGAATTGAGATTACCTTATTCATGTCCTGCTCCAGAGACTGGACAGGAGGAGGAGTGCAACCCTGTTAGTCTATTGGACCTCTCAGTGGCTTTTGACACAATTGATTGTGGTATCCTTCTGGGTCAGTTGACCAAGTTGGGGTTCTTTAGTGAAAAGAAGAAAACACTCCTAAAGAAAAGCTTGCCTATTTGCTACCAATCATCTTTAGAAATATGCAACCAGTTCAAAATAGAAGACAATATAGTACATTTAAAAGCCACTCTGATACACCAATGCATATGTGTGACCAAAACCATCAAATTCTAACTACCCCTGTACATCAGCTATCAAACATGGCCAAAGCAAATACAGTTGGCACACATCGTATGCCAACATAACACATGCAAAGTCATGCCTAAATAATAAATTGATTATGATGGGATGCCTAAATCTAAACCTTTATACTTGTAATAAATCTTTTAGGAATTGGCTACTATCTGGTTTTTCATTGAGGACTTTTGCCTGATTATTCCAACTACATGCAGTTGTTTTCAGGACTAGACAACTATCAAAAGAAGCTCACACAATTACTATAACCTCCCTGTCTCCATGAATTTAGTTTATGATCTTCTTTAACAATCTGTAATGGTGTTAAATACTGGTATTAAAATAAGCATATTTTAATCTCATGCAAAGGAAAAATATTTAGAGCCATCTGCCCATATTTCATTTCCTATAGTTGCCCAAGGTCAGTTTCCAGTTGTTCATAAATATTTGTCACATTTTCTTCAGCCAACTCCAACAGATGTTTTTATTGCTGATATGTCTTTTAAACCTAAAGTAATTTTTTTCCCCAAAATAAAAATTGTTATAGATATAAAAAAATTTAAGGTAACACTTCATTTACAGAACTGTGTCAAATAAGCATTTTTATGGCTGACTAGTCACTAGGCTTCCAATTGATTAAATTTAAATTTGCATATTACTAAAACTGAAATCAGGGTGCCTTTTGAAGCTATTGATAACTTACAATTTAATTAACAAAACTATTCACTGTTGGAATAGTCAACTTTAATTTTTATTCCCTGCAACAGCAGACATCAGAAATAAAACTGCTTCAAAAACAAGTGAGCATTTCGATCTCAACATCACTGACAGATGTTTGCCCCGATCATCAACCAAATTAAAGCTTTAACTGATTAAAGCAAATTAGTTTGCAAAAATTCAAAGATAGGAAGCCTAAACCTTTTCCAAAACAAGTCATTTTATATGGTGAATTGAATCCTTGTATTTCACACAGTTTGTCTACCCACAGTTTAAAGGTGTAATTAGAGACACGAGATCAGGAATGCCATTTCCCATACATTTTTTAACCTATTTATTTACTTACTGAGTTGTTACCCTGCCTTTCCACTGCACCCAAGGCAGCTTACACCACCAACCAACAACAGTAAAACTGGAGAAGCCAATGGATTGTAATTCTATTAACAGCTGTTGGGGAGAGGACAGGGAAATGATCCGATCCAGATCACAGTGCTGAGGACACAGGAGTTAGCCCTTTCTCTCATGCATTTTCCTGATTAAAATGGCCAGCCCATGCTACAATTTACCTTGTAGGGGTAAACTTATAGGCATCAACATTATACAATACCTTTATGTTCAGCCCCAATATGTGACAAAAAAGCTGCTTCAGAGAAGAGAGAATTCATGAGAGAGAAGAGAAGCTATAAATCTTCTACACCTGTGATGCTGTCCCCATCCAATTACACATCAGACACTATTAAGGTTGGGGGAGGGTTTTGTTCTTAAGGCACACGATCCTCACTGAGCAAAAACCAGAACAGAAACAGTCAATAGAAATAGGTATTTGGAGAACCAGTTCACAGATGTACATCACTTGTTTTTTCACAACTGCAAAACAAACTCAATTGAAAAGCACAGAATTTAAGTGAGTACAGGTCCAGACTATTTCTCTGCAGATTCAAGACCCACAGTTTAAACCAACTACAGGTTCCAAACCTGCAGTGCTGGCGGGAGAGGAGCTGTGCTCGGGTCCCATCAGGAGGATGTTCTGAGGCCTTCTAAAGACATAACAATGTCAGTTTCAGTTTTTCAGAGAAAACTGTAAGTGATGCTTTATGCCAAAGGCATTCTGAAGTCCAGGGAACCACATGCAGCCTCCCCAGACCTCAGAAAACCCTCCAGATGCAACCGGAGCACAACTCCGGTCACATCCAGAGGTCTGGGGTGCCCTGACCCATGAATTTTATTAGCTGCAGTTTTGGTATCCATGGGGATTCCAGGAATGGAACCTCTATTAGATAGCAAAGCATGATCTGTACCTAAGTTTTTATACAGCAATTCACAGAGGCATACTAGGGCTTCTGCAGGTGCCAGTGCATTCCCCAACTCGGGAAGCCAAGGGGGCGTGGGGAACCTGCCACTGCAACTGAGGTGATTTCACCCAGCCGTGGCAGCAGGACTCTGCGCACATGAAAGGTCCTGCCGCCGTGGCCAGGGCAATTTCACCAAGTCAGGGCAGCAGGACCTTCTGTTGGTTTCCTGACTCAGGAAGCCAAGAGGGCATGCCACTGTGGCTGTAGGCACCAGGCACCACATGCCTCCTTGACTTCCCAACTTGGGAAGCCATGGGAGAAGGCATATGTCCATCAACTGCTTCCCCGCTCCTTTTTAATGAATGTAATTTTAATAGTTTTGCATGATCTATGGAGGTCTGATCTTACCATTTTAATCATTTTATGTTTTAATATCGTTTTAATCTTCCATTTTGTATTGTGTTTATGCTGTAAGCCACCTTGGGTGTCCCTAATGTGTTGGAGGAACGCCAGATATAAATTCTTTCACTTTGGAAGTATCCAACAATTACAGAAAGTAGCATACTTTTATACTGTTAAATTACTTGGAATTACTTTGAATTTCCTGTTCAAAGACAGATACGAACATATTTTCTTGATACAATCCATTCAAAGATTGTCCAGAATTTATTTAGGATAGATTTAATTTATCCAGAATACATATATGGCTATTTTCTGCTATCTTACTAATAGTGTTTTGTGTCATCCAGCAGCAAGGTTAGATTTCATTGCTCCAGTTATTTCTCTCCCTAGGGCTTTCCAGGAATACAACAAATGAAATCACAAGGGCTGATCCTGTCAGATCTCATAAACTAAGCTAAGCAAAAGTTGGCCTGGTCACTACCTGTGTAGAAGACTTCTAAACAAAATTCATTACAACTGAGGTTATCCAACTTATGCATGATAGTTTTACATCCTGTAAAATGGCTTCTTTCTTTCCTCTATTTTAGCTGCCAACTTATGTTCAAAAGTACCAATTGTCAAACTTAGAGAAAATTAAGGCTTATTGGAAACCTTTTATGAATGGATAGATAAATTTAGGATTATAGGAAATGATTAGAAATATTTGCTGAAGCTACTATAAGATAAACCACAATTCAGAGATGATGCAATAGAGATGTGAGAAGAAATTTATATTGTTAAATTTATGAAGTAGATGATTTATATGGAAATGTTTAGAAATTAGAAAAGATTGAACAGATGTAACTCAACGTATATACCTAATGTGTTTACCTTTGTACCCCATACCCACGTATATTGAGTACCCTTACCCATTGTCCTTTGTAATTAATAAAAGTTGTTAAAAAAAGGTACCAGTTGTCAACCCAAAACAGATATTTTTTCTTGTTTCTATATCAGGAGTTTGATACAGGAACAAAACCAGTGTTAGAGGCTAACCAAGGAGAGTAGCAGATAGTGCTCAGCACACCCCTTCCTGTTCTCCACTGATTTACGGGGTCAACAGGGGAAAGAGAGGAAATTGGTAGACTGGAACAGTGGCAGTGGATCCAAGAAAACCAAGCATAGAACCCGGTGATCTTTGCTTAAAACCAAACTGCAGAAATGCTAGTGAGCGATCAGACGTAACCACCCACTGAATTACTGGGGAAAATGTAGACAAGCAAGGAACCAAAACATAAACCATTTATTTAAAAATCTAAAGAAAGGGAAGAATTTGGTGCAGATCAGGTAGAAGCTGAGAACCCAATGGACAGTGTGCCTGTCCTTCTCCCTGGGAGTTACAGGGTTCGTATAAAATGGTGGGATAATCTCATCTGCCCTGTGGAACATGGTGCTACTCTTAAGTCACAGGTGGGGTCTCTCTGAAGTAACACCCTTGATGTACCACCCTCCACAAGGCTCCCTAAGCCTTGAAAACTTGAAAAGAAGCAATTGTGACCCACTTCTGTGTCTGCAATTGAAAACAGAAAGCAGGTTGCAATTGCTTCTTTGAAGAAAACTTAAGAGAATGAAGTTTTCATCTCCTTATTGATTATGTCAGTGGTTTACAGTTCAGCAGCATCCTATTTCTTTCACTGGTTATTAGCAACAAAGTGCCCAGTTAAGACTCTCACTTAAGGTTTTTTTTTTTCTGTCTTCTGTCTCCAAATCGTACTTCACCACATTTTAAACACTTCCAAAATCTTCCCATAGCTACGTTTACTGTCTGAAAAGTGTAAAAGTATTTTTCCTTCTATAGGTTTACCCTAGAGCAGTTGTTCCCAAACTTTTTAGCACCAGGATCCACTTTTTAGAATGACAATCAGTCAAGACCAGAAGTATTAGCCAGTCATGACCAGAAGTAACTTCTCAAGAAGGAAAATTTTTAATACCCCATATGATAAAATCAAATTAAAGTAAATTAAAAGTTTACAATAAGTACAAGTTTTAAAACTCATTTAAAATAAAACACACACACACCCTTCTAACCCCCCCCCATGCAGCTGCTGATCTATTTTAAAAAATCCCTAAATATCCCAAAGGCTGCAATCCTGTTCACACTTACCCATTGACTAACATTGTTTAACAGGCTATGTGTATGCTTTTAAAAGTGCAGATCTGTAACATTTCCCCAAATGCATATAATGGTAGCATCAAGTATTATATTAAAAATAAAATTCACATTGAATGAATGGGGACCCAGCTGAAATTGGCTAGGTCCCAACCCACAGTTTGAGAAACACTGCCCTAGAGCACTATGACCAGTCCCAAGTCCCAGGTAGAAGACGACAGTGAAGTTCTTAAAGAAACTGCTGGGCAGGGTGCAAGAGGAACACTCTACATAGCATGTTTACTCAACTCTGCAATGCAGACAACTGAAAAAGGAATTCGCTTTTTAAAAACATACACCCTTCCATAACTTGAGCCTGCTTACATCACACAAAAATGAACAACAGGGAATGCAGTTGAGACATAAACCTGGCTAGTAAGCAGAAACTGACAAGCGTAACAAACTGAAGTCCATTTCAGTATCCCCAGAGAGGGGATAAATGTGTCCTGCTCATCAGACAGATCATAGACTTAACTGGCCCTTTCAAACTATCAGGAAATTATAGTATGCACAGTGAATAGGCTGCCACCATATGAAGTTGCAGCATTAATGAAGCAAAACAGTTGTAAACCTAATCGCACTGTGAGACCAGTGGAAGCCCCATGTAACCACGGGGCATAAAATATTTAACACAAGGTATCTCCCCAAATGCTCTGAGTCAAGAAAAGGATGGTGGGGCTCCCTTAAAATCTAGGAATAATCTTTTTTGCAGCATATTGGGTCCTTATCATATTCTTCCCCTAAAGCTATTGGAAGTATATGTTGTAGAGCAGCAATTTTCAACCACTGTGCCGCGGAACACTGGTGTGCCATGAATGGGCCACAAGTGTGCTGTGGGAGTCTGGAGGAGGGGATTTCTTAGTATTACTAATATGGTTATTGTGGGATGCAAGCCCCACAATGGCAGTGCCTTGTATCTTGTCAACTGTTCCCAAACTGATGGTGTGCCTGGGTAATTTTAATGCCTTTTCAGTGAGCTGCAAGATGAAAAAGGTTGAAATTCAATGTTCTAGAGTTTAAGTAAGGATAAGGAGAATGTTATGAGCATTGATCTTTGCAATTACTTTTGGACACCAATTAAGACATGTTCCATTTTTTAAAATAAATTCTTTCCAAGTATTTTTCCTCTTTTATGCTTGTTTGAAATTCACTGTACTAAAAGTGAATCTGTATTAGCAATATATGGTACAGTTTTCACAAGTAAACAAGTCAGCTAACAACTTATTTTCCTGGTTATTAAAAATAATTAAGATCATGACAAAATCACAATCCATGTTTGGTATTGAACTGGCATTGAACTGGCATAGCATAAAGGCCCATATAGCTGAATCCTGGCAAGCCCCAGTCATATGACGGGTCAAAACACCAGCTTAACCTTACAACAGTAAAAGCACAAACAAGACTGGTTAGAGATCCAGAAGTTCTGTGGAAATCCACAAGTCTTGAAATAAGGAATGTCTATTAAAAACTTCCGAGAGATTTGAGATATAGTGCATACTCCTGAATTCTAGTATAAATTAGTTTTGGAGACTCCCAAGCTGCTCTCTTGCTGCAAATACCTGAAGATGGTCTTTACTCCACAGTATTTGAAAGTACTTTCCCAACTACAAATCCTAAGAGTGTTACCCATTTAGAATTCCAGACAAATGCAGTAGTTCACTAATATGACCATTCTCTTAAAGCCAAGCTTTGAAGCTGCATGAATTAAGTGTGCAGTAATACTATCAGGAAACACAGCTTTTAAGGGTATTAAATTCATTGTGAAACAGGTGCATGCATGCACACACCCCTACCTATTTTTCCTTTGGAAAAAATTCTCAGAATTTTCTTTCTAATAGTCCTTACCACCACTCCTTTTCCCATTTCTATGACTAGTCTTAGTAGTCACAGAATAGCAAAGCTTATGATTTCCATAGTAGCTTCTGTGCAGAATTGAAGATTACAATTAATCTTGAAAGCTTTTAAAGCTTGAAAGCTCAAAATGCATTTTTTTAAATTATTATATACTATGATTCTCTTTCACAAATATTTCAAGTGAGATGTACAAATTATGTAGGGATGGATAGAGGGATAGTCTTTTCCCTCTCCAACACCAGAACCAGGGGACATCCACTAAAATTGAGTGTCGGGAGATTTAGGACAGACAAAATATTTCTTTACCCGGCGTGTAATTAAGACTGTTTTTCATGTTTTGTTTCATTTCATGTTTTAAAAATTGGCCACCTGTGTTTAATAAACCAGCCCAAGTTTAACCCAAGTCTGATGTCTTCGTAAAGTAAATGGGCTACTTCAGAATGCCAGGTGCAGGGGAGTGGTAACAAGATGCTAGTATCTTGCTGTTTTGTGTGCCTTGAGGCATCTGGTGGGCCACTATGAGATACAGGAAACTGGATTAGGTGGGCCTTTGGTCTAATACAGCAGTGCTTACATAAAAGACTTGGAAAAATAAGCTCTGCAATTATGTCTACATTTACAACCAAGTGTAGGTCCATGTTTTTATTCTGAGTTTTAATCAGTTTGGACAAGTCATTTAAGAGGCCATTCCCTACTTATATTAGGCTTTCTTCTAAATTGACTAAAATTCCTCACTTTCTGCATTTTACTGTACTGTCACTTTCTTTCTAGAACTTAATTTTATATAAGTTCTCTTTCTACTGCCCTACTTTGATATCACCTGCTACAAGTTAGTGATATGCTAAGAATCTTGAAGCCCCTACTTCAACTTTTCCATATGAGACATACTGCCTCTTCAAACTCAAATCAGCATTTCTGAAACCTGAATATCCATTTATTTCTCAATTTTGTAGTATCCACATATTTCCCCTCAAGTTTGCAGTTCCATTGCAGGGTCAAGCCATTTTCTCATCATACAAAAGTACAATGGGCTGGGTAACAATGGTTGCTGGGGCTCATCAGTGCGACTCTGTCGGGCCGTTGCTTCAGCGGCTACACTGGCTGCCGGTTCCTTTCCGGGACGGATTCAAAGCGCTAGTTTTGACCTTTAAAGCCCTTTACGGCTCAGGTCGGGGGTATTTGAGGGACCGCCTCATTCCATATAACTGCTCCCTCTTTGGCAATATTTTGGCAGGGGCTGGAGACTTTTTTATTTAAACAAGCCTTCAATTGTTAACAGGCTGGCTGGCATTTTACATTCTTCATCTTCATATTTTAAATTTTATCAAATTGTGAGATCCACAGGGCTTGCTTGTTTTAAATTTTAACTGTTTTAATATTGTTTTTAACATTGTTTTAATTGTTAAACATTGTGGTTTTAATGTGTTGATTTTAATGCTGTAAGCTGCCTTGGGTGCCCATGGGGCAGAAAAATTAAATAATAATAATAATAATAATAATAATAATAAAAAACAACCCATTGGGTACTTGTGATAAAAAAATCACAAATGGAAGGAAAATAGCCTCTAGCACCAATCCTCAAACACCTCTGCTAATGTTAGCACATAACGTTTCCACAGTATTATAATAAAGCATTACTGAAAAAGCAGAAGGTAACTGGATGAGTTTCCAGCACTTGTGTAGCTCCGTAGGCCTTTCATGAGGAGAACTTACTTTCAGTGGCATCACTAAGGTTTGCATCATCCGTTGGGAGAACTCATTGCATCGCCTCATAATGGATCCCTTTCCATACCATACAGAATAAATTACAATATCTCATGTACAACCTAAATGCAGTGGCATCACTAGGGTTTATTTAACAGTACAAGTTGCCCAAGAGATCAGCAACCAACAAAAAACAAGTGGCCAATATGATGACACATACGTAAGTATTCTAGTATTAGCTTCGATACATGGAAACAAAAGCTGACTCATTCTAACAACTTATGGTTCCCTGCTGTGTCAAAACACCAGTTCATTAGTTTTCGGAACAATTAATTTCTTTGGTCAATTTTGAGTTCAGGAAATCTACTTTTTGTTATTATGGAGGGCAGTTGTGTTTTCTTTTTCTGTTTTTTTTTGGGGGGGAGGGGAGGGAGGCTATAACTTTTGATATATTTAAATCCAACAACATTTTATACCATGAAATGGAATACTTTCTTTGGATAGTATTTGGATAGAATACTTTCTTTGGATAGAATACTTTCTTTGGATAGTTGCAGTTGCCAAATACAGTACTACAGGAAGTTTTGTTGGATTTTTTCTGAGTGAAATTTGCAATGTTAGATGTATGACATTTGAGAGCTGTAGAGATATAGCCCACACAGTGCCACACACTGTTTCCCCCCCTTTTTTAAAAATGTTAACCAGAAGTAAAGCTGATTCTCCCTGCAGTCTTGCCTTTTGAAAACATTTGCCTTTGTTTCTTCCAGGGTTGTGCAGTTTCTATATGGAACAGATTTCTAGATATTTAAATAAATACTGTATACATCTCCATGCTAATACAGTTATTAGCATGTGGAAAGGATATACAGGCATGCCCCGGTATCCACTGATTCGGTATCCACAGTTTCAATTATCCACGTATACAATGGATACTGGGATGCCTATTAAAAAGATTGGTGAACATTAAACAAATCTCTTTTTTACCTTGTTGCAGCAAAACCACTGATGTTGCCTATCTTTAAAAGGCATCCCCAATGTCCACTCTTTCAGGAATCCACAGTAGGTCCAGAACTCCCGTGGATACCAGGACATGACTGTAACACCACAAGCACTGACAAATAACTTGCAGTTTGCATAATTATCACAGAAGCACTAGAATGCAATTCCACAGGAAGCATTGTGCAAAACTGCCCCTCTTTCATTTGTTCCACCGGTTTACAAATGGTCACTAGTATAATATGAAGCCATATAAATGTATTGCTATAACCTAGAGGAAAAGAAGCATGGGACATGTCAATTTTAACATACCATTGCTATTTCTGGTGGGAGTCACTGGAGAATTAAATCAATGCAAGTCACTGAATAGCAATTCAGCAAATATAGAGCAGAAACAGAAGATGCATGGAAGTTAAGACACTTTCTGAAAATCCACATTTTGCACTTTTTATTTCAAAGCATATACACTAAGCAATGATAAAGGCAAGCAACTGAAACGAGGTTCTCCTGAATGAAATTCAGAGCCTTGGGTAACAAATTATTTGCACAGGCAATTTACTTAAAATGTGCTTACCACCCTATCCCCATTACCAAGGGCAACCAAGGCAGCTTACAAAATTTGTAAAAATAACAAAAACAGAATACAATTTATAGTACATTTACTGCCACACATGCGCTTACTATTGTAGGATTTTTTTTTTAATCCTATTTTACCTTTCTCTCTTTAGAGACTGACAGCAAATTACAACACCACAACTCACACTTTTGCACTGTAATTCAGAGTTCAATTGCTGCTGGAAGATCCAGCATCAGTTTACTGCCATTTCTTCTTGTAGGCTTGGGAGGTGGGAAAGAAAGGGGTCAAGCTCTAAAGAGCTTCTTAGTCTCATTTAAGGGGGTATGAACAAACCCAATGCATATTTTTGCTTTTCTTTGGACAGCAGCAGACAACCACATTTACTCTCTCTAGCACTTTGTTTCCCCAAAGTGTGATTTGGGTTCCACCAGTGGGTCATGAAATTGACAAGCCAATAGCTAATAAGGAAAATGTATTGAGCCCTATGAAAAATGAAATTGATCCACAAGTGCATGTTGATTCACAGGTAAAGTGCCTTCTCTCTTATCCAAGGCCAGTACAGGCAAAGGGGAACGCATGGCCATTAGAATGGTTCTGATTCGATGTATGTGGAGCTCAACAAAGGCTCAAAAAGGCCATCTGCACCTCCAAAGTAAAAAAGATAAAACCAGAGGTCTTTAGCAGCTGGTAATGTGAAACTTTGTCTTTAGTCTTAAGAAGTGGGTTCCAGTGCTAAGTTTCTGTAATATGCTCTAGCATATTACAGACTACTTTTGACTTTCCTCTCAGTTTCAAAAGTAGTTAAGCTGAATATCCTCAAACTCACAGAGCTAGTTTCGTTGTACACCGGATTAACAATCTAGGAGCAGAGTGTCACTAATTGACACTCTGGCAGTAAATGTAATTGGGTAATATGCCCTGTTGAAAGGTAGAATCTTCCACCATTCTGCATTTATTGCAAGAAATAGCTAATACATTTCTGCTTTGTCAGAGGACAAAGCATGAGAACATGGTTGGCCACTGCTGGGAAAAAAAAGGTTGAATTAGATGGATTCATAATCTGATACAACAGGTTTCTTATGTTTTTAATGTAAGAAGTGCTAAAATGTAAGCTTCCACCAGGGCAGAGGGGCAATATTAACAGCATATCCAATTTTTAATTCTACTGAAGTTATGTTACAATTCTAACTTTTAGGTACTTGCTATTTTATTTAAAAAAAATAGTAATTCAGAAGTCACATACTGGAGCTGTGTGTGTTCCTGGTAATATGGTAGATTCTATGGTTTAAAACAAAAACTCTTTGCTAGAAAATTAATGGGGACCTTAGTAAGCAACGGAGATTTCCCCCCAAAGGGACAGGGATAGTGAACACATTAAAACTGAATATAAACCCTGAAGTATTGTATATTCAGAACTCTTACCATTCCAATTAATTTATTCTACTTCACCGAAATTAATTCTTCATTTAAAGCAGTTCTTCGGGGTTGAGAGATGTGGGGGAAAAGCTTTGTAGCAGAGCCAGGGTCAGAATGGAGAGGGGGAGCATTTACTGGAAGCTCAAGCTTCAACACACACACTGCTCTGAGGTGCCGAAAGTGCACAACCCATCATGAAGCCTAAACCAATATTTCTGTACACATACCACCTGAATAAGTGACTGAAGCTGTGACACCTCAATCTTTGGTATTATGCTGCATTTCAGCTTAATATTCTGAATCTACGGACAGGGGTGTAGCATGCCTTTCCTATACCGGGGACAAGGCACATGTTGTGCCCCTTCCCATGTGCGACATCATGATGCCCTGCATTATGAGGTCATGCGCGGGACCTTGCTGCCACAACCCAGGTGGCTTCAAAATCTCCCTGGCCACAACAGCAAGCGTGTCAGGCGCTCCCACCATATCCCAAGACTGGAAAGTGAGTGAGGGAACCTGGATACACTGCCACAGCTCAGACAAAATAGTCTGGGCCGCAGCAAGTGTGCATACCAGGAGGGGTGCCAGTGAGAGCCCCAGAGGCGGGGCTTCAGTTGAAGCCGGGGGAGGCATGCCAAGGCCAGCAGAGCTCCACCTCCAAGGAGCTGGTTCTGCTGGCCTCAATTCTTAGGGGCACAATTTTTGTGCCTGAGAACTTTGCACCCTGGACAACGGCCCCCAATGCCTCTGGCCACAGATAATCTAGTCAGTGTACTATAAACTGTCTCTATCAAGCAATGGCTGTCTCCCATGAGGGAGAACGCTCTCTCGCAGGGGTGTCAAACATATTTCATACAGCAGGCCGAATAGCTTTCACGATGCCTGCTGAGGGCAGGAAGTGATGTCATTGAGCAGGATGTGATGTCATTAATCAGGTCATAATCAGAAACAAGTATTTCTTCTCACTTAGGAACTAATTAGCTGCAAATGACAAGATATGGATGGGAAAGCCCAACGATCATGCAGGCTGCCCTTTCAGCAATGAGCGGTGACACCTCAGCACAGCTTGGCACCTGAAAGCAGCTGGTGGTGGTGCTGGGAGAGCCTGAGGGCTAGATAAAGAGCTTCCATGGGCCACATTCAGCTTGCAGGCCTTATGTTTCGATACCCCTGCTCTAGTGAGTTACAATTAGCAATGGGAGACAAGCTGATCCTTCCCTGCAAGCATTTTAATTGGGCCAGAATGCAGTATGCCCAGGCCACTCCTCCAATTAATGCAATGCAGGAGGAATGTGTGCTTCCCCGCTCCACACCCCCAATATCTCCATATGAACTGGTATAATAGATGGGTATTTAAAACAGCTTCATAAGTATCTTACTACTCTTTTCACAGGCCAGTAAAGCATATCACAGGCTCTTAAAGACTGCTATTCTTCCTTTGACATGATGTAACCATGATGGGGACAAGAGATTTAACATTACCACTCAAATAATCTGTCCAAAACTCTTATCACCCCAGCTTTAACCACTAAATTGGAAAGCACTCTAGTGTCGCCTCAGGCACATGGCTGGAACATCACAATTCAGCTGTGTTACTGCATGGAATAGAGGGTTGCAATGGGGCTAACTGAAACTGGGTTACTACATATTTCCTTCACTTTAAAGGCTGTTAATAATGGTATGAAAGTTCTGGTCACATCCTTCTGCATGTACAGTGACCATTATATGAAACCCAAGGGAACTGCTTCCAGGGAGAGTTAATTTGACACAGTGTGTTTACAATTGTAGTATTAGTTACTTAAATAGTTGTTCCCTTGCTTTGGGGAAAGATCATTGCAGTAAAGCTTTGACAAACCCAGGTCTAGAACAAAGATGAACTGATACTAGTTTTAAAGTGATTCTATTTTTTTTAAGATGCCAAAGCAGCTTTACAGAGATCAGACTAAGAATTACTAATACACATTACTAATTACTAATACACATTAGATACATCTAGGAAAAAAGAACAAAAGGGATAAGTTAAACACAATTATAAGCTGAACATCCAATGTATTAAACATTGATTTGTTGGGCATTTTGTTTTAAAACAGAATTGAGTTAGTGGTCCAAAGACTACATCAGTCTAACTGAAACTGCTCACAAAGCCAGGTTAAAACTCTATTTTCCTTTGAGCTAGGGCAGAACCTGAATGATTGCTGAATGAAATGCTTTGGAACCCCTTTCCCTCCCTCCAAGTTTGCCCCTAGGTTTAGTTTTGATCTACCTTGTCTTGGGCACAGAGTAGCATTTGCTTTCTACCATTCGTCCAATTTGCATAATTTGTAAAGACCGTTCTGTATGTGTGGTTTTGCTATTGCTACAGCTTTCCATTTCCCTGTCTCATGTGAACTATGTTTTCCATTTATTTTAATTTATTGCACACTAGCAATCCTGAACATTAATACTGGGTACTTTTTCTTCTATACTGATGGCTCACACTTCACAGGTTTGCCAACTAAACTCTGTTTCCCATTCATTTAAGGGCACAGTATTCTTTTAAACTGGGTCTTATTTTTTAAAAAAGATTCAAGTATGTGTGCACACATTATTCCCTTTTTACAGTCTGATTTGGTCAGGGGGAGAAGTGAGGAAAAGTGGCTTAAATGTGCCTAGTGTCCATTTTTAAGCATGCTAATCGTAGGGACATGGTGGCACTGCGGGTTAAACCGCTGCTGCTGGGCTTTCAGACTGGAAAGTTGGTAGCTTGAGACCATGCAACAGAATGTGCTCCCATTGCTTGTCCCAGCTCCTGCCAACCTAGCAGTTCAAAAGCACGTAAAATTGCAAGTAGATAAATAGGTACCAGTTTGGTGGGAAGGTAATGGTGTTCCGTGCACTACGGTGTATAGTCATGCCAGCCACATGATCACGGAAGCTTGTCCTCGGACAAATGCCGGCTTTACAGGCTTAGAGATGCGCACCGCCCCATACAGTCGGTCACGACTGGACCATTCGGTCGTGGAGAAACCTTAACCTTTTTACCTTGCTAATGCCCCAGCTTCAGTCTAAGCCCGCTCTAGTTTGCTAGGGCTCATCTAGCAGAGGAGAGAGCTTAGAATGTGGAACTTCATAAAGCATAATCATGCTGAGCATTCTTTAAAGGGGGGGCACCATGTGCATATACACATTTTCCATTTCTGCATCTTGTGCACAGGGGATCCCTATTACATTTCTTTTCACATTTAAGTACCAAACTTTTTGAGTAACTAGATGTTACTAGTTACAAGAATTCCATGTACTTAACATCCTTTATTGCTATAGCCCTGTCTACATATTTTTTATACTTCCAAGCTCTTAAAAGGACACTATTACAGCCTTATCCCAGTTTGTAAAAGGGATCCCCGATATCTGCACTAACATAAACTAACAAGTCAGAAATTTATTTTTGTTAATGGAGACATTATTGTACACGCCACTGCTTTCTAGGAAACAACCGCCCAGCTTGTTAGTGCCCAGGACCGTTACTGCACATGGCTAACCTAAATAGAAAAATAAAATTGTGGGAACAAAAGCTGCAACAGCAGCAAATGATAAATGTGGCATTTCCAACATTAATTTATAGAAATTCTCCATATTAAAAAAAGAGTCAGAAGAGATATGGAAGAAACTAAGGAAAAGCTAACGTATAAAAGGAGATACAAAAGGGAATGGGGAAAATTCATGTACATAAGAATGAATATAATATTTTTAAAAGTAGATTCATTATGTTCTTCATTCAGAAAAAGAATACCACTACAACGGATGTCAAAGTATACTCACTATCATAGAACAGAATTAAAATACAAACATCTGGGAAGCTTTTTGTACAGTTAGAGATGTCTAGATTTTGGCACATTGTCATTTTCAAAGTTTAGAAATTGCAGGCAGGACAAAGGCAGGCTACATTCAAGGATAAATCCACTGTAACAAGTTGAAGGTAAACTCAACAGCCTTAAAGCAGAGGTTTTCAAATTGGGATGTCACAACACCTTAGCCAGAGAACCTCTGGCCCTGTCTCCTTAAGGGGGAGTGGGAGAGAAGGCAGCAGTGCGATCCCCAGGATCACGCTGTAGCCTCGGGTGACAGGGGCTTAGATCTATTTACCATCGAAGTGTTGTCATCCTGGGGGTACAGAGAGGCCTCAGCAGGGCTTCCCAAGCCTTGGGAAAAAAATTAAAACCACAACGCACTTCCAATTTTGTGACGGAAAACCCAAGGTGCATCACAATTTTTTAAAAAATGTCCAAGGCTTGGGGAGCCCTGTGGAGGCATCCGCAGGGCTCCCCGCCACCCCCCCCGGACAATAGCGCTTTGATGGGTAAGTAGGTCGAAGCCCATCATCCCAGGGAGCAGCATGATCCTGGTGGTCGCGCTGCTGCCTTCTCTCCTCCCCCACAAGCACTTACAGTGCTGTTCCAGCTGCGTTTGAAAAACCACTGGCTTAAAGGAAGAAGAAAAGATCAGCATTTGGGTGTAAATCTGAATTCTTTTTTTAATTGTAAATATCAGCTTCCGATCCATTCTGGATAATGGCATAAGAGGGCTTTAACCTTTGCCTGCAATGGTCTCAATCTGGATTAAGACTCTCTGTGGCCATTTACAGTTTTTTTAAAAACTCAAGAACTCCGAACACTTGCTTCTTTTAAATTGAAGCTTGACCTTTATGGAAGCTGCCTCCTTGGGCAGTCAGGCTTGTAGGATCAAGGAGTGCACAGTGCAACAAGCATCCCAAGCATCAAGTGAATAGAAAAGGGAGACTCAAGTAGAGTAGGAGTGGATAGTGGCTTTTAAAAACATTTATTATACATCTATCACAAAACAGAAAAACCAAGACTTTTAGCAACCATCAACAGTAGTACGTAAGTACAAAAATGGATAACACCTTAATTAACAAAAGGAGTTATTTCCATTCTAAGTCAATTAAAAATTAGGATAAACATCTTTCCATTTGTTCTTTTTCCATTTCCCTGTGCACACTGAAGTCTCTTCAGTTAAATATTTTAACCTTCAACAACTAAAAATAAGATATACTAAAATGATATATTGGCTTGCCTATGTGTTAACATTAACAATGGTTGTTTCCTTTTTAAAATTTATTTATAGATTAATAAACAGAACATTAAACACAACATTAAACAACTAAGCATTATCCAATAGACTACAGCAGTGGTTCCCAAACTGGTTGGTCGTGACCCACCAGTCAGGGAAGCACTTCTCCCTTTAAGGGGAGAGAGGGCAGAAGGCAGCAACACCATCCCCAGGATCGTGCTGCTGTCCAGGGGATGTTTGCACCTCCCAGCCTCCAGAGCTCAAGTGTCCTGGGGGGCCAGGAAGCCCTCCGTAGGGCTCCCTTTGCCTCCAAACACATGAAAAAAGCAAAAAAAGGGCAAACACGCAAAGGTGTCACAGAAGTGCCTTTTTGTGGCTTTTTTCATGTTTGGAGCCAGCCAGCTCCCCAGCAACCCCCACCCCACCCAGGATACCAGTGCTGGAGGCCGACAAGTGCAAACACTCCCACCCATCCCCAGCAGTAGCACAATCCTGGGGTTGGCATTGCTGCCTTAGCACCTCCCCCACAAGCACTTACAGTGCTCCAAGCTTCCTAGTAGGAGTTGGGAAGCATTGTACTACAGCAAGAGCAAAGCAGTATATCCTAATTACTAATATTTCACATATCTTCCAATTAGCCTTGTGAATTTGCTCTCTGGAGGCTTTTCTTATCTCCTTTATTTCGAATCTCTTCTCCTTATATCAAACCTATTTCAAATCTCGGTTACATCTACCAGTCAGTGTCCAAACCAACAAACCATCATTCACCAAAACTTCCGATGCAGAAAAATTATTTCCATACATGTTAGTTAATTATTAGACTCGTACATTTACCAATTTCTGCCAAGTCTGCAATTTTTATCTACCATTCTTCCACCTCCAATGTTTCTATAATTTTTCTCGATATTATACATGCAGTACTCACACTGCACTTGTCCTTTATTATTATTATTAATTTAATTTCTATCCCACCTTTCTGCCCCATGGCACCCACCTATAAAACACAAAGTTTAACAATTAAAAACAATGTTAAAAACAGTATTTAAAACAGTTAAAATTTAAAACAGCGAGCCCCATGGATCCAATATAAAGAAGAGAATATAAAATGCCAGCCATCCTATCAGCAGTTAAAGCCTTGTTTAAATAAAAAAGTCTTCAACCCCCGCCAAAATATTGCCAAAGAGGGAGCAGTTCTTAATTCTAAGGGGCGGGTATTCCAAAGTCGTGGGGCCACCACCAAAAAGGCCCTGTTCCTGGCTGCCATCCCCCTCACCTCTCCTGGTGGCGGCACAGTCAGAAGGGCCCCCCCAGATGACCTAAGAGTCCAGGTAGGATTATATGGAAGGAGGCAGTCCCTCAAATATCCCAGATCCAAGCAGTAAAGGGCTTTAAAGGTCAAAACTAGCACTTTGAATCAGGCCCGGAAAGGAACCAGCAGCTAGTGTAGCCGCTGAAGCAACAGCCCAATCGAGTCGAACCGATGAGCCCCAGCAACCACACAAGCAGCCGTGTTCTGCACTAGTTGTAATTTCCGGACCATCTTCAGAGGCAGCCCCACGCAGAGCGCATGAATAAAATAAAATACTTTAATAAAAATAAACTTTCCAATCTTTTCTCCAAGCAATCAGTTATCCTCCAACAAAAAATTATTTTCCTTTATATCTTATTAGTATCAACTACATCTATTATCTAAACTTTTTAACTATTATCTACTTTAACTTTCACGCACATCTATCATATATCATAAGAAACACTATATTTTATATCTATATTGTTTTTATATTTCCAACATCAAATTAACATTTAATATATCTTTGCTATATTTACTTAATAACATATCACTTATACTTCCTTTAACAAGAATTTTCTTTAAAAGTATATTTAATATTCATTTCTATCACCTTAATCCAAAATTTTCTCATTATTCCATTTGAATATCATGCCCCACATTTTTCATCTATTAACTCATACATTATTTTATTTAGCCTACTCCTTTTCTCACAAGATCTACCTGTACATCTTGTAAACCCAGCTTTTTAATCATCTTCTGTATTCTCTATTCTAGCCCTATTCCCATTCTTCCCAGTCCACCCTTAGAATATTCTGCTAAACTCTATGGCATTTTGACTCTTATGCCCTCTGTTGAGCTTTCCAACACTGCTCTCAATCTCCCTACCGTTTCTTTTTTCATTAAATCTAGAGGGGCTAGTTCATCTTGATTCTTCTCCCCCTCTATCACATAAATGTCCATCTGGGAATCTTGTATTTTTAGCTTGGTCTCTCTATTTCTTGTATTTCTTCTTCCATTTCTTTCAAATAGACTAATTTTTTTCAGTGCTGCTTTTGTATCTTCAAAGTCTTGTTTCACTTGCCCAAGCTTTACTTCCAACTTGTTTTTGATCTTCATTTCAAATGAAGTTCTGTTGATGGTATTTTCATCTCAAAAGTGTCTCTTTGTCCCCATGCTGCCATTTCATCAATTGTTCTTAATGAAAAATTTGTGTATACAGTATTCTTTAGATGACAGCATTCTTTGACAAGAATTTGGGAGCTCCTCCCAAATCTTGATGTTCATTCATGCAGAGTTGTACTATTCCCCTCCTCCGAGAAACAATCTCTAGGACTGTTCCCAGACACTACTCATTCCAGATACCCATCTTGTGCGTTTATCTCATCGGATGCCCTTTCTGTCCAGGGTGTCTTAATTAAGTCCATCAGACATGCTCTGCCAACTTGCAGAGCAAATCAGCAGAGTGTCAGCCAGGCATGCCTCCCAGCCAGAAAAATCAATGCTTATGTTTCCTATGTGGATTGAAACCAAACTTATTGTTTCAGATGTGGCAAGGTTGTCACTCACTTGTTACGTTGTGGTTCAGGCCAATCTTCAGTCACAACTGAACGAAATCCAAAAATGTAACAGTTCAACTCCCTGCTGTCACCGTAGAGTGAATATTAGAGAATAAAATATTAAAGTACAAGAGTAGGGAGAAAAGCAAACAATTTGAACTACTGTGTTTTAACTTAAAACCAGTTTAAGAGATTCTTGAATCATATCGTAAGCTTCAGATTTTAAGCATGCTACCAGACGCAAATCTACAACTCGTGGTTTATGCTGCAGATATGCTCATTTCATTGCAAGTCAATTCACCATTTAAGAGCTTTTTATGCAAGGCTGATTTTATGAATAAAGCAACTGTACAAAAGGGTAAGACTTTAAATGGAAATAAGAGAAAATTTTGTTTTGTTTTAAAGTTACCCAGAAAACAAATTATTATTGCCTGTTTAAGAAAATAAAATTACTTCAAATCAGATATAAAAAAAGCAGATACTTTAAAAGCAGAAGTATGTGAGGATTTGACCCATTATCAACTCCAGAAGCAGCTAGCAAAATGTTCAGGTATTGACAGATGAGACCTGACCATTCAAGCAGATACTTGGAATACAGACATTATTGCAGATGCTAGTTTTTTACTTACATGATGTTAAAATCTCAACTTTTTATGACAACATTTTTCTAGTTCTATTATGTCATTGACAGCACAATCCCTGTGGAGCTTCCCTGGGCCTCAGAATGCCTTATAAGGGCATAAAAAGTCACTTGCAGGTTTTGCCAAAAATTGGGTTGCTTTTTTTGCTTTTTCTTTCTGAGGCCTGCAGAGGATGAAGGCAGTTGTGTGCAGCCTCCATGGGCCTCAGAAAACTGGAGCTGTACATGGATTGCAGCTCCAGTTGGGTTCAGAGGATAGGGGTGGCCCAAATCAGTGTTTGAATACCTGTCGATTTCTGTATCAGCAAAGGTTCTGGGAACGGAATCAATGCAGATAATGAGGGCAACGTACATTGTTATGTCTTTAATATCCTACTGTAAGTTGCTTTGGGTGCTCTTTCAAGAGAAAAGTGGGATAGAAATTAAATAATAAAAGCACCTTTGAAACTCTTGAGCATTGCTAACCATGTTCATATATGGAATGTGGAATAGAATGCTGAAGGCAGATAATTCTCAACTGAAAACAGATACCAGGTGAACTACTCACGAAGGAAACAAACAAAACACAATTTGGAAACATACACTGATGTTCATCAGAATTTCACAAGATAAATTAGTCAAGGTTCAAATTTGATGCACGCTTATGGCTCTAGCAGTGCACTGTACAGTGGGTCCTCATAATACACAGGGGTTTTGTTCCACGAACCTCCACTGATAAGAAAAATGACAGATATTCAAAGCTCAGCTCCAGTCAAGTCCAGATGTTCATTGGCGAACTTCAGATGGGCTTTCTTGAGCAGGGGGACCTTGCAGGCGCTGCAGGATTTCAGTCCTTCACGACGCAGTGTGTTACTAATTGTTTTCTTGGTGACTATGGTCCCAGCTGCCTTGAGATCATTGACAAGATCCTCCCATGTAGTTCTGGGCTGCTTCCTCACCATTCCACGAGGTGAGATCTTGCATGGAGCCCCAGACTGAGCAAGATTGATAGTTATTTTGTGTTTCTTCCATTTGCAAATAATTGCACCAACTGTTGTCACCTTCTCACCAAGCTGCTTGGCAATAGACTTGTAGCCTATTCAGCCTTATGTAGGTCTACAATCAGTCAATCAGTCTGTGGACAGGTGCCTTTTATACAGGTAACAAACTGAGATTAGGAGCACTCCCTTTAAGAGGCTGCTCCTAATCTCAGCTCATTACCTATATATAGTAAAACGCACCTGGGAGCCAGAAATCTTGCTGATTGATAGGGGATTGAATACTTATTTCACTAATTGAAATGCACATCAATTTATAACTTTTTTGAAATGCATTTTTCTGGATTGTTTTGTTGTTATTCTTTCTCTCACTGTTACAATAAGCCTACCATTACAATTATGGATTGATCATTTCTTTGTCAGTGGGCAAACGTACAAAATCAGCAGGGGATCAAATAGTTTTTTCCCTCACTGTAAAACATGTTCATGATTTATAATTATTTACCAGGTATAAAGTGAAAATCCATTGAATTAAAATGCAAGTTTAATTATCACGATACGTAAATATATTTAAGAATTGTAATGCTTCTTAAATATCACTGCTCTCAAACATCTCTCTTACAGTTCTCAAACTTCTAAACTTAATTGTATGTGGCTCTTACATTAAGCAAGTTTGTACATCCCGGATATAGACCATTCTTCAGTTCAGAAGGATCTGTTCATACATGGCTCTTTTTGCAATTTGGGACTCCACAGATGCATATTCACAACTAATACGATGACCTTACGCATCCAACCTGGATGAGCAAGTATTAAATTATATATTAGAAAGATGTTTTAGAGTTCCCTATAGAAATGAAAAGGAAAAATAAAGTAACAGTTTTTGCAACAAAGAACCAGCAGCAATTTAATGGCTTATACTTGCTTCAAAATATACATATACTTGACTGTCCTCAGTGTCTACATGGCCAAAGCTCTGGAGTAGTTGCTACACCAACAATTGCGACTATGATTAAACAATAGAAATTGATTAAGTACTGATAAGAAGTTTGTGTCCAAGACCAATACACATTAGTGTAAAACTGATTTCCACTCTTGAAAAATCTGGAACCTGTGGACCTGAATAAAAAATATGTGGACTGTGCTCCATTAATCTTCCAAATGCAGCATCTCTCTATCATCTATCACATATGGTGGAAGTGTATATGGGAAAATAATTTCCTATTTGAACACTATTTACAGGATGCTATACCAAGTTCATAGAAACAGTCTATTACAATCAGAGATTGTTCAAACCAGCAACAGTACATGTTGATGCAAAAGAAATAAAAGAAATGTATTTGGAACAAGGTGTTAAAATGTCTATTGGATTCTATAAGAAAACTGAGCCTGTTGCACTTCCCCATATTAACACTGCTTTTCACTTCTGCCATTACTTCATTAGTTTCCCCAGGTGTATTTAAAACATTTTGAATTAAGCTGAATTGAATTAGAATAAGCCAGTGTTTCCTAAACTCCTCCATGGGAGGAGGGAACTACCTAAGTCTTTGCGGGGGCAGGGTTGCAGCAGCCACACAATCCCCAGATCATGCTGGGGATGGGAGTTTTTACACTTACCATCCTCCAACACTGGAGCTGGAGCCCTCCGCAGGCTCCCTATGCCTCCAAGCATAGTAGAAAAAAAGAACTTGTTTCACAACAAAAACTATACATGTCCATTTTTTTTACCATGTTTGGAGGCATGTTTGGAGGCATGCCAGGCTCCCCAGACCCTGCCCCAGGTCTCCAATGCTGGAGGCTGGTAAATGTGAAAAAAAACCCTCCCGTCCCCAGCAGCACAATCCTGGGGATCACTTTGCTGCCTTCCCTTCCCCCAATTAAAGGGGCAGGGAGAAGAGCTTCCCTGGCTAGTGGGTCTTGATGCACCAGTTTGGGAACCACTGAAATAAGCTATTGGGTAGGAGATAATCCTAGAGGCAATTGGGTTGCAAATTACTAAATATTTTTTTCAGTATTCTTTTGCCTTCTGTTCCATTCCCTCCCAAAAAATAAAGGCCTTAGAAGTCAAGATGCAAAGCACAACAGTCTTGGCTCAGCTACCTGTACAGATGCAGTAGGCAGAAGGCATACTACATTATCTACAACACCTAAATATTTCTAATTTGTAGACCAGTGGTTCCCAAACTTGTTAGCACTTGGACCCACTTTTTAAAATGACACTATTAGGACAGATGTAGCTTTAAGAAGCCTTAAAAAAGTTTCACCTTACCAGAAGCCCATGTTTTTATCCTTCTTACTATGGAGTGGGGGCTGCCTTCTGGAGCCTCTGTTGAGCTCCCAGTTCTTTGGATTGGGACCATTCTGGCAGCCTTCCGTAAGAGCCAAGGCACAGTTGCCTATTTATGAGTAAATGTGTGGCTCAGTTTTACTTTCCATAGGGCTCAATACATTTTCCTAGTCAGCTTTCAGTGTGTTCATTTTACAACACTCCAACAATGAGGTTGCGACCTGAAGTTTGGGAAACACCACCGTAGACCATTCTGAATCCACCTATATTTGCAGAATTAAAACATGTGACTTCCTACACTGATGCAAAAGAAATGATGTACAGAATACATCATTAATCTAACATGCACGAAATAAAAGATGATTGGCCCAAAATATATTGCTCCCATTGGCTGAATGGCTGTGAATCACACCAGGACAAGGCCACTATAAAATAATCAGACTAAAAAAAAGCAACATTTTGGGAGGTATTATTCTATTTTATTTGGAGATTATAAAATGAGAAGAGGTACCTTTGTTTACCCTTCCCAAAACCTCCTCATACAGTATAAGATGTAGTTTAACCTCATAGTGTACATCTTCCTGACCCCAAGGTCCAAAAGGCAACAGAAACTCTCTCGCACCGCCATTTTCCCTTTTTCGTCCCCTTCACTCAACACCTACAACAATCCATAGGTCCTTCTTAGGCCATTTGGAGTTTCCTCCTTGCTTTTCTTTTGTGTTCCAAAACTCAGACACAGGATTCTCTAAATTATCTTTCACAATGGAAGAGTTAAGAAATCAATTTCATAACAGGCCAGATATATCTCACACTGGCATATCTCACTTCTTGTTGCCATTTGAGACAAGATGGCAAGGGATCAGACATTCTCAGTCCAGAGGTCACTGGACTCCACTGCTATCTATTTAAAATAGTTCACACTGCTGTTCCACCATCAATGCTCAGGGCAGTTTACATAAAGAAGAAATAAAATACCAGTAGATTATCCAGACATCCTAAATCCTGACAATTCCAAAATCCAGACACGTGAGCCCAAAACCCATGGGTGATTTTCCATAGTGGCTTCATAAAGATATTGAAAAGCTTCAAGGATGAAATGGAATCTTGTAGGACTCCACAACAACGGACACACAGCAACCCATTCCTGCAATGACATCATCGGGCAAAGGGCTGTAAAAAAGCCAATGAAAGGTCCAGCAGTACTGGTAAGGGCATACTTCCCTGTGCCTGGCAATAGATAATCCACTAGGATAACCAAAACTGTTTCCACACTGAATCTAAGCTAGATTCTAGCCAGAAACTAGACTCCCCAAACATCAGGCAGCCATTACCTGAAACAGGCTCAGTTTCAAGGCAAGCATGAAATCCTGAGCTGCACATTGACAGGGATCTTAGATGCACAATAGAGCCAAGATCCTAGAGGACTCCAGTACCATGATCACCCAAACAGCTCAGGCAAGGAGACTAGTGGCCAATACACCAACTGAACCACAACCCTGTCTCTAAAATCCAGCTTTAGAAACAAGACACTCAAAACCTGACAAGTGCTGGTCAGAATCACAATAGACCACAACAACTCCATGCCTCCTCTTCTGAAGCCTTAGCTGCTAATTAACCACTGGACAAAGCTGTGAGATAACTCTCCTACCTTGTCCAGCCAGGACTCCCGATGCAGCTAGATCAAGTCATGACTGAGTGGGGATCTTGTTATCAACTGATCTGGCAATAAAGTACAGCATCAGGATCAAAGGGCTGTTACTAAAGCCCACCAAGACATGGATGGTTGGAGGGAAAGATTAGAATCAACAGTTCTTACATGACTGATCCTCCTCCTCCCATAACATCTTCCTCCTATAGTTTAGAGCAGTGGTTCCCAAACTTTTTAACCCCGGGACCCACTTTTTAAAAACACTATGCCTAAGACCCTAGCTTTAAGAGGCTAAAAAAATGTCTCATTATACCTCAAGCTATTTTTTTTACTATGGTTGGGAGACCGCCTTCTGGAGCATTTGTTGAGCTCCACATTCATCTAATTGGGACTATTTTGGTGGCCTTGTGTTCCCCTTCAATAATAGCCTATGCATGTTTGCTTATTTATGAGTAAACATGCATACGTCAATTTCACTTTCTACTGGGCTCAATACATTTTTTCCCTTGTCAGCTTTGGGGCAGGGAACGTCCAAGTGTTTCGGGGGCATGTGTTCATCAGATCATGACCATTCTGGTGGCATTGCATTCTTCTTGGTATGTTCTCCAAAATGAGTGGAAGCATGTTCGCCTACTCACAAATATACAAACATACATACAGCTTACTCTCCATAGGGCCCAGTGTTTGGGAAACACTGGTTTAGAGGAATGTTCATGGCACTTGTAAAGGTAGGTCAATTCATTAAAGTAGATATTTATTCTTCAGTATATTTGCATACTCATACAATCAGTTCCCATTATGTGTTAGGTTCCCAGAAAACCTAGCAGATACCAAACCATGGAGCCTATGGGAAAAATGGGATCAAGTTCCAGGGGATCCTCTTCACCGTTTACTCCATGAACCTGAATCTTGAAGTCTATGGGACTGGGTGATAGTGAGGACGCTTCCTCCTCCATGCTGGTTATTCCTTGACACATTGACAGCTGCTGGCCCAACAACAAGGCCACAGAGTTCAGAAGTGGGGAAGGGGTTGCACCATCCTTCCTCCTCCTTCTCCTCCAACTCTCTTGCCTCTTTCCCTTGGCTAACCCCAGAGCAGATCTCAGGTAGTCTTTCAGAGACCTCTCATCGCCAGGGTTGTGAAGGTTCAGCTGAAGTCTCCGAGATGGTGCCCAAGATGGTGGGGCAAGTCTGGGAGTGGACACAAATGTGTCAGACAATGCTCCATGGGCCAATACCAACGCCAGTTTGATGCAGAAAGTTGATCCAATCCAGACAACTTTCTTAAAAACAATTGGATGGATGCAATTACTACAACCCGCTGCCCTTTCAGCCAAGTACTGTATAGGCATCTCTTCCTCCCCCACCCACGAGTGCTACCTTCTGCTCATGAAGAGGATATTGTCTCTTCCTAATTGGTCATTTTGCCCCTCACAAATGTGACTTCACATGTAAAGAAAACTGACTGCACTTTCTCAAAATATTCCTCATTTAGTCGCAGTACAACTACGCACAGGACATAAAATTATAATGAGGTTATGGGGCTGTATAAACTCTAAAGCAGTGGTTTGCTAACTTTTTAGACCAGGACACACTTTTTAGAATAGCACTCATGTTTGGACCCATCGGAAGTGATGTCATTAACCTGAAAGTGATGTCATAACCAGAAGTGTGACATGAGTGCAAAACAGGGTTTTTACTAGCTTCAGGGAGACCCATATAAGGAGCTGCAGGCCTCCCCAACTCTTCAGAGGGCCCCCAACCAACGAGGTATGCGTACAAGGCCCTGGGTGTCCATGGCGCCATGATCCTGCAGCACCATTGGGACACCCTCCCCAGCCCCAGTCCTACAGCAACTTACAGTGGTCCCAAAGTCCACTGTAGGACTTTGGGAATCACTGCTATAATAGATTTTAGGCTACAGCCTTTACTATCTGGTCTGCTACAAAATCCTCTATAGTCAATAAGGATCTATAGCAGTATTTCTCAACGATGGTCCAGTTATTGGAAGTACCACTGAAATAATTGGTGGTGATGTCATCACCAGTTACTTTGGACTGGAAGACCAGACGTGACACAATAAACATGGGTAAGAGGGCGGGCAGGAGGGCTTATCTGAGTGCACAAGAAGTTCATGCTGGAGCACTGCCCACCAAGCAGAGCCTCCTACTGCCGCTTATTGCGTTGCATTGTTGGTCTTGCTGCCAGGCGGCAAGGGTCTGGGGGTTCCGCGAGTACTACCAAACACCACGTCAAGTATCACTGGTGATTCAAATATCAGTGGTTGAGAAACACAGGTCTCAGTTCCTTCTTGAAGGGTCTTTAGTCCCTTTAAGATCCTTGAAGAGTCTTCAAGAAGGGTCTACAGTCAAGGTTTTATAGTCTACTCTGGAAATACTTACACAGTTCAACAAATGTGCTTGTAGTTCTATTTATCAAGAAATTGAGCACTAAATGTCAAATATACTTATTGCTTAACTAATCTTTCAAGTATCAGCATGGCCAAAATAACAAGCGTATTGCCCAGCATAACTAGATCTAATGTCAAAGGAATTAGGTTTCTAATCTAAGAACAAATTATCAATATTTACACTCTATTCACCTGCACAAATTTTCACCATCAACAGGTTTCTAACATCAAACTTCTATCAGACTCAGGCTACAGACTTATGCCAGACTTATACCCAGTAGTCAGAATCAAATATGTTTAATTTAAAACAAACAAAAACAAAGCTGTAGTATGCCTTGAAAATTAACTAGAGTGATATTTGCAAGCACAAATACATTTGTTTCCTGATCCGATTAAGGAAGCATACTGCAGTCTACAAAGTTCCCCTGACATGATCAGCATCATCCAAATATTTAGGCTCTGAAATCCTGGAAACACTTAAGTACATACTGTATAACCCATTTTGTTGGAACTTAAGCTTTGATAGTTGGGTACAAATGGTAGATATTGTATGCTTCATTATACACAGCCTATGTATACTTGGTATTAAGACATTTAAAGACAAGTATGTAGTCACATCAAGTTCTTCTTGTAAAAAAAAATGAAAAATACACTTTTAAAAATTCCCAACAAGATTTCACATATGGGCAAAATTGCAATGTTCCAGGTCATCAATGGTTTATAAGAAGCTCCAAAAGATGTTTCTCTCTGCCTACCCACTTCCTGTACTCATTACCATATCCCCAGGGTGAAAATTGTACCGTAGTGGAAAAGTACTAAGAAAATTTATTTTATGCTACTAAGTACTAATTTATTTCAAGTACTAAGAGAACTTATTTTATAGATCAGCTGAAATAAAGGCATATGGGTGACAACATGTTGCTTTGATTTACTAGCATTAGATAAGTTACTCTAAGAAAATATTATACAGACAATATTGTAACAGAATGAAGTATTCTATTTCTTAAATTCTGAACAGTGCACTTTCTCTGATATGAACAGGATATTGTCCAGATCACAGTTAAACGTTATGCTTTAGTTTAAAATATTGCACAGAATGAGGCAAACTCTATGCGGTAAATACAGAATTTGTGTAGCAAGCTGTAATGAATGAGATGATGAATGTATTTAGATCAAATAGCACCATCTAGCAGTCTCCCTATCTTTATTTCAGAGGGTACTTTGCGGTTGTTCAGTACAGCTTGTCTGTCATCTTTAAAACCAAAACCATGCAACCAAAAATTCATATAGCATTCTCACTATATGGTTTTACTCAGAGAGTCAGATTCTAGAAAAATGAAGTATTGGCATTGCATTTATTTTCTCTCATGCACAGACATTCTAAAACCACCTACACAATCAAAGTTCTACAGAACCATTCAATCAAGACCCCTATTCTACACCTACTCCCATACAAACAGCAACAGACTTCAGTCAACATTTGTGGACAAACAAAGGTTGCAACAATAGAAACAATCACTATGAGAAGATTCAAGTGCATAAATTTGACTAAAAGCACAAGGTTATAGGTAGAAGTGTTATCATTTAGTAAGATAGGATTACAGCCCAAGTCTTACTGAACACAATGGGCTTACTTTTGAGTAAAATAAATGACACCATTTTCAAACACCTCTAGTTATAGGACATACATAAGACTAAAGTGTGATGTTTCTAGCAGACCTGTGCTGAGCAATTCACTAATTTAATTTTTAAACATTCATAGATATTTAAAATTTCACTGCACGAAGCTAGACATGCAATTATCAAATATTGGACAAATGATTTACATTTCTGATCTGTTTCTTTGTCTTTAGAGCCAGGAAGTAACTCTCTTCTCCAAAACACAGAAGCAAGGAAAATCTTTAGGTGAAGGTTCAATGCACACTGCCTCAAGGGAAACTTATCAGTCATGCTAAGCATATTCATTCTCATGCTGAATGCAACTTTAAAGTTATGCACAGTGACATTTCAGAAGATATGAACCAAAACCTTTTCTGGTACCTAAATCTGTGAATGAGACTAGGGCACTGACAAAGTCTCTACACAGCACATGGTTTCTATGTGCTTACTTTTCCTTTCTAGGGAGTATTCATCCTATCAGGAACAGGATCTTCCTTCTTCACAAGGACTTCCTCTCTGTGTTCTACTAGTTTCAGTGAGGGAAACTAAAGCTGTAATTACAGTTAACTTACAATGGTAGCAACTTCAAAAATCCAACTTTAGCAATACACTTAACACACAGCATATATAAGGTATGCTTAACCTTATAACAACTTAAAACTGTACCACTATTTTTGTTTACTTTGAATTTATCACTGCTTTCTTGTACATTCACTTGGCTGATTTCTTCTGTGGCAAAATACTTATTTTAAAAATTACTTGTTATAAAAAACAGACCCTGGAAAGTGCATAATAAATCGAATGTTTGCTCCTTTATGTATTGGGTAAACATGGAGTTTGGGTAAACAAACTGCATATATTTCTCAAAGTTTCTGCTGTCTCCATGAGTCAAAATACTGAACGGGAAATTATACTTTTAAAAAAATGGTCTGGGAGGGAAGGGTCTTTCCTTCATCAAAATTACAGGCTCAATAACATCCGTTTATTACTGCCTACAAACGTGACTCCAACAGAGAAACTCTCGCATTCCTATCCCAACCCCAAGCCGTACTTATTCACACAAACCTTCACACATTTCCATCTACAAACAACCCAATTCAACTTGTATTTATTTACCTAGGAGACAACCTTTCAAAACTGCAAACCACTTAGTCGCTTTCTCTTATGAAGAGCGTTACAGTAGCCTTGTGCCCCCAGCCTAGGCCAAGTTGTGCCAAGAGAAACAATTCAAGGCTGTGAAAGTCGGTGGGAAGAGTGGGAATAGGAAGACACCAGCTCCCTATTTAAAAAAAAAAGCGAAGAAAGTTGAGAGTGGCGGAGTTTACAGGCGACGCGAGGAAGCTTCTGTGTCGCTCTCCCCAGCGGAAGCCTCAACGCCAGCCCAGTCCAGACTCTTTTGTTACCAAAGTTACTCGAACACCATTTTCTTGCCCATCCCCCAAGTCAACACCGTGACCCCTGGGGAGGCTGGGGAGCGAAAGACACGCGCGCGCGCGCGCAGGGGAAGGCTCTGGAGCCGAAACGCTAATCCTGCCCTAAGCCTCCCGCGGTGTGAAGCACCACCGCCCGCTGCTTGAACCACTTTCTCTGCACCGGCGGGGCTGCAGCCTTCTGTCACCCTGCGGGGCGCGAGGGGCTCGGGTACGTCCCGTCCCGTCCCGTCCAACGCGGAGAAGGCGCCCCATGGCCCGGCCCCACCCCCCTCGGAGGGGACTCCCGGTCCCTGCCACTGCCCGAGCGGGGGAGCGCGGGGGTCTCGCGCACTTCACTTTTACCTCGCGAGCAGCACGAGCACACGCGCACCCTCCTCGCTACACCCCGACTTGTGGCGTCCCCCCTTTCCGCGTCTTCTTCCCCGCGCCGGGGCTGCGCTCCCCGAGCGCGTGCGAGGCCCCCCACTACCACAAGCGGGAAAGTTACTTTGTGCAGGGCGTATGCGCGCCCCCCCCGCCCAGTGAGGCTGTGCGGTCCGGCGGGCTGTACTCACTTCTCCCTGGCCTGGCTGTCGGACGGGACGCTGCTGTTGCTCTTGCCTTTGCCGTACATGCCTGCAGAGAGCTCCGACTGTCACGCACCTGTCAACCCATCACAGCCTCCCCAGGAACAGCCCAGTCACCATGGAGACGCCGCCACACACACACGCCATTGGCCCGCTGCGCGTTCGGACACACCTCCCGCGCCGTGATTGACAGGCGGAGACCAGGACAGGCTGCTCTCTCCTCCTCTCCGCTGGCTCCCTCCCCCACCAGCCTCCGGCTCCTCCTCCCCCTCCCGCTCTCCCTTCCCCGGCGCAAGGGGGAATTAGAAACGGTTCTAGAAGGATTTTAAACAACTGGCTGTTCCGTGCGCTTGCCTGGCCGCCCTCCGCCGCTGCCAGAGACAGAGACTGCTGAGGAGAGACGGAAACTGCGGACTGGACTCCACAGCCAGCACAACACAGGGCGACTCAGGCTCTTTCAGTGCGCGGGCTGCAGTTTTGCCCCCGTCACCATTCACTCCCCCAACGCACTTAGCCAGCCCAGCAGGGTGCTCGTTTGCGCCCATCCACTTGCCCGTTTAACTCAGATCAGAAGCGTTACCAGCCAGCCTCAGTGTCCCTGCTTATCAGCAGCCCAAGTGCGACCAGAACGCACACCGCAGCGAGCGCGCGCGTCTCTGCGCGCGCACATGCCCCTCAAATTCCCACCCCGAGACAAGCTGCAGAAGCATCCTGATCCAAGTACGGTCACGGCTAAGGTCACCTCAGGCTCCCCTCTGCTTGCCCTCCATCACTGCAATGAGCATTGTTTCATTCAAACGCCAGCTTCACACAACCAGCAGCACACGCGTGCTCTCCAGCCATATTGAACACAACCTGCTCTCAAAACCCATCAGCGGGTTTGCTCTCATTCCTGAACAAAAGAAATAGCCAATATGTGTTCACAGGCCTCCATCTCTAGCCAAACTCTCTAGCACAGTGGTTCCCAAACTGTGGGTCAGGACCCACAAGTGGGTCACGAAGCACCTACAGCAGCCATATTGGAAAATATGGGAAAATGGGATGCTGGAAAGGGGGAGGGCTGTGTGGTCGTTTTGCTTGTGTCAAGCTTGTAAATAGACTTTCTGATTCACTTTGCTATTGGAAAATGACTGAGAAATAATCCAATTTATTACTGCATTCTTAGGAAAGCAGCAGGTTCTGGCATCACAATGATTCCACTTCCAACCGTTACATCAATTCCGCTGGGTCTCAAGACAGATTCAGAGGCGTTTCTACAGGGATGGCAAAGCTCTAAGTTTTGCAAGAAGCCTTACCCTGTCATGGAAATCCCTCCTCTCCTTTGCTGCTGTAGCCAGTAAGCAACGCCAAGATGTTGCTGTTCCCTGTGAGGATTGGCTAAAATGGTGCAGGAGAGGAGTGATTTCCACTGCAAGGTAAGGCTTCTTGCAAAACTTAGAGCTTTGCCATCCCTGTAGAAACGCCACTGGACAGATTATCATTCTAAAAAGTGGGTCCTCGTGCTAAAATGTTTGAGAACCATTGCTCTAGCAGATCTGACAGATTCTGACTTCCTGTTTTTAATGTAGACAACACAAAACCAAAACCTAAAAACCTGTCACATCCAGGAGCTCAACTGCAACATATCAGTAATGGGTCCTAAGTGAGCCTTGGCATTGTGGAAGCAGAGAACCACTCACCCTCCTAAGATGCAGATATTTGGATAGTCCAGTTCTCTCAACACAGCCCTGAGCCCACATCAGTTTCTGATAAATGCACATCATTTCTGACTCATAAATCAGCACATCTTGGTATCATAGTGGCAGCAAGAAACAGATACTGGGGCACAGATTCTCTTGGGCCCATATTAGTTTACTACGAACACTCCATACTGCCTAACACAGTGATTTTCAACGTTTTTCATCTCATGGCAGACTGACAAGGTGCTAAAATTGTCAAGGCACACCAGCAGGTTTCTTTTACAAGTTGCAAGGCATACTGCACTGCCAGTAAGTGGCTCACATCTCCCAATGGTGCTAAAAGAACCTCCCCCAAACTCCCATGGCACACCAGTGGCCTTTTTGTGGCACACCAATGGGCACACACTGGTTGAAAATCGCTGGCCTAACATATTTATTATCTACCTCTGCATAGTACATCACAAAGATCCAGAATATTCTGGTGCAAAACTTCAACACGAAGATTCTTCATGGTGTTTACAAACAGGCTCTATAAATCTACATCTCACATTTGCCCTTGTTGGCAACATCTTAAAAATCAAGACTCCGTGTTTCCTAGCATCAACATGGCACAGAACCAATATTCAGGGCACAGAACTTCCTGGATCCATATAATCACTTTTGCAATATAATTATAGTGGCTGTGTTTGAACTGTGTTTTTAAAGCAGGGAGCAAAAGACTGGTGCAGTGAGCAAAAGACAGGTGGACCACTAACTAATAATCCAGTGGACTGATCACCTAAGATTTCCTGGTTGAGAGGAATCTTGGTCTTATCCAGCAATGCACTTCATACGTTCTCAAGTAAGAGTGCAATCTCAGTATCACTTAACCTATTTTAGTTATGACTTCACTGATATGAGATTCTGGCTATGCACTCCTGCTTCGTGAATTCAAATCACACAAGGAGGGCCACAGAATAAACCAGCCCATTCTTTGTTTAGCAGATAGGCTTGGGATGTATAGATAATGAGGACCTGGGCTTTCTGTGCTCAGATGTCTGAGTTTATGTATCACTCTGGCATCATTCACTGCATATATTTCATACCTTAACAAGCATGGGCAAGTGTAGGATGGTTACATGGCAAACATGAGGTGCCAGAATAACAAGGATCCACCGCCATATAACAATTTCTGAAATATACTGAACACATTGCAAAAGCAACAGAACTATGTAATCACCAAGTTGGAGGCTGTGGTGGATTTAAGGGTGTGTTGTGAGAGTCTGTGTGCAGAATCTGAATGTGAAGAAACATGGAGGGCAAACCTATCAGTCTGACTTCTGCCTCACACAAAGTAATAGGAAGTACTATTAACAGCCCAAATCTATGGGCACCTTCTGCTGATGGAATGAGCATTCCATTTCATTGGTGCTGCAGCTGCAGCAAGAATGCATGCAGGGGTGCTGTCAACTCGAAAGACAGTTGCCAGCACGTGCCAAATCGCCAGAGCATTCAGCCACTGCTGGAAGAGGTGAGTTGGCATTGGGGCAAGGAGGATGGAGGAGGAGAATCATGGCAGAGAGGGGAATAGTAGGGTGGGGATTGGTGTCACTGGGAGGCATGCCAGGAGAGGACAGGCAGCATGAATGGTGCTGCCAATGTTCTATGCCCCCCACCCAGCCTTGCCACACTCCCTTGAGTCCACTTTACTTGGATTTGAACCAGTGGAAATGCAGGTTTGAGTAGGCCCATTGAGAAATATAACATGGCGGAATAGGTAAGTAAGAATTTGGTTTACTTATCTCTCCATTGCACCGTAGTAGTAAATATAGACAGCAGAGATCTGATATACTCTATACACTTGGACTTTCCCAAAGCTTTTGACAAAGATTCCCAGCAAAGGCATCTAGGAAAACATAGCAGTGATGGAATGAGAAAATGACAGTCTAATGTTAAAAACAAGCCACACAGGGCAGAAATAAATGAAGTGTTTTCACAGTGGATGGAAGTAAGAAGTGGGATTCCCCAGCATATGAACTGGAGTTGGTGCTGTTTAAAATTCACACATGATCTGTAGTCTGCAGCATAAAAATGCTCTGAAAAGTGAACAATGAAGGAACCAAGTTTGCATAACGCCTGATCATTGACAGTAGTGAAATCTGAAACCGACTGTTAAGAGCTCCAAAAGATCTCTTCAAAATTGTTTACAGGCAACAGAATGAGGTTCAGTGTTGTCAATGGGTCAGTGTTAACAAGTCCAAAATAATGTTCCTTGTGACAAAAGGAAATGGTAACTCCATATACATATTGATGACGCCTAAATGTATTATGACTATCCAGAGAAGAGTAATTAAAATGTTAAGTCAGTGATTCTGCAACATAACACTCAATGTTAGAATTATTAGTAAATTGGCTGGGAGTAAATAATAAAATGTCATTAACTAACTCTGTGGTGCAGCTGTATTTAAAACGTTGTGTACAATGTTGGCTTCTAAAAGGATATCATAGTGTCACAAAAATGTATGGAGAAGAGAAGCTAATGGGTTCTGAGCTGTCTGTGACAGCTCAGGAGAGAGATCTTGGGGTGCTGGTGGACAATTCAATGAAGGTATCGACCCAGTGTGCGTCAGCAATTAAGAAGGCCAATTCCATGCTTGGGGTAATTAAAAAAGGGGTTGAGAATAAAACAGCCAATATTATCATGCCATTGTACAAATCGATGGTAAGGCCACACCTGGAATATTGTGTCCAGTTCTGGTCGCCGCATCTTAAAAAGGACATAGTGGAGTTGGAAAAGGTGCAGAAGAGAGCGACAAAAATGATTACGGGGCTGGGGCACCTCCCTTATGAAGAAAGACTGCAGCGTTTGGGGCTCTTCAGTCTAGAAAAAAGGCGCCTGAGGGGGGACATGATTGAGACATACAAAATTATGCATGGAAGGGATAGAGTCGATAGAGGGATGTTCTTTTCCCTCTCTCAAAACACCAGAACCAGGGGGCATCCGCTAAAACTGAGGGTCGGGAGAGTTAAAACAGATAAAAGGAAGTACTTTTTTACCCAGCGGGTAGTTAATCTGTGGAACTCCTTGCCACAGGAGGTGGTGATGGCATCTGGTCTTGATGCCTTCAAGAGGGGATTGGACAGATATCTGGAGGAAAGGTCCATCGTGGGCTATAGGCAATGATGGATTGTGCAACCTCCTTACATAGGTGATGGGCTACTGGTACCAGGTGCAAGGGAGTGGCAACAGGATGCAAGCATCTTGTAGTCTCATGCCTTCCTGGGGCACCTGGTGGGCCGCTGTGAGATACAGGAAGCTGGACTAGATGGGCCTTGGCCTGATCCAGCAGGGCTCTTCTTATGTTCTTATGTTAAGCTAACAGCACAATCCTATACATGTACACTCAGTAGTAAGTCCATTTAGTTCATCTGAACTTACTCCCAGGTAAGTGTGCATAGGATTGTGGCCTAATGGGTTGCAGCATCTTTCCTACAAGAGAAGGCTGAAAAAAACTGGGGAAGTTTTGGTTTAGAAGAAGAAAAAAGGAAAGAAAAAAATTGCCTGCTGGTTGCTGGTATTCTTGGAAAGAATGCTGGACTAGATAGAAATTGTTATCTACAATACTAATTGAGACCATCTAATGAGTTTGGTGGCCAGACTCAGATAGAGGTGTTTGAAAACGGTGTTATTTACCTTACTCAGAAGCAAACCAGTTATGTTCAGTAAGACTAAGGGCTCAGTCCTGAGCTCTCCAGTGCAGGCAGTACAAGCAAGCGTACTGCAGTGATGTCATGCAGGGGGAACGCGGGGGAACTCAGTTCCACTAGTTAAAATTAGGGCTGACTCCGCCCACTTCACTCTCCCTCCTCCCCCCTCCCAATTCCTCTGCAAAGAGCTTTTCTTCTTGGTTGGCCTGTCAGGTTAAACCCACTCAGAGGGTTAAAGGCGTGATGTCATTCAGGGGGAACGGACCAGAACAGATCCTAACGGGCTCCGTGGCTGGTTCCGGGTTCCCGACAAGTGCCAATCAAAAGTGAGTTCCTGTTCCTAAATCATTTGAATGACACCACTGGCGTACTGCCTGTGCTGGTGTCACAAATGTGCTGCAAAGGCTTGTCACCCATGCTGCAGAAGCTCCAGCGCTTCCCGCCCAGAGGCGGCAACCTGACACTGGGGAGAAGTAAGTTTCCCCCTCACCAGTGTTGCGTGCTTTCTGGGAGGGATGGGAGGGTGGAACTGGCAGTGAGGAGGGGAGGAACAGGGTAGGACCGGCGGTGACCTTCGCTGCTCGCTCCTGACACAGAAGCCGGTGCAGAGGAAAGGAGCCTTTACCCTGCGCCTTTACCCAGGAGAAGGGGAAGAATGTTCCCTTCCTCCGAGGAGCTTCCAGCAGCTGCCTGGCTACCGCTGCACTCACAGCAGCTAGGCAGCTCCGGATTGGGCGGCCTGGCTGTAATCTTATCCTACTCACTAGAAACAAACACTTCCACCAACAGATTTTTAAGACAATCCTATATATACTCAGTAGTGGTAAGGCCCACCAAATTCAGGGGGACTGACTTTTTGGTAAGTGTGAATAGGATTGCAGCCTTAGGGTGGAAAGAAGGATGTACCCCATTGCACAATGCACTTGTGGAATGTAGTGCATAGCAGTACTGTGATGACTTAGAAAGCTTTTGAAAATAATTCGGTAGGTTCCAGGATTGTAGGGCTTTCAGAGGCTATCCAAAGATCATTAAAATGGGATTTTCATGTTTAGTGGTAGAATACTTGTTATTACCAGATGTTGTGAACAAATGACAAGGAAGGCCATTACCATCATTCCTTGCTTGTGAGCTACCCAGAGGCATCTAGCTGGCCACCACTGGACACATAGTACTGTAGATACTTACTACTCTGCCTAGCAAGTACTGTATTCGTATGTTCCTGATCAGTGCTGGACTTACAGTGCAAGCCTATGCGCATCTACTCAGAAGTAAGCCCCATGAATTTCAGTGGCACTTACTACCATGTAACTGTATAGGATTGTAGCCTTTGACTTTTTTTGCTCATGTTTGCCACCATGCTTAAAACAAAACAAAAACACAAAACAAAATACGTTGCATTGAAAGTGCAAAGAGAAAAATGATGCCCTGGCATTTGCTGCCCAACATGACTGCTTCATGTTGCCTCAGAGTAAAACAAATTATTATAATACTGCAATTATAGTGCCAGGATTAGAACTGCTAATTCTACTCCACATCCAGTGCCATTCCAGAGGGTTTACCCAGCCCTAAGGAGCCCTTTTGAAGGGTTTAGTGGACTGCAGTGGACTGCTTGTGCTCTTTTGGCTCCAACAATAAAACCAGAATGAAATATCCAATTAAAATTACATGATAAAAACCCTGAATAAAATTATCTCCGTCTGTTTAAGTCTGGCCTTTAACATCATCCTAAGCAAAAAATTCTTACGGCATTCGAGCAGCAAAGGAATCTTGCCATAAATTCTTATGGCATTGTAGCAGCAATTCCCTTTTGAAAGAGAAGGGGAATTCTACTCATTGTCAGGCAGCCACTGTCCTCTCTATGCAGAGGCGTTTCTACAGGGATGGCAAAGCTCTAAGTTTTGCAAGAAGCCTTACCCTGTCATGTAAATCCCTCCTCTCCCTTGCTGCTGTAGCCAGTAAGCAACGCCAAGATGTTGCTGTTCCCTGTGAGGATTGGCTAAAACGGTGCAGGAGAGGAGTGATTTCCACTGCAAGGTAAGGCTTCTTGAAAAACTTAGAGCTTTGCCATCCCTATAGAAACGCCACTGTCTCTATGTGCCCTTGATTTTTGCATGTAGTGATGGGTTCTGATGTAGTCATGGGGCAGACTGTGTGTCTTCTTGTGACACCCCCCCATAAAGCTGCCTGTCAAACTGCCTAAATAAAACCACAAACGTGGTGGTACATTTTGTTTAATTCTACCCCTGGAGGAGGGGAAGTTTATTTCTTCAAATGTGGCAGCTCAACTGCTCATAACATAATGAAGGTCTACTGAAGCACTGTTGACAAAGCAAGTATCACGTTAACGTGTTTCCCTTTGCTGTCTCAATACTAACCCTTTCACATATTGTATTCCATCAGCTACTTTGAGGCCCCAGCAGTGTTCCCCCCCCCCCCAAAGGGGAGAGACGTAGACCGGTACAAAAGATTCAGAAGGAAACTCAGAGAAGGCTTGCGAAGGTTCACATACCATTCCACTTCAGTGAGCGTGAACTAGTTTATGGCTCTACAACTGCAATTAAACTTTCTGGGTTTCAGTGTGCTTGAGTTTGGAAAATCAGTTACCTGATACTCGATATGTGGTGTCTCAAATAAGGAATGAAATACTGCATGCAATCAGAAGGACGTATTAGGAAGGAATCTTTTCATCTTCCTGTCATTATTTGCGAAAGACGAAAGATACATTCAGTTAAGGTTAACACACGTAAAAATACTGTCCCCCACCAAGTCTCTGCAAAAAGTTCTGTGCCCACTGAACCAACAAGTCTTGCAAGATCCTTCCCAAAACTTGAAACAGAACCTTATCATGTTTAATCCAAAGTCCCACTGTCTTCAGTGAGTTTTACAACCGAGGAGCTGGGCTGGGGCCTATAGTCATGTAGCCCAATTAATGTATGTACATGAAAGCAAGCATGTTTCTATTCCATGAGGTTTCCTCCAAAGCAAGGGCCCAATCCTATCCCATTTTTTAGCACTGGTGCAGTCACAATGC